>JAZKJV010003722.1:0-662015 GCA_037367405.1 Ottelia alismoides | reverse complement strand
TTCTCAGATGTGATAGAACATAAGGGATTCATGAGATCAATTGCAGATCGCTTCTTGTTTGTTCAGATGTCCCAAAAGGATACTATTGCAATATCGGTGTATGTTGATGATATCATCATTATAGGGGATAATGCACATAACATTTAAGCAGCCAAAGCTTTTCCAGGACAATAGTTTGTTACCAAGGACATTAGTAGTCTACGCTACTTTCTTAGACTGGAGTTTTTCAGGAACCAATGAGGTCTTGTGATCAGGGACGGAGCCAGGAATTACATATAGGTGGGGCCAAATATTATAAATCAAAATACATGTACATACATATATGGGAAAAGGGAGCCTACACCCATGTGTAGGTAACTTTCCTACCCCCACCTCTTTTTCACTCAAAATATTATGAATCAAAATTACAAAGTAGCCACGAAACCTGCTATACTCTTTGGGTCTGAATGTTGTCATGCGAACCATAGACATGTACAGAGAATGACAATAGCATAAATGAAAATGCTAAGACAGATGCATGGTCATACGCATAAAGATTGGATTTGCAATGATGCGATCAAAAGGAAAGTTGGTGTAGCTTCGATAAAGGATAAGATGAGAGAAAACCATTTAAAATGTTTGGTCATTTGCAAAGGAGGTTGGTTGACGCACCAATCAGAAGATGCAAGTTTTGAGATGTTGAGATGACTAAGAGAGAGAGAGAGAGAGGAATGCTCGAGGTGTGTTTGAATGAGACTAACCGAAGGGATCTTAGTCTTTTGGATCTCATCTCGAGAATGACAGTAAAGAAGCCATGTAGCCGACCCTAAGTGTAGAAAAGGTTTGGTGGTGTTTTACTCTTATTTTGGGTAGGGTACTATTACAAAAACGGAGTTGAGAGCTGTGATTAAAGGACTTGGAATTTGTGGGAGACAAGGCTTGAAAAATATTAACATTAAAGTGGACTCTACTATTTCAGTTCAAATGTTCAAAGAAAATAAGCTGAGCTCGATAGCAAGAGCTTGTATCCCATGTGTAGGGATGAGCATGGGTCGGGCTGGGCCGGGCCCTGAAGGGCCCAGGCTGAAACCCACTTAAAAACTTCGGGCCTAGGCCCGCAAAAAATTTCGCAAATTTTTTTTGGTTCGGCCCAAGCCCAGGACTTTAAACACAAACTCAAAGTTAATAATATATAATGGGTTAAGATGGTCCGGCCCATCTCAGGCCCGACCCAATTCCTATAGGCCGGGCTTGGGCTGGGCCGGCCCATCTTAACCCATTATAAATTATAAACTTTGAGTTTGTGTTTAAAGTCAATCTCAAATCAAGTTAGACGAGCTAAATTTGTTTAAAACATATGCCATAATACTTGTGAAACAAATAAAACTCAATTCTACCGAAGATGATTTCTCATTTTATACAAGTCCACTCAATGTTATATATCATAAATGTCTCTCATTACAGAAATTGAAAGAGTGAACCAAGTTTACACAATTAACAACAACATGTGCACCGGGCACTACATGTTAAAAAAATGGGCATAATGCTCGTATTGGGTAAAGGTTCAATAATAGAAAAAATAAACAGCTCAGAATGTCTAGAGAAGTCGTCGACCTCCGACTCAGAGGCCTCCCCTGGGGGAGCGGCGGGTGTCCTAAAAACTCAAGAATAACCACCAGAATCTAAGACATAGACTAATTAAGAAATATTAATTCTGAAATAAAATACAATGATCATCAACTCATATGTCTCACACATGACTTTCTTGATTTATAAACATTATATGAAGATAGGATACATGAACAGAGTGTGCATAACAGGCTAGAGTTTCCATACGTGTAAGATATGGGAATGGTTCAGGTCCTCTTCGGGTCGGGTCCGTGGGCCGGGTCGGGCTGGGCCAAGCCAAGCCCGAGCCCGACCAAAAAAATTTCGGGCCTAAAAATTAGGCCCAAGCCCGACCCAATGTTCGTTTGGGCTTGGGCCGGGTCGGGCCTTTTCGGGCTGGGTTTCGGGCTGGGCCGGCCCAGCCCAATGCTCATCCCTACCCATGTGGGCCAATAAGGAGATTGGATGTTGGATCTTGGCGCTTTGGCGGGTCGGTTGGGCCTCTCTCACAGCTCGCCCATTCCGAGTAAATTGTTGGTCTTTGGGTCTCAAACGAAAGTTCGGGCCCCATTGCATCTAAAGTCGAGGGCAATGTGTGAGGATGGTTTCATAGAGCAACAATCACCTCCCGCTCTTAACAGTGGAAGGACAACATGTTGATGCTCCCCATACCCAGTATACCGAGAGATCAAATCCAAACATACAATCATCTTTGCTGAAGAAAATCAGATTCAGAATGATGCGATCAGAAGGAAAGTTGTTGTAGCTCTGATAGAGGATGACATGAGAGAAAACCATTTAAGATGGTTCGGCGGTTTCGGGCATTTGCAAAGGAGGTTGATTAAGGCATCAGTTAGAAGATGTAATATTTGGGATGTTGAGCCGGCTAAAAGATGGTGAGGAATGCTCAAGAAGTTTTGGAATCAAACTTTCCGAAGGGATCTTAGTTATGTGGAGAATGACCCAAGATATATATGAATGGTGGCAAAGAATCGATGTAACCGACCCTATGTGGGAAAAGGCTTTGTTTTTGTTCAAAGAAAATAAAAAACCGGACCGCAATCTGAAGTTGTGGTGGTCAGGGCTGAATAGTATGAAATATATCATTGGGAATTTTACTCATCAATATCGTGAAGCTAACTCCATTACTGACTTGGCAAATTTGGGGATAACGAAGAAAGGAAATTCTATTATTTATGAACCATCAAACCTTTCAAAATGACATTTGGAAACCTCAAGATGGACTCAATTCAATTACCTTATGTCAGATTTAAATGAAGAGTTGGATTATCTAGTTGTTCTGGCTTGGGGGGCTTCTGGTTCATATATCTTGGAAGATTTTTTATATGGCCTATGCAAGTAATTAGAGGCATAAATTTGATTCTGAACCTGATTGAGCTTTTATTAGAATACTTTGGAGAGGAGAATTGGGGATTAATAAGAAAGAAAGAAGAGGCAATTGCCACGAGAAATGTGTATATCAAATGATATACACACAAAACTAAACCTATATAACTGAAATGTAGCAATGATGGATCAACTGTTATCCATACCCTGAAGACAATATATGTTGAGACTATTTAATGAAGATACTTGTTGAAGCTGATTCAGTTGTTTTTATCATGTAGGAGTTTTTTTGAGGAAATACGGGGTGTACATCATGAAGATGTACACCCTAGCCCGCCTTTATATTAAAATAAACCGCACAAAGATATATCGTTACAACATGTTACACGGACCAGTACTCATCCAAAAGCACTCGAGCATGGTCCATCACATTTTCACAATAAAAGCTATCTTGCTTAAATATGACTCCATTTTTGGCTAACCAGATAGACCATATGGTAGCAATGACTCTACCAACCCTCCTTTGAACCCCTCCAACCATCACCAATTGAAGTCCGAAAAGATTCTTCACGCTTGAAAGTGATGCCTAGTAATCTCAACTTCGCTAAGCCCGGACACTTGAAGAAGATGTGGTCAATATCCTCTACTTCCTCAGACCGTAAGCAACGCGCATCCACACCTTGAAACCACTGAGCTCTTCTTTCCCAATCATGGTGTGCTCTCTCCTTAATAGCTGCATGAAGACTGCCATTCGCGGAGGCACCATCCAAGTCCAGATATGAGCACAATCTCGAGCATAAATTCCAGGATCAAAGGCCATGGGTGAACACATAGCATTGTATGCTTTCCTCACTGAGAACTGATCGTCTCTCCGAATCCATGCATTTCTTCCATCTGTCGGATACATTGCAGTACCATTGCTCAACATTTGTGAAAAGTCTTCTAATCTCTAATCAGTTGGTTTCCTCTGAACGTAGGGGTCCATGCTCTATTTGACCACGTATCCGATAGGTTAACTTCCCTTTCCGCAGACATAGCAAAAATATCGATCAAACAAAGCCCCTTCCTACAACCAATCAACCTCAGAAAATGAGAAATTTCATGCAACACACTACAAATACCCCTCGAAAAAGTGGGCGGCGAGTCAACCACCTGCGGGTACGCCGAAAACTCTAGAGTGACTCCATAAATAGATTGAATCAACTTAGCCAAGATGTCGTCCTGCTCCCCCTTTTATCGCGTAGGATTATGATTCAAGCTGAAATCCATTCATTGAAGGTTGAGGCCAGTATGGACTAAGTTCTTCGCTTTTACCTGAGGAAGTGCACACAAAGCTAAGTTGCTTCATTCCTTTTCTTCTTGTCCCTATAAGATCTGTATTTGCATTTTTTTCCCTTGGCATTGATTGACAGATCTGGAATATTACTTTTGACGTTAAAAAAATTCTTGGAGCTACAACCAAGATGGAAGGAAATTGAACTACCTGGGATTCTCTTTCAAAAGCCTTGCCATTGCCTAAAACTATTGAAGTGTGCACAACAGTTATGTATCCTCAACCAAAGATTTTATTCTATTTGTTTTGATGACCATTATTATTTGGTTCTTTCTATTTAAAATGGTTGAAAAATTTCCTTGATGCATGGACTTGAGGAATTCATTAGCAATGCAGCTATACCACAATTGTCTTTTTGAAGGTACCCACAATTGTTGGGGATTATTTATATATATATTCAAGATAGCTGTTGTTATATCAGATACAAGATTTAACTGGTTTTATAAGGTAGCTCCAGAACTTACATTGGAATACTTCAAAGTGGGTATTTGATCTGGACATAATTCTCGGCATATACTTTTGGAAGTTTTATAATGTGTGCACAAAAGATAAGTTGTCCATTTTAATTTTATTTTCTTCTTATGGTAATGTTTCTACTTATTCTTTAAAAAAATGATTCTAGTTATTGATCACCTCTATATTTTTGAGGTTATGCTGGCAAGATGGAATATCATGACGCGATGCTGATATCCTCGTAAGACAGTAGAAGCTGAATGTATACATATGCAAGACTTTGTGATGATTGAAAAGGAAAGTTGATCTACATCTTTGAAGGAACAGATGCAATGAGATACCTATTTGTGACTTGTGAGATACAAGACTATCTTTCTTGATGGTTTTAGTGTTGAACACCAACTATATACTTTTCGAGAAATTCTTTTGGTTGGTCTTAAAAAAAGAACTTTAAGAGATAAAGAATCTACAAGTTATTTCGGATTGCTGAGTGGTTAGAAAAGCCACTATTAATTTGTGATGATTGCTTGGATATAATGGAGACTTTAACTTTGAGTCCCCATCAACTGAAAAGGTCTGCTATTTCTCATTTGCTGGAAACCTGACTTTAACTTTGCTATTTCTCATTCGCAAAAAAACTCCATGATTAGGGCCTGTTTTACCTCCTTCTTTTCATGTAATGGAATTCTATCATAAATCATAGTGACATCACATCACATTCTTTATTCCAACCCTCTCCAACCCCCGTAACCATCCCAAACAGCTACTATTCCAATCAGGTTACTCCAACTCACCCCAACCCAGCAACCAAACAGACCTTTAATGCGAGAGGAAGAGAGAGGCATAATTGGCTCCGAAAAAAGCGCCATCACAGGGGAATGGTCCGGGCCAAACAAAGGTGTGACTACTAAAATCATAATAATTGTTAGAAATTTGGGATGGCATCAATTAAAATCCTTAAAGCCATTGGAAGATGTGATGGCATCAATTAAAATCCTTAAAGACATTGGAAGACGAGTGCTTGTGCTAGAGGGAAGGTGACCTCATTGTATGGGGTCATAGGAGTTCTATTTAGGCCTTGTACTTGTACTGAACTATTACAAGAACGGCTTTTCAAATCTCAGAAATAATGGAAAATCCCCCCCCCCCCCCTTGTGATGATACCATGAAGAAATTAGTTCGTGATCTATAACACCCGGAGTTTGTTGTCTTCTTGCATTATCCCATTAAATAATAAAAAAGAAGACATAAGAAAGATAAATATAAATAGAGTCTCTTAGTACAGGAGAGAGTGTCCTTGAGTCCACCGCAATACAGAGGAGACACAAATTTAAATTAAAAGAAAATATTCCTGGAATAAATACTCTCCTCCAACAGTCTATACTTGTCAGAAAGCTCGGTAGGGCCTTCAAATTGGTCGGTGCTTGGCATAGGCCACATCAGAATCCTCCCTCAATGTTAAGCAGCATTAAAGAAAATGTGATTTACGTATGATATAACATGGCAAGAGAGAGAGAGATGTATATGTATAAAAGAAATGATGATGAGAATTTAGGAACATATAACAGATCTAATGCATTGGATTTTCTCCAGCTACAGACATCTTCAACTAATTAACATAATCTATCTTTCTAAGTTCATGCTAGATTCTACTGCAGTCTGTTAATACTTACTAAATATGCTAACTCAAACATAAGCAAACAGATTTCGCTCTCTCAAAATTAGGAATAAGCAAAATAGTTAAAGAAGACATGAAGTACCTATGTAAATCGATCACATGGCAATGACTGTCTGTGATGGAGCAAAATGTTAGAATGCAGGCATGAACCATGTTGACCCTGTGTGATCAGAAATGGTGGTCCACATGGGGTGGCATGCCACGTGATGCTGAGCTTGCAAATCAAACATGACCAAACCATTAACACGGCCAGGGCCCCTGACAGGATAGACAACATAGCGGCAATCATCGCTGAAGTAGATGGTGTTGGGTTTCAACTCCGGGAACTCCAGTGTGGACAGCACGATCGAGCGGTGCAGATCCAAGAAGAGGGCACAGTCACCGATACTTGTTACGATCTCTGCCTCTCCGTGCAAGTCAGTTGGCATCTTGTAGACCTTGACAAAGGTGGTGCACGGAAAACTTACGGAAACACGGCACACCACGATGAGGTCGCCATTGGGCAAAACCACAGGGTAGTAAAAGGTGTGGCAACAACGTTTGAGGCAGACGTTTTTACATTTATATACTCCGTGAACAGGAAGTGAACCTCCGAAGTCGGAAAGAGACCAAGGACTATAGTAGAATTTGAAGGCCCATACTTTGAAATCTGTGGGATCGTGGAGATCACAGGTGAACAACTGACAGAACTCATCCACCCCAAGGTTACTCCGATGGAAGAATCCATAGAGCTTCTTTCCACATATGTGGAACCGTCGAACGTTATTTAGGGTCCGCGATACTCTGACCCAAGTGCTGAGGTTTCTGGCGTCCGCAAATGCCGAGTACAGTTCGCATCCACCTGCACTTAAAATAACCGCGGTATAACCAGTGCCAGTAGTTCCTTCTTCCCCAGAAGAAGAAGGGGAGGAAGAGGAGACGACGGAAACTCGAAAGACTCCGCCCAATCGAGAGGGGAGGGGCGGGAAGCATATAGTTGCTCGGGTGATGGGGTTGATCATCGAGAGGCGCTTCGAGAGATTGTCTTCGTAGACGAGGAATCCGTTGTCGGATTTCCCAACGAGACGCTTCTGGTTGTGTTCGGGGAGGTGAATGCTGTAGGTCTTACCGGTGCTGGTGTCCACGAAGCGCGGGCAGTGGTCGTTGATGCCCTGGAAGCGCATCAGCCATGGGCGGATCGTCCTCAGTGGTGGCTGCAGCGCCCTCCTCGTTTACACTGCGGACCTCCATGAAACGCAGACCGCGCCGGAGCGTATCAGATCCACTGCCGTCAATCTCGCGAAGATGACGAGCAGAACGTCCGTGGGAATGATCGACCACACACCCTCCTCCTCGTCAAGCTTCCGCCGCTTGCGACCGGCCAGATCGCCGTGCTCTTCCGCCGACCTCCTCATGAACCCTAACCCTGGCCCTTTGCAACGATAGGAAAAGAGACGGAGTTGACGAGTGGAGTCCACGAAGGAAGTCGAGCAACGGTTCCATTGTCTTTTATAGTGCTTTAAAATATAATAAAGGACTTTTTTTCTAAATAATTACTAATTTAATCCATTTAATTAAATTGACCTGAAAATTATATTTAAAATTTTAGGCGCTGATTTGGAGAGAAAGTCCAAAATAACATCTAAGTACCGAATTGGAAAGTAAGGACTAAATCAATGTCGAAACATTTGTATATTTAACTTTTTCAAAAAAAGTAATAATATAAATAAAGATTTTTATCAATTGTAATTCTACTCTCTTCAGAAATGCAATAGGCAATCATCTTCACTTTTGATATGGATTATTTGCATCATACCCAAGTTTCTCTATAAATCTCATTTTGCTTTCCATTTTTGACATTTAGCATGAATGGTATCTTCTATCAAAGATTTTGTTTAGAATTGTTAGAAAATCGGAAGCGGAAGCATCACATGGAAAAGATAATAAATAAAATAAAGAACAAGCGGGATTTTACGTGGAACCCTACTCCGTGAGGAGCGGGATGAAACCACGGGAGAAGCCCTCAAAGGGGCATGTTTCTCTATTGAGTTTCTCAATGGATACAGGAGGTCTGGGGCTCCTTATATAGCCTCTCCAGAGCCTCCAAGTCCCACCGTTGGACGATGTGGGACTAAACACTAGAAGGGGTAAATGGATCACCTCCAGGATCCATTTACCCTGCTACAACACAATGGGCGCACTACCTAATACTCCAACACTCCCCCTCAAGCTGGAGCATGCAATGCTCAACTTGGACAAACAGAGAGAAACTCAACTCAACGCTACAGGACACTACGGACAATATCAACCCAACGCGCACATTGCTGCAGTCGAGGACGTTGCTTCTCATGTCGTGCAGGTGAGGAGGACGAACGGGCTGGAGTGTGAGTCAACTGAAGACTCGGAATCTGACCGTCGAGTCTGAACTTGCGCCTGAAGTCTCCTCGTCGGAGAACTGGGTCTCTCCCATCTGGCTCAGAGAATGGTGCACTGCTCTGGTGTACCTATGATACCACATGAAAACCCTTGCCCTCAAGGGAATGGTCCTCTGCTCTGGAGTCCCTATGGCTCACATGAAAACTCTGATCGAACAACAACAAGAATGATGGGGACCTCGAACAAATGATGGCAACATATGCTCATCTGACAATGACCGCATACTCGTGCGTGTCTGAAACTGGAGACTCGGTAACAATGATCGTCGAGTCTGAACAACCGTAGAGTCTGGAATCTGAATGGTCTGGAAATCTGCATCTGAATCTGACTTCTGAATCATCTGAATAGACCTGTGACTCTACATATACTCCTCCTTTCTCCCATACTGGTCGGATAGAGAAAGCGACCAAGTTGGGAGAAGACAACACAATGGGGAAAACAAAACATGAACATCCAAAACTTTCTTGCGGCTTTTCCATCATTTTTTTTAAAGCCGTCTCATCATTTTTTTGAAACATTTTTTTTAAGCTGTTGACTTTTTTTTCAGCTTTTCATCAACATTTTTTTAACTATGCGTACGGTTTTTTTGTACGCACCTTTTCTTTCTTCTATCTCTCTCTGATCATTTCTCTCTCTCTTTTTTTTTAAGCAGGAGGTCCATTTGGACTATACAGTAGTAACCCCTAAAAAAAATATTCCAACTGTAGCCAGGGCATTACAATAACAAAAAAATTGCCGAAATTTGGGCCCCTTGTAAACAGCCTTGGACCCTTCGTGGGTTTTTTTTTCCTTGGTTGGTTCAGCCGTCGGACCCCCTAAATTTTTTTTTTAAATGACCGGCACTATTAGGGTTCCCAATCGTGGGAACCCCGTCGTACCCTGCGCCGCACATGGGATTTTCCCTCACGCGCGAAAGACGGGCCAGGAGGGCTGCCGCCTGGAGGTTACGAGCTCCGCCTGAGCCTCGCGCGCCGCCGCTGAGAGGGAGGGGAGGCCTGGGGATCGCGCGCGGGGCTCGCGATGGGGGAACGGGGGTGCGGGTATGCCGCCTTGGCCACCTTGCGCCTGGAGCGGTATCGCTTTGCCTGGGCCGCACGAACATCTGGAGACTGGGACTTCCGCCTGGGCGCCGTGAACTGGTCTGGCTGCCGCTAGCAGCCTGCGCCGCCTGCGCAGGGGCGGGGAGGTGGGAGCGTCGGCTGCCGCTGTTGAGCGCGGCTAGGGCTTGCCGCATGATTTGCGAAGGAGGCGCCTGGACGAATCGTGGGTCGCGCAGAAGACTCGCGCGCCTGATGCGAGGAGGGAAGAGACCCTGGAGGAGGCTACATCGCTGCCAGGGAGGTTGGCGTTGTTGATGATGTACATCCGTATGCCGGAGATGTCGAGCACCTGCTGGTGCACCGCTTGCGCCTCGTGCAACACCGTTGGAAGGAGGTTGGGCCTTTGTGTGCAGGTCTCGCATGGAAGATAAAACGCCATTAGAGATCGGCAGGTTGAGGCAGGAGATGCACGCCAGGGATTGAGGGTTTCATAACAAACCCTTGAATTTCTTGGGACACGGACAGATCTGGAGGAACAGGGGCTCCACGGAAGCCTGGATCGTGATTAGGGTTTCGTGTGAAACCCTAGAATTTCTTGCACAGACTTAAAAGATCTTGAATATGAACTTTATGAAAAATAATCTTCAATAGCATATCAAAACTCGAATCCCGGATAAATAATCAACGTAAAATCTTCGAGAATCGAACCCGCTCTGATATCATGTTAGAAAATCGGAAGCGGAAGCGTCACATGGAAAAGATAATAAATAAAATAAAGAACAAGCGGGATTTTACGTGGAACCCTACTCCGTGAGGAGCGGGATGAAACCACGGGAGAAGCCCTCAAAGGGGCATGTTTCTCTATTGAGTTTCTCAATGGATACAGGAGGTCTGGGGCTCCTTATATAGCCTCTCCAGAGCCTCCAAGTCCCACTGTTGGACGTTGTGGGACTAAACACTAGAAGGGGTAAATGGATCACCTCCAGGATCCATTTACCCTGCTACAACACAATGGGCGCACTACCTAATACTCCAACAAGAATAATTAATAACTAAGGTATTTTTGGCTTCTATGATCGTTATCATATAATTATTGTGAAGTAAATACATTTAATATATTTATTTCACATCTAAGTTGTACGATGCATGTATATTTAAGGTAACTTCTATATAGTATAGTAATGATAACTAAGAGTAAGCTTTTGTACTATTTGAGGTCATAGTTAAAATATAAGAGAACTTACTTAGAGAGAATATGCTTAAGTGTCCCGATTATTTAGCATGCCCTTATAAGCACTGGTACGCATTAACAAAAGCTAAATTTCTATGGAAGCGATGGTGGATGTGTCTAGCGTCCGATCTTAAAGGCATGCGGTTCCTGTCAAGTCGATGTATCCGCACCTCTCTCGGCTCTCAACAATCAAACAAGCATTATCTTAGCGATTAATCCCCAACAATAATTAAGCAATAAATGTAGGTGAGATAAATTTTATTATATCCTACAAAGAGTGTGTACAGTATGCAAGCAGTATGGGTCGAACCACAAAGGAGTACATGAGGTAGAGCAACAAAAATGAATAGACAGCTCAAGATCTTTATTGTATTTTTGAATTTTAAATGTTTTGTGGGTTTTTATTTAATTTGTAAGCTTCTTATAACTAAAATAATATAAAATGCATTACCAGGGAAAATGCACAACTTTCTAATGCTAGAGATATCATAAATACCCATCCCATGAAAATCATCTTATAAGTAATATGAACCTATTAGTAACAATATATAATTTTCACATCTGTTTCAATTTTATCTTCAAAGATAAAGATTTCATTTATATGTCTTACTGTTAAAAAAATACACACTATACTCACTAAATACAATGTAACATCACATTCAACCAGCTAAACAACATCAAATTAAAATATACCATCAAATTACAACACCCAGACATATAAAAAGCCAATCAAATCCAACATCTTATCTGAACACCTTATAGACCGCAAGATTATCCTATGGTGGGACGCTCTCCATTTTAATTGTCATAGAAATAGAGATATATCTATAAAATTCAATTGTCCTAAATTTTATTGAAACTAAATGCACTAGTCAAATAAGTTTTAGTGATACTAATTCTGTAAAAAAATAATATTTTCGAATTGACCTTGAATTAAAATTTCATAAATATTGATCTCATTTACACATCCTCTAAGTAAATAATAATAATTACACCTACTCAATATAAAACAGCATTCATATATTATACCAAAAAATAATGTCCACTATCCAAAAACCATATAAACCACATGTGTGATTGTGAACCTTAAATGTAACTTTAATAAAGACTAATTCCATTTACATGTCCTAAGTAGTTAAATAATAATTGCTATTACACCAACTCGATATAAAATATCATTAACTATTAATATGAAAGATATCATTCCTCACATTAAACAAGAAAATTAAAAAAGTATATCCATCGTTGGATCAAAAGGTCAAATCACATATAATCCACTGTCTAAAAAGTAACCTTAAAATAGTGTAAGGAAGGAATTGTCACTCTATTACATGCTTCTGTATGTAACGTCCGACACTTAGGTTGTTGATCCGTTATTGAGAAAAATTGATTCTCACAACTTGTTTGGTTCGAGTCCGAATGGACTTGTTGATAATTAAAAAAATATTTAAGTTCAAATTGTTAAGCAGTAATCCCCACCACTTATAATCAACTCTCACACTTTTGTGAGTTTTAGATGTTATGTTTGGGGTTGGGCTGCACGCTCTGAGTAATCTTTTCCTCCAATCTCTCTGTAGGAGTGACTGACTCTGATACCATTTGCAATGTCTCAGGCTTAGGTAGATCCAGATCCGCTATTGAGGAAAACTGACCCTCAAAAGTTGTTGGGTTCGGATCCGAATGCACATGTTGAAAACCACTCAAAATGCTCAAACTCAAGTTGTCATGTGCGTAATCCCGGCCGCTTATTATTAGCTCTCACATTTTGTAAGTTTTAGATGTGAGACTATATTTGAGGGTTAGATGTGTTACATTGTAACACTTGTAATGTTGTTGATACGCTATGAAAAATGCGGAAGTTAATGACAAAAGGAAATAAGGGAAGCATGAAACAATTCCTTACTCACCCCCTTAGAAAAAAAAACTAGCCCAATGCGGAGTAACAAATTTGGAATGCAAAATTTCATAAAACTTCTATCATGAGGAATGTGATAGAATTTATGATTCGATTTACAGTGAATGAATGTGTGCTTACCTCTTGTCATAATTACTATTTACTCTATACCACCAATTGCTTGGAATTTTATATTAAATTACGGAATCATGCCATGTTATTCTCGTGGCATCTTCCCCTTAAGGCAATTGATCTTTTGTGATTAAGAAACTGATAAGGAAAAAGAGAGCACATGTTAGAACAATCCTATATGTACGTGCATGGAAAAGAACAATACATAGGAACCTATCTGTACAGTGGGAGGGTACCACTGGTGCTATGTTGCAGGAGCATCATATTAACATATCTATATAGATATCAATTCCCTTAAGTTGAGATATTGGAGCCATTAAGATTCTGTATCCTGGCTAATGGGGGTATTTCATTTTGGAAGGAGAAGAGGAATCGATAGCAGTTTGAAGCTATACTGGTTTTCTTACATTATTTTTAT
This sequence comes from Ottelia alismoides, assembly GCA_037367405.1. Lineage (NCBI taxonomy): Eukaryota > Viridiplantae > Streptophyta > Magnoliopsida > Alismatales > Hydrocharitaceae > Ottelia > Ottelia alismoides. The sequence continues at coordinate 648,487 of JAZKJV010003722.1, read as the reverse complement.
ACGCATGCATGATGGTGAATAAGTTTGTAGATATAGGCCTTATCCCAGATTAAAATTGCAAAGCAAATTAGGAAGTTGGCAACACATTCTGGCATCATCCATAGCTCCACGTGCTTATAATATTTCCTTAATCTTCTATTACCTTCTTACAATTCTTCCAGATATTGTCTTCTCATGGATGACTTTCTCACACTGTTATTTTTAGGAATCACAATCAGATGTCTTTTTCCAGTGATAAAATTAACATGTTGGTTAAAGTAGTTGGCGTTAGATAATCAAATGGGCTGCCTTCAGCTAGTCTTGCAGTCACAGGAAGGAGTATAACTGGAAAATATTGCATAAAAATGCTCTCTCTCTCTCTCAGCAAAATGGAGTGTTCGGCAACACCATGGACTTGTCCATGATCACTCTTAACACCTTGTCAGAAAGCAACCACCTCTCTCGTCAACCTCCCCAATGTGGAATTTGTCCTAACAAGGTGCATGGACTCCCAAGGTGAATTGTTTAGTGTCCATTATTTTTGTTTTCTTTGCAAAATTTCTAACTTGATCCTGGATCTTGCTGGGGAAGGTCGTCTTAAATATAACTTACAAATGTAACTAGTAAAAGCCGATAATACCAAGGGCATTTGGTCTAGTGGTATGATTCTCGCTTTGGGTGCGAGAGGTCCCGAGTTCGATTCTCGGAATGCCCCTTTTTTTATTTGATTTTCTTTTGGTTTTGAAAAATATTCTGGGCATTTCATGTACGAAGAAGCACCGAACTGAAAGCGACAGTAGTAGCGCGGAAAAGCCTTTTGCCGTTACAGATTAATGGAAGTCCCCCTCACCATCTGCAGAGCAAAATACTGATACTTATCGTGACAGCATCAAGAGGATGCATACGAGCGAGATCAGAAAGAAGGATGGTGCTCGAGCAATCTTGAACCCAACCGTGCCTTGAACCATGTAATCTTGATCGTCTTCCCTTTACAGCCCTGGAAAGAATCCCCATCTATGTGCAAAATCGAACCGAAACCGTTGTGAGCACTTGCCATACCCATCCATGCATGTGTCAAAATTCCCTGTCGACTACAAAATCGTTATTGTCACAACTAGTTCATCTTCCCGTTAAACATATCACATCTTCTCCAGACTTGGTAGAGGGACGTCATCACCATAGAGAGATCCTCTGATGTAGGGTTTGTTGTAGCAGACTCTGCAGTAGGGGTTTCGGCCGCTCGATCTTGTTCGAGTGGTTCCCACGAATTTGCATTTTTTGTGGGTTCATACCATGCGAATTCATGGGAACCGCTCCACCAAGATCGAGCGATCCATGCCCCTACTGCAGAGTATTTGGTTGTGCGTCCATTGAGTTGTAACAGGGTAAATGGATCCTGGAGAAGATCCATTTACCCCATCCAGTGTTTAGTCCCACATCGTCCAATGGTGGGACTTGGAGGCTCTGGAGAGGCTATATAAGGAGCCCCAGACCTCCTGTATCGATTGAGAAAAGCAATAGAGAAACGCGCCCCTTTGAGGGCTTCTCCCGTGGTTTCATCCCGCTCCTCACGGAGTAGGGTTCCACGTTAAATCCTGTGTTCCATGTTTTATCTTTCTTGTTTATGCTCTATTTATCAATCGCTTCCGCATTCTTCATATTTTATAACAGTTATTACAAAGGACGCTATATCTCTATTCTTGAATCGTCAAACCGTCAAGATTCACCCTACTAGCGTGCGATAAAAACAATGGCTCTTGGGATATCAAGAACCTCTCATACATAATACTTGGTTCGGGTTCAAACTCCCTACTTTGGACTGATAGCATAAATGGCGCTCCCACCTTACGCACCCTCCTTCCCACAATGTGGACCTTAGCCAAAAACAAACGCTACATCATGGACAAAGCCCTTTCCACCCTCTCAGCCAAACAAATTGGCTCAAGGCTCTTTCTAAAAACATGCAACTCTATAGTCGAACTCTCACGCCGAGTTCCTATCCAACCTCTCCCTATGCCCAATAACTAACGACTATGTGTTCATCTCCGGTAAGACATCAACCCTTCGAATAGCAAATGATCTACAACCTACTCACCCGTGGCGGTATGGGACCTAAACTGAATGCCAAGTTCTGGCACAAATCTTTCCATCCTAAGATATCCCTCTTTCTATGGTCCCTTAGCCACCACAAGTTGAGAACCTAAGATCACCCCCTAGATACCTCAGTGTCAACTACAAATGTGTGCCCCCTATTCCAAAATGATGAAGAAACCATATCACATTTACTCCTCCACTGTCCCTTTACAGTTTTTATTTTTAACTCTTTGCATATTTCACCGATAAGAGAGACTATTGAAAGATAATTAGATCACGAGACAAGAAAAGAAGAAAAAAGCTCCCATATAGACCGACCATCTCTGGCTGTTTATGTTCTCTAATTTTCTGTATATTTGACTCCTCTCTGTGACGGAAATTCATGATGCCATGCATCTAAACCTTTTCCCGTTTGATTCCAGATTAAAAAGGCTCTAAATTCAAACCTGTGATGATCGCAAGTCTTTCATTTCTATTTTTTTAATGGCCCACAATATCATCGATACACACTAACCAAACAAAAGCAAACTGTACTGTTTGTAGTTAGACGGCCATACAGTGTAGATACAAAAATTTAGATGACGTTTCAGCAATGAGCTCTTATGTGTGCTAACAGTATTAACGATATTATTTGTGAATCGCGACATCTCATTTTTTTTACAACCTTGACAACATCCTGGATAGCCATCACATCGGACATATTCTTAGATCAGCATCGAGAGAATGCAAACGAAATGAAATCTTGATATTCAAGAATGATTTAAATTAAGACAAGGAGTACATATGAAACCAGGAGACACCACTACCTCCGAGGATGATCCCTCGGGATCTCCTCTTGCACAGAAACAATACTTCTATCACTCTTGAGCGAGAATGTACCCACCGAGATGACACAGAGATCTCCTGCATGATGATGGCCGTGGATCTTCGATCAGAGTATTTTCCGCCTCGTAGGGATCAGACTGCGTAGCAGTTGGCTGCAATGATGGCGATGCTGCAGGAAGTGCAGCAGAGATAGCTTATGCTCGAGGAGCGATTATCGAGATCTGTGTCCAAAGACGGGTCTGGAATGGGTGGGGGAGATGGTAATCCACCACCGTCGGCACCTCCTCCTCCCCCCCCTCGCCGCCGCCACCGCGACAAGAGAACATATTTTCAAAATATCGCAAGGAGAAAGTTCTAGAGTTTCTGGGCAATACAAGCCCAGATGAGGCAGAGAGATGGCTGAAGCATATGGAAAAGGTATTTCGCACCATACATGCACCGGATGAGGAGAAGGTTACCCTTGACACTTACTCCTTAGCGGGATATGCTGAGGAATGGTGGAGTTCTATGGAGTTGCAGATTGCAATGCCAATTACTTGGGAGAAATTTAGTGAGGCGTTCTGGGAGCATTTCTATCCGGAATACTGGCTAGAGAAGCGCCGCATGGAGTTCACACTACTAGAGCAAGGGAACAAGATCGTGACTACTTATCTGAAGAGGTTCACGGAGTTGTTGAAGTATGCTGCTAGCACTGTGCCAACTAAGGTCGACAAAGCATTCAAGTTCTTTCGAGGTCTTCGTAAGGAAATTCGTGAGAGGATAGTACCCCTTAGATTGCTTACTGTGAAGGAAGTGGTTGATGCTGCATCTCGAGTTGAGGAGGACTTGCGTGAAGGCAGGTCAGTGCAAACCAGGCAAGGAGGACCAAGCTATTATGGGAGGACTGCTCGTAATGATCGATCTATGGCACAGAGAGGACAAAGTCTCCACCCCTACCAGCCTGGCATGTCTACCAGGTCCACATATAGAGGAGCTCCTACTTTGGGGAAAGCACTTTCCGAGCCATCACGACCAGCACATCCAACGGTGAACACCATGACAGATGCACGTGTTTGCTACCGATGCAACAAGGATGGGCACATCAGGTCAAACTGTCCGTTGGGAGCTTCACAAATGCGAGGTACTGTACAGGGGGACATCCGCAGCACCAGGGACGTGGTTCTACCTCTCGTGGTGGCAGGGGACAACCCAACTAGACTTGAAGTACGACAGGTTCCAATGGGCCACGAAGAGAAGGGCAACTCAATGCCATCACAGATGGGCAATCACATGCTTAAGGATCAGTAGTGCGAGGTATGATTTCAGTAGGCGACTTTACAGCTCATGCTCTTTTTGACTCGGGTGCATCTCATTCCTTCGTATCATGGACTTTTGCGGATATCTTAGACCGAGAGCCTACCATAGTTTTAGACCCTTATCTTATTAAGGGACCTGGGGGTCAGGTGTTTGTTGTCCATCATGTATTTCCCGATTGCCCAGTTTATATTGGAGGTTATATGCTTGAGGCGTACTTGTTGCTCATTCAGATGGAGGATTTTGACGTTATTCTCGGTATGGATTGGCTCGAGAATCACCATGCATGTTTAGACTGTTTCCAGAAACAGATTATCTTCGGGATTCCCGAGCTACAATAATTTGTATTTGATTATCTCATGTGCAGGAGTGTCAGTGGATCCTGCAAAAATCGAAGCAGTCCTTAGTTGGGAACGACCGAAGAATGTGTCTGAGATCCGAAGCTTTCTTGGCTTAGCCGGTTATTACAGACGATTTGTGAAGGGATTTTTCTCAAATTGCCCTTCCCCTAACCCAGTTGACTAAGAAGGAGATGCCATATACTTGGTCATAAAAGTGTGAGAATAGCTTCTAGACACTGAAGGAGAGGCTCGCTACAGCTCCCATCTTGACAATTCCATCGGGCCCAGGCGGATTCACAGTTTACACTGATGCATCAAAGGAGGGTTTGGGTGCGGTTTTGATGCAACATGGTAAGGTTGTTGCATATGGATCTAGACAGTTGAAGCCACATGAGAAAATTTACCCAACCCATGATATGGAACTGGCAGCAGTTGTCTTTGCTCTTAAAATGTGGAGACATTATCTTTATGGTGTTGCTTTCAAAATCTTCACAGATCACAAGAGTCTCAAGCATCTTTTTTATCAGAAGGATCTTAATATGAGGCAAAGAAGATGGCTGGAGATTTTAAAGGATTACGAGTGCACCATCTCTTACCATCCTGGTAAGGCGAATGTGGTCGTTGATGCCCTTAGTCGTAGGCCTCATTCAAGTGAATCCCATCCTCAGCTTAAAGCATGGGATCTTCTTGCAGCTTTCAGTGATTGGCATCCATTTCAAAGTAGTAGAGAAACAGTCATAGTTCCCCCTTCACGTCCAGAGTTAGTTAAGCGAATCAACCAGGGGCAGCATGAAGACCTGAGTATGCAGAGACTCAAAGAGAAGGCTATTGCAGGAACCTTAATTGGCTTTCCTTATCAAGATGGGGTGCTACGAAATGGGAATCGATTGTGCGTCCCAGCATATGTACAATTGAGGGAAGAGATCATGCGTGAGGCACATAGTTCATGTTTGTCGATACATCCTGGCGGTACCAAGATGTATAAGGATTTGAAAAAGAACTTTTGGTGGAAGCAAATGAGAAGGGATGTGGTCAAGTTCGTGGAAAAATGCCTGACGTGTTAATAAATTAAGGCTGAGCATAAGAGGCCACCTGAACTTTTGCAATCCCTTCCTATTCCTGAGTGGAAGTGGGAGGGTATATCTATGGACTTTGTGACAGGACTTCCTAAGACCACTAGTAGTCATGATGCCATCTGGGTCGTGGTTGATAGGCTTACTAAGTCAGCACATTTCATACCTATGGGTATGGCATGCACTCCCTTACAGCTTGCAGTGATCTTTATTAAGGATATTGTCAGACTTCATGGGTTGCCAAAGCAGGTTGTATCTGATGGTGATCCAAGGTTCACGTCTCACTACTGGAGAGAATTCATGAGTTCTTTGGAAGTGCAACTATGTCTTAGTTCTGCTTACCATCCACAGACTGATGGACAATCTGAGAGGACGATTCAGACACTAGAGAATTTTCTTCGAGCATGTGTGCTGGAGTGGAAAGGGTCGTGGAAGGACCATTTGCCATTAGCAGAGTTTACATACAATAACAGTTACCATGATGCCAACATATGCATGGCTCCTTTTGAAGCGTTGTACGGAAGGCAGTGTTCTACACCTCTGAGTTGGCAGGAGGTTGGACATAATCTTTTACATAAGGTAGAGTACTTGGAGGAGACTGCTAAGACAGTCAAGATAGCTCGAGAGAAATTGCTTACTGCACAGAATAAGCAAAAGAGCTATAGTGATAGATGACGCACTGATCTTAGTTTTGAGGTTGGAGATTTTATTTTCTTGAGAGTTTCTCCCATGAAGGGAGTTCAACAGTTTAGAGTGAAGGGAAAGTTAGCACCCCGGTTTGTCGGACCGTTTGAGATTCTCAACAAGATTAGTAAATTTGCATACATGATTGCTCTTCCTCCTCACCTTGCTGATGTGCATGATGTTTTCCATATCTCAAACTTGAGAAAATATGTGCATGATCCATCGCATGTGATTAATTATAATGACCTTCATGTGGATACTGACCTGAGTTATCCGGAGGAACCAGTTCAGATAATCGATCATTCAGTGAAGAAGTTGAGGTATAAGGAGATATCTTTAGTGAAGGTCCTTTGGCAACGACACAACTCTGAGGAGGTTACCTGGGAACCCGAGGCAGATATGCGATGTGACTATCCACACCTTTTTGAAGGTAATCTAAAATCTATACTTTTTTTGGGGTTGTTATCTTTTGCTCGATAGGGTCCAACCTTTTTAAGGTTGTTATGTTACACCTTTGCATCCTAAGTCTCGGGGACGAGACTGATTTTAAGGTTATTATGATGTAACACCCCACAATTTTTCGATTTTTCCGAAGTCTTAAAACCTATTCAATACTATACTCAAAAGAAGCATCTCGTCGCAAGCTTTCCAACGAGTCTGGAACAAGTAAACATGAATATGGATTCAGATATGTCAAAGAATTGGTTTTGATTGCGTAAGTGTTAAATGCCTAGATTATAAGTGATTGTATATTGCTAGACGCTTTTAAAATGTTCTCTCCTAAACTTGTTCAGTTACTGCATTTGCATTACCTACCTATAATCTCTTGATTTTTAATTTATCTTATCCTTACTGGGTCAATTGACTCACAAGTTACATTCTTTGGAAATCCAACAGGAAGTGCAGAACAGGTGACGGAGGCTCGCATTTTCGGTGGTGTATTTGTAGGACATTGATGAGGTTGAGGCTTAGTGTTGTAGTTGTTTTATTTCCCTCTGTTTCATCTATTATGATGTAATAAAGATACTTTGAGCTTTTATTGTTATCCTTCTGTGGACATCTAGTTATCAATGGAAGTTTAATTTTTCTTATAATTCTTTTTGTATGAATGGTATATCATGCATGTTGTCTATAATTGTTGTTGGGTAATAATGTGAATGGGTGTTGAGATGCGCTCCCGTCGAGGCGGGACGTTTCAAAACACATGATATTATTTTACTAAATGTATTTGTATCATAAAAATTATATATATGGTAAAAGGAGGCATAGAATTATGTTATATATGGTTCAAAATAAATCTATAACTATATTTATATAAGAAAACGGATATACAGATACAGATGCTTGTGGATATCAAAACGATATCCATATCCATATCCATTTTAAAACGGATACGGATACAGATGGCAAAATCTGTATAAAACGGATATGGTGATGGATCGGATACGGATATATCCGTATCCGTTTACATCCCTACATAAAACGCATCTATAAGGTCACAACCCAACATATCATGTTGAGTGCCATTTATTGTTAGTAGTTACAATGCCATTATTATAAAAATCGATTTCTACCTTTTTTTTTTAAGGATTAAACAAAATTCAAAGAATTAATAGAAAGAATATTTTTATCACCATCCACTCAATGGTTTGCAAGTTTAAGAGTGATAAAAGATGACGATTCAAGCCCTAGCTATTATCATTTCCTAAAATAATTTAAAAAATAAAACAATCTATTTAAACTCTCTATATATAATTGTATATACCCGACTACCGTCCTTTCCACTATAGTTTCCGGAGGGCGCGAGGTATTGTTCGCCGTTAGAGCACGCTGGAAGGTTCGTTTTCGCGGCTCCAAAACCCTAATCCATGTCGTTCAATGATATTTATCCGCATATCATGTTCTTGGCCTGATCGGGGTTTCCCTGATCGTTATCAGTTTGCGTTTTCTCTTAATATTATCTATGACAATACTGTTACGATCTGTTTTCTTTTTCTTCAAACATTTGATGTTGTTTCAAAGAATAACTTCGAGAGTGATGAGAATGCTTTGTTTCCGGATGCTTCCGTATCTGATTCCTCTTCTCAGAACACCTAAAAAGCCATAACTCGTTTGTTTATGTTCCGAGTAACAACTTCTGAAGTTCAATCTTGGCAACAATGGAGTGCTAGACAACACCTATGTTCTTTGGTCATTGTGCGGGTGCGGAAGTGCTCAGCAAGAAGCACCAGTGGTCTAGTGGTAGAATAGTACCCTGCCACGGTACAGACCCGGGTTCGATTCCCGGCTGGTGCATCTATATTTTTATTCTCGTTCATGTGATGCATTGGAGTTATTTTATGTTTTGGTTGACTCTGGTAGAGGGAACATCAAGAAGCCTTGGCCAACCACCTAGACACTATAGTACCTTTTTATTTTAATAAGATATCTGCATTTCCGTTGGGGATATATGGACAGCACGTTGAGCCTTCCATGAATGCTGGGTATCACAATCTTAAAATTTGGATGATTATACTGTTCTTTAAATCAGGAAATTCCAAATATCCATGATCAATTGGGAGCCTTGAAAGATCCATGTTATTGGCAAGACGAAGTTAATAGAGTAAGGCCCATATCCATATGACAGCACATTAGGACATATCAAGAACTAAGGACTTTCTCTAATTTCTTTTGTTGAATTTGAAGCTTCTGTCCTTGTTTCAGATAGAGTGTGACTGATTTTAAGGCTAAGTGCCTTTCTGTGTGAAAAAATGCATTCCCGGTAGCTTAATTTCTATTAGACTTACCTGAAAAACATAGATCACTTAGGTTTTGAAAATATATAATGGGCGTGCAGCACAAGTGGTCTAGTGGTAGAATAGTATCTTGCTATGTACGAGTCAAACAATGTGGATTTCTGATTGACTTGAAGTTGCATGTGAAATAGTACTTGAAAGAAGCATCCAATCATATGGGAAAATATACTTGAATACTAGTTGGCTTGCTTATTTATTATATGGAAATTGTCATGCAGTTTCGTTTGTACTGTGGACTTGTTTTTTTTTCTTGTATTCTGTTTGTAATTTCGTACAAGCTGGATTTCTAGGCCAATTAATCTGCAATTTCCAATTAGAGCATCTAGTTTCATGTGGATGATTTAATCGGTCGTTGCATGAACTAAAACAGCTCGTCTTTGCATGGATTGCAAATATTAGGCAGCAGATTTAGTTGCCAATTAGAATGCATCAAGTTAGGCATTCTGTTCTTAACAAGGATTTATATAAGTTTATCCTTGCTTAAGCCACAACACCGTTATTTGTGAAAATCGATTAACAATACTGTTCAATACTGCTTGATCAAGCACATCCTTTAGATAATTGAAAATATTCTCAAGGTGAAGGTAGGAATGGGAAGGGACTGCTTGCTTGCAAAAAACACTGCTTTCTACTCCAAAGATGGGGGTCCCCATAAGCGGTGGAGCATAGGCCTTAATGTGTATTAGCACACATTGTCTTATTTAAATAAACTCGGCCATTTTCTAGTAGCCCATGTTCTGGCATTGAAAGATTGATATAATAGGGCATAGGCCTGCAATGTGGTATTGTTTAGTGGAGCTGATGTGTTCTTGTCTTTTGTTCCGATTAAGTGTCAATTATCGACACTCTCTCCGCACTTGTAGAGGTTGTTCGGTTCCTTCTAGATGGCATGACCCTAGAAGTTCTTCGAAGGTTGTGGTGGAGCTTGTCGGCATTTGGAGCTTCTAGATGGTGTAATGTCCCGGACTTAGGTCTCCGGTCCATTATCGAGGAAACCTGACCTTGACAACTTGTTGGGTTCGAGGCTAAATAGATCCGTTGACAACCACCCAAAATGCTTAAGTCCAAGTTGTGAAGTAGTAATCCCCACCATTTATGGGGTGTTACAACCTCCCCCACTTATATTTGCAACGTCCTCGTTGCGACATGGTCCATCACTTATTCCCAGTGATAGTGGCGGTTGCATGCTCTGGGTAGCCATTTCCTCCAACCTCTTTGTAGGTACGACTCCACCTCTCGGGTAGCCCTTTCCACTAGCAGAGAGAATATGGCTCTGATACCATTTGTAATGTCCCGAACTTAGGTCTCCGGTCCGTTATCGAGGAAAACTGGCTTTGACAACTTGTTGGGTTCGAGCCCAATTGGACCCGTTGACAACCACCCAAAATGCTTAAGTCCAAGTTGTGAAGTAGTAATCCCCACTACTTATAAACCACACCCACACTTCGTGAGTTTTAGGTATGACACTATGTTTGGGGTTGGGGTGTTACAGATGGCATGAATGGGTGCCAAGTGGGCAAGACTACCTTTTTGATGCTTGTATCAGCATGACATGATTGATGTGGAGGTTTCTTCTATTTCTGAGATGGAGGTAGAATGTCTGCAACCGGTGTAGATGTTGAAGGTAGTGTGACATTAGTTGTGTTGACATAGCATATTTTATTACAACAAACATCTCGATTTCGACAACAGATTGTGTCTCGTTGGTCTTTGGAGAAGCCCCTTAGAGAAGGAGATTATTGACATTTCTCACGGTTCCCTTGTCTTTTGAGGAAGATTTGATTCTTGCAAATCCTTGATGCCATATCCTTGAGTTCGATGGTAGATTTCTTGCTGCTATAGGACATTTTTTTATGATGGCAATGTTATGGGTCGGCTGACCCGATTTGTCACATGATTTCAAATGTTATGGTGGATAAGATTAGATTAGGTTTGAACCTTTCCTACTTAACTGATTGATATGCGCCTATTTGCGTCAGTTGGGTCATGACATGGTTCGTTTATGCATTCTCGCATGGGGACGTTTTGGGCCTTGGAGATCTTGATCTGCATATGCATGACATACCTATTTGAGGGTGTATGAGCTTGAGATGGCAACTTCGAGTTAACGGCCTTCAACATGGTTACCCCAAGAGGTGGTGGCTTTATGCAATGTGGTCATTCCTTTGGTATAGGTCGGTACCTTCGTGGGCCATCTTAGTTTGCATCATGCATTAGGATTGTCAATGTATATTGTGATGGGTCATGGGTAAAACATCATATGCTAGAGTCTTTAGTATGGAGTGTCGGGAGTTGATGGTGTATATAGGGGGACATATTGTACCCATGGAAGGACATATCGATATCGGTATCGATATCGGTACCATGTCGATTTATCGGCGATATATCGACGCCATATTGCCGACATCGGGATTCAGCTCGCCTTTTTTGCTTGTCGATACCCGATATCGGACATATCGGCGATATATTGGTGACCTGTCGGTATCGATATATCGCCGATATATCGGGATACGGCCTTCCATGATTGTACCTACCAATTATGAGTGATGCTATTTTTTCTCTTATAGAAGAAAATGTGCATGATTGAGGCATTTAGATTTGATCTGTCTAGGATTGACTCCTCTAAGTAGTTCACAGAGAACAAGCATCGATGGAAGTGGTAGGGCAATCTGAGCCTATTCGACGGTTGAAATAAGTTGGTTACTAAATGGAACTTTTAATTAGTAATGCACATTGGTTGTTACAACCCAGGGAAGAAGAATATAGGTTGGTTGTAACTAGATATCTATCTCATTTGGCATTGACTAGATATCTATATTGGGGATTGGATGTTGATTGTATTGGAAACGAGGCTTGATTGTTGTAATAAGGTGCTTTGAAGTAGACTAAGTGGTTCCATGTGATAGAGTTTGTCAGAATGATTGTTTTATTAGGGTTAGTGGCAATTCGACTAGTTAGAACAGTGATCGATTCTTGAAGTAGATGTCTTTAATGGGCTCTAAGGTGGTGACAATTATGCTAAATGAGGATCAAAATGATTTCCATGTGGCAGTGCCATTGGTTTATGGGTATATGACAACATCGTAGTGGGAATACCTATGGTTGGAGTTGAGAGTCTCAACTATGGTTCCTTAATTGGCCCTGGATGGTGTGCAAATGATTTTAACTGTACTTGTGGTGGACAAGCACCAAGACACACGTAGATAGACCTGGGGACACATGTGGTCAGGATCTTTGGTCGTACCAGTTTTGCACCACGAAACTACAATCCAACCCACACCTGAATTGCTCGTCGAAATAGAACTGTAGCCACCCTCCCAGCCCACTCCTACAGGTGTTGTTCGACTCTGTTCAATGACTCTTGCCACCAAATCTATGCCTTAGTTGAGCCCACGCATGTTTTGCCATCATTCGGGTTCAGAATCACGATCCGATCCCACCTGAACCTGGTTCGGAATCAAATTCTATCCACTGGTCTACCACACCCGTTGTAGTACCGTTTTTGCCATGATTTTTTTTTGCAAAACCTTCATCTGCCTCAATAGGGTCCATACCACTTCTTTCGTCCTTGAACAAGGCAAACCCCAAAGGGGAAGGGCTCCCTTATACCATCCCTTCCATTCCATTCTTATTTCCATCTATCCCAAATTGGTGCACCAATAAATAGCTCGATTACCATGACCCATGTCGTAGACAATCCACCTACGTCACACCACCTCAAACATCCCCTCAACCACTTAGTTAGCCCTGATTTAGTATAACTTATATGGATATTGCCTCCTTGATTATGCCTCTCTTGCCACCCTACCCATTGACAACTCTACGTCGACCTCATTGGTCTTACATGGTCATTGCATCTCCATGCTACACCTCTCGCTGCCACATCCTCCTAAAAAGGTCTACCACCCCGTTCACATTAAGTGGGTGCCTCTATCTCAGCTGACAATCTTTTGGAAGACGAGTAGCACCTTGAGAAACCTGACCCTTCTCCAACCTTGCTTCCTCCATCAACTCGCTGCAAAGCTGTCACGAATCTGCCTCCCGAATGGGACTCGATTATGGATCATCTTCTAGTTTACTTCTCAACCCAAGACCTCTTGAATTGTCTTGATAATTGTACAAAAAATATTGAGAAGCATTTAATGCTAAGATTTCTCAACTGATTCTGTCTTACCCAGGCCATGTATGGCATTGTCATCCCGGGAGGCAAATATATGTAAAGGACCACCTCGTGATCTCTCCACTCTGAACCCTGATGGTTCATCTATCCCACTGACAAATTAATTGGTCCGACTTTCCAGTTTGATTGTAATTGTACTCTAAAACCTGCTGAGAAAAATAAAATAATATATCAGCAGGATTACTCATCTTTGCATTGGCACTTCGCATCCATATTGACTAACAAATGGTTGTTAGTAACTATTGAGATATTTTTTAGTATTCATCATCCCATGGATGCTTTGATCTGTCTTTACTCTTAGGGATATCAATAGCAATAAGCAAAGTTTTAAAAACCGAATCGGACATCAAATCAAGCGTGTATCGTTTTTTTATTTTTATGGTCGGATCAATGGGACCGACCGGTCGAACCGGTGATGCCAGCAGTTCAAAAATTTTTAATTGGAAAAGATCGAACCATTGTATTGTTGGTTTGGTTCATACGGTGTTGAAAGGGAATGAACGAGATGAAATTTCATCTAACCCTAGAGCTCTCTTATATAGGAGAAAAGCTCTATGGGTAAATTACAGAAAAAGGACAATAAAAAAACAAATAACATAATTACTCTAACACTCCCCCTCAAGCTGGAGCATATATATCTAACGTGCTCAGCTTGGAACAACATAGATGAAAAGGACCTCTAGTAAGAGCCTTGGTGAACATGTCTGCTATCTGCTCTCCTGATGATACATAAGAAGTTGAAATAAGACCCTTTTGAATCAAGTCCCGTGTATAATGACAATCCACTTCAATGTGCTTTGTCCTTTCATTGAAGGCTGGATTATTGGCTATGAACAAGGCTGCCTGATTATCACATTTAAGATGCATAGGAAGAGGTACTTCAATAGTTAAATCAGTCAAAACTGATTTAACTCACATCATCTCAGCACTACCTTGGGCCATTGCCCTATATTCTGACTCTGCACTGGATCGAGCCACGACAGTTTGTTTCTTACTCTTCCACGCTACTGGTGAGCTGCCAACAAATACAATAAAGCCTGAAGTAGACTTTCTATCATTAGGGCACCCAGCATAGTCTGCATCAGCACAACCTGTGACAGATATAGAGGTATCTTTCCTAAACAGAAGACCAGCACCTGGAGACGACTTCAGATCCTCAAGATCATAAAAAACAGCATTCATGTGAGCCTGTCTGGGTTGCTCCATAAATTGACTTACCCTAATGACAACAAAGGATATATCTGGTCGGGTAATAGTGACATATAACAACTTCCCCACGAGCTCTCTATACCGTCTTTTGTCCACCTCCTCAGAGTCATCATCATAGAGTTTAACATTAGGATCCATAGGAGTAGTAGCTGGTCTACATTCTGCCATTCCTGTCTCAGATAACAGATCAGTAACATACTTCCTTTGTGTCATTACCATGCCTTGCTCATTTCTTGCAAACTCCAATCCCAAAAAGTAACGAAGTGTACCCAGATCCTTCGTAACAAACTGCTCACTAAGAAAATCCTTGGCTGCTTGAATGCCCTGCTTTGAACTACCAGTGATAACAATATCATCAACATACACTAAGATGATCACAATACCTTGCTGGTCTATCTTTACAAAGAGAGTATGATCTGTTGTAGATCTGACGAAGCCCTTCTGTTCAATCAACTCCGAGAGCTTATGAAACCAAGCCTGTGGACTCTGATTCAGGCCATATATGGCCTTATGAAGACGGCACACCATACTGGACTCCCCCTCAGCAGCAAACCCTGGTGGCTGCTGCATATAGACCTCTTCCTGCAAGTCACCATACAAGAAAGCGTTCTTGACATCTAACTGAAACAAGGGCCAGTCACGGACAATAGCAACTGTAATGAGAATCCGTAAGGTAGAATGACGGGCTACTGGAGAAACATCTCCTGATAGTCCACCCTATATGTTTGGGTGAACCCACGAGCAACCAACCTGGCTTTGTATCTATCAACCGTACCATCAGCCTGATGCTTAACCGTAAAAACCCATTTGCTTCCGACTATTGACGCACCTGGTGGAGGATGCACAACGCTCCACGTACCACGTGACTGCAACGCCGCCATCTCCTCTTCCATAGCCAAACGCCATGGACTGCTCTGTAGTGCCTCCTGATATGACCTTGGGATTTCCACTGCTGATAACCCAAGGACGAACTTGCGAAACTCCGGGGACAATCGCTCCAAACAGGCCTGTGATGCAAAGTCCATCCCATATTTGGGATTCATTGTCCGCGCACGCTTTTGCCTTCTATGGGCAATAGGAAGATCGAGATCATCAACTGGAGTAGTGGTAGTATCATCTGTACCCTGTACATCTGTCTGCGCATGCAAATCACCCGTGCCATTAGTAGTACTCAAATGTTCATTACATACCTCGGGCGTGCTGGATGATGGAGGAGGCACATGAGCAGAGGGTCGACGCTGATAGACCTGAGGATAAAAAGTAGAAGGTGGTGGTGGAGGTGGTGGTGGTATAGGCTGTGGTGGTGGTTGCGGCAGAGTAGAGCATGGAATAGATGGTGGAGGAGGCACATAGATATCATCTCCTTCGTCTGAGTGAGTGAGGTTGTCACCTGTAGGAGAGAAATACATAATGGATTCAAAGAAGGTGACATCAGCACTAACATGGTACCGTCGTCCAACTGGATCTAAACACCGATACCCTTTTTGGATCTTGGAATAACCCACAAAAACGCATTTGACAGCTCTGGGAGAGAGCTTGTCAAGACCAGGAGAGAAGCAATGAACAAATGCAACGGAGCCAAAGACGCGAGGTGTTAGGGAGAAAAGATCCTTCTCAGGAAACGCAGTCAAGAACGAGATCTTCTCTCCTAACACTGACGAAGGCATACGGTTGACCAGATAACAAGCAGTTAGAACCGCATCCTCCTAATAGGAATGAGGGGTACGGCTCTGAATCAATAGGGTCCTAGTAATGTCCAACAAATGACGATGTTTCCTCTCAGCTACCCCATTTTGTTGGGAGGTGTAAGCGCATGACTTCTGATGCACAATTCCATGAGACATGAGAAATTTTGAGATATGAGAACTACATAATTCAATAGCATTATCAGACCGTATGAACTTCACTCTAGCAGAATAAATATTTTTTATTTCAATAATGAAAGACTGTATAACAGACGCAGCATCAGACTTATTTTTAAGTAGAAAAACCCAACATAACCTAGAAAAGTCATCAACATCAACAAGATAAAACCTGTGTCCTTGAAGATCAGGGACACGACTAGGACCCCAAATATCAAAATGTAGCAGCTCAAACAGACCATGACGACTTGGACCTATACGACTCGGAAATGACGACTTGTGATGTTTGCCAAGTTGGCATCCTCACACTGAAAATTAGACTTGGGAGAAATCTGTGGAAGAATATGGACCATCTTTTGCAACGGAAGATGGCCAAAACGAAGATGCCAAGTGTAGGGTGACACCGATCCAGCCCTCATCGAAGAGACACCAGCATAAGGAGATTGCACCACCAGTCTATAAAGATCCCCTTGCTCACAGCCAGTTCCAATCACTCTGCCCGTTAGGTTGTCCTGAAACACAAGAGCAGATGGGTCAAATATGGCACGACAATGTAAATCTTTAGTGATTTGACTAATGGATAGTAGATTCATGGAAAAATCAGGAGCATAAAGAACGTTCTGAAGTCGTATCCCAGGAGTCAATTGCACCTCCCCCTGACCAGTAATGGGAGAATGTGTTCCGTCTGCAATTACCACGGAGCGTCCTGTCTGAGTCGCAATAAAATCATCCAATTGCTTTTTATCACCACATAAATGGTGAGATGCTCCTGAGTCCATAATCCATTCTGATAGATCTGCTCTGTAACAACTAGTAAGTGCATACGTTGTACCTGAAGAGGATGCTGATGCTGAGCCGGCTATCTCTGAAGATCCTGAAGTACTAGCTGGTCCCTGGCTAGGCATGATCTCCCGGAGTCTCGACACAAACTCCTCAAACCTCTGATCCGTGACTAGGGAAGGACCCCCTTCCTGCTGAGCCTGCTCCGCCACACGTGCCGTAGTAGTAGGAAACCCATGCTTAGAATAGCATGTTTCCTCAGTGTGTCCAGTCCTGCGACAGTATGTGCACGGCTGTCTAGGAGGTCTGTTACCTCCTCCTCGACAACGACCACCTCTACCTCTGAAATGAGAGTAGCCTCCTCTGCCGCGAGAAGAAGCCATGGCTGAAGGTGTCGGAACTCCACCATGAGATATGGAGAGTCTACTCAACCTGCGATAGGCCTCTTCCATAGGTGGTATGGTGGCATCTGTAAGAATCTGTGCTCGGGCGGCATCATACTCCGGATCAAGGGCTGCTAGGAACACTCCAGTCATCACCGAGTCCCTGTATGCTTTAAGCTGCTCCGGTGTAGCTGTCAATGGAATGTACCCGTGTAGCTTCTCAAACATACCCCCCAGAGAGGTATACAGGGTATGAAGAGGACGCCCGTTCTGCTTCGAGGTAAAGATATCATGCTGGAGTTGTAAGATCTTGGACTCGTTCTTCGCCGGAGAATACGTGGCTGCCAGGATATCCCACATAGCCTTCGCAGTGGGTTGACTCAGAATGTCATTGGGTATTTCCATGGACACAGTACCGGATAGCCAAACACGCGCATAAGCATCGTCAACCTCCCATGAGGCGTTAACCCCAGTCTTGTCAACAGGTTCCTCTTGTGTGAGGATATGCTTCTTGCCATTACACTGCATAAGACTCATGAACTGCATGGCCCACAGTTCATAGTTCGTACCATCCATCTTCACAACGGGTGCTGGACCTTTGAAGGCACCCAGAGATGAAAAATCTACCTTGTTGTCTGACATGACGACAACAATAACCTGTAACTGGGGTTACACAATCAGAAGACAATGTCTACTTGCACATAGACTCAAAGCGATCACGCGCACAGGACATGTGCATTCAAGGAAGAACGGCTAGGGCATATAGTGCACACACACATGACTTGCGTGCACAGGAAGGCACGCTACAGGAGTCGACAACACGCTCCAGCCCTACATATGGGGTCGCCAGGCGCTACAGATGGGGTCGCCAGGCGCCACAGGACCACTCGCTACAGGTCGCCAGGTGCTACAGATGAAGGGCTTCATAAGTGAAAGGTCGTGAGTTCGATCCTCGCCGGGAGCTCCAGATGGGGGCGAGAGCAGAGCGAGAGGTTAGGCGCTATAGGTCGACAGGACTCCAGGCGAGAGGACTCGCCAGGCGACTGCAGGCTTCGCGATGAGGCGATGAGGGCCCGCAGGCGATGAGGCGATGAGGGCAGGCGACTGCAGGCTTCGCGCAGGGCTAGCGGCGATAGCGATGAGGGCCCGCAGGGACGATCGGCGATGCGAGGATCGATCCAAGCACAGGAACGATGGAACGATCAGCGATGGTCGGTTGGAGGGTGGCGCCGATCTCGAGGTAGAAAGAGAGAGAGAAGGGCGGCGAGTGGAGTAGGGTTAGGGTTCAAGAACTCCGGCCTAGGACCGTCGCTCTAATACCATGTTGAAAGGGAATGAACGAGATGAAATTTCATCTAACCCTAGAGCTCTCTTATATAGGAGAAAAGCTCTATGGGTAAATTACAGAAAAAGGACAATAAAAAACAAATAACATAATTACTCTAACATACGGTTCAACCGGATCGAACTAAGTTAGACCGGTATATCATACAAATAAATATGAAAAATGCTACATCATAGGATTTGTTTACTCTTGTCCTTCCAAGTTTTCCCAATAACACTTATACCTCTATTTTTAATACAATTGCATGTGTCCCCTATATTTTTACAAAATCAATAGTAGTGGTCTTTTATTAGCACACTTGTGCTCCCATTTTATACCAACATAAGGATGATATTGTGAATTTTTTAAGAAAATATAAGAGTATAAATGAAATTGTTTAAAAGTTAGGGGTATAAATGTTCTTAAAAAAATTCGAAAGGGCATAATAATCATATTTCATAAAATTTATATAAATACATATATGTGATGTAAAAAATGATAATTTTAAAAGTATTTAAACTCTAATTAATGATAAGTGTTATTAATTTATTGCTTCTCATAGTATGACTATGACACCGTCTTCTTCGTTTGTTATTGTTATAAGTGAATAACCTTATACACAATGTGGGAATAGAAAGGCAATGCTCATATCACATGAAGGGACAAGCGATAGTGAGTCATTAACACATGCGAAGGAGAAGAGATAAAGAGTTACTATACTATAGGTTAGAATGAGACTAGATCATGAGTATTTCTAAAAAAGTTTGTATTTTGTTAATTTATTGGAAATTATTTTTTTTGTCAAAAAAATGGATGGTTGAACAGATGGTTTGGTTCATTTGGTTTAATCAGGTTCAAGCGGTCCAATCGGTTTTGACCAGATTTGACTAATTTTTATTTTCCGATTAAAAATCGGGTGGTTGGACCATTTTTCCTCCAGTTCTTGATTTAACCGGTTTAACTAGCCGGTACGGTTCAGTTTTTAAAACCTTGGCAATAAGGACCAACCTAGTAATGAATTAGCGCCTTCACGATCAGAGTCCAGAAAGTGACTCCACATTGGTGTATCCATGTTTTCTCTATTTTAAAATGGCCACAAGATATTGGCAGGCTGAATTTGCTATTGGCAGTTATCCACCTTTTACAGTAATCTACGGCAACATGTAGTTAATGAATCCCGCTTTATTTTGTGGGGAAAAGACTGGTAGTTGTAAATAGATGCATCGATTGGACCGACTTTCTCGTTTAATAGTAATATCCTATGCCTCTAGGCACTTGAAAAATCTTACTTTTTTTTTTTTGGATTGCAAAGTATGTCAGATCTGACCATTTTGCATTTGATTGAAATCAGCTAAGTAGAACTTGTGATTCTCAAGGTACTATGGGCCATCCATCCACTGATTGATACATCTGTGCTAAGTCTGTTTTAGGAAAATCAAACAACAAGCACCAGTGGTCTAGTGGTAGAATAGTACCCTGCCACGGTACAGACCCGGGTTCGATTCCCGGCTGGTGCACACATGTTTTGTTCTTTTTATATGATAGTATGTTTTGATTTTGTTTAGAGTATGAGGATCCACTTTATACTAAAAGATAAAGAATTTATTATAGCATTCTGTTTGTTTATTATGCAAGAGGGTTGTAAGAACGGATAGGCGCTGGACATCCTTCACATGGAACCCTAGGTTTTTCCATCGGTTTTTTATGAGAAATAATATTCCTGTCTTTGCATTACTGAGGCCCAAGTTAGTTTTACACCTCATTGCCAAAGGTTGCACATAGAACCCTAGCTTTTTCATTGATTTTTTTATGAGAATTATTTTTCCTGTCTTCGCATTACAGATGCACAAGCCAGTTTTAATCATTTCCTCTAGTCTGGACTAATAGAATCTCGTAATCTGTTGAATATTTAACAGTGATGGGCAATATATGGAATTTGCCTGATAGTTTGTAATAGATCAGTTGATTTGTTGAGATAGTTGGCAAGATGGAAATATAAACTATGACTAGGAACACCTGTTCCCAAAATCTTCCCATGAAAGTTATCTTGGTAGTCCAATTGTAGCATCTCAATAGTCAATTCTTGATTAGAGATCTTCTCTTTCGATCATCGAATGGTTGAACACAAATAATTCTTATTTTGGAGTTTCTTGCATAGATATCTTCTCTTTCGATCATCGAATGGTTGAAAATCTGTTGAACTTTTCTGATCCAACTTTAGGTTCTTGTAGTACGGTGGTCTAGTACTCTGCCACAATACATTCCCTGACTTGATCACTGGCTGGTGCTTTCTATCTTAGTTAACATATATTTTGTTGTATCTGAATAATCTTTTCCAGATTATGCATATAATTCTGGAAAACGAGTTTTACTGGATTTAGATAATTGTTTATTTACATGCTTGTATATTTAGCAACCTGTATAATTAGAATATATAGACCATGCAGAAAGCCTTGAGACTTTTTTGTCTTTGTAACTATCTTGAGACTTTTTTGTCTTTGTAACTATCTTTCGGTATTTAGTGTGAATATATAGAAGCTTATGGGTGGGTGTCTTCTCGATGTCTCATCCTCTTTTTCCCTAAAAAAAAGGAGAATGTGTTGCATTATTATGCTGGTCGATGCAGAAAGTTTTTAGATAGATTAATATGATGCACCCGTGGTCTAGTAGTGGTAGAATAGTACCCTGCCACGGTTGCAGTCCGTGATCTTTTGCTTCAGTGGATTTGACACAGTTCTTTGATGCTGAATATTAAATGAGTATTTACCAAAATTGAACATGCAAAATCAGCGACCATTTATTAAGTTGAGTATGCACGCAACTGGAACTTGACATGCCTGAACAGTTGCAAGATTTCAAAGATAAGTAATGTGCCTGCTATTTTCTGCTTTCATTTTGTTATCAATGCAACTGTCAAATATATAAACTTGGCTACAAGAGAAAAATCATGTTATGAACTGGTTGCTCATTTGATAGTTTCAAAATTTTCCTGACATTTTTACCCTTCCGAGGAAAAACATGGATCCCTGATCTTTGAGGTTGATTGTAAGCTGTTTACTGGCAGAATTCTAAATTATCAGCTCTGGATAATTTTGAGAGATATGATTTCTTTCCCCACTCTTCTTGTATCAGGTGATCTAATGGCATTTTTGAGTCAGAACCACCTTGGTAGTCAAACATGTGTGATTGTTGATGGATTCTGAGAAGGGGATTTTTATCATGTTCTTACTCCGTTTGTGGCATTTCTTTATATTTTAGAACTTTATTTGAACTGTAAATTAATAAGATAATATTGATCTCTTTTAAAAATAATAGATAATGATTATAATATGAAGCAGCATTTCTCAGGTTGGAATCGTCCTGGCTGTTCTGCAATTTTATATTAAGGTCCTGGAATTCAGCACTATCAATCTGAATCTGATAATGCCCATTGCCCAACCATGTATCCATGTGGGGGATTCTTGTATAGTTTTATAGTGGTGAATCCTGGCTCAACCTGATTTTCTAATTTGTTTGCATCTGAAATTAGAGCTCTTGATAAAATTGACTTGACATCTATTTCCTTGGAAAATGTACCGAGTCTGTGTTGCACAATTAAATATTTTTTGAAAGTCAACAAAGGAGGAAACATGTTATGGTGTCCGCCCCAAATATGTTAATAAGGAAGATTGAGAAAGACTTATATATCTATGGCTCGAGAAGAGTCCTATAATGAGAAATTACACATCGACAAAAAGAATCTACACTATGCAGATTCACCGATTCTAGACCCAGCTCATGCCAGATGGGCGAGGATGTGCCACAACAGAAAAAGAGATGCTCCGTCGTCTCGATCCCCACATCACAAAGGGGCACAAATATGAAACACCCGTGAAGAATTTTGAACATCGATCCCTTGTCATGATTCGTCAACATCTTAATAACCAGAAGAAAATGCTGATTCTGTTTGGAAGCTTTAGACTCCAAATAATATTGCAATCACGGATCGTAGTCTGTTGTCGGAGGAGAGGGTCTGTCAAGTGCTCTAAGCCCTTCTCACAGAAAACAACTTGTTCTTCTAAACCCAGTGATCTCTACCTTCTGATGGGGCATCAAGTCTGCTCAAAGAATCGAGTAGTTGTAGCAACTCATCTAAACATTGGTCTAAAAACATCTGTACGGAACATGGGCATCCAACATCCATCAGAGCAACAATCCTTCACCTTTGCCTCATGATCCACCACACTGCACTCCTGCGCTTCTTCTTCTGACTGGTTAAAAGTGATAGTGGTTGACTTGCCATGACTGAGGACCAGGCTCGAAAGCTCTCCAAAAACCTCAAGTCTGTGTTGTACATTTAAATAATTTGCAGAAGCATGCATGGATTGCCTGATTTACTACTCAATTACATAATTTTCTATTTTGTCCGAGTTTCTGCAATAGAGATTTATAGCGTGACATAAGAAGTAATGTTCTTTCACAAGCCTACACAGATTCTTAGAAATCAATGAAACCTCCATTGCTCCTACTCAGGACTGTCGATTTCTGATTTACTTGGATTGACTTTACTTTTGGGTTCCACAAATATTCTTTTGAAAAAAAACTCTCCTAGTTGGTAAATGGCATTGTTTACATTCTACAAAAATATCACTTGAAAGAGTAAATTATACCTGACGACCACCATCGAGTCATCGATTGGAGATCCACCTGCCTCTCGGATACGAATCATTGCCACTGCCTATATCTGAACTGCAATTTAGCCCACACCCAGATTGCTCTTCCAAGAGAACCCACCTTCCAACCCACCTCCTGCAGGACCTTTTTGGCTCTGTTCAATGATCCTTGACACCAAACCTCTGCCTTAATAGAGCCCACACAAAGTCGGTACGCCATTGAGGAGAGTTGAATCCAAAGTGCTAGACATCTTCGTGGATCCAAGATCAAAAAGATGCTGATTAGGAAGTGTCTTTCAGACGATCTATGAAGATTAAAGAATGCAGTGACAGCACATAGATGTCATGGATCTCTTGTTCCAGATTTTTGAAAAAAAATGCACCAGCCGAGAGTCAAACCCGGGCCTGTACTGTGGTGGAGTACTAATCTACCACTAGACCACTGGTGCTACATGCCAATTGTGTATTTTCAGAACCTACATAATCGGTGTTTTTCGAGCAAGTCTAAAAAAATTAAGCTACCAGGAATGCATTTTTTCACACAGAAAAAGGCACGTAGCCGGAAAATCAGTTCCAGTCCATCTGAGACAAGGACAGAAAATTCAAATTTAACAAAAGAAATTAGAGGAAGTCCTTAGTTCTTGATATGTCATGATGTGCTTTCGTACGGACCTCAGTCCTACTCTATTGAGTTCATCTTGCTAAATGCCAATAACACAGACCTTTAGAGGCTCCTCATTGATCAATGATCATGGATATTCAGCATTTCCTGATTTAAAGAACAGAATAATCATCCAAATTCTAAGATTGTGATACCCAGCATTCAAGAAAGGCTCAATGTGATGTTCATATATCTCCAACGGAAAGGAAAATATGTAGAATATCTTATTAAAATGAAAAAGGTACTATAGGATCTAGGTGATAAGATGTGCCAGCATATTTTTCTAGTATGAGCTGGCCAAGGCTTCTTCTAGTCTTATCTCATTCAAAGTGAATGATATGGTTTCAAGTTAAATAATGTCAGTTGCTGACCATGTATTGAAGGCAAAGACATGGCCCAAGAATATCATATACACCATATTAAAAACATAAAAAATGGATCATCCAGGTGGATGCACCAGCCGGGAATCGAACCCAGGTCTGTACCGTGGCAGGGTACTATTCTACCACTAGACCACTGGTGCTTCTTGTTGAATTTTCCTGAAACAGACTTGGCACAGATGTACCAATCAGTGGATGGATGGGCCATAATACCTTGAGAATCACAAGCCACTACTTAGCTGATTTCAATCAACTGCAAAATGGTTAGATCTGAGACATTTTGCAATCCAAAAAAATCATGCAAGATTTTTCAAGTGCATAGGGGCTTAGAATATTACTATTAAACGGGAAAGTTGGTCCAATTGGTCCATCTATTTACAATTACACAGTTATTTTCCCCACAAAATAAAGCGCGATTCATAAACTACATGTTGCCGTATATTACTGTAAAAGGTGGATAATATATTAGTGTAAATGGTGGATAACTGCCAATAGCAAATTCAGTCTGCTGATATAAAGTGGTCATTTTATAAATAGAGAAAACATGGATACACCAATGTGGTCACTTTTTGGACTCTGATCGTGAAGGCACTAATTCATTACTAGGCCGGTCCTTATTGCTATTGATATCCCTGAGACTAAGTTGAGACAGATCAAAGCATCCATGGGGTGATGAATACTCATCAATAGTTATACTAACAACCATTTGTTAGTCAGTATGGTTGAGAAGTTCCAATGCAAAGAAGAGTAATCCTGCTGATATATTATTAAATTTTTCTCAGCAGGTTTTAGGGTGCAATTACCATCCAACTGGAAAGTCTGACCAATAAATTTGGCAGTGGGATAAATGAAGCTTCAGAGTTCGGAGTGGAGAGAGATCACGAGATGGTCCTTTACATATATTTGCCTTGCAGGATGTAACAACGCCATACATGGTCTGGATAAGATAGAATCAGTTGAGAAATCTTAACATTAAATGCTGCTCAGTAATATTTTGTTTCCCATTACCAAGACAATTCAAGAGTTCTTGGGTTCAGAAGTGAACTAGAAGATGATCCATAACACGGTCCCATTCGCGGAGCAAATTTGCGACAGCTTTGCAGTGAGTTCGCCTGGAGGCTTCTTGCCCGAGCCGATGGAGAAAGTGAGGTTGGAGAAGGGTCAGGCTTCTCACGGTGCTATTTGCTTCAGGTGCAGGGGGCTTGGGATCTAGATGCGGGATTCTCTGTAACCTCTTCAATGCCTTTTGTGACGAGATGTTGGGCGTTACAGGACCTCTAGTCCAAGGATTGGGGCGGCAATGTCAAGCAAAACATTAAGAGGAAGAGGTCGAAGGGTGGTGGTAGCGTAACAAACCAGACAGGATGGAGAGAAGCGACAGTGTCGAAGGATGGTGACGTATTCACGAGGTCACCAACCATGTTTTTCCTAAGAATATTGAGTTCAGAGGAGCGACGGTGGTTTGTTGGGAGATACTCGTCTTCCAATAGAATGTCAGCTGAGATAGAGGCACCCACTTAGTGAGAACAGGACAACTGGAGTGAGGTGGGTCTAAGTAGTGGTAGACTTCCTCGGCATGTCAATGGAGTTGTGGTCCCAGGAGGCCGTAAAGTTGGTTGTACAGTCTTTTGGGGGCACTCCAGAAAGTGACATAGCTTGGGGTGTTATGCAAAGATGAATTGATGTCTCAACACATTGTAGAGGTTCCAGCCAGTAGGACTGAATTTGACTAAAGAGGGTGGATGCTTTGATGTCATGATTTATGTCATGTCATGAGAAGGTGAGACGGATGCTGATTGGCGGCCCTTCAACGGGGGGAGGGAAGACTAGGACATTAGGAGGATGTGGCAGCTGGAGTAGTAGCATGGGGATGCAATGACCATGTTGACCAATGGGGAGGACGGTGTTGTCAACGGGTAGGGAGGCAATAGAGGCATAATCGAGCGGGCAATATCCAGATGAGTTATACTACTTCTGGTCTGGGTGGTCGAGGGAATGTCCGAGGAGGTCCGATGTAGGCGGACTGCCCACAACCTGGGTCATGGAATCGAGCTGGCTACTGGTGTATCGATTTGGGATTGAGGGAATGGAAGGGATGATAGATGGGCGCCCTTCCTCTTTGGTGTTTGCTTTGTTGAAGGATGGCGGAACAGGTATGGACCCTGTTGAGGCAGATGAAGGTTCCACGGAAAATTGGTGGCAATGACTACTGAATAAAGTTAAACTGTCCTGCATAGGGTGGCGTTGGTTATGGCTCCAAGAAAGGATCAGATGGGGTCGGATTGTGGTTTCGAACCCGAATGATGGCAAAACATGCGCAGGCATTACAGAATAAATTTGGTGGCAAGAATCATCAAATAGGTCCCGCGAAAGTACGGAGGGAGGGTGGCTATAGTTCTCTTTCTACGAGCAATTCGGGTGTGGATTGGATCGTAGTTTCACGGTGGCAACAATTTGGACCCGAGTAGCACGTCGATCATAGGGATGCAATGACCGTGTCGACCAGTGGGGTAGATGAAGTGTTGTCATGGCATGAGATGCATAATTGAGGTGACAATATGCAGATGAGTTATACTAGTTCCGATTCCGAATGCTTGAAGAGATATCTGAGGAGGTCCGGTATAGGTGGATCGTCCATAATATGGGACATGGTGATCGAGTTGGCTACTGGTCATATTAAACAGTGGAAGCTCCTCTCCACTTTAGTCAACTTACATTTATTTTATGAGTAATATCTCAATCAATTCCCCATCATGTTGCAAAATAGACCCCAAGTATATAAAAGAATCTTTCTTCTGAATATTATCGTCAGCATTCTTCACCACGATTCCTTCACAATTTCTTCCATCAAAAGTGCACTCCATACATTCAGTCTTATCCCTACTTATACGAGATACTTTAGTCACTAATGCATGTCTCCAGACCTCAAGCTTCTCATTTACGTCATCTCTAGTCTCATCAATCAACACAATATCATCAGTGAATAATATACTCCAATGTATCTAGTCATGAATGTGACTAGTCAACTTGTCCATAATCAAATTAAAACGGAATGGACTCAAAGTTGAACCTTGATGCAGACCAATGTTGATGTCAAAATAGTCAATTTTCCATGACTAGATCCTTACACAAGATGAAGCCCTATCGTACATAACCTTTATGAGGTTAATGTATGGGACATGTAATTGTTTCTTCTCCAAAACTCTCCACAATATCTCATGTGGGACATAATCATAAGCCTTCACCAAATCAATAAAATTCATATGGATGTTCTTCCTTTTAGATCTATAAATCTCCATTGTTCTCCGCATCAAGTGGATGGCTTCAATAGTTAAGCGACCTAGCATGAATCCGAATTGTTTTTCTTTTACTTTGGAAACTTGACTTAACCTTCTTTCGATCACACATTCCCAAACTTTCGTAGTATAATTCATCAACTTGATACCTCCATAATTCAAACAATTTTGAGCCACGATGCTTCTCCTACAGACATTTTCTTGCTTCACCAAATAATATTCAATAAATTTGTAATCCAAGTCAAACCATGCTCACCTATAACTCTTCATACTTCTATAGGAATGCCATCAAGTCCTATAACTTTCCAAAGTTTCAAAACCTTCAATGCTTCCTCTACTTCCTTTGTATTCGTCTATAGCTTCCATGATTCAAGTAACATTTACTACTAGCTAGATCTTACAAAGTGATCTCTTTATTTCCCTCCCAATAAAGTTTATGGAAATACTGCTTCCATCTAATCTCTATATCCTTCGAAGTAACAAGCGTACTGATCCTTAATGCATCTCACTTGAGAAAGGTCGTTGGTCTTTCTTTCTTTTGCTTTGAACAGCCTAAATATATCCCTTTGGCCCTCCTTAGAGTCGAGATTTTTGTATAAAACTTCATAAGCTTTTAACTTAGCTTTGCTGACAGCCCTCTTAAATTTGTTACTCGCTATTTTGTATTTTGTGACACTCTCCTCTATTCTATCATTCGATAAAATCGATACCATTAAAAAAAAAAGATGTTCAGTCAATTAGAATGAGATCTCCAAGTCAGACAAACAGAGGCAAACAAATTAAAAAATCAGGTTGGGACTGGGTTCTGCATTATAAAACTATAAAAGAGAACCAACGAAAAAATCTCCCACATGGATACATGGTTCAGCATTATCAGATCCAGATTCATAGCACAGGAATCTAGGACCTTCATATGAAATTGCAGAACAACCAGGACGATTACAAGCACTATAAGCACTATCTATTATTTTAGAAAGAGATAAGTATAATCTTATAAATTTACAGTTCAAATCAAGTTCTACAGTATAAAGAAATGCCACCAACGGAGCAATAACAACATATTAAATTATCACCTCCTCAGAATCCATCAACAAGGACACACATTTGATTACAAAGGTGGTTCAGACACATTGGATTACAAGAGTAGGAAAAGAAATCATCTCTCAAAGATATACACAACAAATAGGTTAGAATTCTGCCCTCAAAAGGATCTCGTATCCATGTTTCCCCTAAAAAGGATAAAAAGATCAGGGGATATTTGTTAAATACCCTATTAATATTTCAGCATCATGGAAGAAGTGCAGCAAATCAATCCGCTGAAGCAGAAGATAATGGAATGCACATAAGATTCATCTTATTATTTAATGTTTAAATGATACAGGTGCCAGCACAACAAAACATATGAAAAAATTGCACCAGCCGGGAATCGAACCCGGGTCTGTACCGTGGCAGGGTACTATTCTACCACTAGACCACTGGTGCTACAAGCCAATTATGCATCTCCAGAACCTTAGTAATCAGTGTTTTTAGGCAAGTCTAAGTAAAAAATCTAGCTATTAGGAATGTGTTTTTTCACACATAAAAGGCACTTAGCTGTAGCATCTTCTCTACTCTATCTGAAACAAGGACAGAAGCTTCAAATTCAACAAAAGAAGTTAAAGGATGTCCATAGTTCTTGATACGTCATAATATGCTGCCATTTACGGACAACGGTCATAATATATTAAGTTCATCTGAACAAAAACATGGATATTGGAAACCTCCTGATGGATCATGGATATTCCGGATTTCTTGCTTTAGTGAAGAACACGGTCATCAAAACTCAGCAATGTTCCACAGAAGGGTCTATGTGATGTCCGCATATCTCCAACGGAAAGGCAAATACGATCGAAGATCTTGCTAAAATGAGAAAGAACTACAGGGTTTAGGTAATAAGATGTGCCAGCATATCTTTTTAGTAGGAGGCGGCCAAGGCTTCTTTTAACCTTGTCACATACTCAGTGAAATCACCAAAGTTAACAATGTAAGTTGCTAGACATGTTTCAAGTTTAATAATATTAGTTGCTGGCCATGTATTCGAGCCAAAAACCATTTTCATCCAGTTGTAAAGCATGGCCCAAGCATATTATATACACCATATATAAAAACACAGTGGTTCAATAAACCATATAAAAAATAAAAAATGTATGCACCAGCCAGGAATCGAACCAAGTTTGCACCATGGCAGGGTACTATTCAACATGAGGCCACCGATGCATCTTGTTGGCCGCTTTCTTGAAATTGACTGACCCAGATGCATCAATCAGTGGATGGATAGCCCAAAGTATCTTAAGAATTATAAACCACCCACTACTTAGCTGATTTTAATCAACTAAAAAATGGTAGACCAAAGATATTTAACAATCCAAAAAATTGATGTCCAATTTTTCAAGTGCCTAATGGCTTAGAATGTTACTAATGTGGGAAAAGGCTTAGAATGTTACTATTAAACAAGAAAGCTGGTCCAGTTGGTCCGACTATATAGAATTACCAGTCTTTTACCCCACAAAATAGTGCAGGATTCATCAACTACATGCTGCCGCATATTACTGTACAAGGTGGATAACTGCCCGTAGCAAATTCAGTCTGCACAATATCATGTGATCAGTTTAAAAATGGAGAAGACATAGATGCCCCTATCAGGACTCGTTCTGGACTGTAATCGTGAAGGCACTTATTCATGACTATCCTCCTTGCTATTGTTTATCCTAAGACTAAGTTGAAACAGGCAAAAAAACTGTAACGACCTCGGATCCGAGAGGTCAGCGGAAGCGTTAAAAAAATGACAAGTCAGATCCGAGGAATTACTCGCAAATATCAAATCCACAATTTACACAGTCCCGATATGGCCATAAAAGAAACAACTTCAATTACTTCTATAAATGTCACGATTGACAAAAATGTATTCTTAGGTACATTTTAATCTTAAACAGAATGAATTTATACTGCCAATGATTATAAGATATTCAATCTCCTTCTACTTAAACAACTTATCCTGCCTTATTCCTCAGGTGTATATGCGGCAAGACAAAAAACCACATGATGCTCGTAAGCAAAATAGCTTAGTATGGTAAACACAATTCACGAGATTAATAAATAACCTCATACGATATACAAAGAGAGTTGACAATAGAAATAGGGCCGCTACACCATGAAATCCCATCCATCCCAAATCCAACAACTCTCCCCGAGGCCCATTTAGCTCCGTCGATGCCAAGATGTGAAGTCATCGTTCGGACTCCTTCATCCGAGGCTGTCGTACGACGACCCTCTTAGTCGCCCACGTCGTCCTCCTCATATATGTCCTACTCATGGCCTCAAATTTCAGCGAATTTCGGTCGAATTTCTGTCGAATATCGATATCCAGTCGAAATCGAAATTCGACCGAAATGACCGAAATATGGGGGTCCTAATACAAAAAATGACCGAAATTTCGGTCGAAATTCCACCGAAATTCCATCGAAATTCTGTTTTGGTCGATACCGAAATGGTGACCGAAACCGACATTTAGGGCCTTGGTCCTACTCATACCCCACGACAAAACTCAAGACTCTCTTCAGGGAACTCCCTTCCTACGGGTGCAAGACCCCTTTATGGACTCGCACACCAGCGGAGTGGGGACTGGGGCGTTGGGGGAAGGAGGGTTTTGAAGGGGGGGAGTTCAATTGTGGGTCAAGATAGGGTGGGCGTTGGGAATCAATCAAATGCTAATGGTAGTTTTGTCATTGCACTTGGATCTTCTAACGATAAACTCATGTGATGTGACCCTATGTGTTACAAATGAAAGATGATGACCCAAATTGGGATCATATCCATGGATGAGGACCTGATATGTAAATTACCCTATATTATTTTATGGGAATGTGGAGTATGCACCATGTTACACATAAGCATCTATGCACCCACCCCTTTCCCCCTCCTTTTTATGATCTTTTTTTATATGAAAGAGGGTCAACCCACAATGTGGGGGTCACCGCAAAACCATTTCATTAACGTAAAGATAGAGTACATTACCATGAGACCCAGAAATGATACAAGGCATTACAGTGAGATGCACCATTTTTGTGTAAAAATTTTGATTATTGAAGATCAAGTCAATTCTCCCCAACCAGATGGCCCACAGGACTGCGAACGACTTGGCATAATCGTCCGTGGAGTTGCTTCCTACCGTTCGAACCAACCTCCAGAACTCCTCGCCCCCTCCCATCTCCACCCAATTTACCCCAACCTCCCTCCAAACCCGCTCAGATGACGATCACTTGAAGAACAAGTGGTCCAAATCCTCCACCATCTCCTCGCACTTGTCGCAGAGCGTGTCCTCCAAGCCAAACATCCTCCCTCCTTGCTTTATCACACAAGCGACCCCTTCTTAGACACCACAGGAACACCTTAACTCTGCACGGAATATTACCAACCCAAACCACCTTCATGTCTTGGCATAGATCCAAATCAGGTTCTTCTGCCACGTTCCTCAGCTTCTTATAGGTTTTCTTCATTGAAAATTCCCCCCCTTCTCACATAAAATGATCCTTATCCTGCGTAAGAACACCAGGCGGCGGAATCTATGCCAACATTTTGAATTACTCCTACAGGCGTTGTTTGAAAGGTTTGAAACAAAAACCGACGACCACGTGTCCGAATCAGCCACATGTGCAAGTACACACTCCGTCGATATCACCATTGCAAATAATCTTGGAAATCTTGCCTCTAGAGCTCCCTATCCTGACCAGTCATCTAGCCAGAATCTGAATATATGGCCATCTCCAACCTTTGGTTGTAGTCAATGTGCAATCAATGGCAGAAAAGCTCGTATGCCGACCCAAAGCGACAATTCAAACATTACCCTACCAGCCATCAGTTCGCCTCTGACAGCCATAAATTATCCTCACTAGCCTAGCCGCCATCCTTTTATGATCTTATAAATAAAAAATAAATCCTGAGTAAACTCCTAAAATTTCCCAACTTAAATAACTATTTAAAGTTCATATGTGATCTTAAGTTATTTCAATAAAATTACGAAAAACTTGAATTGGATAAAATGAAAATCAAACCAATTAATTGCCCTTAATTCCCAATTTCAGTATGCATCAATTCATAGCAGTTGATACAAATAAAAAAATTCGCACAATTGGTAGAAATGGAGAATGAAAGAAGGAAGAATGTGAATGTAGCATTGGAATTTTGTTGGAAAAAAGACAAAGATGTGTGAAAGGGAGGAGAGGAAAAGATAAAGAAGCTACAATTTCGATATAACCCAATCTATCTCTAAACAATGCCTACGAGCCCCTTATATAGAGAGGGAGGAATTAAAACATAAAATAAATAATTAATTGAGCACTAGCAATTCCTAATAAGACCCCGGAAGTTACTAACATAACTTATCAGAGATCACATGCGATCTCAATTGGCTTAAATAAGATAAAATTGCATAACTTTTTTTAAGAAAAAATGCAAGAAACTTAAATCAGATAAAAACAAAACTGCACGAGAAAAATCAAGGCATGATTCAACTTGGACTTTATAGCATAAATTTCCTTTACCACATCCTATCAAACCACTTCCAAAAACTCTTTGAAGGAAAAAATGGAAAAACCCTTTAGGGATCGAAGAGCCACTTTTGATCAACTTATTAACGGCATGCCACACCTCCACCTTTTGTTCCAAGAAATCTCTAGTTAAGCCCTTCGACTAGGTCAAACTAATCATGTTGAACCCCAAACCTGACCATCTCCCAAAAGGTCAAACCCTCGCCGATCAAACATCTAGAAATACAAAATAATAGACTTTCCCACCTAAGCATTGCCTTGAATCAATGAGATACCCCCCCCATTCCCAAGTTCAACATCTGCATCTACAACAACAACAAAGCCTTTTCCCACATTAAGTAGGGTCGGTTACATGGATTCTTTGCCTCCATTCAGATTTATCTTAGGTCATTATAGGGCTTATATCTAAAAAACTAAGATCTTGACATATAGTCTCATTCTAACACTTCTTGTGCCTTCCTTGCCCTCTTTTAGCCGGCTCAACATTCTAAAACACGCATCTTCTGACCGGTGCATCAGTTGGCCTCCTTTGCAAATGGTCAAACCACCTTAAACGATTTTCTCGCATCTAATCATCGATCGAAGCTACACCAACTTTCCTTCTGATGGCATCATTCCGAATCCGATTTTTACGTGTGTGTGTGTGTCTATCACATAAAACCGTTGAGGCTCCTCTCTGCTTTAGTCAACCTACATTTATTCTATTTGTAACATCTCCATCAATTTTCCCATCACGTTGCAAAATAGATCCCAAGTATCTAAAAGGATCTCTCTTCTTAATGTTATCATCACCAATCTTAACCCCAATTCCTTCACCATTGATTCCATCAAAAGTACACTCCATATATTTAGTGTTATACTGACTTATATGAAATCCTTTAGTCTCCAATGCATGTCTCTAGACCTCAAGCTTCTCATTTACTCAATCTCTAGTCTCATCAACCAATACAATATCATAAGCAAATAACATACATCAAGGTATTTCACCCTAAATGTGACTTGTCAACTCATCCATAATCAAAGTAAAAAGGAATGGACTCAAAGTCGAACCTTAATGCAGACCAATGTTAATGTCAAAATAGTCAGTCTTTCCAGACTGTATCCTTACACAAGATGAAGCCCTATCAAACATATCTTTTATGAGGTTAATGTATAGGACATGTAGTACTTGTCTCTTCAACATCCGCATCTGAATAAGGAAAATGCATCATTTTAAATTGGGTAGCTATGAATCGTGATACACCCCTCTAAATAAACCATCAGCTTCACATCACTTCCTACTAAAGACCAAAGTGGCTGATGCTTCACCCCTCACAACAAACTTAGCACCCCTCACAGTGTTCACTAAATCGGCCGCACGGGCCGCATATGCAGCCGCATATGCCCGTGCGACGTGCAGACCGCACCGATTACTTGAATCAGTGCATTATGCGCCCTCCCCGCATATGCGGCCCGCGTATACCCTGCATATGCCCCGTATATCCCGCATATGCCCCGCATACTGCTCCAGCAGCTCCAACTTTTCAATCTTCTCATTCAGGTCCGTAATTCTGTAACTTTGCCTCTTTATTCAATTGTTAGAATATGATATGCATTTCTATGCAATTGCTATGCATTATACCATTATATATATGCAATGTTTTATGTTTTTCTCATGTATTATTTTCACGAGGATATGTAACGTATCGTCGAATATTTTTTATATATGCCGATTGAGGTTTGCTCATGCAGTGCATGCATGTGTATTGACGTTTTGTTATTACGAATCATATAATGTGAAGTTTTTATGGTAAATGTTTTTTTGTGATTAGACATGAGACAATTAAAAGTATATATGCACACCCATCTAACATGAACCGTTTTTCTTAGATCTTCTTTAACTCCACTTAGTTACATAACTTCAGTGGTAATGTTATTCATAGATTTTTTTTTTAAATTAAAAATTCGAAAACCGCTTAGAACCGCATATACCCCGCATATGCCCCCGCATACCGCTTAATCGGTATTCGATGACCAGTCCGAACGCATACGCATACCGCTTTCCTGAACCTTGACCCCTCATGCAAAATGTAAATCAAGATGGCCCACAAAGGTTCCAACCTCTACTAAAGAAAGGACCCAATGGCATGAAGATGTCATCTCTAGGGGTGAGTGTGTTGAAGGTCACGGACTTAAAGTTGTCATTACAAGCGCATATGTCCTCAACAGGTAACCCAAGCAAACTCATTCAAGATCCCCAAGGCCCGCAACATCCCCATGCAAAAATGCATATCTTGTCCCAATTGATGTGAATGGGACCCGTATCCGTCAGTTACGTAGGAAGGTTCAAACTAACTCAGATCCACCACAACATCTAAAATCAAGCGACAAATTAGGTCATCATGGCCCACAACACTAATGCCATCAAAAGTTCCTTCCATCAACTATCACAACAAAAATCCACCACATAACATAGGGATATGGCATCAAGGATCCACAAGAACCAAATCTTACTAAAAAAGCGAACCTCGAGAAAGTAGCGACAACCATATTCCCTAAGGGGCTCCCAAAAGATCGACGAGACACCTTCAACTATCGTAATTAAGACCTCTGCCGAAATCAAACTCAATCATGTCGTGTTAACACTAACTAATGTCGTGCTACCTACAACATCCACACTAATTGCATATAGGTCTACCTCCATCTCAAAATTAGAAGACACCTTCGCACCAGCCAAACGACCGTTGACAACACATCAAAAAGGTAGTCTTGCTCACTTGACATCCACTCACATAGGGATGACCAGCTCCAAAATGTTGACAAGCTCCATCACAACGATTGAAGTAATTTTGCAGTCGGCTTATCAATAAATAGTCGAACAACCTCTACAAGGTGACTAGAGAGAGCGTCGATGATTGACCCCCGATCACAACAAAATAACAAGACCCACTCAGCTCCTCCAAACAACACCACCTTGCAAGCCTATGACTTATTCTATCAATATTTCATAGCCGCAAAATAGACTAATAGCAAATTGCTGAGTTTGTTTAAATAAAACAGTGCGCTTGTTCACAATAAAGCATGTCCCATCACATGTGAGGATCCCATCTTTGAAATAGGAAGTGGTGTTTCTTGCAAGCAGGCAGCCCCCTCCCATCCCCACCTTCACCCTTAAAATATTCTCAATTATTTAAAGGATGTGCTTAATCAAGAAGTTGTGTGGATCCACTTTCATTCGTAATAGTGGCTGTGCCTTATGCAAGGTTATATAAAGCCTCATTAAGATCAGAATGCCTAGCTTAGAGTGTCCTATTTGGCAATTATATGTGCTCCTTGATATCAGCAACCCATACAATTGAGTTGATTCAGTTTGTGCAAGAACAAATTGAATCATCCATACGTAACTAGTTGCTCTAAGTGGCAATTGCAGATCAATTGGCCCCAGAAATCCAGCTTATACTAAGTCACAGAAGAGAAGGAAAAAGCAAGCCAACAATACGAACAAAACTGCAAGACAGATCCAAATCTATAAACTAGATAAGCCAACCAGGATTCAAGGCATATTATCCCACATGATTGAGCGCTTCTTTCAAGTCCTCCTTCACATGCAACTCAATCCACTCAGAATTCTATATTGCTTGCTTCATATATTTAATACAGAAGTTTGCTTCCACCAGAGTCAACCAAAACATATATTAAGAACTATGCATCATCCAGACAGGCATTTAAAAAAAGAAATGCACCAGCCGGGAATCGAACCCGGGTCTGTACCGTGGCAGGGTACTATTCTACCACTAGACCACTGGTGCTTCGTGCTAAGCACTTCCGCACCCTCACAATGACCAAAGAACACAAGTTTTGTCTAACAATCCATTGATGTCAATATCGAACTTCGGCAGTTTCAACTCTGAGAACACAAATCTGCAAAAAAAAATCTGAAGGAAAAAAAACGGATGTGTTTTTTTAAGTGTTCTGAGAAAAGAAATCAGAGATGGAAGTTGACAGCATTCGGAAACAAAGCATTCTAGTCACTCTCGATTCTTCTTTGAAACTAAGTTTATTGGGCTGGAAGAAAAGGAAATAAATCATGACCGCATTGTTAGAGACCAGATTAAGAGAAGAAGACGAACTACCAACGATCAGGAACACGCCGATGAGCCCAAGAACAAGATACGCGGGCAGATATCATTGGAGCGCAAGGATTAGGGTTTTGGAGCTAAAGAGACCAACCTGACGGTATGGCAAGCCATCCATCGCGCCCTTCAGAAACTCCCACTTGAGAGGAGGGACAGTAAGGTTGGGGATTTTAATTACATAAACTGCCGGACAAATTTTTTTATTAAATATAGATTTTGGATGAACTCTTAAATCTATTTTTTGTTTTATTTTAAGATATAGTGATGATGAGTGGAGTTTGAATCGTCATCTTTTGTCACTTTTAAGCCAACTAACCATTGAATGAAAGGTACAATATTAAATATTAAAAATGAATTCTTTCTGTGACTTCTATGATTTTTTTATCCTTTTTGATAAAAAGGTACGAATCGATTTATAATGACAATATTATACTTTATTGCAAGAATTGGAAGTGTGTGTATGTGTGTTCGATTATATGATTATCTTTCGTTAGCTGACATTGCAATATGTTGAATGGCCCTTTGTATGATGTTGGATTGTGGTCTTACATATGGCTTTCATGACATATTATAATCGAAAAGGAAGCGACTTTTGTAATTCAACAGAAATTATAGGAATCTACTGCATATTGTACATTTTGTGTATGTAAGACAGTCTACAACAACACCCTTATTGTCATTATGACTTTTTTGTGTGCAAATCTTCTAGAGTTAATCAAACCACATGAAAGTACAATGGTGGATATTTCCCTCCCCATGTACTCCCTTCTCCTCTCCCCCTTCTTCGTCCTCCTCTCTCTTCTACCATCAAACTCATGTGGTCCTTGAGTGATTAGGTTAGCCACAATTGGGTATCCGTGGATTTCGATCGACCTTCATCTTAAAAGGACTAATGCAGAGGAGGTGGTCGCACGTGGATGAAAGGAGGAGACTTTGGGGATGGGAAGAGGTGGTGGCACAAGGGAGTGGATGAGGAGGCAACATCTCCAAGTCATATGCAGGAGAAAGGGAGGAGGAGGAGCAATGGATCCGGTGACAACAATGAGAGAGTGTGAAGGGGGAGGCTTGCAACTGTTGAGGGTGAAGGGAAGAGGAGGTAGGAGAAGATTACTGGTAAATATATTCAACATGAGCGGATATATCACGTATTTTTGATGGATTTTATTCACTTTAACACCCTTAGCGGATGGGATAACCACAAGGGTGGTGCCAGGTGTTAGCAAGTTTGAAGGGTCTTGGGGTAAATATTCAAATTGTAAGGGGATCGTCATGTATTTGCAAGAGTCTATAGCATTAAAATATTTTATTTTATACTTAAATTAGCTAGTATGCCTTTTCTTTATGGGGGTGTATTAAGATACGAGTACAACAATCTTGCACTGATGTGAGTGCATTAAGATATTGATGAAACAAAGCGTCGGTGAATTGAGGTTGGATTTTGTTCTATTTTAGTCTCTTAATGTTCACATCTCAATACCTAAATCTTATAAATCTCGAGAAAGACACTTATTCGAAGAAAAGTGAAAGCCCAACTCGACATTGCAGGAATCATGGGTTGTTTTACCCTCACTTAACAAGGTCATAAACATGCAAGTTTCCGAAGATGAATTAGTCTCTTAAGACTTTCTAAGATATACATTCTAAAGTCTTAAATCTAAATTGATTTTCACCTTTGGAATTCTGATTCTGTGGAATGA
Organism: Ottelia alismoides; assembly: GCA_037367405.1. Classification (NCBI taxonomy): domain Eukaryota; kingdom Viridiplantae; phylum Streptophyta; class Magnoliopsida; order Alismatales; family Hydrocharitaceae; genus Ottelia; species Ottelia alismoides. The sequence continues at coordinate 609,279 of JAZKJV010003722.1, read as the reverse complement.
TTAATTTTTAACTTGACATCTTAGGTTCCATTACCATAATCAAAACCTGGATCATGCCTTGATTACGCTTGTCCCAATTGATTTCATATTCTTATGAATCTTGGATACAGAACTAAACTCATGTGTAAGTAAAAATAACTCTTCCTAATTTCAACATGAGCTATACCAACAATCGAATCAAGATACCCAAACAACTAGGATGGGTTTATAAATCCAGATTAGCATGTGATGAATTATTTTTGAATTATCGAAATCAATCAAGTTGCATCGATATCCTATTTGATTATAATCTCCCAAGGATCGCACAAGATCAGATGTTCTTTAGGGTGTGACATAGTGTATCTACATCTTTTAATGCCCCTTGATTTCATTCTAGGGTTGGATAAATTTTTAGTTATGATGGAACTTAAATTTATTGAACACTTCACTATAAATCATGGACAATCTCAAAGAAACCGTTATGTTTCAAAAAATAAATGTACTAACTACTGAGGTTAAAATCAACAGTGCAACAATTCACCAGTGTCGATGAACTCGCGTCGGAGGAGGTGGTGGGCTGCATATTGAGTGGTCATTGAGGCGACATGTGGGAGGCAATGACTACCATCGACTTTGCTCAACGAAAACATCATCTTTGAGCTCTTGTTTTCACCATCCAACAATGTTATCTGCACACATCATCATCTCATGAAAATGGTTTGTAGCCCCCAACTTCGCCTACCTCCTAGCTAATTTTCATCAAGCTTTTTGGGAAGAAAAATTCGACTACTCCAGGTCGCTCTCCATGCCACTCATTAACCCATATAGATTTCCTCCTTCGCACTCACCAACAGTCATCACCGTCTCATTACAGTTGTTGCCCTCGGCCCTCGTGCAACTAATGTTGTCGCATCGCCGGCCTGTAGTTGCTAGACACCCACCTTCTACATCCTAAACTTGCAACCACTATTTGTGTAGCGTGGTGAGTCCCCCACATTGACCTCGTCACCTTCTAAGTGTTATTAGTCGCCACCACCTTCACCCTAACCTTGTATCCACTTCCTGTGGTCTAGTGAGGTTCCCCACCTCATTATCGCCCATGCAGAGTGGTGAGGCCTCCTATCGCAACTCCACCACCTCTTATGGCAGCTCATCGAGTCTCCTACATCTCCTCCATGCAGCTTGGCGACACCATCAAATGGTCGTAACCACCTTAGCCTAAAAGGATAAAACTTTCATGAAGAAATGAAACATTTTCTTCTATCTATTTTTTTAAAATAAAACTTGATATCTTTTCCAATATATAGATACATTTGGAAAGATAATTGAGGGGTATTTTCATCCTCAAGATCGTTCAAATGTTGGGAGTTAAGGTGTTTCATTAGATTGAGACCACATTGTTATAATATATATATATATATATATATTGAAAAAGTAGGAATCCAAAATGGCATATTTATGCACTTGTAAATTGATACCAAAATGCTACATCAACAATACATGACCACTGGATTATCTACTCCAAAGCACCCATTTTTTAGAAAGTCACTTTCCCAATATAGAACCAAAAACCCATATAATTCTAGCACAAAACACATCCAAACTCCTCTATTTGTCGAGGAATAGGAAAGAGACTAAGTACGCCAAGAAAAAAACATGAGTTTTTTCCCTATTAGTTAGCTCAAGAGCCAAGAGACCTTCAGATGTAACCAGTTCATTGGTGAGTGATGCTTTGTTAGAGAGCGAACCTTCTCGTCAGGAATTAAGGGGAGCTAGATGGGAGCGAAACCCGTTGGAAGCATGATGCTTGAACATGTCAAAATAAAGATAAGCATAACAGTTCAGCATTAGAAACTTGCATCCAGAGAAAAGAACATATATTTTGAAACAATGGATTAAAAATGTTTCTTTCCCCCTCCAAATACCTGATAACATCTTTCTTTATAGATGAACCACCAAACAGATGCCACTTTTGCAATAATGGTGCTTTCAAAGTCACTTAGTGATTTGAAGTTCATCGCTAACAGTTTTCTGTATGGAGCCATGTTTCTTGGGAGGTTCAATTTAATAAGCATTTCATTTGTCAAAGTGCACTAACAAAAAATATGATTTACTCTTTCCTCCATCTTTTTTTACAGAGGTGTCATCTATTGGCCCAAGACAATCCTCTTATATATAGGATGTCTTGAGTTTCATGTTTATATTGAAAGATTAACCATATGAAGTATGACACTCTGAGATGGAAGGGTTTTTTTCCAAAGAAGTGGATTGAAAGATGAGATACTACAATCTTTCACGAACAGATTGTACAACAGTTTGTTCGTGTTGAAAGGAATGAATGAGATGCATTACCATTAACCCTAGAGCTCTCTTATATAGGAGAAAAGCTCTATGGGTAATTTACATAAAGAGGACAAACAAAAACTACATAATAAAGTTACTCTAACACTCCCCCTCAAGCTGGAGCATATATATCCAACATGCTCAGCTTGGAACAACAAAGATGAAATGGACCCCTAGCAAGGGCCTTGGTGAACATGTCTGCAACCTGCTCTCCTGATGATACATGAGACGTTGAAATAAGTCCTTTTTGAATTAAGTCCCGTGTATAATGGCAATCCACTTCAATGTGCTTCGTCCTCTCATGGAAGGCTGGATTATTGGCTATGAACAAAGCTGCTTGATTATCACATTTCAGATGCATGGGAAGAGGGACATCAATAGTTAAATCAGTCAAAACGGATTTAACCCACATCATCTCAGCACTACCTTGGGCCATTGCCCTATATTCTGACTCTGCACTAGATCGAGTCACTACAGTTTGCTTCTTACTCTTCCAAGCTACTGGTGAGCTGCCAACAAATACAATAAAGCCTGAAGTTGACTTTCTATCATTAGGGCACCCAGCATAGTCTGCATCAGCATAACCTGTGACGGATATAGAGGTATCTCTTCTAAACAGAAGACCAGTACCTGGAGACGACTTCAGATATCTCAAGATCATAAAAACAGCATTCATGTGAGCCTGTCTGGGTTGCTCCATGAATTGGCTTACCCTATTAACCGCAAAGGCTATATCCGGTCGGGTAATAGTGACATACAAGAGCTTTCCCACTAGCTCTCTATATCATCTCTTGTCTACCTCCTCAGAATCATCATCATAAAGTTTGACATTGGAATCCATAGGAGTAGCAGCTGGTCTACATCCTGCCATACCTGTCTCAGATAAGAGATCAGTAACATACTTTCTTTGTGTCATTACCATACCTTGCTTGTTTCGTGCAAACTCTAGCCCCAAGAAATAGCGAAGTGTACCCAAATCCTTCATAACGAACTGCTCGCTAAGAAATTCCTTGGCTGCTCGAATGCCCTGCTCATTACTTCCTGTAATAATAATATCATCAACATACACTAGGATGATCACAGTACCTCGCTGATCTCTCTTTACAAAGAGAGTATGATCTGTTGTAGACCTGACAAAGCCCCTTTTTTCAATCAACTCTGAGAGCTTTTGAACCAGGCCCGTGGACTCTGCTTCAGGCAATAGATGGTCTTATGAAGACGGCATACCATACCTGACTCCCCCTCAGCAGCAAACCCTGGTGGCTGCTGCATATACACTTCTTCCTGGAGATCACCATACAAGAAAGCATTCTTGACATCCAACTGAAATAGGGGCCAATCACGGACAACAGCCACAACAATGAGAATCCGTAGGGTAGAGTGTCGTGCTACTGGAGAAAACGTCTCCTGATAGTCCACCCCATATGTTTGGGTGAATCCACGAGCAACCAACCGGGCTTTGTATCTATCAACCGTACCATCAGGCCGATATTTAATTGTAAAGACCCATTTGCTGCCTACTACTTACGCGCCTGGTGGAAGTTGTACAACACTCCACGTAGCACTTGACTGCAATGCCACCATCTCCTCCTCCATAGCTAAGCGTCACGGGCCACTCTGTAGGGCCTCCTGATATGACCGTGGGATCTCCACAGTCGATAACCCTACAACAAAGTGACGAAAGTCTGGAGATAAACGCGCCAAAGAAGCCTGAGATGCAAAATCCATCCCATATTTGGGATTCAAAGTCCGAGCACGCTTCTGCCTTCGATGGGCAATAGGGATGTCTAGGTCATCAACTGGAGGAGTAGGATCGTCTGTAACCTGTACATCCATCTGTACATGCAAATCACCTGTGCCATTAGTAGTTCTCAAATGTTCAGTACATACCTCGGGCGTGCTGGATGATGGAGGAGGCACATGAGCAGAGGGCCGACGCTGATAGACCTGAGGGTAAAAACCTGTTGCTGGTGGTGGTGGTGGCGGCGGCGGTGGTGGTGGAGTAAGTAGAGTAGAACTGGGAACAGATGGAGGAGGAGGTACATTGATATCATCTCCTTCCTCCGAGTGAGTGAGTCTGTCACCTGTAGGAGAGAAATACATAATGGACTCAAAGAAGGTGACATCAGCACTAACATAGTACCGTTGTCTAACTGGATCAAAACACCGATACCCTTTTTGGGTTTTGGAATAACCCACAAAAACGCATTTGACAGCTCTAGGAGAAAGCTTGTCAAGACCAGGAGAGAAGCAATGAACAAAAGCGACAGACCCAAAAACACGTGGTGTTAGAGAGAAAAGATCCTTCTCGGGAAACGCAGTCAAGAACGGGATCTTCTCTCCTAACATTGACGAAGGCATACGGTTGACCAGATAGCAAGCAGTTAGAACCGCATCCCCCCAAAAGGAGTGAGGGGCACGGCTCTGAATCAATAGGGTCCTGGTGATGTCCAACAAGTGACGATGCTTCCTCTCAGCCACCCCATTCTGTTGGGAGGTGTAAGCACAAGAGGTCTGATGTACAATCCCATGAGACATAAGAAATTTTGAGATGTGAGAACTACACAATTCAAGAGCATTATCAGACCGTATGAACTTCACTCTAGCAGAGAAAATATTTTTTATTTCAATAATGAAGGACTGGATAACATTAGTAGCATCGGACTTATTTTTAAGTAGAAAAATCCACGATAACCTAGAAAATTCATCAACTGCAACAAGATAAAACATGTGTCCTTGAAGGTCAGGGACACGACTGGGACCCCAAATATCAAAATGTAGTAACTCAAACAGGCCATAACGACTCGAACCTTTACGACTCTGAAACGACGACCGGTGATGTTTGCCAAGTTGGCACGCGTCACACTGAAAAGTAGACCTCGGAGAAATCTGAGGAAGGATATGGACCATCTTTTGCAACGGAAGATGACCAAGTCGGAGATGCCATGTGTAAGGTGAAACAGATCCAGCCTTCATAGAAGAGACACCAGCATAAGGAGACTGCACTAGTTTATAAAGACCCCCTTGCTCACGGCCAGTTCCAATCACTCTGCCCATTAGTATGTCCTGAAACACAAGAGCAGAAGGGTCAAATATGGCACGACAATGTAAATCTTTAGTGATTTGACTAATGGACAGTAGATTCATGGAAAAATTAGGAGCATAAAGAACATTCTGAAGCCGTATCCCAGGGGTCAATTGCACCTCCTCCTGACCAGTAATGGGAGAGTGTGTCCCATCAGCTATCACCACAGAGCGTCATGTCTGAGTTGCAATAAAATCATCCAACTGCTTCTTGTCACCACATAAGTGGTGAGAAGCTCTTGAGTCCATGATCCATTCTGATAGATCTGCACTGTAACTACTAGTGAGTGCATACATTGTACCTGAATAGGATGCTGAACAGGCTATCTTTGAGGAGCCTGAAGTACTAGCTGGTCCCTGACCAGGCATGATCTCCCGAAGTCTGGCCACTAACTCTTCAAACTTCTAATCCGGAACAAGGGAAGGACCCCCTTCCTGCTGAGCCTGCTCCGCCATACGTGCCGTAGTAGTAGGAAACCCATGCTTAGAATAGCATGTTTCCTCAGTGTGTCCAGTCCTGCGACAGTAGGTGCATGGCTGTCTAGGAGGTCTGTTACCTCCTCCTCGACCACGACCACCTCTACCTCTAAAATGAGAATAGCCTCCTCTGCCGCGAGAAGATGCCATGGCTGAAGGTGTCGGAACTCCACCATGAGATATGGAGAGTCTACTCAACCTGCGATAGGCCTCCTCCATAGGTGGGATGGTGGCATCTATAAGAATATGTGCTCGGGCGGCATCATACTCCGGATCAAGGGCTGCTAGAAACACTCCAGTCATCACCGAGTCCATGTATGCTTTGAGCTGCTCCGGTGTAGCTGTCAATGGAATGTACCCGTGTAGCTTCTCAAACATACCCCTCAGAGAGGTGTACAGGGTATGGAGAGGACGCCCGTTTTGCTTCGAGGTGAAGATATCATGCTGGAGTTGTAAGATCTTGGACTCGTTCTTTGCCGGAGAATATGTGGCTGCCAGAATATCCCACATAGCTTTCGCAGTGGGTTGACTCAGAATGTCATTGGCTATTTCCATGGACACAGTACCGGATAGCCATACACGCGCATAAGCGTCATCAGCCTCCCATGAGGCGTTAACCCCAGTCTTGTCAATAGGTTCCTCCTGTGTGAGGATATGCTTCTTGCCATTGCATTGCATAAGACTCATGAACTGCATGGCCCACAGTTCATAGTTCGTACCGTCCATCTTCACAACTGGTGCTGGACCTTTGAAGGCACCCAGGGACGGAAGATCTACCTTGTTGTCTGACATGACAACAACAATAACCTGTAAGGTGCTGGACCTTTGAAGGCACCCAGGGACGGAAGATCTACCTTGTTGTCTGACATGACAACAACAATAACCTGTAACTGGGGTTACACAGTCTGACAACAATGTCTACTTATTCATAGACCCAACACGGTTACGCGCACAGAACATGTGCATTCAAGGAAGCACGGCTAGGGCATATGGTGCACACGCACATGACTTGCGCGCACAGGAAATCACGCTACAGAAGTCTTACGCGCCGCTACAGGGTGGCACACGCACAGGGAATCACGTCGCCAGGCGCAGAGGACTTGCGCGTTGATCGCACAAGGCGCGCAGATGAGGAGTTAGGGCTTCACGTCGCCAGGCGCGCTACAAGGGGGGGCGTTCGCGCAGATGAGATGGCGGGGAGGGGCACGTGCTTCACGCGCGAGAGATGGCGAGGAGGGCGTGCTCGCTTCCGCCGCTGCTTGCTGCTGGCGAAAGGGCACTGGGCGCTGGGCGACGAGCTTCGTCTTCACGCACGACTGGGCTGCGCGTACACCTTATGCGCCAGAGGAGATATGCACGAGAGGCCAAAGACCGCCGCTGCCGCGGTGGAAGAGGCGGCGGCACCGATCGAAGGAGAGAAAGGAAAGGGCGGCGGGTGGGGTAGGGTTAGGGTTAGGTTTGATACCATGTTGAAAGGAATGAATGAGATGCATTACCATTAACCCTAGAGCTCTCTTATATAGGAGAAAAGCTCTATGGGTAATTTACATAAAGAGGACAAACAAAAACTACATAATAAAGTTACTCTAACAGAATGCTTTCTCAAAAGTCCTTTTGTAAGGAAGATGAGTTCATCATCAGCTCCACTTAACTGAATCAAACAAATAAACCTTTTAAGTTCAGAGATTTGGTTCCAGAGTCTAACCGAGACCCTCATGTGGAGACTTGATTGTCAGTTATTTGATGTGCTAAGTTTACGCATCGCAATACTCCAAGATTCATTTTTGATTTTCTCATAAACCCATACTTCGTGGAAACACTCCTTCAAAGAGACTCCTCCATTAAATATATCCAGCTATAACAGAGATATTTCTCTCAAAATTATTTTTTCTATGATCCTTCTCTAATATGTTTAGAATCTGCTTAAGCAAACGCCACCCCAATGAATTTCTTTTGTTTGTGTTCATGAGAAGAGGCACTTGTTGACCTCATTGTTATAGGTTTAATTGATAATGTACCGCATTTACTTTCAAAATTTGCAGATGACATCGAAATTGGGTGTAATTTAATCTTCATAATTTTGGGAATCAAAATAAGTTTTTAATTTTTTTATTATTGAGGTGAATTAGATTAATTAAATCCTAAAAATAACAGACATTAATGCTTATAATTCTAAATTTCCACATATAGACAATTAACTGGAGAATGCAATGCACTTTGAATTTTTGCAAAATATTAATGTGAGAATTAGTTATAAATTAATTAAAAATTTTACTAAATAATTGCTTTAGGACAAGAAATCATATTTCTGGGCACATGATAGAGGATATAAAGTCTTAAAAAAAGTGATGTTTTGGAACTCTTTAGAGCAATACATGATTTGTTGTGATTTTAGCAAGCACTGATGGGTAAAATACGCAATTGCCTACTAATTTGGTTTTAGTCAGTCAATGTCATACATAAAAATTCGATTAACTCATCAAATTATATAATATCAATCAATCAATCACATGCAACTTTTAGATTTTAAAAATATAGAAAACTGGGTCTAAACATGTGTCCAAATGAAGAAATTTAAATGCAATACGTAAAATAAAATAAAACTAAAATGAAAAATAATGCGCAAGCGCATTTGTTGGAATATTACAACCCAACATTGTTCTTGGTGATTTACCTAGGCCACATGTGGGGCGCATGATGCGACGGACATGTTCGCAAGTGAAGAAACTAGAATGAGCTTTAGTGTAATTTGTCAAGCACGTGAATAGGCTCACGTAGCTACGGCTCACATCTGATGGTTGGAAAGGGATCCTTGCTGGTTTGATCACGCAAACATTGAGGTGGCACGTGGCATGATGATGCTCCTCGGATGGAAATGAATTAGCTGGTTGAGGCATAACGTAGCTTCAACGATTGTGATTTAGGGCACCTCCTAATTAGGTGATTGCTATCTCTTGAGTGTTGGATAGTGGAGATGAACGGGGGGGGTTGGGGGTTGACAATGGTTGGCAGCTCGATGAATTGACGGTATGATAAAGGCTTTTGTTGAAATAACTACCATCGATGCTTAACGATTATCTATATCTTTTTTGTTGCGCTCAGGTGCTCGACGGAGATGAAGCTTAGATGATTGAAGTTGTTCTGACCTAGCGGCGGAGAAAGGAGGTGATGGGGCTCTCTAATGGTATGAAGGAGTTGGGTCTGAACTCGAGAGAACATTTGTGATGCGCAAATGAAGACTTGGAGCTCTGTTGATGCTAAGTTAAGTGATGGTGGTGTCCTGATGCATTATGAGGACTAATCTCTAGTCACTTTTAAGAGAATGCATGCAATATTCCACCCCACCTTGTCACGACCTTAGAGAATGGCAACATGAACATTTTCTTATATTTAGGAGTTCAGTAGACTTTATATTAACAAGTGAGTGCTTTATAGTATACAAAACTTACCCACACCCAGTTTTTGTTTTGAAAATAGTTAAAGTACGAGCTATGGGTAAAGTATAAAGCATATATACACTATCCCTCCATACTTAGCATGTGCTATGTCCACATGGCACTAGGTGGAATGAAGATATAGCTCGTACCAAGCCTAGTTGAGGGTCAAGAATCGGAAGTTGACTCGCCCCCTATACGCGGGCTTTTGAAGGCCTAAGTATGGCAGAAGAGCAAGAAATGAGGCGGTCGAGGGTGAGAAGAAAGAATAGAAGTGAGGTATACAAAATGATATCGACGCCCCTATACTTAGGCTCAGGTCAGCCTAAGTACGGTAGAGTAATCACATGTAGGGGGATCGAATGGAGATGAGATGGATATACAAGGGGGTCAAAGAGGTTGTCGACAGACCTTCTTGTGGGAGTGTGGTGGGAAAGATATAGAGATGAAGAATGGGGTGAAGAAGAAGATGGAGAATCATAGTCATCATCTGAATCATCCTCGGAAGAATAATAGTCATATGCAGAGGATCTCCAACTATTGTCGGCTAAAGGTAAATGTCCATCGATAAAAGTCGTACTCACTATTGCAAAAGTTGGACGACTAGGCCGATTAGTCAGCCCGACTAGTCGAGTCGGGTGGTAGCTGACTCAACTAGGCTTAATCGATCCTTAGTCGATCAACCTGACTAAGCGGGCCGACTAGTTGGTCTAGTCGGTCGGTTACTCGGCCGACTTTTACATAGATATTTTTTTATTACTTTTAGTTTTTCGCTTTTTTAAAAGTAAACGTATTCTAATATGCTTAATGTTATATTTAAAGATAATTACTTCTTTTAATTCATTGCAAAAGTATAGAAAAGGTACAAATCAATGTAAATATTAAGAATATGCGTATAAAAATTAATTTATATATTTAAAATAATTTAAAAAACTAAAATTAAGTAATGACAGACTAAATTGGATTGGTCACCTGACTACCACTTATCTTTAGTCGGTGACCCCGCCAGCCACCAATTACCGCTTTCTGCAACCTTGATCATACTGATTACGCTTCCTTGAATTACCACCTCAGAATCAGGCGATCGAAATCATGTTGTTCCTAAGATAAAAGGTGACCTTCTTAGTCGTCTTACCTACAACTGAAGAACGGAGAGGTAGAGAAGATTGAAGCGCCTAAAGGGGTTCATGAGAACGTCTCAAGGTATAAATGCCCTTCTTCTTCTCATTAGAAAACTGCCTAGAGGAAGAGGTCCTGGTCTTGGTGTTGGTCTGAGTTCTGTGAGTGGTTTCTTTAAGCACAAGAGTCGAGTCCTGGAATGGTTCAAGTATTTCATGGATTACTGCAGACTCAAAAATTGAACCATTCAAAAGATGTACTATATGATCACTTCATACCTTAACATGGGCACATGTGTGCATGTAGGTATATGTGTGTTTAGCCATCTTGAAAGGCCCAAAAAGTAGATCCCGAGACATGATTTGCCCCACTCTATGGTCCAATTTGAGACTCATTCGACCATATCTTTACTTGATGATTTACAACCAAGCCCGCCCATCGAAGATATACGTTCCATTCTGGTCCAAATTGTTGCCACTACCAAGATACGAAGCTATGATTCAATCAGCACCTGAATTGCTCGTGGGAACAAAACTGCAGCTACCATCCTACCCCACCTTCTACGGGACCAGTTTGACTCTATTTAATGATCCTCATCATGGGATCAAATTTCGATGAAATTCAACCGAATTTCGGTTGGTGGGTGATTGAAATTAAACCGAAATGGCCGATGTCGACCTTGATCCTTGCCACCAAACCTCTGCCTCTGCCACGAAATCGCCCACCCTCTTTAGTCAACTTCAATTCAATTTGGATAATCATACTTGTCACCACCTTTTTAATGCATTGAACCACCAATGCATCCTTGCAGAACACCCTAGGCGAGCACACTTCCCGGAGCACCCTAATGGATGACTGACTTCACAACCTTTTGGGACAACAACCCCAATGACATGCCTAACAAGTCTACCACCACCTCAACGGTTCGACTTGCATGTCTACAACGACTCCGTCCACACTAAGCGGATGCTCTATCTCAGCGGGCAACCCCGTAGAATACGAGAATCTCCCAAAAACCACCATTCACTCCTCTGAACTAAATCTTCTCGAAGAATATGGTTGGTGACATCAAGAATATGTCAAATTCCCGCTCATGAATAGAGAGAAGCATCACTTACTCGAGCCTTTATTATCAGAGTCATGACCCCCCCCCCCACCCCACCCCACCCACTGTCTTCTCAACTAGTCAGTTGTCGAAGAAAGCATGTTATGCAATCCTCCCTGACTGGTTTTTTACGCTATCACGACCCTTCGATATCCCCCAACTTGACGTTATACTTGCGCAACCACCCCATGTTTTGAACTAGAGGACCTACAACACCCAGCATAGTGGCAAATATTTTTAAATGAGTCAATCTATGTGCTTGTACCCACTACAAAGGTCTGGTGGTAGTGCAGTGTGCCCACCAAGCAAGGGCTCAAATCCCTCATTGTGCGGGTTGTGTTAGGTAGCCAACAACCAACATAAAAAAATAGTAAGATCTTTCAACATGGATTTGAGCGAGAATCCATGTAGCCAACTCTAGTTAAAGTTGGAAGAAGGCTTCGCCACTTTTTTAATAAATCTCTGTGCTTCTGCAAAATTCTCTAACCATGCAAATCAGATTCGATACCTTCCCAAAAAAATCAGATGTTCAGTCAATTGGGTCGAGAACTTCAATTCAGACAGACAGATGCTAACAAATTAAAAAAAATCAGGTTGGGCCAGGGTTCTACATTATAAAACTATACAAGAGACCAAAAGAAAGAATCCCTCACATAAATCCAGATTGATAGCGCTGAAATCTAGGAACTTCATATAAAATTGCAGAACAGCCAAAACTATTACAGCAGTTTAGAAGCGCCCCTTTACATTATAAGCATTACCGATTGTTTTTTAAAAGAGATAAGTATAATCTTATTAATTTACAGTTCAATTCAAGTTCAACAATATAAAGAAATGTCAACAACGGAGGGATAACATGATAATAAATTATCCCCTTCTCAGAATCCATCAACAAGCACAAACATTTGATCACCAAGTTGGTTCAGACTCAAAAAAGTTCAATAAATACCCTATTAATATTTCCGCATCAAAGAAGAAGTGCATCGAATCAATCTGCGCAAGCAGAAGATAATGGAATGCACATAAGTTTCATTATTATTTGATGCTTAAATGACACAGATGCCAACACAGTATAACATACAACAACACAGCAAAAAAAAATGCACCAACCTGGAGTCGAACCCAAGTCTGTACCGTGGTAGGGTATTATATTCCCGCTAGACCGCTGGTGCTACATATTAATCTATCAAAAGTTTTTGCATTTTCAAGCTTAATAAAGCAAAACATTCTAATTAGATATCTTGTTAGATATACAAGCACGTAAATCAACGATCATCTAATTGCAGTAATATTCATTTCACAACATTATATGCAAGATCTAAATAAAGCACCAACCAGTGATCAAATCCAGGGGTACGTACTGTTAGACAAACCGAAAGTTGGATCACAAGTGTTTATCAGATGTTCAATAATTCAATGATCGAAAGAGAAACTATCTAATCAAGAACTACAAAATATAGAATTAACTGAAAAGCCGAAAAACAATGCATATCAATAACACAGAAAGCTTTAATTCAACAGTAATAAGTTTGAAAGACAATGATCGTTGAGATGTTATGAATGGACTGCCAAGAAAACCGTAGTGGGAAGATCATGTGAACATTTTGTTCCTTCTCATATGGTGTTTTTCCATCTTGCCAACCATCTCAACAAATCAACAAGCTATCACAACCTATCAGGAAATTTCATAATCTTACCCACCTCTATTATATATTCAACAGATTACGAAATTCCATTAATCCAGAGAAAAGGAAATAATTAAAACTAACTTGCGTCACTGTAAGGCAATGATTAGATAAATATTCTTGGTAAAAAATACATGAAAAAGCTGGGGTTCCATGTGCAACCTCTGGCAATGTATTTTGACAGGATGTCCAGTGCCTTTCATTCTTACAATCCTCTTGCATAACAGACAAACAGAATGCTATGATAAAAGCTTCATTTTTCAAGTATAAAGTTGATCTTCAAACTCTAGACAAAGAACACAATATCATTTGCATCACCTAGAAAGAGAACAAAACATCATAAAGTCGGCACGCCATCAAGGGGAGTTGAATCCAATGTGCAGCTTGTGCTTGTTAATCTTATTAGACATCTTAGTGGATCTAAGCTTAAGAAGATGTTGATTATGAAGCGTCTTTCGGACGATCTACGAAGCTAAAAGAATGCAGTGACAGCATGTAGATGTCATGAATCTCTTGTTCCAGATTTTCGAAGAAAAAAATGCACCAGCCGAAAGTCAAAGCCGGGTCTGCACCGTGGCAGGGTACTAATCTACCACTAGAACACTGGTGCTTTTCAGAACCTACATAATCATTATTTTTCAGGCAAATGTAAAAAAATTTAAGCTACCACGAATGCATTTTTTTCACACAGAAAAAGGCACCTAGCCGGAAAATCAGTTCCAGTCCATCTGAAACAAGGACAGAAGATTCAAATTAGAGGAAGCCCTTAGTTCTTTATATGTCATAATGTGCTTCCATACGGACCTCGGTCCTACTCTATTAATTCCATCTTTCCAATAACATGGACCTTTAGAAGCTCCTCATTCATCATGGATATTCGGCATTTCCTGATTTAAAGAACAGAATAATCATCCAAATTCTAAGATTGTGATACCCAGCATTCAAGGAAGGCTCAATGTGGTGTTCATATATCTCCAACAGAAAGGCAAATATGTAGAATATCTTGTTAAAATGAAAAAGGTACTAGGGTCTAGGTTATAAGATGTGCCAGCCTATTTTTCTAGTAGGAGCTGGCCAAGGCTTCTTCTAGTCTTGTCACATAATCGAGTGAAATCAACAAAGTGAATAATATTATATGGTTTCAAGTTTAATAATGTTGGTTGCTGAACATGTATTGACGGCAAAGACGAATCTTCATCCTGTTACAAGGCATGGCCCAAGAATATCATATACACCATATTAAAGAACATAAAAAATAGATGCACCAGCCGGGAATCGAACCCGGGTCTGTACCGTGGCAGGGTACTATTCTACCACTAGACCACTGGTGCTTCTTGTTGTTTAACTTTCCTGAAACAGACTTGGCACAGATGTATCAGTCATTGGATGGATGGCCCATAATACCTTGAGAATCACAAGCCACTACTTAGCTGATTTCAATCAACTGCAAAATGGTTAGATCTGAGACATTTTGCAATCCAAAAAAATCATGCAAGATTTTTCAAGTGCATAGGGGCTTAGAATATTACTATTAAACGGGAAAATTGGTCCAGTTGGTCCATCTATTTACAATTACACAGTTTTTTCCCCACAAAATAAAGCGTGATTCATAAACTACTTGTTGCCGTATATTACTGTAAAAGGTGGATAATATATTACTGTAAAAGGTGGATAACTGCCAATAGCAAATTCAGTCTGCTGATATAAAGTGGTCATTTTATAAATAGAGAAAACATGGATACACCAATGTGGTCACTTTTTGGACTCTGATCGTGAAGGCACTAATTCGTTACTAAGCCGGTCCTTATTGCTATTGATATCCCTGAGACTAAGTTGAGACAGATCAAAGCATCCATGGGATGATGAATACTCATCAATAGTTACTAACAACCATTTGTTAGTCAGTATGGTTGAGAAGTTCCAATGCAAAGAAGAGTAATCCTGCTGATATATTATTTAATTTTTCTCAGCAGGTTTTAGGGTGCAATTACCATCAAACTGGAAAGTCTGACCAATAAATTTGGCAGTGGGATAAATGAAGCTTCAGAGTTCGGAGTGGAGAGAGATCACGAGATGGCCCTTTACATATATTTGCCTTGCAGGATGTGAACGCCATACATGGTCTGGATAAGATAGAATCAGTTGAGAAATCTTAACATTGAATGCTGCTCAATAATATTTTGCTTCTTATTACCAAGACAATTCAAGAGTTCTTGGGTTCAGAAGTGAAGTAGAAGATGATCCATAACAGGGTCCCATTCACGGGGCAAATTTGTGACAGCTTTGCAGTGAGTTCGTGTGGAGGGTTACAGGACCTCTAGTCCAAGGATTGGGGCGGCAATGTCAAGCAAAACATTAAGAGGAAGAGGTCAAAGGGTGGTGGTATCGTAACAAACCAGACAGGATGGAGAGGAGCGACAGTGTCGAAGGATGGTGACGTATTCACGAGGTCACCAACCATGTTCTTCTAAGAAGACTTGAGTTTAGAGGAGAAACAGTGGTTTGTTGGGAGATACTCGTCTTCCAATAGACTGTCAGCTGAGATAGAGGCACCCACTTAGTGAGAACAGGACAACTGGAGTTAGGTGGGTCTAAGCAGTGGTAGACTTCCTCGGCATGTCATTGGAGTTGTGGTTCCATGAGGCCGTAAAGTTGGTTGTACAGTCCTTTGGGGGCACTCCAGAAAGTGCCATCGCTTTGGGTGTTATGCAAAGATGAATTGATGTCTCAACACGTTATAGAGGTCCCAACCAGTAGGGCTGAATTTGACTAAAGAGGGCGGATGCTTTGATGTCATGATTTATGTCATGTCATGAGAAGGTGAGACGGATGCTGATTGGCGGCCCTTCAACGGATGCAATGACCATGTTGACCAATGGGTAGGACGTAATGTTGTCAACGGGTAGGTAGGCAAGAGAGGATTGATCGAGCTGGCAATATCCAGATGAGTTATACTACTGGTCTGGGTGGTCGAGGGGATGTCTGAGGAGGTCCGATGTAGGCGGACTGCCCACAACCTGGGTCATGGAATCGAGCTGGCTATTGGTGTATCGATTTGGGATTGAGGGAATGGAAGGGATGAGAGATGGAAGCCCTTCCTCTTTGGTGTTTGCTTTGTTGAAGGATGGCGGAACAGGTATGGACCCTGTTGAGGCAGATGAAGGTTCCACGGAAAATTGGTGGCAATGACTACTGAATAAAGTTAAACTGTCCTGCATAGGGTGGCGTTGGTTATGGCTCCAAGAAAGGATCAGATGGGGTCGGATTGTGGTTTCGAACCCAAATGATGGCAAAACATGTGTAGGCATTACAGATAAGATTTGGTGGCAAGAATCATCAAATAGGTCCCGCAGTTCTCTTTCTACGAGCAATTCGCGTGTGGGTTGGATCATAGTTTTACGGTGGCAACAATTCGGACCCGAGTAGCATGTGGATCATAGGGATGCAGTGGCCATGTCAACCAGTGAGGTAGATGTAGTGTTGTCATGGCATGCGATGCATAATTGAGGTGACAATATGCAAATGAGTTATACTAGTTCCGAATGCGTGAACTTGAAGAGGTATCTGAGGAGGTCTGATATAGGTGGATCGTCCATGACATGGGCCATGGACCGTGATGATCGAGCTGGCTATAGGTCATATTAAACAGTAGAAGCTCCTCTCCACTTTAGTCAGCTTGCATTTATTATATGAGTAACATCTTAATCAATTTCCCCATATATTGCAAAATAGATCTCTAGTATCTAAAAGAATCTTTCTTCATCATTGCTTCCATCAAAAGTGCACTCCATATATTCGGTCTTATCCCTACTTATTCGAAATCTTTTAGTCACTAATGCGTGTCTACATACCTCAAGCTTCTCATTTACGTCATCTCTAGTCTCATCAATCAACACAATATCATCAACGAATAATATATACCAAGGTATCTTGTCCTGAATGTCACTAATCAACTTGTCTATAATTAAAGTAAAAAGGAATGGACTCAAAGTTGAAGCTTGATGCAAACCAATGTTGATGTCAAAATAGTCAATTTTCCACGACTAGATCCTTACACCAGATGAAGCCCTATCGTACATAACCTTTATGAGGTTAATGTATGGGACATGTAATTGTTTCTTCTCCAAAACTCTCCACAATATCTCATGTGGGACATAATCATAAGCCTTCGCCAAATCAATAAAAATTCATATGGATGTTCTTCCTTTTAGATCTATAAATCTCCATTGTTCTCCGCAGCAAGTGGATGGCTTCAATAGTTAAGCGACCTAGCATGAATCCGAATTGTTTTTCTTTTACTTTGGAAACTTGACTTAACCTTCTTTCGACCACACATTCCCAAACTTTCGTAGTATAATTCATCAACTTGATACCTCTATAATTCAAACAATTTTGAATGCCTCCTTTGTTCTCATAAAGAGGCTCCAGAGCCACGATGCTTCTCCTATATCTTCAAACATTTTCTTTCTTCACCAAATAATATTGAATAAATTTGTAAGCCAAGTTAAACCATGCTCACCTATAACTCTTCATATTTCTATAGGAATGCCATCAAGGCCTATACCTTTCCAAAGTTTCAAAACCTTCAATGCCTCCTCTACTTCCTTTGTATTCATCTATAGTTTGCACGATTCAAGTAACGTTTACTACTAGCTAGAGCTTACAAAGTGATCTCTCTATTTCCCTCCCAATAAAGCTTATGGAAATACTGCTTCCATCTAATCTCTATATCCTTCGAAGTAACAAGCACATCCCGTACTCATCCTTAATGCATCTCACTTGAGAAAGTTCGTTGGTCTTTCTTTCTTTTGCTTTGAACAGTCTAAATATATCCCTTTGGCCCTCCTTAAAGTCAAGATTTTTGTATAAAACTTCATAAGCCTTTAACTTAGCTTCGCTTACGGCCATCTTTGATTCGTTACTCGCTATTTTGTAGTTTGTGACACTCTCCTCTATTCTATCATTCGATAAAATCGATACCATTAAAAAAATAAGATGTTCAATCAATTAGATTGAGATCTCCAGGTCAGACAAACAGAGGCAAACAAATTAAAAAATCAGGTTGGGACTGGGTTCTGCATTATAAAACTATAAAGGAGAACCAACGAAAAAATCCCCCACATGGATATATGGTTCAGCATTATCAGATCCAGAATGATAGCACAGAAATATAGGACCTTCATATGAAATTGCAGAACAGCCAGGACGATTACAAGCACTATAAGCAGTAGCTATTATTTTAGAAAGAGATAAGTATAATCTTATAATTTACAGTTCAAATCAAGTTCTACAGTATAAAGAAATGCCACCAACCGAGCAATAACAAAATATTAAATTATCCCCTCCTCAGAATCCATCAACAAGGACACACATTTGATTACCAAGGTGGTTCAGACACATTGGATTACAAGAAGAGTGGGAAAAGAAATCCTCTCAAAGATATACACAACAAATAAGTTAGGATTCTGCCCTCAAAAGGATCTCGGGTACATGTTTCCCCTCAAAAGGATAAAAAGGTCAGGGGATATTTGTTAAACACCCTATTAATATTTCAGCATCATAAAAGAAGCGCGGCAAATCAATCCGCTGAAGCAGAAGATAATGGAATGCACATAAGTTTCATTATTATTTAATGTTTAAATGATACAGATGCCAGCACAGCAAAAAGTATGAAAAAGTTGCACCAGCCGGGAATCGAACCCGGGTCTGTACCGTGGCAGGGTACTATTCTACCACTAGACCACTGGTGCTACACATTAATCTAACAAAAGTTTATGTTCCAGCTTAATAAAGCAAAACATTCTAACTATACATGTTAGATATACAAGCACGTAAATCAACAATCATCTAATTGTAGTAATATTCATTTCACAACATCATATGCATGATCTAAATAAAGCACCAGCCAGTGATCAAATCCAGGTACGTACTGTTAGACAAACCTAAAGTTGGATCACAAGTGTTTATCAGATGTTCAATAATTCAATGATCGAAAGAGAAGCTATCTAATCAAGAACTACAAAATATATAATTAGCTAAAAACCCGGAAAACAACGCATATCAATAACACATAAGGCTTTAATTCAACATTAAGAAGTTTGAAAGAAAATGATCTTTGAGTGTTATGAATGGCTATGGACTGCCAAGAAAACCTTAGTGGGAAGATCATGTGAACATTTTGTTCCTTCTCACATGGTGTATTTCCATCTTGCCAACGATCTCAACAAATCAACTAGCTATCACAACCTATCAGGAAATTCCATAATCTTACCCACCTCTATTATATATTCAACAGATAACGAGATTCCACTGATCCAGAGTAGGGGAAATAATTAAAACTAACTTGCATCACTGCAAGGCGAAGATTAAAAAAATATATGTGGTATGGTTCTATGTGCAACTGGCAATGTATTTTGGCAATGTATTACGACAGGATGTCCAGTGCCTTTCATTCTTATAATCATCTTGCATAACAGACAAACAGAATGCTATAATAAGACCTTCATTTTTTAGTATAAAGAGGATCTTCAAACTCTAGACAAAGTCAGAACACGATATCATATGCATCATCTTTGAACTAAACATCATAAAGTCAGTACGCCGTTGAGGAGAGTTAAAAGCAATGTGTACCTGGCGCATGATAATCTTATTAGTCATCTTCATGGATCCAAGCTAAAAAAGAAACTGATTAAGAAGTTTCTTTCGGACGATCTACGAAGCAAAGAAGAATGCAGTGACAGCATGCATATGTCATGGATCCCTTGTTCCATATTTTTGGAAAAAAAATGCACCAGCCGGGAATCGAACCCGGGTCTGTACCGTGGCAGGGTACTATTCTACCACTAGACCACTGGTGCTACATGCCAATTGTGCATATCCAGAACCTAAGTAATCAGCGTTTTTAAACAAGTCCAAGTAAAAAATCAAGCTATTAGGAATGTGTTTTTTCACACACAAAAGGCACTTAGCCGTAGCATCTGCTCTGCTCTATCTGAAATAAGGACAGAAGCTTCAAATTCAACTACAGAAGTTAAAGGATCTCCATAGTTCTTAATATATCATAATATGCTGCCATTTACGGACAACGGTCATAATATATTAAGTTCATCTGAACAAAAACATGGATATTGGGAAGCTCCTGATGGATCATGGATATTCCGGATTTCTTGATTTAGTGAAGAACATGGTCATCAAAACTCTAAGATTATAAAACCCAAAGATTATAAAACCCAGCATTGTTCCACAGAAGGGTCTATGTGATGTCCGCATATATCCAACGGAAAGGCAAATACGATCGAATATCTTGCTAAAATGAAAAAAGAACTACAAGGTTTAAGTAATAAGATGAGCCAGCATATCTTTTTAGTAGGAGGCGGCCAAGGCTTCTTTTAACCTTGTCACATACTCAGTGAAATCACCAAAGTTAACAATGTAAGTTGCTAGACATGTTTCAAGTTTAATAATATTAGTTGCTGGCCATGTATTCGAGCCAAAGACCATTTTCATCCTGTTGTAAAGCATGACCCAAGAATATTATATACACCATATATAAAAACATAGTGGTTCAATAAACCATATAAAAAATTAAAAATGGACGCACCAGCTAGGAATCGAACCAGGTTTGTAGAAAAATAGAATGCGGAAGCGGAATCGGAAATAAAGATAGAACAATAAGAACAAAGATTTTAACGTGGAACCCTACTCCAGAAGGAGCGGGATGAAACCACGGGAGAAGCCCCTGAATTGGGCGTTTCTTCTATTGAAGTTCTCAATGAGTACAGGGGGTGTGGGGCTCCTTATATAGCCCCACGGACAGACCCAATAGTGATCGCTCCCCCATGTGGTACTAAACACATGGGTGAGATCTTTTCTTTTCCAACACTCCCCCTCAAGTTGGTAGCTGGGACAGCTGCAACTTGCAATAATAAAGAAAAATATACATCATTACATCTTCACTTGAAATCACCACAATAAACGTATGTATCCGCAACTGGTAGACAAACCCGCTTGCTGACGGGTATATCAGGCCACCGGAACGTATCTCTATCATGCCTGGAAGGTCACCGGACTGTCTCTGTCGTGCCTGCATGATCACCGGATCTCTGTCTCAGTCGTGCCTGCGGGTCACCGGACTTTGTCTCCGTCGTGCCTTGAAGAAAACAAATCCAGTGCGGAGTCGATGTCGAGGATAGAGACACCACGACGAAGATCGATGCACAGTGAAGATGGCATGATATTCTGTGAAATCCGGAGTGTTTGGTCTGTCAGTCAATGATGTAGGATGCATATGGCTTTTACTCCCCCTTTCTCCCAAACTTGTGAGAATAATGAAAATAATAGACAAGTTGGGAGAAGCAAACATGAATCACATTTTTTTATGCGTACGGCTTTTTCATTTTGTACACGCCTTTTTCCAGATTTTTTCTTCTTTTTTTTTTAAAATTGCGTACGACTTTTCTTTGTACGCGGCCTTTTTATTTTTAACAACGTACGGCTTTTTCAAATGTACGTGCCTTTTTCACATTTTTTCTTCCTTTTTTTTAACAAAGACCTTATGGTCCAATTGGATCGAATTACAATTAGTCCATTTGGGCTTACAGAAATGAACTCCCTCGCCCTCCCCCATTTTTTTAATGCTGCAACGTGCTCTAATTCCAAGCCCACTGTTGGGCTTAAAAAAACTTCTACCCCTTTTTTTATAACAACGGGAAACACAACCCTAGGGATCTTTGATATGCCGCCAACCCCATGTTGGGGTCCCGCCTTACGCCGCCAGCGCAGGAGCGCTCGATCTGGAAGGTGCAGCGGAGGCGCCGCTGGGCCCTGGAGGACGCCGCCGCCTGGACAAGGCGATCTGGGAGCACTGCTGGGATCGAGGAAGCGGAGGAGTTGCACGGCTTGGGCTCGCCTCATCGGAGGTTTCGCGCGAGGGAGGATGCGTCGTTGGTGGAGTTCACCGCCTGCGCGCCTGGGATTTCCTCGCCGCATGTGCGCAAGAAGGAGCTTGGACCTGGGGAGCGCGAAGGGCTGCAGCCTGGGATCTGAAGGATCGCACCCCAATTGAGGTTCCGCCTGTTGCTCGAACGCCGCATGGAGGGGCTAGGTCACGCCTGTGCGGCTAGGGCTGATGCCGCCTCCAGGAAGGAGGGTGCGAAGAAGACCAGCGCATGATGTGTTTTGAGATCGTGCCTGGACTGCGTTCTTTCTTCCGCCTACTGATCTGGGGCTGGCGGTGCCCATAGAAAAATCAAGGCGTGGATTGCTACTTGCTTGTGGATCAGGGGCAACGCGTTGTATCTTTGCGCCTAAGATGTTCTGATGTCCCCTGAGATTTTCTTGGAGATGGGGCTGCATGAACAGGAGGTCACTCTTGGAAAGGCCTCCGTCAAGAGAAGGTTCCTGGAACAAAACATCAAATCTCGGGTGCAGAAACCCTGGAGAATGAATAATCTTCGAAAATGAATATCGTCTTTTGCGATAATCTTTCAAGAACAGATCTCCAAAAACGAATCTCGAAAAAAAAACAGAATCAAAATTCCTCGAGAATCGACCCGCTCTGATACCATGAAGAAAAATAGAATGTGAAAGCGGAATCGGAAATAAAGATAGAACAATAAGAACAAAGATTTTAACGTGGAACCCTACTCCAGAAGGAGCGGGATGAAACCACGGGAGAAGCCCCTGAATTGGGTGTTTCTTCTATTGAAGTTCTCAATGAGTACAGGGGGTGTGGGGCTCCTTATATAGCCCCACAGACAGACCCAATAGTGACCGCTCCCCCATGTGGTACTAAACACATGGGTGAGCTCTTTTCTTTTCCAACAAGGTTTGTACCATGGCAGGGTCCTATTCAACACGAGGCCACTGATGCTTCTTGTTGGCCGTTTTCTTGAAATTGACTGACCCAGATGCATCAATCAGTGGATGGATAGCCCAAAGTATCTTATGAATTATAAACCACCCACTACTTAGCTGATTTTAATCAACTAAAAAATGGTTAGACCAGAGATATTTAACAATCCAAAAAATTGATGTCCAATTTTTCAAGTGCCTAATGGCTTAGAATGTTACTAATGTGGGAAAAGGCTTAGAATGTTACTATTAAACAAGAAAGTTGGTCCAGTTGGTCCGTCTATATAGAATTACCAGTCTTTTACCCCACAAAATAGAGCAGGATTCATCAACTACATGCTGCCGCATATTACTGTAAAAGGTGGATAACTGCCGATAGCAAATTCAGTCTGCACAATATCATGTGATCAGTTTAAAAATAGAGAAGACAGATGACCCTATCAGGACTCGTTCTGGACTGTAATCGTGAAGGCACTTATTCATGACTATCCTCCTTGCTATTGTTTATCCTAAGAATAAGTTGAAACAGGCAAAATAACTGTAACAGCCTCGGATCCGAGAGGTCAGCGGAAGCATTAAAAAATGACAAGTCAGATCCGAGGAATTACTCGCAAATATCAAATCCACAATTTACACAGTCCCGATATGGCCATAAAAGAAACAACTTCTATTACTTCTATAAAGGTCACGACTGACAAAAATGTATTCTTAGGTACATTTTAATCTAAACAGAATGAATTTATACTGTCAATGATTATAAGATATTCAATCTCCTTCTACTTAACAACTTATCCTGCCTTATTCCTCAGGTGTATCTGCGGCAAGGCAAAAAACCACATGATGCTCATAAGCAAAATAGCTTAGTATGGTAAACACAATTCACGAGATTAATAAATAACCGCATACGATATACAAAGAGAGTTGACAATAGAAATAGGGCCGCTACACCATGAAATCCCATCCATCCCAAATCCAACAACTCTCCCCGAGGCCCATTTAGCTCTGTCGATGCCAAGATGTGAAGCCATTGTTCGGACTCCTTCAGCCGAGGCTGTCGCACGACGACCCACTTAGTCGCCAGCGTCGTCCTCCTCATATATGTCCTACTCATACCCCACGACAAAACTCAAGACTCTCTTCAGGGAACTCCCCTCCTACGGGTGCAAGACCTCTTTATGGACTCGCACACCAGCGGAGTGGGGACTGGGGGGTTGGGGGAAGGAGGGTTTTGAAGGGGGGGAGTTCAATTGTTTTATGGGAATGTGGAAAGATGAGGACCCAAATTGGGATCAGATCCATGGATGAGGACCTGATATTAAATTACCCTATATTATTTTATGGGAATGTGGAGTATGCACCATGTTGCACATAAGCATCTATGCACCCACCCCTTTCCCCCTCCTTTTTATGATCTTTTTTTATATGAAAGAGGATCAACCCCCAATGTGGGGGTCACCGCAAAACCATTGCATTAAAATAAAGATAGAGTACAGTACCATGAGACCCAGAAATGATACAAGGCATTACAGTGAGACGCACGATTTTTGTGTAAAAATTTTGATTATTGAAGATCAAGCCATTTCGCCCCGACCAGATGGCCCACAAGACTGCGAACGACTTGGCATAATCGTCCGTGGTGTTGCTTCCCACCGTTCGAACCAACCTCCAGACATGGCCTCAAATTTTGTCGAAATTCGGCCGAATTTCGGTTTCGGTGGGTAACCGAAATTCGACCGAAAAGCCCTATATCGGCCGAAATTTGGAGGCCTTAGTTCATAAAACGACCGAAATTTCGTTCGAATTTCGACCGAAATTTGGCCGAATTTCGTTTTCGTCAGTCACCGAAACGAAACCAAAATCCGACATTTAAGGCCTTGCCTCCAGAACTCCTCGCCCCCTCCCATCCCCACCCAATTTACCCCAACCTCCCTCGAAACCCCTCAGATGACGAGCACTTGAAGAACAAGTGGTCCAAATCCTCCACCATCTCCTCGCACCAGTCGCAGAGCGTGTCCTCCAAGCCAAACATCCTCCCTCCTTGCTTTATCACACAAGCGACCCCTTCTTAGACACCACAGGAACACCTTAACTCTGCACGAAATATTACCAACCCAAACCACCTTCATGTCTTGGAAAAGATCCAAATCAGTTTCTTCTGCCATGTTCCTCAGCTTCTCATAGGTTTTCTTCATTGAAAAATTCCCCCCTTCTCACATGAAATGATCATTATCATGTGTAAGAACATCAGGCGGCGGAATCTCTGCCAGCATTTTGAAATACTCCTCCAAGCGTTGTTAAAGGTCTAAAACAAAAACCGACGACCACATGTCTGAATCAGCCACCTGTGCAAGTGCACACTCCGTCGATGTCACCATTGCAAATAATCTTGGAAATCTTGCCTCTAGAGCTCCCTCTCCTGACCAGTCATCTCGCCAGAATCTGAATATATGGCCATCTCCAACCTTTGGTTGCAGTCTATGTGCAATCAATGGCAGAAACGCTCGTATGCCGACCCAAAGCGACAATTCAAACCGTACCCTGCCATCCATCAGTTCGCCTCTGACGCCATAAATTTTCCTCACTAGTCTAGCCGCCATCCTTTTTATGATCTTCTAAATAAAAAATAAACCATGAGAAAACTCCTAAAATTTCCCAACTTAAATAACTATTTAAAGTTCTTATGTTATCTTAAGTTATTTAAATAAAATTACGATAAACTTAAATTGGATAAAATGAAAATCAAACCAATTAATTACCCTTAACTACCAACTTCAGTATGCATCAATTCATTTCAGTATGCATCAATTCATAGCAGTTGAAGCAAATAAAAAATTTCTCACAATTGGTAGAAATGGAGAATGAAATAAGGAAGAATGTGAATGTAGCATTGGAATTTTGTTGGAAAAAAGGACAAAGATGTGTGAAAGGGAGGAGAGGAAAAGACAAAGAAGCTACAATTTTGATATAACCCAATCTATCTCTAAACAATGCCTACGAGCCCCTTATATAGAGTGGGAGGAATTAAAACATAAAATAAATAATTATTTAAACACTAGCAATTCCTAATAAGACCCCGAAAGTTACTTACATAACTGATCAGAGATCACATGTGATCTCAATTGGCTTAAATAAGATAAAACTGCAGAACTTTTTTTAAGAAAAATGCAAGAAACTTAAATCGGACAAAAACAAAACTGCACGAGAAAAATCAAGGCATGATTCAACTTGGACTTTATAGCATAAATTTCCTTTACCACATCCTATCAAACAACTTCCAAAAACTCTTTAAAGAAAAAAATGGAAAAACCCTTTAGGGATCGAAGAGCCACTTTCGATCAACTTATTAACGGCATGCCACACCTCCACCTTTTGGTCCAAGAAATCTCTAGTTAATCCCTTCGACTAGGTCAAACTAATCATGTTGAACCCCAAACCTGACCATCTCCCAAAAGGTCAAACCCTCGCCGATCAAACATCTAGAAATACAAAATAATAGACTTTCCCACCTAAGCATTGCCTTGAATCAATGGGATACCTCCCTCATTCCCAAGTTCAACATCTGCATCTACAACAACAACAAAGCCTTTTCCCACATTAAGTAGGGTCGATTACATGGATTCTTTGCCTCCATTCAGATTTATCTTGGGTCATTATAGAGCTTATATCTAAAAAACTAAGATCTTGTCGTATAGTCTCATTCTAACACTTCTTGGGCCTTCCTTGCCCTCTTTTAACCGGCTCAACATTCTAAAACATGCATCTTCTGACCGGTGCATCAGATGGCCTCCTTTGCAAATGGCCAAACCACCTTAAATGGTTTTCTCACATCTAATCATCGATCGGAGCTACACCAACTTTCCTTCTGATGGCATCATTCCGAATCCGATTTTCGCGTGTGTGTGTGTGTCCACACATCCACCTTAGCATTTTCATTTCTGCTATTGCCATTGTCTGCGCATGTCTATGGTCCACAGGCCAACATTCATATCCATAGAGCACAGCAAGCCTCACAACTGCTTTGTAAAACTTTCCTTTGATTTTCAAGGGAATTTTCTTATCACATAAAATAGTTGAGGCTCTTCTCTGCTTTAGTCAACCTACATTTATTCTATTTGTAACAACTCCATCAATTTTCCTATCACGTTGCAAAATAGATCCCAAGTATCTAAAAGAATCTCTCTTCTGAATGTTATCATCACCAATCTTAACCCCAATTCCTTCACCATTGCTTCCATCAAAAGTACACCTCATATATTTAGTCTTATGCTGACTTATCCTTTGGTCTCCAATGCATTTCTACAGACCTTAAGCTTCTCATTTACTCCATCTCTAGTCCCATCAATCAATACAATATCATAAGCAAATAACATACACCAAGGTATTTCACCCTAAATATGACTTGTCAACTCATCTATAATCAAAGTAAAAAGGAATGGACTCAAAGTTGAACCTTAGTGCAAACCAATGTTGATGTCAAAACACTATATCCTTACACAAGATGAAATCCTATCAGGCATATCTTTTATGAGTTTAATGTAGAGGACATGTAATACTTGTCTCTTCAACATCCGCATCTGAATAAGGAAAATACATCATTTTAAACTGGGTAGTTCTGAATCGTGATACACCCCTCTAAATAAACCATCAGCTCC
Organism: Ottelia alismoides; assembly: GCA_037367405.1. NCBI lineage: Eukaryota > Viridiplantae > Streptophyta > Magnoliopsida > Alismatales > Hydrocharitaceae > Ottelia > Ottelia alismoides. The sequence goes on along the minus strand of JAZKJV010003722.1, from coordinate 581,549 downwards.
ACATCACTTCCTACTAAAGACCAAAGTGGTTGATGCTTCACCCCTCACAACATACTTAGCACCCCTCATGCAAAATGTAAATCAAGATGGCCCACAAAGGTTCCAACCTCTACTAAAGAAAGGACCCAATGGCATGAAGACGTCATCTCTAGGGGTGAGTGTGTTGAAGGTCACGAACTTAAAGTTGTCATTACAAGCGCATATGTCCTCAACAGGTAACCCAAGCAAACTCATTCAAGATCCCCAAGGCCCGCAACATCCCCGTGCGAAAATGCAAATCTTGCCCCAATTGATGTGAATGGGACCCTTATCCGTCGATTAAGTAGGAAAGTTCAAACCAACTCAGATCCACCACAACATCTAAAATCAAGCAACAAATTAGGTCATCATGGCCCACAACACTAATGCCATCAAAAGTTCCCTCCATCAACTATCACAACAAAAATCCACTACACAACATAGGGATATGGCATCAAGGATCCACAAGAACCAAATCTTACTAAAAAAGCAAACCTCGAGAAAGTAGCGACAACCATATTCCCTAAGGGGCTCCCAAAGATCGACGAGACACCTTCAACTATCGTAATTAAGACCTCTGCCGAAATCAAACTCAATCATGTCGTGTTAACACTAACTAATGTCGTGCTACCTTCAACATCCACACTAATTGCATATAGGTCTACCTCCATCTCAGAATTAGAAGACACCTTCGCACCAGCCAAACGACCATTGACAACACATCAAAAAGGTAGTCTTGTTCAAGGCCTTAAATGTCAGTTTCGGTCACCATTTCGGTATCGACCAAAACAGAATTTCGGTGGAATTTCGACCGAAATTTCGGTCATTTTTGTACTAGGACCTCCATATTTCGGCCATTTCGGTCGAATTTCAATTTCGACTGGATATCGATATTCGACAGAAATTCGACCGAATTTCGCTGAAATTTGAGGCCATGGTCTTGCTCACTTGACATCCACTCACATAGGGATGACCAGCTCCAAAATGTCGACAAGCTCCATCACAACGATTGAAGTAATTTTGCAGTCGGCTTATCAATAAATAGTCGAACAACCTCGACAAGGTGACTAGAGAGAGCGTCGATGATTGACCCTCGATCACAACAAAACAACGAGACCCACTCAGCTCCTCCAAACAACAACACCTTGCAAGCCTATGACTTATTCTATCAATATTTCATAGCTGCAACATAGACTAATAGCAAATAGCTGAGTTTGTTTAAATAAAACAGTGTGCTTGTTCACAATAAAGCATGTCCCACCACATGTAAGGATCCCATCTTTGAAATAGGAAGTGGTGTTTCTTGCAAGCAGGCAGCCCCCTCCCATCCACACCATCACCCTTAAAATATTCTCAATTATTTAAAGGATGTGCTTAATGGAGAAGTTGTGTGGATCCACGTTCACTCGTAATAGTGGTTGTGCCTTATGCAAGGTTATATAAAGCCTCATAAAGATCAGAATGCCTAGCTTAGAGTGTCCTATTTGGCAATTATATGTGCTCCTTGAAATCAGCAACCCATACAATTGAGTTGGTTCAGTTTGTGCAAGAACACATTGAATCATCCATACGTAACTAGTTGCTCTATGTGGCAATTGCAGATCAATTGGCCCCAGAAATCCAGCTTATACTAGGTCACAAAAGAGAAGAAAAAAGCAGGCCAACAATACGAACAAAACTGCAAGACAGATCCAAATCTATAAACTAGATAAGCCAACCAGGATTCAAGGCATATTATCCCACATGATTGAGCGCTTCTTTCAAGTCTTCCTTCACATGCAACTCAACCCACTCAGAATTCTATATTGCTTGCTACATATATTTAATACAGAGGTTTGCTTCCACCAGAGTCAACCAAAACAAATATTAAGAACTATGCATCATCCAAACAGGCATTTAAAAAATATAGATGCACCAGCCGGGAATCGAACCCGGGTCTGTACCGTGGCAGGGTACTATTCTACCACTAGACCACTGGTGCTTCTTGCTGAGCACTTCCGCACCCTCACAATGACTAAAGAACACAAGTGTTGTCTAGCAATCCATTGATGCCAAGATCGAGCTTCGGCAGTTTCAACTCTGAGAACACAATTCTGCAAAAAAAAATCTGAACGAAAAAAGGATGTGTTTTTTTAAATGTGCTCTGAGAAAAGACATCAGAGATGGAAGCTGAGAGCATTCGGAAACAAAGCATTCTAGTCACTCTCGATTCTTCTTTGAAACAAAGTTTATTGGGTTGGAAGAAAAGGAAATAAATCATGACCGCATTGTTAGAGATCAGATTAAGAGAAGAAGACAAACTACCAACGATCAGGAACACGCCGATGAGCCCAAGAACAAGATATGCGGGCAGATAACATTGGAGCACGAGGATTAGGGTTTTGGAGCTAAAGAAACCAACCTGACGGTACAGCAAGCCATCCATCGCGCCCTTTCAGAAACTCCCACTTGAGAGGAGGGACAGTAAGGTTGGGGATTTTAATTACATAAACTGCCAGATATTTTTTATTAAATATAGGTTTTGGATGATCTCTTAAATACATTTTTTAAATTTTAAGATATAGTGATGGGTAGAGTTTGAATGAAAGGTACTATATATAAAATATTAAAATGTTAAAATAAGGCATCTCTTAAATCTATTACTTTTGTCACTTGTAAGCTAACTAACCATTGAATGAAAGGTACTATATTAAATATTAAAAATGAATTCTTTCTGTTACTTTTTTGATTTTTTTTATCTTTTGATAAAAAGGTACAAATCGATTTTATAATGATGACATTATACCTTATAACAAGAATTGAAAGTGTGTATGTGTGTACGATTATATGCATGTCTTTCATTAGCTGACTATGTGATTGCAATATGTTGAATGATCCTTGGCATAATATGTTGGATTGTGGTCGTATAGATGGCTTTTATGACATATTATAATGAAAAAGAAGGAGATGATTTTTGTGATTCAACTGAAATCATAGGAATCTACTATATATTGTACATTTTGTGTATGTAAGACGATCTACAAAAGGATGTTTTTAGTATTTTTAATAGTATGCTTCAAGTTGTATCACGGTTGAAAATTTTTAATGATTTTGAAAAAGAATATTTCAAAAAGATCCACAAAGCTTTATACTTATAGAAGCACCCTAGCTTGAGCCACGAAGCGAGGCAGTGGGTGGATGATCTAGTTATACATCTGAATAGGTGTGATTCGATTGCAACAACTTATTCAATACAATATTTGTAATTTAATTTACGATGCATATTTAAGATGATCCCAGAATTGTTTGAGCCATAAAAGAATCTGAGCAGGATGAATAATCTTTGAGTCTTCAACAATGTTCTAGATGTGTGGGATATTGGGACTCTGATCAGTTGTGCTTGGGATCAATGAGCACGTCAATTTCTTAAGTTTTCATTATAAAGTTTTTTCTGTTTGGGAATATTTTGGTTTTTTATTTTAAGTATTTGAAGTTAATTTTTATCATTTTTTTCTTAATCCGATTAAAAATAATTAATTAAATAAAGTTAGGTCAGGTCTAACACTAATTAAGGTTTGTTATATTTTAGGTTTATAGGTTTAACCAGCATAGGTTGAGAGAGGTTTGAATGTTAGGTTTATATCAACATAATTAGTCTGGATTAAGAATTATTATATCTATTCTAGATATTTTTAAACCACAATCTCCAAAATATTTTGTAGTTACATGATTACCCCTGTAAATTTTATATTTATCGCATGTCCCATGTAATCGTGCTTTGTCTTACAACACCACCCTTATTGTCATTATGACTTTTCGTGTGCAAATCTTCTTGAGCTAATCAAACCACATGAAAGTACAATGGTGGATTTTCCCCTCAATATGTACTCCCTTTTCTCCTCCCTCTCCTTCCTCCTATCTCTTCTAGCATCAGACTCAGGTGGTCCTTGAGTGATTAAGTTAGACAAAATTGAGTATCCATGGATTTCGGTCGACCTTCTCGTTAAAAGGACACTACGAAGGAGGTGGTGACATGGGGAGGAGAGGAGGAGGAGACTTTAGGGATGGGAGGAGGAAGTGGCACGGGGTTGTGTCAGAGAGGGGAGGAGGAGGCAACATCTTTGAGTCTTATGCAGGAGAAGGGGAGGAGGAGCAGTGGATCCGGTGACAACGGGGAGAGAGGATTGGGGGGAGGGGCTTGCAACTATTGAAGATGTAAAGAAGAGGAAGGAGAAGATTACTGGTACATGATGAATCTCGTATTCATCATGCTAAAATATCCTTATTAAAATCCCTGCTTAAACAAACCAATAAAAATCACCTCTAATTCTCTATTTTTACCATGTACAATATTGTGTATAATTAACCCTTAATTATTTTGTTTTTAATTGTCCTTATTTTTCTGTAATTATTTTATAACTCAAAAACCCCTAAAAATTAGGTAGATAAGTTGTCTATAATTCACTGACCTTCAAAACCACTAAAAAATGCAAAAACAACTCAAAACCACAAAATCGGTGTTTTTATCCCCTTAAAAATACCCCCAAAAATAGCTTTTGTACAGATGACCTCTTTTGGCTTTTTGCCCAACATGAAAGTTGTAGATCTCATCGAGACGAACAACTTTCATGTTTTGACTTTTTCCAAATTCGGCCTCTAACTATTTCTTTTATATTTTTTCTTTGTATTTATTTTTAAATTGCTCTGATTGGGCCACGTGGCGCCCTCTGGGCCGCCCACGTGGCCCGCTCTCCTTCCCGCCACCTGGCGCCCCTCCTGGGCCGTTGGATCTCCTCAATCTCGCCTTCATCTGAGCCGTCCACCCCGCTCCACTTCTCAGCCCTTGGATCCATCTTCTAGATCTAATCTCGGCCGCTACTTAGCGCCTGATCCACAGCCCTTCGATCCCATCCTCATCCAACGCTTCTCCTTGTACCACGTCTCCACTCCTCCAAAGCCACCCGATCAATCCATCATCTAACGCCCCTCAATACGCCACGTCCCCCTTTAATCCCTCACCATTAGATCGCCCCATCGTTCGATCTTAGCCGTTCGCATCCGCTTCATTGACAACCGTTTGATCAGATCCTAAGGATCTGATCACAGCCCTTGCTGCTCTTCCATCCCAACCGTTGGATCATGGAATCCAACGGTCAGGAGATCGTCTCCCACCTCGAGTGACTCCCTCGCCCAGGCGTTACCACTCGCCTAACCCCCGCGCCCCCTTCTTTTTTTGGCAGCCATCTCCGGCTGCCTCTCCCTCTCATAACGCTCCTCCACGTTGCCCTGTCCCCCGCCTTCCTCGCCAGACCTCCATCAAGCCTCGCCATTATCCCCATCGCCATAAAACCCCCCTCGAAAACGGCCTTCCACCAATGAAACCGCCGGATCCCCTCCGCTATTTAAACCCCCCTCCGCCACCGTTGAACCTCGTCCACCATTATTGGCCTTTACCCTAGCCTCCTCCGCCCCTCCGGTGACAGCGGAGGGGCGGAACGTCGAGGCGACGATGGGTAATGGCCGGTGTTGACCCTCGGCGCTCCGCCGCCGAGTAGCGGTGGCTCCGGCCACCTCCGAGCCTCCTGGAAGATCGACCAGGTCGAGGCGAAGACCCCGAGGTCCGATGAAGGCCTCAGCATAGATCACAGCCTCCACCAACACCTCGCTCCGGCGAGGTATTTTTCCCTTGATTTTTCCCGAATTTTCCCACCTTCCATGACCGCCTTCACCCCCATCCGACCATCTCTGCACTCTCGCCACGCCACCTGCAACCTCGCCGACCACTCTCCCTTCTCCAGAACCCCCTACCACTACGAACCACCTCCTTCTCCATCTCGCCGGAGAAGGAGATCCCGGGCCTCCACCTCTGATCACTCCAAGGCCCTCATTCACTCACCTATCATTCGCACTAGCACGCTTCGGCTATATGCTAACGTTTTCAGGCTTCACATCCATCAATGGCCGAAGATCGTGTCGGAGCTCCTTCAACTTCATCTCCGCCGGCGAAGCTTCTTCGAGCAGTACCTCCGATCAGCCTGGGAGCTTCGCAGTGACTCCAGGATCTCCGCCGGACCTCCAGCATGCTTCCACGACCTTCAGACGACCTCGGGAGGCACGGCGGAGCTATGGGCATGTCGCCGGAGCCCCGCCTCCTCCGGCGACCAGCGGAGGAGCACGAGAAGCAGATACCGTCCGATCCTCCTGATCGGACGGACGTAATGACGCCACGTGGAGGACCCGAGCCTTCGTCCAGACCTATAGGCTCGGGTCCTCCAAGCCTAATGACATACCTCCAGACCATGCCACGTGGCCCGAGCCTCAGCCAGCCTCCCGAGCCTGGGCCCTCACGTGCACCGCACGTGAGGCCTGGGCAATTTGCAGCGAAGACCCTGAAGTTTCAATTATTTACATTTTGGTCCTCCAGGCGCGTGCCTCACGTGCGCGCCTGGGGTAATTTACAGGGAGGCCCGCTAAGTTTTCCAAAATTGCAAAAAGCCCCCTACGCGCATTGGGAAAATTTCATCTGGGCCCAGGCAGTTTTTATTATTTGCATTTAGGTCCCTCCGGGACCTAAATGCAATACTTATCCTTTATTTTTCTTGCATTTTATTACATTTATGCCCTTGCACTGTTTTTAGCATAACTTGAGCATCGTAGGTCCAAATTGCATGATTTTAGTGTCGTTTTGATCCCTGTTTTGTCCTCTACAATCTAGCATGCTTATTTGTCTCATTTGACAATGTTTTAAATGAAGTGAATTTTTATGTCAAAAATGGGACCTAGATCTACTTGTTTTGCTAGATTTCATGACCGATTTTTAATGATGTGTTCAAAATGGCTCTAACTTCATTCTATATTGTGTTGCTCATATTTTAGGGTATAATTGTAGCATTTGATTAATCATGCATGTTCCTTTGCATTATTTGTCCATGCATCACTTTTAATTGCATAAAAATTATCAAAAAAATGCATGCAGCATGGCATCACCTTGTAAATATCATAGTACTTCATAGAGTGCATATGGACCTGAAATTGAGATTAATTGACATTGAACTTCACGAATCAAAATTCAATAGCTATAATTAAGCAGCTGTGTCCCTGTGTTCGACCTTGGTACACTTGCCAAGTATAAATACTCCACAGCATTCAAAGACTGTGGTTTTTGCTGAACAAAATTCGCCTCCTGTGCTACGACTTATTCATATCTATTAAAGAGGCGAATTTTGCGTTCATCAAATGGCGCCGTTGCCGGGGACACGGCTTAGCTTAATTTTTTGGATTTTGATTTTTTTTTAATTTCAAATATTTTTAGGTCCTCATTTCATGCATCATTTCTTGCTGATTTAACTTCTTTGAGTTTCTAACTTTTTTCTTTTGTGGCAGGGCCCATGAAAATCGGGGACGCCTGATCGTCATGGAGGCGCGAAGTCGGGAGCTTCCGCTGAAGAGGCCGCAAAAGAAGCCGTGAAGAAATTCTAGGATTATTATCAGTCAAATAGCATTGCATGTTGTAAAAAAAAAACATTGCATCTGCATGTTTATTTTCAGTCTTGCATATTGTACTCAAAAAAAAAAAAATCCCCCCCCGCACACACACACACCTACACTGCACATATTCACCACCACCTTTCCCCTGTATATTTCTCTCTCTCTCTTTCTCTCTCTCTCTCTGTGTGTATATCGACTCTTCACGAACCCCCTCCCCCTCTACCTTGCATCATAGACATCCCCCCTAAACACAGACCTTACTTCGGCTAATTTTAGCCTAAGTATAGGGGGGACCTGCCTATTCATTCCTCCCTCGTTCGGTCTTCTTGTGCTTAGGCCGATTTTGGCCTAAGTATAGGGGGACCCTCCTCCTCAGTTCCGCTATATCACCCTGTACTTGAACCGAGCCTTGGCTTCATGGCACTTGTGCTATGGGGACATAGCAAATTTTAAGTATAGGGGGGTATACCGTATATTACTGTATATTACTTTAGCCTTAGCTCGCGTTTTTAAAACTTTTTTAAAATTTTATTTTTTTTTCGGGCTGGGTTTTGGTAAACTAGTGAACTGAGTAAAAACCTGTAAAATTAAAATTTGAGGGTTTAATTTTTGTGATTATTTCTCTTTTTTTTAAAAAAAAAATGAAAAATTGAAAATGTTTTTCGGAATTTGGCTCTGACTACTAGGCTTAGTAAACATTTTCAGTGAGGGAACCTCGGTCTCCCTTAGCAGATTGGGTGGTTTAAAGGACACCGCATATGGCACCGTCCTTAAGGATCACGGGTCTCGACCCGCACTTACACCCATACTGGCTGAGAGTGGATACTTTTATTTATTTGAGCCTGGGTCAGTCATTGTCTCTCCGACAAAAAAAAAACTATAAAACCCATAAAAATTTGCAAAAGATAAAAATCACACAAAAATTCACTAACCCGTGGAGTTGGTGTATTCCTGACACAATCACACTCACGCAAGGCTTGAGGATTTTTGAGGACACTGGATCTCTGGGATCTTGAGAGTCTGAGTTAACATGCCTTAGTCATTAGGGTTTTCCTGACTTAAATATCCACACTCCTCTGGTTTGAAAGATTTGAGTGCTATATTGCACTCTTAATCTCTACCTTCAAGAAAATATGATCAGCACAGTCACTTCCACAACTGCATGATTGATGAGCTGAGATGAGATATCACTTGAGGAACTAGGACCATGGATTTAAGTTTAGACCTGATCTGATGATATTCGAGGATGGGATAAAGTTAATGAAGGCTTCAGAAAACCTGAGTGTCAGCAAAACCCTAGCCAGTATGTGAACAAGATTCATATGCTATCTCTTGATATTTACCTAAAAGTGCCAGGGTGTGATGAAACTTAAAAGAACTTGTTGATCAGTGTGCGCCAATCTCTTGGTAAAAGCAGTGGAGCTAGCCAACAAAAGAAATGAAATGTCAAAGAAAAGCTCTAAAATCAAAGTCAATTCCAAATGAGCTTCCACCAATGGCGAGCGCTCCCAACCATTTTTTTTAAAAGTGTCCACTTGGACCAAGTGCTAATTAGGACCAAGGAGTCGGGCTGACACCACAAAAAGGGCCCTGCATCGTAAGCGATACAAGTCTGGGTGTCGAAGGTATCTTAGATACTCAGAAAAGACACACCCCGGTGTATTCCCAGAAAAACAAGTGCAGACGACTCCAACTTTCTTGACGGACACATTGATCAACAAGATAATAATTTACAAGTGTTGAGTAAAAGGCACTCGAGAGGCCCCTTGTTCCAATGTGAGGGTGAGAAAATTAGACACAATCCCATGTTCCTCCATCATCTGGCCGTCCATCTACATTTCAAAGTCTGACAAACTAAAGAGATGGTTGACTGAAGCAAGAGTAGACTTCTTCCCTAGTATTGAGGATTAGGTCTAGATGAGAGTCTTTGGGATTGGAACTTTGAGTGATGCTTCAACTCGGCTCTCATGAAATGCAGTACACTAAATGTCATATCCTTATATTATATGTACAAAAAGAGAGTCTGATAATCAGAGAAGTTGGATTCCTTCTGACTAAGGCTTGGATAAACCCAGAATTTTAGGATAACTTAGGTCAAGGGTCTTCGAAAGATCAAGCCTTGAAATTGTCACACGCACTGTCAGGAATTAATCCGACTCCTTCATTCTTTAGATGCTCGAGGACGAGCATGGTTTAAGTATAGGGGTATGATGAATCTCGTATTCATCATGCTAAAATATCCTTATTAAAATCCCTGCTTAAACAAACCAATAAAAATCACCTCTAATTCTCTATTTTTACCATGTACAATATTGTGTATAATTAACCCTTAATTATTTTGTTTTTAATTGTCCTTATTTTTCTGTAATTATTTTATAACTCAAAAACCCCTAAAAATTAGGTAGATAAGTTGTCTATAATTCACTGACCTTCAAAACCACTAAAAAATGCAAAAACAACTCAAAACCACAAAATCGGTTTTTTATCCCCTTAAAAATACCCCCAAAAATAGCTTTTGTACAGATGACCTCTTTTGGCTTTTTGCCCAACATGAAAGTTGTAGATCTCATCGAGACGAACAACTTTCATGTTTTGACTTTTTCCAAATTCGGCCTCTAACTATTTCTTTTATATTTTTTCTTTGTATTTATTTTTAAATTGCTCTGATTGGGGCACGTGGCGCCCTCTGGGCCGCCCACGTGGCCCGCTCTCCTTCCCGCCACCTGGCGCCCCTCCTGGGCCGTTGGATCTCCTCAATCTCGCCTTCATCTGAGCCGTCCACCCCGCTCCACTTCTCAGCCCTTGGATCCATCTTCTAGATCTAATCTCGGCCGCTACTTAGCGCCTGATCCACAGCCCTTCGATCCCATCCTCATCCAACGCTTCTCCTTGTACCACGTCTCCACTCCCTCCAAAGCCACCCGATCAATCCATCATCTAACGCCCCTCAATACGCCACGTCCCCCTTTAATCCCTCACCATTAGATCGCCCCATCGTTCGATCTTAGCCCGTTCGCATCCGCTTCATTGACAACCGTTTGATCAGATCTAAGGATCTGATCACAGCCCTTGCTGCTCTTCCATCCCAACCGTTGGATCATGGAATCCAACGGTCAGGAGATCGTCTCCCACCTCGAGTGACTCCCTCGCCCAGGCGTTACCACTCGCCTAACCCCCGCGCCCCCTTCTTTTTTTGGCAGCCATCTCCGGCTGCCTCTCCCTCTCATAACGCTCCTCCACGTTGCCCTGTCCCCCGCCTTCCTCGCCAGACCTCCATCAAGCCTCGCCATTATCCCCATCGCCATAAAAACCCCCCTCGAAAACGGCCTTCCACCAATGAAACCGCCGGATCCCCTCCGCTATTTAAACCCCCCTCCGCCACCGTTGAACTCGTCCACCATTATTGGCCTTTACCCTAGCCTCCTCCGCCCCTCCGGTGACAGCGGAGGGCGAACGTCGAGGCGACGATGGGTAATGGCCGGTGTTGACCCTCGGCGCTCCGCCGCCGAGTAGCGGTGGCTCCGGCCACCTCCGAGCCTCCTGGAAGATCGACCAGGTCGAGGCGAAGACCCCGAGGTCCGATGAAGGCCTCAGCATAGATCACAGCCTCCACCAACACCTCGCTCCGGCGAGGTATTTTTCCCTTGATTTTTCCCGAATTTTTCCCACCTTCCATGACCGCCTTCACCCCCATCCGACCATCTCTGCACTCTCGCCACGCCACCTGCAACCTCGCCGACCACTCTCCCTTCTCCAGAACCCCCTACCACTACGAACCACCTCCTTCTCCATCTCGCCGGAGAAGGAGATCCCGGGCCTCCACCTCTGATCACTCCAAGGCCCTCATTCACTCACCTATCATTCGCACTAGCACGCTTCGGCTATATGCTAACGTTTTCAGGCTTCACATCCATCAATGGCCGAAGATCGTGTCGGAGCTCCTTCAACTTCATCTCCGCCGGCGAAGCTTCTTCGAGCAGTACCTCCGATCAGCCTGGGAGCTTCGCAGTGACTCCAGGATCTCCGCCGGACCTCCAGCATGCTTCCACGACCTTCAGACGACCTCGGGGAGGCACGACGGAGCTATGGGCATGTCGCCGGAGCCCCGCCTCCTCCGGCGACCAGCGGAGGAGCACGAGAAGCAGATACCGTCCGATCCTCCTGATCGGACGGACGTAATGACGCCACGTGGAGGACCCGAGCCTTCGTCCAGACCTATAGGCTCGGTCCTCCAAGCCTAATGACATACCTCCAGACCATGCCACGTGGCCCGAGCCTCAGCCAGCCTCCCGAGCTTGGGCCCTCACGTGCACCGCACGTGAGGCCTGGGCAATTTGCAGCGAAGACCCTGAAGTTTCAATTATTTACATTTTGGTCCTCCAGGCGCGTGCCTCACGTGCGCGCCTGGGGTAATTTACAGGGAGGCCCGCTAAGTTTTCCAAAATTGCAAAAAGCCCCCTACGCGCATTGGGAAAATTTCATCTGGGCCCAGGCGGTTTTTATTATTTGCATTTAGGTCCCTCCGGGACCTAAATGCAATACTTATCCTTTATTTTTCTTGCATTTTATTACATTTATGCCCTTGCACTGTTTTTAGCATAACTTGAGCATCGTAGGTCCAAATTGCATGATTTTAGTGTCGTTTTGATCCTTGTTTTGTCCTCTACAATCTAGCATGCTTATTTGTCTCATTTGACAATGTTTTAAATGAAGTGAATTTTTATGTCAAAAATGGGACCTAGATCTACTTGTTTTGCTAGATTTCATGACCGATTTTTAATGATGTGTTCAAAATGGCTCTAACTTCATTCTATATTGTGTTGCTCATATTTTAGGGTATAATTGTAGCATTTGATTAATCATGCATGTTCCTTTGCATTATTTGTCCATGCATCACTTTTAATTGCATAAAAATTATCAAAAAAATGCATGCAGCATGGCATCACCTTGTAAATATCATAGTACTTCATAGAGTGCATATGGACCTGAAATTGAGATTAATTGACATTGAACTTCACGAATCAAAATTCAATAGCTATAATTAAGCAGCTGTGTCCCTGTGTTCGACCTTGGTACACTTGCCAAGTATAAATACTCCACAGCATTTGATGAACGCAAAATTCGCCTCAGGGACACAGCTGCTTAATTATAGCTATTGAATTTTGATTCGTGAAGTTCAATGTCAATTAATCTCAATTTCAGGTCCATATGCACTCTATGAAGTACTATGATATTTACAAGGTGATGCCATGCTGCATGCATTTTTTTGATAATTTTTATGCAATTAAAAGTGATGCATGGACAAATAATGCAAAGGAACATGCATGATTAATCAAATGCTACAATTATACCCTAAAATATGAGCAACACAATATAGAATGAAGTTAGAGCCATTTTGAACACATCATTAAAAATCGGTCATGAAATCTAGCAAAACAAGTAGATCTAGGTCCCATTTTTGACATAAAAATTCACTTCATTTAAAACATTGTCAAATGAGACAAATAAGCATGCTAGATTGTAGAGGACAAAACAAGGATCAAAACGACACTAAAATCATGCAATTTGGACCTACGATGCTCAAGTTATGCCAAAAACAGTGCAAGGGCATAAATGTAATAAAATGCAAGAAAAATAAAGGATAAGTATTGCATTTAGGTCCCGGAGGGACCTAAATGCAAATAATAAAAACCGCCTGGGCCCAGATGAAATTTTCCCAATGCGCGTAGGGGGCTTTTTGCAATTTTGGAAAACTTAGCGGGCCTCCCTGTAAATTACCCCAGGTGCGCACGTGAGGCACGCGCCTGGAGGACCAAAATGTAAATAATTGAAACTTCAGGGTCTTCGCTGCAAATTGCCCAGGCCTCACGTGCGGTGCACGTGAGGGCCCAGGCTCGGGAGGCTGGCTGAGGGCTCGGGCCACGTGGCATGGTCTGGAGGTATGTCATTAGGCTTGGAGGACCCGAGCCTATAGGTCTGGACGAAGGCTCGGGTCCTCCACGTGGCGTCATTACGTCCGTCCGATCAGGAGGATCGGACGGTATCTGCTTCTCGTGCTCCTCCGCTGGTCGCCGGAGGAGGCGGGCTCCGGCGACATGCCCATAGCTCCGCCGTGCCTCCCGAGGTCGTCTGAAGGTCGTGGAAGCATGCTGGAGGTCCGGCGGAGATCCTGGAGTCACTGCGAAGCTCCCAGGCTGATCGGAGGTACTGCTCGAAGAAGCTTCGCCGGCGGAGATGAAGTTGAAGGAGCTCCGACACGATCTTCGGCCATTGATGGATGTGAAGCCTGAAAACGTTAGCATATAGCCGAAGCGTGCTAGTGCGAATGATAGGTGAGTGAATGAGGGCCTTGGAGTGATCAGAGGTGGAGGCCCGGGATCTCCTTCTCCGGCGAGATGGAGAAGGAGGTGGTTCGTAGTGGTAGGGGGTTCTGGAGAAGGGAGAGTGGTCGGCGAGGTTGCAGGTGGCGTGGCGAGAGTGCAGAGATGGTCGGATGGGGGTGAAGGCGGTCATGGAAGGTGGGAAAATTCGGGAAAAATCAAGGGAAAAATACCTCGCCGGAGCGAGGTGTTGGTGGAGGCTGTGATCTATGCTGAGGCCTTCATCGGACCTCGGGGTCTTCGCCTCGACCTGGTCGATCTTCCAGGAGGCTCGGAGGTGGCCGGAGCCACCGCTACTCGGCGGCGGAGCGCCGAGGGTCAACACCGGCCATTACCCATCGTCGCCTCGACGTTCCGCCCCTCCGCTGTCACCGGAGGGGCGGAGGAGGCTAGGGTAAAGGCCAATAATGGTGGACAAGGCTCATCGGTGGCGGGGGAGGGGGTTTTAAAGGTGGCGGAGGTCGGGGGTTACAGTGGTGTGGGGCGTTTTTGGGAGGAGGTTTAGTGGCTTATAGGTAACGGCCGAGGGAGTTTAATGGTGGCGCGGGGGTGGCGGAAGAACGGTGGTTGGGTAGGCGGCGTTACGACGAGGAGGTGATGGCTGGAGCGTTGGCTAGAAATGGAAGGGGGCGGAGGTTGCGCAAGGTGAAACGGCTGGAAAGGGGGGGGGGGTTACGGAGGTAGACGAAGGACCACAGCCGTTGGATCGTGAGATCCAACGGCTGAGAAAGGGGCGCGAGCGGATGGCTGCGATTAGATCCATAGGATCTGATCGAAGGGGTGGCGTTGAGGCACGAATGAACGGTGGGGATTGATTCGGGGAGGCGATCTAATGGTGAGGGATGAATGGTTGACGTGGCTGATCAGGAAGCGTAGGATGAGGGGTCGATCGAGTGGTGGAGATTGGAGGTAGACGTGGCTAAATGAGGGACGTCGGATGGGCATGAGATCGGAGGGTTGTGGATCAGGCGCTAGTGGGCGGTAGTGATGAGATCTGGAGTTAAGATCTAAAGGCTGTGGTTAAGGCGCGTTTGGACGGCGGAGATAGGGGCGATCAGGAGTGATCCAGCGGCCCAGGAGGTCGCCGGGTGGCAGAAGAAGGGGCGAGCCACGTGGTTGCTCCAGAGAGCGCCACGTGGCCCAATAAGAAAATTCAGAGGAAAATTACAAAGAAAAATAGAAAAGAAATAGTTAAAGGCCGAATTTGGAAAAAGTCAAAACATGAAAGTTGCTCGTCTCGATGAGATCTACAACTTTCATGTTGGTCAAAAAGCCAAAAGAGGTCATCTGTACAAAAGCTATTTTTGGGGGTATTTTTAAGGGGATAAAAACACCGATTTTGTGGTTTTTAGTTGTTTTTGTATTTTTTAGTCTTTTTAAGGGTCAGTGATTTATAGACAATTATTCTACCTAATTTTTAGGGGTTTTTGAGTGATAAAATATTTACAGAAAAATAAGGGCAATTAAATACAAATAATTAAAGGCTAATTATACACAATATTGTACATGATAAAAATAGAGAATTGGAGGATATTTTTATTGGTTTGTTTAAGCAGGGATTTTAATAAAGAGTTTTTAGCATGATGAATACGGGATTCATCATATTGTACTCAAAAAAAAAAAATCCCCCCCCCCGCACACACACACACCTACACTGCACATATTCACCACCACCTTTCCCCTGTATATTTCTCTCTCTCTCTTTCTCTCTCTCTCTCTCTGTGTGTATATCGACTCTTCACGAACCCCCTCCCCCTCTACCTTGCATCATAGACATCCCCCCTAAACACAGACCTTACTTCGGCTAATTTAGCCTAAGTATAGGGGGGACCTGCCTATTCATTCCTCCCTCGTTCGGTCTTCTTGTGCTTAGGCCGATTTTGGCCTAAGTATAGGGGGACCCTCCTCCTCAGTTCCGCTATATCACCCTGTACTTGAACCGAGCCTTGGCTTCATGGCACTTGTGCTATGGGGACATAGCAAATTTTAAGTATAGGGGGGTATACCGTATATTACTGTATATTACTTTAGCCTTAGCTCGCGTTTTTAAAACTTTTTAAAATTTTATTTTTTTTTCGGGCTGGGTTTTGGTAAACTAGTGAACTGAGTAAAAACCTGTAAAATTAAAATTTTGAGGGATTAATCTTTGTAAATAACCCTTTTTCAAAAAAAAAATTGAAAAAAAATTAAAAATGTTTTTTGGAATTTGGCTCTGACTACTAGGCTTAGTAAACATTTTCAGTGAGGGAACCTCGGTCTCCCTTAGCAGAGTGGGTGGTTTAAAGGACACCGCATATGGCACCGTCCTTAAGGATCACGGGTCTCGACCCGCACTTACACCCATACTGGCTGAGAGTGGATACTTTTATTTGAGCCTGGGCCAGTCATTGTCTCTCCGAGGAAATAAAAAAAAAATTTGAAAATTAAAAACCATAAAAATTTGCAAAAGATAAAAATCAAACAAAAATTCACTAACCCGTGGAGTTGGTGTATTCCTGACACAATCACACTCACGCAAGGCTTGAGGATTTTGAGGACACTGGATCTCTGGGATCTAGAGAGTCTGAGTTAACATGCCTTAGTCATTAGGGTTTTCATAACTTAAATATCCACACTCCTCTAGTTTGAAAGATTTGAGTGCTATATTGCACTCTTAATCTCTATTTTCAAGAAAAATATGATCAGCACAGTCACTTCCACAACTGCATGATTGATGAGCTGAGATGAAATATCACTTGAGGAACTAGGACCATGGATTTAAGTCTAGATCTGATCTAATGATATTCGAGGATGGGATAAAGTTAATGAAGGCTTCAGAAAACCTGAGTGTCAGCAAAAACCCTAGCCAGTATGTGAACAAGATTCATATGCTATCTCTTGATATTTACCTAAAAGTGCCAGGGTGTGATGAAACTTAAAGAACTTGTTGATCAGTGTGCGCCAATCTCTTAGTAAAAGCAGTGGAGCTAGCCAACAAAAGAAATGAAATGTCAAAGAAAAGCTCTAAATCCAAAGTCAAAAATTCCAAATGAGCTTCCACCAAAGGCAAGCGCTCCCAAACATTTTCAAGTGTCCACTTGGACCAAGCGCTAATTAGGACTAAGGAGTCGGGCTGACACCACAAAAAGGGCCCTGCATCGTAAGCGATACAAGTCTGGGTGTCGAAGGTATCTTAGATACTCAGAAAAGACACACCCCGGTGTACTCCCAGAAAAACAAGTGCAGACGACTCCAACTCTCTTGACGGACACATTGATCAACAAGATAATAATTTACAAGTGTTGAGTTAAAGGCACTCGAGAGGCCCCTTGTTCCAATGTGAGGGTGAGAAAAATATACACAATCCCATGTACCTCCATCATCTGGCCGTCCATCTACATTTTTAAAGTCTGACAAACTAAAGAGATGGCCGACTGAAGCAAGAGTAGACTTCTTCCCTAGTATTGAGGATTAGGTCTAGAGGAGAGTCTTTGGGACTGGAACTTTGAGTGATGCATCGACTCGGCTCTCATGAAATGCAGTACACTAAATGTCATATCCTTATATTATATGTACAAAAAGAGAGTCTGATAATCAGAGAAGTTGGATTCCTTCTGACTAAGGCTTGGATAAACCCAGAATTTTAAGATCACTTAGGTCAAGGGTCTTCGAAAGATCAAGCCTTGAATTTTTTCACACGCACTGTCAGGAATTAATCTAACTCCTTCATTCTTTAGATGCTCGAGGACGAGCATGGTTTAAGTATAGGGGTATGATGAATCCCGTATTCATCATGCTAAAAACTCTTTATTAAAATCCCTGCTTAAACAAACCAATAAAAATATCCTCCAATTCTCTATTTTTATCATGTACAATATTGTGTATAATTAGCCTTTAATTATTTGTATTTAATTGCCCTTATTTTTCTGTAAATATTTTATCACTCAAAAACCCCTAAAAATTAGGTAGAATAATTGTCTATAAATCACTGACCCTTAAAAAGACTAAAAAATACAAAAACAACTAAAAACCACAAAATCGGTGTTTTTATCCCCTTAAAAATACCCCCAAAAATAGCTTTTGTACAGATGACCTCTTTTGGCTTTTTGACCAACATGAAAGTTGTAGATCTCATCGAGACGAGCAACTTTCATGTTTTGACTTTTTCCAAATTCGGCCTCTAACTATTTCTTTTCTATTTTTCTTTGTAATTTTCCTCTGAATTTTCTTATTGGGCCACGTGGCGCTCTCTGGAGCAACCACGTGGCTCGCCCCTTCTTCTGCCACCCGGCGACCTCCTGGGCCGCTGGATCACTCCTGATCGCCCCTATCTCCGCCGTCCAAACGCGCCTTAACCACAGCCTTTAGATCTTAACTCCAGATCTCATCACTACCGCCCACTAGCGCCTGATCCACAACCCTCCGATCTCATGCCCATCCGACGTCCCTCATTTAGCCACGTCTACCTCCAATCTCCACCACTCGATCGACCCCTCATCCTACGCTTCCTGATCAGCCACGTCAACCATTCATCCCTCACCATTAGATCGCCTCCCCGAATCAATCCCCACCGTTCATTCGTGCCTCAACGCCACCCCTTCGATCAGATCCTATGGATCTAATCGCAGCCATCCGCTCGCGCCCCTTTCTCAGCCGTTGGATCTCACGATCCAACGGCTGTGGTCCTTCGTCTACCTCCGTAACCCCCCCCTTTCCAGCCGTTTCACCTTGCGCAACCTCCGCCCCCTTCCATTTCTAGCCAACGCTCCAGCCATCACCTCCTCGTCGTAACGCCGCCTACCCAACCACCGTTCTTCCGCCACCCCCGCGCCACCATTAAACTCCCTCGGCCGTTACCTATAAGCCACTAAACCTCCTCCCAAAAACGCCCCACACCACTGTAACCCCCGACCTCCGCCACCTTTAAAACCCCCTCCCCCGCCACCGATGAGCCTTGTCCACCATTATTGGCCTTTACCCTAGCCTCCTCCGCCCCTCCGGTGACAGCGGAGGGGCGGAACGTCGAGGCGACGATGGGTAATGGCCGGTGTTGACCCTCGGCGCTCCGCCGCCGAGTAGCGGTGGCTCCGGCCACCTCCGAGCCTCCTGGAAGATCGACCAGGTCGAGGCGAAGACCCCGAGGTCCGATGAAGGCCTCAGCATAGATCACAGCCTCCACCAACACCTCGCTCCGGCGAGGTATTTTTCCCTTGATTTTTCCCGAATTTTCCCACCTTCCATGACCGCCTTCACCCCCATCCGACCATCTCTGCACTCTCGCCACGCCACCTGCAACCTCGCCGACCACTCTCCCTTCTCCAGAACCCCCTACCACTACGAACCACCTCCTTCTCCATCTCGCCGGAGAAGGAGATCCCGGGCCTCCACCTCTGATCACTCCAAGGCCCTCATTCACTCACCTATCATTCGCACTAGCACGCTTCGGCTATATGCTAACGTTTTCAGGCTTCACATCCATCAATGGCCGAAGATCGTGTCGGAGCTCCTTCAACTTCATCTCCGCCGGCGAAGCTTCTTCGAGCAGTACCTCCGATCAGCCTGGGAGCTTCGCAGTGACTCCAGGATCTCCGCCGGACCTCCAGCATGCTTCCACGACCTTCAGACGACCTCGGGAGGCACGGCAGAGCTATGGGCATGTCGCCGGAGCCCCGCCTCCTCCGGCGACCAGCGGAGGAGCACGAGAAGCAGATACCGTCCGATCCTCCTGATCGGACGGACGTAATGACGCCACGTGGAGGACCCGAGCCTTCGTCCAGACCTATAGGCTCGGGTCCTCCAAGCCTAATGACATACCTCCAGACCATGCCACGTGGCCCGAGCCTCAGCCAGCCTCCCGAGCCTGGGCCCTCACGTGCACCGCACGTGAGGCCTGGGCAATTTGCAGCGAAGACCCTGAAGTTTCAATTATTTACATTTTGGTCCTCCAGGCGCGTGCCTCACGTGCGCGCCTGGGGTAATTTACAGGGAGGCCCGCTAAGTTTTCCAAAATTGCAAAAAGCCCCCTACGCGCATTGGGAAAATTTCATCTGGGCCCAGGCGGTTTTTATTATTTGCATTTAGGTCCCTCTGGGACCTAAATGCAATACTTATCCTTTATTTTTCTTGCATTTTATTACATTTATGCCCTTGCACTGTTTTTAGCATAACTTGAGCATCGTAGGTCCAAATTGCATGATTTTAGTGTCGTTTTGATCCTTGTTTTGTCCTCTACAATCTAGCATGCTTATTTGTCTCATTTGACAATGTTTTAAATGAAGTGAATTTTTATGTCAAAAATGGGACCTAGATCTACTTGTTTTGCTAGATTTCATGACCGATTTTTAATGATGTGTTCAAAATGGCTCTAACTTCATTCTATATTGTGTTGCTCATATTTTAGGGTATAATTGTAGCATTTGATTAATCATGCATGTTCCTTTGCATTATTTGTCCATGCATCACTTTTAATTGCATAAAAATTATCAAAAAAATGCATGCAGCATGGCATCACCTTGTAAATATCATAGTACTTCATAGAGTGCATATGGACCTGAAATTGAGATTAATTGACATTGAACTTCACGAATCAAAATTCAATAGCTATAATTAAGCAGCTGTGTCCCTGTGTTCGACCTTGGTACACTTGCCAA
Source organism: Ottelia alismoides (assembly GCA_037367405.1). Lineage (NCBI taxonomy): Eukaryota > Viridiplantae > Streptophyta > Magnoliopsida > Alismatales > Hydrocharitaceae > Ottelia > Ottelia alismoides. The sequence goes on along the minus strand of JAZKJV010003722.1, from coordinate 561,055 downwards.
GTATAAATACTCCACAGCATTCAAAGACTGTGGTTTTTGCTGAACAAAATTCGCCTCCTGTGCTACGACTTATTCATATCTATTAAAGAGGCGAATTTTGCGTTCATCAGTACATGAGCGGATATATCATGTATTTTTGATGGATTTTATTCACTTTAACACCTAGCGAATGGGATAACCACAAAGGGTGGTGCCAAGTGTTAGTAAGTTTGCAAGGTCTTGGGGTAAATATTCAGATTGTAAGGGGTTGCCACGTACTTGCAAGAGTTTCTAGTGTTTGTAGCATAAAAATATTTTATTTTATACTTAAATTAGCTAGTATGCCTTTTCCTTTATGTGAGTGTATTAAGATATGAGTAAAGCAATCTTTATTCATTTATTTTAGCTTAAAATCCCTTACTGAAGGTGAAATGGAGTCGTATGGGTCTCTCGGGAAGTGGAGGAAGGTGTCACTCTTGGTGATCGCCTCAACAACGGCATCCGCGAAGCTCGACTACTCTATGGAGGAAGAAATGGTAGAGGTTAAGGACCTATGGATCACACCTAAAAGAGGGTTTTCCCAGGGGATGATGGATGTTGTCACCAGCCACCACCTTGGCTTTCACTCTCTCTCTCTCTCTCTCTTATTAGCTCGAAGAATGATGAATGGGTCTGAAGGTGGTGCGAGGTGGCAATTTATATGAGATGGAAGAGGTCGTCGAAGATTGAGGTTATGTGTGGAGGTTTGATGAGGGTGCAATGAAAGCTTGTTGTCGTTTTATGCATAGAGGAGGAGGTTACATGCAAAGATTTTAAAGAGTGAATCTGAGGTGGATGCATGTAATGATCAGAGATGAGATGCTCGGGTCGACGTTAGGGTTTCGGTGGTTTAACGGTGGCATTGAGGTGTTGTCCTGTCTAGGAAGGCAAGGAGTCGGAGCCACAACTTGGACGGGAAGTCGATGGAGGGATGATCAGGTGCTCAATGGAGCAGCGAGGGCGGAGAGGGGAAGGACTCCCAGAGGCTGGAGGAAGAGGGTGACATATAGTGTCAGTGGATCGAGATCGATCCAATGACATAGGATGGTGGATGAGAGGTTCATGCTTCGCATGTCACAAGTGCACGTGGGGTATGCGTGAGGAGAGTTGGATCATGTGCTACACACGCGGGGAGCTAGGATGATGCGAGTTAAGTCTCTGTCGTTGGATCAATATTGATCCAATGGTTGGGAGAGGGGGCACTAGAGGATGAAATCTGTTGATCGGGTAAATGGTGGGGGATGACTAAGATTGAGGTGGCCCAATGAGGGGCAGCTACGTGGATGAGATTGTTAACCAAATTATTGACCAGAAAATAGAGAAATAAATAAAATAGAAGGAAAGCTCAAATGAAAAATTTGTCAACATGAAAGTTGTTGGTCTCGATGAGATCTACAAATTTCATGAAGGATCTCAAAAGCAAAATGAGTCATCTGTACAAAAATTTTGTATAGGTTTTAATTTTGTAATTAATCTCATTTTTTATATTAATTTTTATTTAAGATTTAATTAAGGATTAATACATACATACAATATATACATGATTAATCTAATTTTTATGGATTTTTATAGGGTAAGGAAAAGGTAAAACAAAAACGTCAAAGGTAAAATATGTACAATATATACAGAGTCAGTTCTTTTTTTATTTCTTTGGATTTTATGATTTTTATGGAATTTATTTCTTAATACTAGGTTAGTGAATAAATCAAAGAGTATAAATTAAAGGGAATTTGGTAAAAAATAGTCAGTTTATATACATAAAATAATGAGCATAAGCTATCTAGATATTAGAGTTTATTTATACACAACAATTAGTCTTAATTTCATGTTTGATAAGCAAAATTAATTAAGTAAATTTAGAGGATTTAATTAGCTAACTATTCAGGGGAATATGCTAAGATCATCATATAAATTAGATGAATCATGGATTCATCAAGGAATTTTTTTATATAATTTCTAGTTGGAATGCTTGACTTGAGTAATGTAGGATAGCACCATGCATGCACTCTTAATAAGGGGTGCTATTAAATCGGAATCCACACGGATTATCATTCAAATCATTATCGAATCCAAACTAAAATCGAAATTTAAATAAATTTGCTAACTTAGATTTCGATTCAATTAAATTTCAATGTAGAATATTCAAATTAGATTCATTTTATTTTGAAATTGAAATGTTAATTTATATTTTAAAGTTGATATAAATAATATTATAAGAAGAATATTTTAGTTTATGGATTTTCTTGTGCAAATTTAATTTTGAAAGTAGATTACCAAGATAAGTTGAAAAACTATGTAATATATGAAAATATCAAAGCGGTGATATATAATGGATAAAAATACATAATTTTACAATTATCTTACATCTTTTACAATCTAAATATACTCTTTTTCCCGGTTGGAATAAACTAATAATTATATGAGATTATTAAAGAGATGGAATATTATTGATGAAAAAGTTGAACATATTATGATTGTTATTGCATGTCAAAGCAAGACAAGATCAAGCTCATATAGAAAATTAATACAAAGTGATACTGTTATTTCAAATAATAAGAAAAGAACAAAATAACTCATCATGATAAAACCTCTTCATTCTGTGTGAGGATCTTCAATATAGGAAAAAAATAAAAGGTAATGGAGGGATGTTTAGATAAACCTCGAACCACAACAAATGTTAGAGGAACTAGTAGTAGCAAGATCGTCGTTTTCACATGCTCTGTGAAGGAGCACAACAATCTACACTAGGTATGTGGGATCTTTAAAGAATGTGTCAATGATGAAAAGGGAATGGAAAAGGTAGGGTAAGGAATGTGCGAACATGAAAGTAAATGTGGATGGGGAATCAGGATAACAATCTTAATATTTGATCTTTCCTACAAGATTTTATTACTAACAATTTTTACTCTTCTTTTATATTCAATATTTAGTTTTAACGAGCAAGATTATACGTGCGTACATATATACATATGTATTAAATTAAGAATGAATTTGAGTAGTTCATTATCCTCTTAATGCCTCAAAATTTCTAGATAGTGTACCAAGATTGATTATCATACTTATACTAAGTAACTCATATTAATCTACTGTAATTAGGCTAAAATAAGCAGAGACAAGAGCATAGATGTTTCATATAACTAATGCATGAAGGGTGACATCTCTGACTCACGGTGTATTCATGAGCCAAAACTCTTGAAGTTAGCTATAAAGGGGGGATAAAAGAGATTAGGTCTCACTACGGAGCCTAATGTTGCATATACACGTCATGTATTGACAAGTCATCTCGATATAGCATGCAAGTAAGGAAATCATGTCGACAAAGTCTGTACCCTCATGATTGTGTGTGTGTGTGTCTGTGTTACGTGCGTTCATGCATGCATGCATCCATGCATGCATACGTGCATACATCCATCCATGCATACGTGCATCCATCCATACATACAACCATACATACATGGATGCATGTCATGGACGCATGCATGCAGCATGTCATGGATGCATGCATGCATGGATGGATGCATGGATGCATGAGTCAATTATGGATGCATGCCATGCATGCATGCATGTCATGCATGCATGGATGTGCGGATGCATGGATGCATGCTTGGATGCACGCATGCAAGGATGTATGCATGGATGCATGCATGGATGGATTATGTATTTATGTTTATTTTTTTGGTGTGTGTGTGCGCGCATGCATGTGTGTTGTGTGGGTGTGTGTGTGTGCGCGCGCATGCGTGGGTGCATGTGGGTGTGCATGTGGGTGCACGGGTGTGTGTGTGTGCTTGTGCGTGTGCGTGGGTGCCTGTATGTGTGTGTATCTGTGTGTATATGTGTGTCTATCTGTGTATGCATGTGTCTATATGTGGGTATGCGTGGATGTGTGAGCATAGGTGTCCGTATGTGTGCATGTGTGTGTGTGTGCGCGCGTACGTATGTATGTTTATCTGCATGTATGTATGTACACACATATGTATGTAAGTAAGTATGCATGTATGTATTATGTTCATGAGTGCATGCACTGGGGGGGGGTAGTGAATGTGTGTGGGTGTGTGTAGTTGTGTGTGTACGTGTGTCTGCATGTGCGTGGGTGAGTGCGTGGGGGGGGTGTTGTGTTGTATGCGTGCATGCATGCATGCATGTATGTATGTATGTATGCATGCATGCATGCATGCATGTATGTATGGATGTATGTATGCACGTGTGTGCATGGGTGTGTGGGTGCGCGTGGTATGCTTAGGTGCGTGTGTGTTGTGTGTGTGCATGTGTGGGTGGGTGCGTGGGTGAGTGTGTGTGGGTGCGTGTGGGTGTGTATGGGTGGGTGGGTGGGTGTATGTGTGTGGGTGTGTGTGCGTGCGTGTGTGTGTGTACGGATGCGTACGTACGTACGTATGTGTGGATGGATGTATGTACGTATGTAGGTATATATGTATTACTTGTGTGTGTGCGTGTGTGGTAATGTGTGGGTGTGCGTCTTTGTGTGTGTGTGTGTGTGTATGTCTGTGTGTGTGGGGAGGGGGGTGTGTACGTACGTACGTATGTATGTATGGATGGATGGATGTATGTAGGTAGGTAGGTAGGTAGGTATGTATTACATGTGTACGTGTGCGTGTGCACGCGTGGGTGCGTGGGTGTGGGTGCGTGGGTGCGGGTGCGTGGGGTACGCGTGCGTGCGTGCGCAGTGTGTGTGTGTGTGTGTGTGTGTGTGTGTGTGTGTGTGTGTTTGTGTGTATATATGTATGTATGTAGTGCTTGCATGCGCACACGTGTGCGTACGTATGCATTTATGTGCATACGTATGTATGTATTTACGTGCGTACATACATATTTAGGTGTGTATAAATTACGTACGTATGTATGTACGTATGTACATACCTACCTACCTACATACATGCATGCATGAATGTTTGTATGGACGTATGTATGTATGAACGTATGTATGTATGGATGTATGTATGTATTTATGTATGCATGCATGTACGTACGTACGTACATATGTATGCTTGTATGGATGCATGCATGCATGTATGTATGCATGTATGTATGTGCATGGATGCATGTATGTACGTATGCATGCATGTATGTATGCATGCATGCATGCACGCATGCATGAATGCATGCACTCATATAATAATCGAATTATTATGGAATGAATTAAGGGTAATTTAGATTCGATTCATCTGGGAATCGAATCCACAAGTCGAATTCAAATTCTAACCAAATTCAGTTGATTCAATTCAATTAGCACCCCTAGCTCCTATGATAACTTGGTGGTTCGGGAAAAGCATTGATTATGTTGGGTACTCAACCTATAGCATATTGATTGTGGGTCCTAGCTTATTCAATTACATAGTTCACATCGTCTTAATATAAAGGCCTCGGTTTAATATAAAGGCCCCTCTCTTATTAAATATTACGTTCAATCCTATAAGACCTGCAATTCATGTGATTAGCGCAACTCAAGCGACTAGGCTTGGCTCAGGGATGACGAAGATGGAGCTAAAGGTCTTTTATGTGGCTGAGAACATGGTAGGACCAGATTGCTCAATCCTTTGCGAGGATTGAGGCTGTGAAGGAGGCGATGGGGGTATGACAATGAGGGATGTGATCAAAAGTCAAAAGGGGTTTCGATTAATAGGATGGAAGGATATTTGGAAGAAGGAGTAGAGAGGATAAAAGAAAGAAAGACGGGACATGGATAAAGATGGCTAACTTGATGGTGTCTAATCTAGTTTGCCTCAAGAAAGGACTACGATCGTCGTTGTGATGAAGGAGCGTGAGCAGCTTTTGGAGATCCGCAACAAGGCTCAACTGAGCCTTGGATCATGCTGGAGAGTGTAAGAGGTCATAACTCGACTGTTGAAACTATCAATTATGACCTGGGATTCGGGGGCTCTCTCCTCACACTCACAAAAAAGGCAGATTGCATGGAATGGAGAAGGTGTGAGTCTTTTGATAGATCAATGGTTGAGTTCGGATGACGTGGAGATTGTAGAGAGAGGTGGGTCTGGTTCCTTGGAGTTAAATTGTGCTGGAGACCAAATGGTCGCTGATGAACAAGGGATGTTGTGGGCGAATGGTTAAGGACCGAGGATCAAATTAGAGGAGAATGACGATTATCACAGTCGATGGTGCGATGTGTGTGGCAGAGTAAAGAGGGTCGAATGGGGAAGCAGAGATAGCTAACCAGGGGTCAACAAAGCTAACATTTTATTTTTTTCCTTTGTTTTTTACTTAATACAATATACAAAATATAACTTATTAAAACACTAGAAATGTATTTACTCATTTATCTTATTTTTATATTTTTAGTAATTAAGAAAAAAGGGGAATAACATAAAATAGGGACGTCTAAAAATGTGTTTGCGGCTATATATATAGGGTTAGATTCGGTCTATTTTAATGTTATTTTGATTTTTTTTATTTTTGTTTTCATTGTAATAAGTTAATGCACATAATGAAGAGAAGAAATGAATGATAAATAAATTAAACACTAAGATATGTACATGAAATGATAGGTCTAAGTCAGTATAATGTTACCGTGTAAAACTAAGTTTCAAAACTCAAGTTTCATATATGAACTCCGATTCCTTTAAATTTGATCTTTTTTTGAAATTTAGTGTATATTTATTCAAATGTGAGAAGAGTTTCATAGGTTACTATATGAGGGAGAAGATTAGCTTACAGTTCTCATTCATCTCAATTTAGGGTTTGAGTTTATTTGCAATATTTATAATTAATATTTTTTAATGATTTTCATTTATTAAAATTAGAATTATCTACACATTTTGATGAAGTTGGTTTCATATCATTTATTATTAACATGAATTTATTAATAATCATAGAAAATTGTAGCAAATGCATACGATTTTAAACTAGATTTCTAACTCCTTATTTTTTTGTTTTTATTTATTTTTATTTCTTGGACTTGTTTTCAAATAATAATATATATTTAGTGATTGTTTTTATTAGAATGTCAGTTTATGTGATCTTTGGACATCTTTGCTTAGGAATTAAGTACAAAATATGAGTATAATGTAGGTGAATCATGGATTCACGACAAACTCAAGCAAAGGGTGTTAGCATAATGTAAAATAAGTTCTCATATACTTACGAGGCACCATTGGGTTCTATGTTGAGTTTGAAAGGAGTAATGATGGGTTGGATTTGTCAATGAACATCAAATATTGTAACAAGAAAATATTTACGACGAGCTATGTATTTACTGTCTGTAGATGTGCAGTCAACTAGAAAGCAACTTTGGAACACATCATGGCTTTATCTACTATATAAGAATGAAACAATTAATAGAATCAAAGAGAATATGGCTAAGATATTTGTTTGGTGAGCTTAAACCTGGTTGAAGAGTGGGGTTATTCACCATGATAGTCAGAGTGTCATCCACTGGAAATACATCAGATGCATAATAAGAGAACAAAGCACATTGATGCTAGATATGATTTCTCAAGAAATAACTACAACTAGAACACTAAAATAAAAATGATTGCCACGCCTGATAACCCTATGGACGTGATGATCAAGTCAATGTCATTTACCAATTTCGCAACACATGTGAACTTTTTTGGACTGCATAGGATGTAATATCTTTACTTGACAAAGTGAGATTTTTTTGCGCAACTAGATGCAATTCAAGTCAACGTGCGTTTATTCTTGATTAACACTCACAGTCTGAATGGCATCCGTATCAGCTTGGCCTTTCATAAACAACCATAATAAAGACGTTTACTGTCTACTCTTGATTCAACACACTTCCACTGTCATGCTACTTCCTCTCAAATCATACTAATATATTATTATTTAGATTGGTGAATCATTTATTTCTCTTCAATTCTGTTCAATTCTTAATTTTACACACCTTTTTTAGGGGGTCTACAACCATTGTGTGGCGTAGGGGTTATATCACGTACGAAACTTAATAGTATACCACTTCTACGAATAACTCGTAATGTCGCATCTCTTCCGAGACCAGGGCCCTTTATCATAACTTCTGCTCGTTGCATACCCTAATCCACCATAGTACGAATAACAATTGTTGATGCATCTTGAGTGGCAAAGGGTGTCCCCCTTCTTGTGCCTTTGAATCCAAAGGTACCGGCGGAGGACCAAGAAACCACCTGGCCTCGTACATTCTATAACCATTACAATGGTATTATTAAAACTCGTTGAACATGAATAAATCCGTACATGGTTTAAATGAACCTTGGCTGTGATTTTTTGGGTTCGATTAAGGATTTATTTAACTGCGTGCTCCTACACGCATGCACACACACACAAGACATACATATACAAATCCACCCACTGACAAACACATGTGCACCTGCAAACACATGCCCATATGAGGGTAAAACATGAGTTTGTAATACATTTTAGTCAGTGGAGTGTCGTCGCCTAGGAATTTCTCGTGTCTTGTACTCCTTATCTGTTAAAGACTATGATTCAGGGTAAGGCATGAGCTTGTAAATCGGAAACACTGACAAAAAACTGCAGTCCGGAGTTAAGACAATGTGGGTTTCATTAACTTCTAGGAATCTTTGTGCAGGCTTGCGAAAGAACATTACTTCTTATTTAAAAGTAGAACACTACAGTAACATATTATTACTTTTGTATAAAAATCATTACATAGAAATCGATGGGAGACGGGTAACAAGTTGCGCCGCTAATCATTACATAAAAAATAGAAAACTGCCTGAAAAAATAGAAGCATAATATCACACTCTTTCAATCTCTATTGCCACAACTCGGACAAAATAGGAATTTATTTAATTGAGGAGTAAATCAAGCAATCCATGCATGCTTCTGCAAATTATTTAACTGTGCAACACAGACTCTATCCTTTAAAAAAATATATCAGATGTTCAGTCAATTAGATCGAGATCTCCGATTTAGACAAATAGAGGCAAACAAAAAAAACAATCAGGTTGGGCCAGGGTTCTACATTATAAAACTGTAGGAGTAGAGATATCATCTGTGACATGTACCTCAGTCTGTGCATGCAAATCACCCGTACCATTAGAAGAACTCAAATGTTCAATACATACCTCGGGCATATTGGATGATTGAGGAGGCACATGAGCAGGGGGTCGTCGCTGGTAGACCTGAGGAAAGAAAGTAGGAGGTGGTGGTGGTGGTGGTGATGGAGTAGAGCATGGTACTGACGGAGGAGGAGGCATATAGATATCTTCTCCATCCTTTGAAGGAGTAAGTCTGTCACATGTAGGAGAAAAATACATAATGGACTCAAAGAAGGTGACATCAGCACTTACATAGTACCGTCGTCGAACAGGATCAAAACAACGATATCCTTTTTGGGTTTTGGAATACCCCACAAACACACGTTTGACAGCTCTGGGAGAGAGCTTGTCAAAACGAAGAGAGAATCGATGAACAAACACAATTGAACCAAAGACACGCGGCGTAAGGGAGAAAAGATCCGTCTCGGGAAACGCAGTCAAGAACGGGTTTTTCTTCCCTAACACCGACGAAGGTATACGATTTATCAGATAACAAGCACTTAGAACCACATCTCCCCAATAGGAATGAGGAGCGCGGCTCTAAATCAAGAGGGTTCTGGTAAGATGGCGATGTTTCCTTTCAGCCACTCCATTCTGTTGGGAGGTATATGCACCATCTTCTGTAGAGGAAGATGACCAAACCGGAGATGCCATGTGTAGGGAGAAACGGATCCAGCATGAAGAGAAGAGACACCAACATATAGAGATTGCACCAGTCTGTAGAGACCCCCTTGCTCACGGTCAGTTCCAATCACTCTTCCTGTGAGGATGTCCTGAAAAACAAGAGCAGATGGATCAAATATGGCATGACAATGTAAATCTTTAGTGATTTGACTAATTGAAAGTAAATTCATTGAAAATTCAGAAGCATAAAGGACATTCTGAAGTCGTATCACAGGAGTCAACTGCACCTCCCCCTGACCAGTAATGGGAGAGTATGTCCCATCAGCTATCACAACTGATCGTCCTGTCTGAGACAGACAAAAAACATTCAACTGACTTCTGTCACCACATAGATGGTGAGATGCTCCTGAATCCATGATCCACTCTGATAAATATTCCCTGTAACAACTAGTAAGAGTATATGTTATACCTGACGAGGATGTTGATGTTGATGCAGCTACCTCCGAAGATCCTGAAGAACTTGCTGACTCTTGGCTAGGCATAATCTCTCTAAGTCGCGTCACCAGATCATCAAACCTCTGATCAGAAACATGGGAAGGACCCCGTTCCTACTGAGTCTGCTTTGCAACACGAGCTGTAGTAGTAGGAAACCCATGCTTGGAATAGCATGTTTCCTCAGTGTGACCTGTTCTGCGACAGCAAGTACACAGCTGCCGAGGGGGTCGACTACCCCCTCCCCTACCACAGCCACCTCGACCTCGAAACTATGGAGATCCTCCCCTACCACGGGATGTCGCCATGGCTGAGGACGTCTGAGACAGGTGTGATCCATCAGGAGATATGGAAAGTCTACTCAACCTGCGATATGCCTCCTCCATAGGAGGTATGGTAGCATCTGTAAGAATATGTGCTCTGGCTGCATCATACTCATGATCAAGTGCTTCTAGAAATACTCTTGTCATCACTGAATCCATGTATGCCTTGAGTTGTTCTGGTGTAGCTGTCAAAGGAATATAACCATGTAACTTCTCAAACATACCCCTTATAGATGTATACAGGGTATGGAGAGGACGACCATTCTGCTTCGAAGTGAAGATGTCGTGCTGAAGCTGCAGAATCTTCGACTCGTTCTTCGCAGTAGAGTATGTAGCAGCAAGGATATCCCACATAGCCTCATTGGCTATCTCCATGGATACTGTGCCAGATAACCACACATGTGCATAGGCATCGTCTGCCTCCCATGAGGCGTTAACCCCAGTCTTATCAACAGGTTCCTCTTGTGTGAGGATATGCTTCATGCCATTGCACTGCATCAAACTCATGAACTACATGGCCCGCAGTTCATAGTTCGTTCCATCCATCTTCATAATGGGTGTTAGGCCTTTGAAGGCACCCAGGGATGGAATATATGCCTTGTTGTCTGACATGATGACAACAATCTCTATCGACTGGGGTTAGAATCTTAGAAAAGACTGTCTACGCGGACATATATGGAGGCGGTTGTGGACGTAGACTCATACCACAACCCCTTCAATGCCTTGAAGGTTCCTTTGAAGAGCTAGGTTGTAATGCTCACGGGTATTCATGAGGCGTTAAGGCGCATGAGGCGCTAGGACTCACCGCACAGGAGGTGCTAGGGTGCAGGAGGTGCTACGGCGCACAGGAGGTGCAGCCGCACAAGAGGCACATGTCGTGCAAGGCAGAACGGCACGAGCATGCGGGCGTGCGAGGGCACAGGTGCGTGAGTGTACATGCGCACGAGGGCGCGCGAGGGCGCGCAAGGGCACGAGGGCGCTCAAGCACGCGAGAGCATGGAGGCACATGCATGCAAGAAGGTGGAGCGCAGGGAGCGCGAGGGCGGAGCGTACGGCGACGACGCGTGGTGGCACGTGAAGCTTTTGGTGGGGACGAGGAATTAGGGCACAGGCTCCGATCTAGGACCGTCGCTCTGATACCATGTGGAAAGTGACCGAATGAAAAATTGTATTCCATCTAACCCTAGAGCTCTCTTATATAGGAGAAAAACTCTATGGGTAAATTACATAAACAAGACGATAGAAATAATAATATAAATATCGTAACAAAAACTACACAAGAGAACCAAATGAAAAATTCCTCCACATGGATACATGGTTCAACGTTATCGGATCTAGATTGATAGCACTGAAATCCAGGACCTTAGTATAAAATTGCAGAGCAGGAAGATGATTGCAGCAGTTTAGAAATGCCCTTTTACATTATAAGCATTGTCTATTGTTTTAAAAAAGAGATAAGTATAATCTTATTAATTTACAGTTCAAATCAAGTTCTACAATGTAAAGAAATGCACCAATGGAGCAATAGCATGATATTAAATTATTCCCTTCTCAGAATCCATCAACAAGCAAACACATTTGATTACCAAGGTGGTTCAGACTCATAAAAACCCAGTAGATCTCCTGATAGAAGAAGAGTGGGAAAAGAAATCATGTCTCTCAAAATTATCCACAACAAATAATTTAGAATTCTGCCAGTAAACAGTTAAACTTTAACCTCAAAGATCATGGATCTTGTTGGTCCTGAAAGGATAAAAAGGTTAGGGAAACTTTAAAACCATGAAATGGACAACCATGTATTAAACAGGTTCACACACGACATCCTGGAAGCAGATTTGAAAATAAAGGTGAGTGGGATTCCTATTATACAAGACATCATAGATAGGTTTTTTAACCTCATCAGTTGGAACTGATACTTGGTTTTTTCTTACAATCAGCAAGTTTATCAATTTGACGGACAGGGTTATAAAAAAAGAAAGCATACAATAGAAGACACATTACTAATCTTTAACATCTCGTAATTGTTCAGACTTGACAAGTTCCAGTTGCATATTTAGCTTAATAAATGGTCTTTGATTTTGCATATTCAATTTTGTTAAATACACAATTAATAATTCAGCATCAAAGGAGAACCGCGGCAAATCAATTCACTGAAGCAGAAGATCATGAGATGCACATAATTTTCCTTATAAATTGATGTTTAAATAACACCAATGAAAAATTATTTGTTGTGGATAATTTTCCTTATAAACATGGCAAAGCATACAAACAAGAAAATGCACCAGCCAGGAATCGAACCCGGGTCTGTACCGTGGCAGGGTACTATTCTACCACTAGACCACTGGTGCTTTGATGTTTATGGAGACGTCTTTAATTTTATATATAATTAGAAAGTATTTCTGCATGCTCCAAGGAGTTCTAACTGCATGCGACAAGAGAAAGAGTGTGATGTTGCTTGACAAAAGGTGGAATTGATCTGCAAGTCTTGGTTAAATAACTAGTTGAAGAATAAGGTTTGTGGAAAATGCCTAAAGAATACACGGGATGCAAATGCTATGAATAAAACCAGGTGTGTCACTTTACGTATTTTGTTTCGGATGCTTGAAGGGAAGGGGAATGGATGCACAGAGTCTAGATTCTCTCCGAAAAGCATGTCAAACTGCTTGGAATTTCCTCGAAACGTGAAGGGGTGTATCACTATGGAGAAGCTATAAATGAGTGAAATCATACGTAAGAAAACAGAGAAACAGGGCAAAGTGTTACGATATTTGTTTGCTTGCCGACCAAACAAGAAGCAGAAAATCATAGATAAATCACATGAATTATTTACATTGGTCCAGTGGAAAACCAACCAGCACTTCTTTACTTTTCATCTAGATCTGCAACCGACTCTATTATCAGGGGACTCAGAACTGGCGTGAAAGCATATTCGCGTAAACGGATCTTGGCCTATGGACTTTTAGGATCTGATTAGTATCCGTTTACTGTTAACCCCTTTTTTTCACCGTGATTTTGTCCCCGCTACACAAATGGTGTCTTTCAACGTAAACCGTGTGTTCTTCTGGTTGCTTGTGATCGATTGTGTGTTTGTTTAAATAAAACACGCAATCAATCACAACACATGTGAGGATCCCATCTTTGAAAATTGCGGTTTGTTTAAATAAAACAGTGTGTGCTTGTTCACAATAAAGCCTATGTCCCACCACATGTGAGGATCCCATCTTTGAAATAGGAAGTGGTGTTTCTTGCAAGCAGGCAGCCCTCTCCCATCCCCACCTTCACCCTTAAAATATTCTCAATTATTTAAAGGAGGTGCTTAATCGAGAAGTTGTGTGGATCCACTTTCACTCGTAATAGTGGTTGTGCCTTATGCAAGGTTATATAAAGCCTCATTAAGATCAGAATGCCTAGCTTAGAGTGTCCTATTTGGCAATTATATGTGCTCCCTGATATCAGCAACCCATACAAAGATGAGTCGTTTCAGTTTGTGCAAGAACACATTGAATCATCCATACGTAACTAGTTGTTTTAAGTGGCAATTGCTGATCCATTGGCCCCAGAAATCCAGCTTATACGAAGTCACAGAAGAGAAGAAAAAAACAAGTCAGCAACACAAACAAAACTGCAAGACAGATCCAAATCTATAAACTAGATAAGCCAACCAAGATTCAAGACATATTATCCCACATGATTGAGTGCTTCTTTCAAGTCTTCCTTCACATGCAAATCAACCCACTCAGAAATCTATATTGCTTGCTTCATATATTTAATACAATGGTTTACTTCCACCAGAGTCAACCAAAACATATATTAAGAACTCCAAAGATTGAATAAAAAAAATGCACCAGCCGGGAATCGAACCCGGGTCTGTACCGTGGCAGGGTACTATTCTCCCACTAGACCACTGGTGCTCCTACAAGCCAACTCCCGCCTTATTAATTTGATACAGATGCATCAATCAGTGAATGGATGGCAAAAAAATCTCGAGATTCATAACCCACAAACTTAGCAGATCTCCATGATCCATTAACCACAAAATGGTTAGTCCTGAAATATTTAGCAGTCCAAAAACTTGGATGTAAGATGCTCCACGGGCGTAGTGGCTTAGAATGCTACTTTTAAACGAGACCGGTCTTCCTTATTAGATTAAGTTGAATAGGATCAAAAGCATCCTTGGGATGATAAATGGTCAAAAATACCTCCACAGTCACTAACAGTTCACTACTAGACGGGTAACTTTTCTATTCTGTAAAGCATGATTCTCATGTTTATTAGTTGGTTGATACGGAGGCCTCTACTCAATCTCTTCGGTAAGAATGGTCTCCTTCGGGAGTTGCGACCGGAAGGTCTCCTTGAAAGCAGTTAACGGTACACCCATGTCGAAGTGTATATGTGATTGATGGGAGATTCTGCCCTTTAGAGTGAAGAAGGGAGGTTACCCTTACCCATGGTATTAGGCTCGCTAATGTTCTCATTTTTTTCTGGAATTCTCTATTAATATGTTAACAGCCAGTCAGATTAGCTGAGAGTAAACTGTCAAGCTATTTTCAGTGTTGTTTAATTTGTTATTCGAGACATCTTGATTAAGGGACACTGGTTTGGGTTATGAAGAAAGGGGTTGTCTATTATTTGGTCTAGTCCGCTATTACTACAATTTGCACCAAGATTCAGTTTTCACCCTCTTCATGTGATCTATGGCAAGGACAAACGTGTGGTATGCGAATTCGTTCAGATGACTCAATATAGAGTATGCCAAGAACATGCGGGGAGTGTGTGGTTTTAAGCAGTTTATATTTTTTAAAATTTAAAATAGATGATAACTCATTATTAATATTATGTTTTTTCGAATAAAGAAAATTTTCCAAAATCTAAAAATAATAGTTAAGTTAAACTCATACCTTTTGTTGAAGGGAACCGAAAAGATGCTTACTATCAAACCCTAGAGCTCTCTTATATAGGTGAAAAGCTCTATGGGTAATGTTGGGAAAAACGAATGACTTGTTTATTCCATAAGCCCTAGGCTCTCTGGAGAGTAGCCTATGTGTAAATTACATAAAGCATACAACTAAAAATAAAAATAACAAAGAGGTACAGACACTACTCTATATGCGTCAACACTCCCCCTCAAGATGGAGCATAGATATCAATCATGCTCAGCTTGGACGCGCACTTCTGGAATGGGCCTCGAAGTAATGCCTTGGTGAATATATCAGCAGTCTGATTCTCTGAGGTGACATGAGATGTAGCAATGAACCCCTTCTGAATCATGTCACGTATGTAGTGACAGTCAACCTCGATATGCTTGGTCCTCTCATGGAATGCTGGGTTGTTTGCAATGAACAAATCTGCCTGATTATCACATTCCAACTTCATAGGAAGTGGTATATCAAGACATAGATCTGTAAGTAGAGCTTTCACCCACATCATTTCTGTGCTAGCCTGGGCCATAGCCCTGTATTCAGATTCAACACTGGATCTAGCTACCACTGTCTGTTTCTTGCTCCTCCACGAGACTAGAGCATCTCCAACATAGACTGCAAATCCTGAGGTGGACTTCCTGTCCTTGGGGCATCCTGCATAGTCTGCATCAGCACACGCTGTGATAAAGATCTCCTTTCCCTTCTTAAATAGCAAGCCTGCACCTGGAGATGATTTTAGATATCTCAGAATCATGTGTATTGCATCCATATGGACCTGACGTGGTTGCTCCATGAACTGGCTCACGCGACTCACTGCAAATGATATATCAGGTCTAGTGATCGTGACATACAGTAATTTGCCTACCAGTTCTCTGTACCTTCTCCTGTCCACCTCCTCTGTGTCATCATCATAGAGCTTCATGCTGGGGTCCATTGGTGTCATTGCAGGCTGACACCCAAGCATACCTGTTTCATTCAATAGATCTGTAACATATTTCCTCTGCGACATTACTAATCCATATGGATTTCTAGCAAACTCCAGCCCCAGAAAATATCTAAGGACTCCCAAGTCCTTGGTGACAAATTCGGTTCCCAGTCTTTCTTTTGCCTGCTTTATGCCCTGCTCATCATCTCCTGTAATCAAGATGTCATCAACATAAACCATGATTACAATGATACCTCTAGCAGTCTTCTGTACAAACAAGGAATGATCAGCATTGGAGCGTTTGTATCCTTGTTTCTCGAAGAGATCTGAGAGCTTCTGAAACCATGCTCTGGGGCTCTGCTTAAGGCCATAGATAGCCTTATGTAACCTGCAAATCTTGGAACACTCCCCCTCAACAGCAAAACCAGGTGGTTGTTGCATATAAACTTCTTCCTGCAAATCTCCATATAGGAATGCATTCTTCACGTCCAACTGATGAAGCGGCCAATCTCGAGCAACTGCAACTGACAACAAGATCCGTAGAGTGGAATGGCGTGCCACAGGCGAGAATCTGTCAAGGTAATCTACCCCATATGTCTGTGTAAAGCCACGTGCAACCAGACGTGCCTTGTACCTGTCAATAAAGCCATCTGCATTGTGCTTCACTGTAAACACCCACTTGCAGCTTACTGGGTTCACATCTGGAGGTATAGGAACCAAACTCCAAGTTCCTCTGGACTGAAGTGCCGCCATTTCTTCTTCCATTGCTAGCCGCCATCTACTATCCTGCAGAGCATCATGATGATTCCGTGGAATATCTATAGCTGAAAGTGCCACAACAAATGACCTGAAATCTCCAGATAGCCTCTCAAAAGACACGGATGCTGCTAATGGATATTTAGCACAACTCCTCTTCGACTTCCGTAGAGCAATGGGAACATCCAAATCAGTTGTAGTCTCATCTGGCTCCTGCACCATATCCTGCTCAGAAATGTCGTCAGATCCATCAACAGTAATATTTTCATTACATACCATAGGCGAGCTAGTGGACGAGTCATGACCATGAGCGGGAGGAGGCCTGCGGGTATAATGGAACGGTAGCGGTGAGATAGGTGGTGGTGGTGGTGGTGGTGATGATGGCATATGAGGTGGTGGTGGTGGTGACGGCATCTGAGGTGGTGGTGTCATGTATATGGCATCATGAGGTATAGGTGGTAGCTGCTTGTCTCCTGAGGCTGAAAAATACATAACAGATTCAAAAAATGTAACATCTGCACTGATCATATACCGCCGGCGCAGAGGATCAAAGCACTTGTACCCCTTTTGAGTTCTGGAGTACCCAACAAAGACACACTTGACAGCCCTAGGAGAGAGCTTGTCAGTACCAGGCGACAACTGATGGACAAATGCAACCGACCCAAACACACGAGGAGTAAGAGTGAACAGATCCTTGTCATGATGAATGAGTGAAAACGGAATCTGTTCATTCAAGACAGACGAAGGCATACGGTTGATTAGGTAACATGCAGTGAGAACTGCATCACCCCAGTAGGAATAGGGAACATGACTCTATATAAGGAGTGATCTTGTGACATCAAGAAGGTGACGGTGTTTTCTTTCAGCAATCCCATTCTGTTGAGATGTATGAGCACAAGATGTTTGGTGAATAATCCCTTTTGAGGAGTAGTAATTGGCAAGAATATTGGTGCACAACTCTAAAGCATTATCACTTCTCACAAGCTTCACAGATGTGGAGAAAACATTTTGTAATTCATTCAGAAAATGGATAATGATATTTCCTGCTTCAGATTTATTTTTCATCAGAAACACCCATGACACTCTAGAGAAATCATCCACAAATACCATATAAAATCTGTGTCCCTGATGATCGGGTACACGACTCGGACCCCAGACATCAATATGAAATAACTCAAACTTGGAGGTACTACTCCGACCTGGACGACTGGGAAAGGACGACCTGTGATGCTTTCCCAACTGACATGCCTCACACTGAATAGGTGTGTGAGGGAGACCATAGGGTAAAACTTGACGCAACTTCTGAAGCGGTAAATGATCAAAACGCAGATGCCATAATAAGGTTGATACTTGTCCAGAAGGAGAGGATGAGGATCCAACAAAGGGAGTCTGATTCAGGCGATAGAGGACTCCTTGCTCATAGCCACGACCAATCACGTTGCCCGTATGGATGTCCTGAAAAATCAAAGAAGATGGATCAAAAATTGCCCGACAATGTAGATCCTTCGTAATCTGACTAATTGACAACAAATTCATTGAAAAATCAGGTGCATGTAGCACATTCTTGAGCTGCATAGAAGATGTCAATCTAATCTCCCCCTGACCAGTGATGGGGGAATGAGTGCCATTGGCAATCACTACTGTCCGACCTGGAGGGATCTGAGTGTATCCTGAAAGCAGACTCTGGTCGCCATATAGGTGATGTGTAGCGCCCGAGTCCATAATCCATGGTAATGTATCTGATCTACTACTGTTCAGTGCAAGTATACTACCTGAGGTACTGGTAGAAGCGGAGGCGGAAGCAACGGCATCAGACTGAGGCTCTGTAGTCGGTGCTGGACCAGATGGTAGAATAATGCCCCTCAGACGGGCAACTAGATCATCGAACCGTTGGTCTAAAGTAGCAGCAGATGGAGGCTCTATCTGCTCAGCAGCTCGTGCGGATGCAGGAAATCCATGCTTCGAGTAGCATGTGTCTTCATTGTGTCCAACTCTGTGACAGTAGGTGCATGTCGGTCTAGTGCGGCCACCTCTTTCACGAGGTCCACGTCCACGGCCCTGTTGATGAAATCCGCGACCTCTGTTGGCTGCCATGGCTGAAGAATTCTGACTAGGGGCTGTGGAAGGAACTGTGATCCGACTCAGTCTATGGAAAGCTTCCTCCATGGGAGGAATAGTAGAATCGGCCAAAATCTGGGATTGTGCCGCCTCATACTCAGGATCAAGCGCCGCTAGGAACACGCCCACCATAGTCGTGTTCCTATATGTCTTCTGTTGTTCAGGCGTGGCTGTCAGGGGCATGAAGCTATAGAGCTTCTCGAACATCCCTCTCAGTGATGTATAGATAGAATGTAGAGGGCGACCATTCTGCTTGATAGTGAAGATATCATGCTGGAGTTGCAGAATCTTTGTCTCATTCTTCGCCTGGGAATAAGTGGCCGCCAGGATGTCCCACATATCTTTGGCTGTGGGTTGATGTAGAATATCATTAGCTATCTCAATCACCAGTGTACCGGACAGCCATACTTTGGCATATGCATCATCCGCCTCCCAAGAAGCATTGGCTCCAGTCTTCTCAGCAGGCTCTAGTTCGATAAGAATGTGCTTCTTACCCGTTGACTTCATCATGCTCATGAACTGCATTACCCACAGTTCATAGTTTGTACCGTCCATCTTGACAATAGGCGCTGGACCACGAAAGGCGCCAATAGACGGGATATCTGCCTTGCTTTCTGACATACTGGAGATGGAAGACTGGAGCGACTGACAGGATGAGATTTGTCTACAATGACATGGACGGGCTTAGTTGCATGTGTAGACCTCAAGCAACTAACCCCATGCAGATGAAGTTGTGTGTGTGCCCTAGGGCTTAGGGCTTAACACACGTACACGCGTGCAAGGAGCACGCGCACACGCAACTGGAGATGCGCGTTAGATCACTTGGAGATGCACATAGATGCGTTGGAGATGTACTGGAGATGCACAGGTGCAGGCGATGCACGGCTGGAGGCTTGCACACTTGCGCAGGAAGGCGCACAGGTGCACTAGCGTGCAGGCTACGCGCAGGCTACGCGCACAGGGACTGCTGGAGGGCGCACGCTCGCGCACAGGATGGAGCACAACGCGCAGAGGTGCCGCTGTGCTACGCGCACAGGAGCAGCGGCGCTGGAACGTTGATGGTGCACAGGAGCAGCGGCGCTGGAGCAGCGGCGCTGGAGCGGCGATGGCGGTGCACGCTGGAGCGGCGATGGCGATGGCGATGAGATGAGATGGAGAGAGAAGAGAGGCCGGCGGGTGGGGTGGGCTAGGGTTAGGGTTTCGAGAACTCCGGTCTAGGACCGTCGCTCTGATACCATGTTGGGAAAAACGAATGACTTGTTTATTCCATAAGCCCTAGGCTCTCTTATATAGGAGAGTAGCCTATGGGTAAATTACATAAAGCATACAACTAAAAATAAAAATAACAAAGAGGTACAGACACTACTCTATATGCGTCAACAGGTAAATTATAAAGAAGGGACCATAGAACATAAACATGACAGAAAGCACCCGATAACACAAATATCTTAGCACTCCTCCTCAAGCTGGAGAATATATATCTATCATGCTCAGCTTGGAACAACAGTGATGAAAAGGACCTCTAGCCAGAGCTTTAGTAAACATATCTGCAATCTGATCTCCTGACGCAACATAAGATGTTGAGATAAGCCCCTTTTGGATCAAATCACGAGTATAGTGACAGTCTACTTCGATGTGCTTTGTCCTTTCATGAAATGCTGGATTGTTAACTATAAATAACGTTGTCTGATTATCACATTTGAGCTGCATAGGAAGAGGTACTTCAATCGTTAACTCGGTTAGGACAGATTTGATCCACATCATCTCAGCACTACCTTGGGCCATAGCTCTATATTCTGATTCTGCACTGGATCGAGCAACAACTGTTTGTTTCTTACTCTTCATGAGACTAATGAGCTTCCAACAAAAACAATGAAGCCTGAAGTAGACTTCCTATCATTAGGACATCCATCATAATCTGCATCTGCACACCCTGTAACAGAGAGAGACGTGTCTCTCCTAAACAGAAGACCTGCACCTGGAGATGACTTCAAGTATCCCAAAATCATGAATACAGCATCCATGTGCTCCTGCCTGGGTTGCTCCATGAACTGACTTACTTTACTCACAGCAAAAGATATATCAGGCCTGGTGATAGTGACATACAATAATTTCCCTACCAGTTCTCTGTAGCGTCTCTTGTCTACCTCCTCAGATTCATCATCATGAAGCTTCACATTAGGATCCATTGGGGTAGTAGCTGGTCTACATCCTGTCATTCCTATCTCAGATAGAAGATCAGTAATATACTTCCTTTGTGTCATAACAATACCGTGATGATTTCATGCAAATTCCAGTCCAAGGAAGTAACGAAGCATACCCAAGTCCTTGGTAACAAACTGATGTCCAAGGAAGTCCTTTGCTGCCTGAATTCCCTGTGCATCACTGCCAGTGATAACAATATCATCAACATAAATCGAGATGACCACAATACCTCGTTGGTCTCTCTTTACAAAGAGAGTATGATATGCAGTAGATCTGACAAACCCTTTCTGTTCAATCAATTATGAGAGCTTCTGAAACCAAGCCCTCGAACTCTGCTTAAGGCCATATATAGCCTTATGAAGACGGCATACCATACTGGACTCCCCCTCAGCAGCAAACCCAGGTGGCTGCTGCATGTAGACCTCCTCCTGCAAATCACCATACAAGAAAGAATTTTTGACATCCAACTGGAAAAGGGGCCAATATCTCACCACAGCAACGGAAATAAGAATTTGTAAGGTAGAATGACGCGCCACAGGTGAGAACATGTCACGATAGTCCACCCCATATGTTTGGGTGAACCCACGAGCAACCAACCTGGCCTTGTATCGGTCCACTGTACCATCAACACGCTGCTTCACAGTAAAAACACATTTGCTACCAACAACATACGCACCTGGTGGAGGGTGGACAACACTCGACGTACCTCGTGATTGCAATGCTGCCATCTCTTCCTCCATGGCTAAATGTCACGGACTGCTCTGCAAGGCCTCCTGATACGACCGTGGTATCTGTATAACTGACAAGCCCACAACAAAGTGCTGAAATTCCTTGGACAGACGCTCCAAGGAAACATGAGAACCAAAGTCCACCCCATATTTGGGGTTCATCGTACGTGCACGCTTCTGCCCCCGGAGTGCAATAGGAATATCCAGATCATCAACATGGGTAGGAGAAGTATCATCTGCACCCTGAACCTTATTCTGTGCAAGCAAGTCACCCATGCCATCAGAAGAACTCAAATGATCAAGACATACCTCGGGCATGCTAGATGATGGAGAAGGCGCATGAGCCTGAGGCCTTCGCTGGTAGACCAGTGGAAAGAAAGTAAGAGACGGCAGCGGCGGTGGCGGTGGTGGTGGTAGCGGTGGTGGTGATGATGGAGATAAAGGACAACATGGCAATGACGGAGGAGGAGGCATATAAATATCTTCGCCATTCTCTGAAGGAGCAAGCCTGCCACCTGTGGGAGAAAAATACATAATAGACTCAAAGAAGGTGACATCAGCACTGACATAGTACCTTCGTCGAACAGGGTCAAAACAACGATAGTCCTTTTGGGTTTTGGAATACCCAACAAATACACATTTGACAGATCTGGGAGAAAGCTTGTCAAGACCAAGAGAGAGAGAGTTGATGAACAAATGCAACCAATCCAAAGACACGAGGCGTAAGCGAGAAAAGATCCTTCTCGGGAAACGCAATCAAGAACGGGACCTTTTCCCCTAACGCTGAAGAAGGCATACGATTCACCAGGTAACAAGAAATTAGAACCACATCTCCCCAATAGGAATGAGGAGCACAGCTATGAATCAAGAGGGTCCTAGTAACGTCCAACAGATGGTGGTGTTTCCTTTCAGCCACCCCATATTGTTGGGAGGTATATGGACATGATGTCTGATGCACAATGCCATGAGATTTAAGAAATTGAGATAGTTGAGTACTGCAGAATTCTAGAGCATTGTCTGAACGTGTGTACTTGATTCTGGAAGAAAAAATATTCTTTACTTCATTAATAAAAGACTGAATAACATGACCAGCATCAGACTTGTTCTTGAGAAGGACAACCCAACATAACCTAGAAAACTCATCAACAACAATAAGATAAAATATGTGTCCCTGATGATCTGGGACACAACTAGGACCCCAAATACGCGGAAAGCCCGAGAATCATCTCGCACGGAATTTGCAAGTAGGATGAGTGCTCGGTCCCCTTCTCGTCTGAAAACCCAAACAATTCTTCCCAAAACGATCTCAAACCCAAACTATTAGCAAACTTCGAAATGAAACAACTCAAACAGACTATGACTACTCAGACCTTGACGACTCTGGAAGGAGGACCGATGATGCTTCTCAAGCTGGCGGGCCTCGCACTGGAAAGTAGAGCGAGGAGAAATCTGTGGAAGAGACATGAACCAGCTTTTGCAGAGGAAGATGACCAAATCACAGATGCTACATATACGGAGAAACAGACCCAGTGTATAAAGAGGATGAGACACCAACATACGGAGACTGCACAAGTCCGTGAAGTCCCCCTTGCTCACGGCCACTTCCAATCACTTTGCCCGTCAGTATATCCTGAAACACAAGAGCAGATGGATCAAATATGGCACGACAATGTAAATCTTTGGTGATTTGACTAATTGATAATAAATTCATGGAAAATTCAGGTGCATAGAGAACATTAGGAAGTCGCAAGGTAGGAGTCAACTGCACCTCCCCCTGACCAGTGATGGGGGAATGTGTACCATCTACTATCACAACTGATCGTCCAGACTGGACAGGATGAAAAATACTAAACTGATCTCTGTCACCACAGAGATGATGTGATGCACCTGAATCCATGATGCACTCTGACAAGTCTGCCTTGTAACACGTAGTAAAGGTAAACACTATACCTGACGTAGATACTGATGCCGAGGCTGATGCAACCACTTCTGAGGATCCTGAAGAAGAGCGAGTGGATCCAGATGTGCCAGGCATAATCTCTCTCAGTCGTGCTACGAGCTCATCAAACCTCTGATCAGGTAAACTCCCAGTCTGCTGTGTCTGTTGTGTCTGCTCTGCAACCCTGGCTGATGCAGGAAACCCATGCTTAGAATAGCAGATTTCCTCAGAATGACCTATCCTATGGCAGAAGGTGCATGGTCGACCTCGACCACCTCCTCCTCTACCACGGTTGGAACTTCCTCGACCACGATATACTGTATGGTTGTCTCTACCACGTGAAGCCGCCATAGCTGAAGATGTCTGGTGCTATAAGGTACTACCATAGGATATGGATAGTCTGCTCAATCTTCGATACGCCTCCTCCATCGGAGGTATGGTAGCATCAGTGAGGATTTGGGCATGAGCTGCATCATATTCCGGATCCAGGGCTGCTAGAAGTACCCCAGTCATCACGGAGTCTCTATATGCCTTGAGCTGCTCTAGTGTAGCAGTCAAAGGTATGTAACGATGTAGCTTCTCGAACATACCCCTCAGAGAAGTATAGAGGGTGTGAAGAGGATGACCATTTTGCTTCGATGTGAAGATATCATGCTGGTTTTGGAGTATCTTAGACTCATTCTTTGCCGGAGAGTAAGTCGCGGCAAGAATGTCCCACATAGCCTTTGCAGTAGGTTGACTCAGTATATCATTAGCTATCTCTGTGGAAATGGTCCCAGATAGCCATATACGAGCATACGCATCATCCACCTCCCATGAGGCATTTATCCCAGTCTTGTCAAGTGGCTCCTCTGTAGTGAGGATGTGCTTCTTGCCATTACATTGCATCAAACTCATGAACTGCATGGCCCACAATTCATAGTTGGTTCCATCCATTTTGACAATGGGTGCTGGACCTTTGAAGGCACCCAGGGATGGAACATCTACCTTGTTGTCGGACATGATGACAACAATCTCTATAGACTGGGATTACACCAAGCTTAGACGAGAATGTCTACTCGGACATATATGAAAGCGGTTGTGCGCGTGGACTCATACCTCAACCCCTTCCATGCCTCAAAGTTTTTCTTGGAAGAACTAGGTTGTGATGCTCAAAGGTACGCGGAGCACAAGTGTGCAGGCGCACGACCCCGCGTGACAAGCTAGGGAGCAAGAGGGGCTCGGGCGCAGAAGAGCGCTAGGGAACGTAGGGGAGCGCGTGAGGAGCTAGAGCGCAGGACGTACAATGCGCAGCCGTGCTACAGCGCAGGCATGCAAGAGCACGCGTGCATGAGGTGCTAGGGCGCGCAGGCTGCGCATGGTACAACCACGCGATAGCGCAGGTGCGCGAGACAACAGGGGCGTGGGGAGAATGAGGATCTGATCGTACGACAACGGCGGCGCGTGAGGTTTTCAGTGGGGACTAGGAACTAGGGCACATGCTTCGGTCTAGGACCGTCGCTCTGATACCATGTTGAAGGGAACCGAAAAGATGTTTATTATCAAACCCTAGAGCTCTCTTATATAGGAGAAAAGCTCTATGGGTAAATTACAAATAAGGGACCATATAACATAAACATAGCACCCGATAACACAAATATCTTAACACCTTTAACATAAATTTTGATATCAAAATCATGTAAACATGGGATATATGTAAGCATTATTGTCCTCAATTCAATATGTAAAAACTATTAATAAAAATAAATATTAAAGTCTAAATTATATAACTCGACTGAATATGCAGTCTATATAGTCAAATATGTGCTTATGCGGATCAAATATGCGGCATACCGCATAATGTAATGCACAGAGAATACAATTCAACCCACCTACCACATAGGCATATGCACCTGCATATGCGGTTAATGCGGGGACATTCTTGAACATCGCTATATGATACATATTGCTTCAGTTGAATCTTTCTGCAGTTTCTTTATTGAATTCTTCCCCAGCTCCCTCCCACTAGTGAGCTATAATATGAGGCATGTGATGAACGTCAAATTCGCCTCTTTAAGAATGAGAAATGGTCGTAGTATAGGAGGCGAATTTGGTTCAGCAAAAACCACGATCTTTGAATGTTGTGGAATATTTTTTACTTGGCAAGTCTACCAAGGTCAAACACAGGGACACGGCTGCCTAATTCAGTTATCAAATTTTGATTCATGAAGCTCAATGTGTGAATTAATTCCAATGTCAGGTCCATATGAAGAATTATGCTATTTACAATGCAAGCTATGATGCATGCAATTTTTTATCGATTTTTATGCAATTATAAAGTGATGCATGAGCAATTATGCAAGAGAAATTATGTACAAATTAAAGACTACAATTATACTCTAAAATGTGAGCAACACAATATAAAATGAAATCAGAATCAATTTGAACACATCAATAAAAATCGGTCATCAGATCAAAGCAAGACAAGGAGAGCAGGGTCCCATTTTGCACATAAAAAATCACTTTAATTAAAACAGGAGCAAAAGAGATAATTAAGCATGCCAAGATGAAGAGGACGAAACAAGGATCAAAACGACACTAAAATCATGCAATTTGGACCTACGATGCTCAAGTTATGCTAAAAACATTGCAAGGGCATAATTGTAATAAAAATGCAATAAAAATAAAGGATAAATATTACATTTAGGTCCCTGGGAGGACCTAAATGCAATTAAGAAAAATCGCTTGGGCCTGGATGCAATTTTTCCATAAGCGCGGGGGCCTGTTTGTAATTTTAGAAAGTATGAAGGGCCTCCCTGTAAATTACCCCAGGCGCGCACGTGAGGCACGCGCCTGGAGGACCAATTTGCAAATACCAAAAGTTACGGGGTCTTCTATACAATTTACCCAGCACCTCACGTGCTAGGCACGCGAGGGGCCAGGCTCGGGAGGGGCCTCAGCTTCGGGCCACGTGTCAGCATGTGGAGGCTCGGTTTTTGGCTTGGGTCACCCGAGCCTGTTGGTTTGGTTCAAGGCTTGGGCCTCCACGTGGCATCATCACGGCCGTTCGATCAGGAGGATCGGACGGTGTCTGCTCCTCGTGCTCCTCCGCAGGTCGTCGGAGGAGGCGGGGATCCGACGACCTGCAGCTGGCTCCGCCTCGCCTCGCGAGGTCATAGGATGGTCTAGGAAGCTCACTGGAGGCATGGCGGAGGTCCTGGAGCCGAGGCGGTGCTCCGATGTTGTCTGTAGCTGCTCGGCG
The DNA here is from genome assembly GCA_037367405.1 of Ottelia alismoides. Lineage (NCBI taxonomy): Eukaryota > Viridiplantae > Streptophyta > Magnoliopsida > Alismatales > Hydrocharitaceae > Ottelia > Ottelia alismoides. Next base: position 533,735 of record JAZKJV010003722.1, on the reverse strand, counting down.
AGGCACGGTCGTCGGAGGAGAACTTGAAGGTGCTCCGACATGAAGTCCGGCTATTGAAGATATCTGCAGGGGTCAGTTATAGCCGAAGCGTGCGCTCGTGATCTATGAAGTGCGTGAAGTGAGATGGGAGCCGGCGGAGGTGGAGAAGGTGGTGGCTCAGGCGAGTCCTCCGCCGTGACGGCGAAGGAATTGGATCGGGGAGCGAGGGGGTTTTGGAGGAGGGAGACGGGTGCGCGTGAGCGACTGGTGGTAGGCGAAGGTCGGAGGTTGATTGGATGGAGGTGAAGATGATTGTAGGCAGCGAAATAAAGAGGAGAAAATACAAGAAAAAGAAGGGACAGAGAAACCTCATCGGGGAGGGGAACCCTGGCGGAGGATGGGCTTGGGCTGAGGGCCTGGGTGGTCCTCGGGTCGTCGCACGACAAGGGCAGCCTGCCCTTGGTGCTCAGCGGTGGCGGAGCCACCAGAACACGGCGGAGAACACCGTGGGTCGACACCGAGCTTATGCCGTCGTTGCCTCGACGCCCCGCCTCCTTCGCTGTCACCGGAGGGGCGGGGGAGACTGGGCTTAAGCCCAAATTGGTGGATGCCGAAAGACGATGGCGGGGCAAGGGCTTTTATAGGCGGAGGAGGATGATTGTTATGGTGGTGGCCGAACATTTTTGCATGGAAGGTTTGATGGATGGGAGTAATGGTGGGAAGGAATGGAGGTTACGCGAAGGAGGCGGCAGACATGGCTTCGTGGAGGTGGCGTTATGAGCGGAAGGAGGTGGCTTGTGCGATGGCTAAAAATGGAAGGGGAAGGAGGTTTGGCGAGGCGTAACGCCTGGAGAAGGGGGGGGGGTTACGGAGGTTGACGAAGGGCAACAACCGTTGGATCAAGCAATCCAACGACTAGGGTTGGAGCATTTTCGGAGGGCCACGATCAGATCCTTAGGATCTGATCGTGTGGCTAGGAGAGAGGCGGGCGTGAGTGGTTAGGATCGGTCGATGGGAGAGATCCAATGGTGGGAGATAGCAGGGTGACGTGGGGCACGGAGGACCATCGGATCTGGACGCGATCGGGTGGCTGAGGTGAAGGCGACGTGGCGCAAGGAGGGATGTTAGATGGAGGAGAGATCGGACGGCTGCGGATTAGGCGCTAATGGGCGGCCGTGATTTGATAAGGGATTCAGATCCAAGGGCTGAGAAGTGGAGCGGGGTGGACGGCTCAGATTAAGGCGGGAAGAAGGGGATCCAACGACCCAGATTGGGCGCCGGGTGGCGCGAGAAGAAGCGGGCCGCGTGGCGGCTCCATAGAGCGCCACGTGGCCCAATCAGAGTAATTCAAATATAAAAACAAAGAAAATTAGAAAAGAAATAGTTAGAGGCCGAATCGGGAAAAAGTCAAAACATGAAAGTTGCTCGTCTCGACGAGATCTACAACTTTCATGTTGGTCAAAAAGCCAAAAGAGATCATTTGTACAAAAAGTATTTTTGGGTGTATTTTTAAGGGGATAAAAATACCGATTTTGTGGTTTTGTGATATTTTTGTATTTTTTAGTGCTTTTAATGGTCAGTGAATTATAGACAACTTATCTACCTTATTTTTAGGGGTTTTAATAATAAAATAATTAAAAGAAATTAAATACGATAAATTAATGGTAGTTTATACACAATATGATACAAGATACAATCAAGGAATTAGAGGGTATTTTTATTGGTTTGATTAAGCAGGGGTTTTAAACTGCGGCTTTTAGCATGATGAATTCGAGATTCATCATACCCCTATACTTAAACCATGCTCGTCCTCGAGCATCTAAAGAATGAAGGAGTCGGATTAATTCCTGGCAGTGCGCGTGAAATTTTCAAGGCTCGATCTTTTGAAGACCCTTGACCTAAGTGATCCTAAAATTCTAGATTTATCCAAGCCTTAATCAGAAGGAATCCAACTTCTCTAATTATCAGACTCTCTTTTTGTACATATAATAAAAGGATATGACAATTAGTGTACTGCATTTCATGAGAGCCGAGTCGATGCATCACTCAAAATTCCAGTCCCAAAGACTCTCCTCTAGACCTAATCCTCAATACTAGGGAATAAGTCTATTCTTGCTTCAGTCAACCGTCTCATTAGTTTGTCAGACTTGAAATGTTGATGAACGGTCAGATGATGGAGGTAATGGGATTGTGTCTATTTTTCTCACCCTCACATTGGAACAAGGGGCCTCTCGTGTGCCTTTTTACTCAACACATGTAAATTTTAATTTTGTTGATCAATGTGTCCGTCAAAAGAGTTGGAGTCATCTGCACTTGTTTTTCTGGGAGTACACCGGGGTGTGTCTTTTCTGAGTATCTAAGATACCTTCGACACCCAGACTTTTATCGCTTACGATGCAGGGCCCTTTTTGTGGTGTCAGCCCGACTCCTTGGTCCTAATTAGCTCTTGGTCCAAGTGGACACTTTGAAAATATTTGGGAGCGCTCGCCATTGGTGGAAGCTCATTTGTATTTTGACTTTGGTATTCAGAGCTTTTTCTTTGACATTTCATTTCTTTTTGTTGGCTAGCTCCACTGCTTTTACCAAAGGTTGGCGCGCACTGATCAACAAATTCCTTTAAGTTTCATCACACCCTGGCACATAGGTAAATATCAAAGAGAGAGCATATGAATCTTGTTAACATAGTGGCTAGGGTTTTGCTGACACTCAGGTCTTCTGAAGCCTTCATTAACTTATACCATCCTCGAATATCATTAGATCGGGTCTAAACTCAATTCTCTGGTCCTAGTTCCTCAAGTGATATCTCAACTCAACTCATCAATCATGCAGTTGTGGAAGTGACTGTGCTGATCATATTTTCTTGAAGGTAGAGATGAAGAGTGCAATATAGCACTCAGATCTTTCAAACCAGAGAAGTGTGGATATTTAAGTCTTTACAAACCCTAATGGCTAAGGCATGTTAACGCAGACTCTCAAGATCACAGAGATCCAGTGTCCTCAAAATCCTCAAGCCTTGAGTGAGTGTGAATGTGTCAGGAATACACCAACTCCTTAGGTTAGTGAATTTTTTTGTGTGATTTTTGTCTTTTGCAGATATTTATGGGTTTTATTTTTTTTTTAATTTTTTTAATTTTTTAATTCCTCAGAGAGACAATGACTGGCCCAGGCTCAAATAGAAGTTTACACTTTCAGCCAGTATGGGTGTAAGTACGGGCCGAGGCCCGTGTTACTTGAGGACGGGGTCGTATGCGATGTCCTCTAAACCACCCACTCTGCTAAGGGAGACCGAGGTTCCCTCACTGAAAATGTCTACTAAGCCTAGTAGTCAGAGTCAAATTACAAGAAAGATTTCTAATTTTTAATTTTTTTAATTTTTTTAATTTTTTTAAAAAAACCAGAATATTTACAAAAAATTAATCCCTCAATAAACAATTTTTACAGGTTTTTATTCGGTTCACTAGTTTACCAAAACCCAGCCCGAAAAATAATTTTTTTAAAAAGAATTAAAACGCGAGCTAAGGCTAAAGTAAATATACAGTAATATACGGTATACCCCCCTATACTTAAAATTTGCTATGTCCTCATAGCACAAGTGCCATGAAGCCAAGGCTCGGTTCAAGTATAGGGTGATATAGCGGAACTGAGGAGGAGGGTCCCCCTATACTTCGGCCAAGATCGACCTAAGCACAAGAATACAGAACGAGGGAGGGATGAGCAGGCAGGTCCCCCCTATACTTAGGCTACAAATAGCCGAAGTAAGGTCTGCGTCAGGGGGGGTTCTATGATACAAGGGTGAGGGGGTTCATGAAATATATACACAGAGAGAGAGATAGAGATAGAGATAGAGGGAGAGGGAGAAAGAGTGAAATATACAAGAGGAGATGGTGGAAGTAAGTGTGCATATGCAGTGTAGGTGTGTGTGTGTGTGAGAGAGAGGGGGGGGATTTTTTTGTACAATATGCAAGACTGAAAATAAATATGCAGATGCAAGTTACTTTTTTTTACAAAATGCAATACAATTTTGACTGCTAAAATCCTCCAATTCCTCCACAGGTTCTTTTGCGGCCTCTTCAGCGAAAGTTTCCGACTTCACGCCTCTATGAGGATCAAGCGTCCTCGATCACCATGGGCCCTTCCACAAAAGATAAACGTTAGAATACTCCAAAAATTTAAATCAGCAAATATGATGCAAAGAAATGATGCATGAAACGAGGACTTAAAAATTTGAAATTATTCAACAAAAGATCAAAATTCAAAGATTAAGAAAAGTCGTATCCCCGGCAACGCCGCAATTTGATGAACGTCAAATTCGCCTCTTTAATAGTGGAAAATAAGCTGTAGTACAGGAGGCGAATTCGGTTCAGCAAAAACCACGATCTTTGAATGTCGTGGAATATTTTAACTTGGCAAGTCTACCAAGGCCGAACACAGGGACACGACTGCCTAATGTGTGTAATGAATTTTGATTCATGAAGGCACAATTTGAATAAATTCCAATTTCAGGTCCACGGGATGCAATATGCTATTTACAAGGCAATGCCATGATGCGTGCTATTTTTTTATCGGTTTTTAGGCAAGTTAAAGATGATGCATGAGCAAATATGCAAGAGAACAAGTATGCTGAATAAAATGCTACAATTATACCCTAAAATGTGAGCAACACAATATAAAATGAAATCAGAGTCAATTTGAACACATCAATAAAAATCGGTCCTCAGATCAAAGCAAGCCAAGGAGAGCAGGGTCACAATTACTACATAAAAACTCACTTCAATTAAAACAAGGGTAAATGAGACAATTAAGCATGCCAAGATGAAGAGGACGAAACAAGGATCAAAACGACACTAAAATCATGCAATTTGGACCTACGATGCTCAAGTTATGCTAAAAACAGTGCAAGGGCATAATTGTAATAAAAATGCAATAAAAATAAAGGATAAATATTGCATTTAGGTCCCTGGAAGGACCTAAATGCAATTATGAAAAACCGCCTGGGCCCAATTGCAATTTTTCCATGCGCGCAGGGGCATATTTGTAATTTTCAAAAAGTTGTGGGGCTTCCCTGTAAAATACCCCAGGCGCGCACGTGACGCACGTGCCTGGATGACCAAAATGTAATTAGCAAATATTCCAGGGTCTTGCATGCAATTCTCCCAGACCCCACGTGCTCTGCACGTGGGAGACTTGGCTCGGAAGGCTGGCTGAGGCTCGAGCCACGTGGACGCATCTGATGGTTCGGATTTTTGGCTTGGGTCACCCAAGCCTGATGGTTTAGTTCAAGGCTTGGGCCTCCACGTGGCATCATCACGGCCGTTCGATCAGGAGGATCGGACGGTGTCTGCTCCTCGTGCTCCTCCGCAGGTCGCCGGAGGAGGCGGGGATCCGACGACCTGCAGCTGGCTCCGCCTCACCTCGCGAGGTCGTAGGATGGTCGAGGAAGCTCACTGAAGGCATGGCGGACATCCTGGAGCCGAGGCGGTGCTCCGATGTTGTCTGGAGCTGCTCGGCGAGGCACGGTCGTCGGAGGAGGAGAACTTGAAGGTGCTCCGACATGAAGTCCGGCTATTGAAGATATCTGCAGGGGTCAGTTATAGCCGAAGCGTGCGCTCGTGATCTGTGAAGTGCGTCAAGTGAGATGGGAGCCGGCGGAGGTGGAGAAGGTGGTGGCTCAGGCGAGTCCTCCGCCGTGACGGCGAAGGAATTGGATCGGGGAGCGAGGGGGTTTTGGAGGAGGGAGATGGGTGTGCGTGAGCGACTAGTGGTAGGCGAAGGTCGGAGGTTGATTGGATGGAGGTGAGGATGATTGTAGGCAACGGAATAAAGAGGAGAAAATACAAGAAAAAGAAGGGGCAGAGAAACCTCATCGGGGAGGGGAACCCTGGCAGAGGATGGGCTTGGGCTGAGGGCCTGGGTGGTCCTCGGGTCGTCGCACGACAAGGGCAGCCTGCCCTTGGTGCTCAGCGGTGGCGGAGCCACCAGAACATGGCGGAGAACACCGTGGGTCGACACCGAGCTTATGTCGTCGTTGCCTCGACGCCCCGCCTCCTCCGCTGTCACCGGAGGGGCGGGGGAGACTGGGCTTAAGCCCAAATTGGTGGATGCCGAAAGACGATGGCGGGGCAAGGGCTTTTATAGGCGGAGGAGGATGATTGTTATGGTGGTGGCCGAACATTTTTGCATGGAAGGTTTGATGGATGGGAGTAATGGTGGGAAGGAATGGAGGTTACGCGAAGGAGGCGGCAGACATGGCTTCGTGGAGGTGGCGTTATGAGCGGAAGGAGGTGGCTTGTGCGATGGCTAAAAATGGAAGGGGAAGGAGGTTTGGCGAGGCGTAACGCCTGGAGAAGGGGGGGGGTTACGGAGGTTGACGAAGGGCAACAACCGTTGGATCAAGCGATCCAACGGCTAGGGTTGGAGCGTTTTCGGAGGGCCACGATAAGATCCTAAGGATCTGATCGTGTGGCTAGGAGAGAGGCGGGCGTGAGTGGTTAGGATCGGTCGATGGGAGAGATCCAACGGTGGGAGATAGCAGGGTGACGTGGGGCATGGAGGACCATCGGATCTGGACGCGATCGGGTGGCTGAGGTGAAGGCGACGTGGCGCAAGGAGGGGCGTTAGATGGAGGAGAGATCGGACGGCTGCGGATTAAGCGCTAGTGGGCGACCGTGATTTGATAAGGGTTTCAGATCCAAGGGCTGAGAAGTGGAGCGGGGTGGACGGCTCAGATTAAGGCGGGAAGAAGGGGATCCAACGGCCCAGATTGGACGCCGGGTGGTGCGAGAAGAAGCGGGTCGCGTGGCGGCTCCAAAGAGTGCCACGTGGCCCAATCAGAGTAATTCAAATATAAAAACAAAGAAAATTAGAAAAGAAATAGTTAGAGGCCGAATCAGAAAAAAGTCAAAACATGAAAGTTGCTCGTCTCGACGAGATCTACAACTTTTATGTTGGTCAAAAAGCCAAAAGAGGTCATTTGTATAAAAAGTATTTTTAGGGGTATTTTTAAGGGGATAAAAATACCGATTTTGTGGTTTTGTGATATTTTTGTATTTTTTAGTGCTTTTAATGGTCAGTGAATTATAGACAACTTATCTACCTAATTTTTAGGGGTTTTTAATAATAAAATAATTAAAAGAAATTAAATACAATAAATTAATGGTTGTTTATACACAATATGATACAAGATAAAATCAAGGAATTAGAGGGTATTTTTATTGGTTTGATTAAGCAGGGATTTTAAACTGCGACTTTTAGCATGATGAATTCGAGATTCATCAGCATGCCAACTAGAGAAGCGCCACCAAAACTCTTATCATATCTACTGCTTTGTTTGAGCAGGTCCGATTGATGTTTCAGAACCTAGTAAACATCCTTACCCTTTGAGGCATCTATTATCTTGTTTTTCGTCGATGGTTTTTCCATGTCTCTTGGATCTTTCTAATAACAAAAGTCACATTTTTACTCTATTATGTCAGTTATGTTAATGACATAAAAACTCAACTTGATACCCATGTCAAGATTTTTTGGTCAAATAATGCCAAGGAGTTTCACTCCTATGATTTTTGACTTCTCGTCTTTTTTCTCATCCCTTTGGATGGTTCATCACTACTTGTGTTTATACTTCGTAGCAGAATGGAGTTGCCAAACACAAGCATTGACACATTCTCGATGTTGCCCCTACTTTGCCCATACAGTCATTTTCTAAGCTCATATTGGGGAGATGTACTCATAACTACCTTTCTGAATAATTGCATACCTTTCACTTTGTTAGAAAATAGGAAGCGGAAGCGGAAATGATAAACAGAGCAAAAGAACATAAAGTTACACATGGAACACCATGATTTTACGCGGAACCCTACTCCGTGAGGAACGGGATGAAACCACGGGAGAAGCCCTCAAAGGGGTAGATATTGCATTCCTTTTTCTCAGCTGATACAGGAGGTTTGGGGCTCCTTATATAGCCTCCACAGAGCCTCCGAGTCCCACCACTGGACAATGTGGGACTAAACAACTGGATGGGGTAAATGGATCCTGGAGAGATCCATTTACCCTCCTACAACTCATATGGCGCACACACAAATACTCCAACACTCCCCCTCAAGCTGGAGCATGCAATGCTCAGCTTGGACAAACAAACAGAAAGAAACTCAACTCACGCTACAGGACACTACGGACAATATCAACTCAACGTGCACAACTGCTGCTGTCGAGGACGTTGCTTCTCATGCCATGTAGGTGAAGATGACGAACGGGCTGGAGTGTGAGTCTGCTGAATCTCCTCGTCGGAGAGCATGTGCTCTGAACTGCGCCTGTCAGAGTCACTGCAACTGGAAATGAGTCTCCTCGTCGGAGTACTCTGGCCTGCCACAATAATGTGGACAATTGCTCCATCTCTGAAAAGGGTCGAACTGGAGAACGCTGTGGAAGTGCAATCTTCGTCGGAGTCCACAGTCGCTAGAGAATGGAGTCTGAAAAAGTCTCCTCATCAGAGAACTGGGTCTCTCCCATCTGGCACAGAGAATAGTACACTACTCTGGAGTACCTATGATACCACATGAAAACTCTTGCCAACATGGCATAGGGAATGGTCCTCTGCTCTGTAGTCCCTATGGCTCACATGAAAACTCCGGCCTGACAACAACAAGAAAAGATGGGGACCACTGCAAAAGATGGTAAACTCATGCACATCTGAAAATGAACGCATCCATGTGCGTGTCTGATACTGGAGACTCGGAATCAATCGTCGAGTCTGAATGTCTGAACTGTAGAGTCTGGAAATCTGGCTGGTCTGACGAATTTGAAATCTGAATAGACCTGTGACTCTATATATACTCCCCATTTCTCCCATACTTGTTGGAATACAGAGACATCAACAAAGTTAGGAGAAGACAAGATAATACAGAAATCGGGAAAAAAATGGAACATCACTTAGAACTTCTTGCGGCTTTTCTTCATTTTTTTAAGCCGTCCCAAATTTTTTTAAGCCGTCCAATCAATTTTTTTAAACGACCTTTTTTTATTATTTTTTCAATTTGCGTACGGCTTTTTCTTGTATGCGCCTTTTTCTTTTCTCCTTTTTTTTGAACAAAGAACTCTTGGCCCAAAGTTGGACCCAACTCTTCCTCTCTTTTTATTCCCAGCCCACTGTTGGGCTTTCATTCATTTTTTAACACTAACTCAACCCACTTGGATTGCTTACATTTTTTTTAAATATATGATGAATGGCCATCGAGCCTTCATCCGCAGGAACACTAGGCTTCCTACGAGAACCCTCCTGATGTCTCTGCCCCTTTGAGGGTTCTCAGCAACTGTCGTCGCCGCTGTAGGCGTGCCTACTGCGCGTTAAAGAAGCGACCGTCGGAGATGGAAGGGGCTTCGCCTGGGTGCTTGAAGCCGCGTGAAGGTCGCAGCGGCTGCGCGCATGGGAGGTCTTGCCGTCGATCTGGAGGCGCTCGGGGCTGAACTGGAAAAGATGCGCCGGGAGTGCTCCTGCTAGGGTTGTGCACGCGATGCACGAGTAAGGGCTTGCGCCATCGCCGTCTTGGAGAATGAGGTAGAGAGCCTTGGAGAACCGACAAATATCCTCAAACCTCATACTATCCTATAATGATTTGCAGAGGCGTTAACAACAATTGAGATTCCCAACAATCACGTTGAGGTACTATGTGATTCCAAATGATAACAAGCCATAAAGGAGAGGAAGACGAGAAAAGGCACCACAACAACTTTGGTGTATGCGGATGACAATGACCTCACATATGATGACTCAAAGGGCAGTGTAGATGCGAAGAAATAACTGGCAGAGCAGTTTGCGATCAAGGACCTTGGATCACTGATCTATGGGTGTTACAACTGAGATACTTAGGGTGTGTTTGGTATGTGAGTTTAGGTGGGTTAAACTGGTAGCAGGTAACCCATTTTTGGGTTTTGGTATTTGGATAGAGGGTTAAACTGGGGGTGGATTAGAAGTGGGTTTATTGTGATATGATTGTATTGAAGTTTGAAAAAGTGAGTAGTTATTGTGATGTGATTGTATTGGAGTTTGAAAAAGTGAGTAGAAGTGGAGTAGTTTATAATTTTTAGATGATATGATGGTATAGTATATTGTTTTTTAATAGAATTGACGATGGGGAATTGATTTATTATTTTTTTTAAAAGATAAAAAGTGGGGCCCACGTAGGAGTGAGAAAATATGGGGTAAGTGGGGTAAACCCATCAAAGAGGGGTTTACCCTTCTAGCCGAACGACACCTTAGGAGTAAGATTGCACATCACAAAAGAGGTCTGATTATGTCTCATGATGGGACAAAAGTGGTCAATATCAACTCTTCTTTGATACCAGTTGTTGGGAACACGACCCAGTATCGTCTCCTTTCGGATACCGGTTGTTGGGGATACGAACACCCCCAGATATGGACCACCTTATATGGATGCAGATACACAATCGACCATCACCACAGAAGCACGCGAAGAAATGAACAACAAGATATAACGATGGTCGGTTACCTCTCGCGACCACCAGAGAAGAAAATCACTATAAATTAGAACGAGTACAACTCTCTCCATTCCCTCACTCTCTCATCTCTTTTTCTTCTCTCTCTCCTCTTTCTCTTGAGGTTACACCGTTCTTGTGATGGTGGTGAGGCAATGCCTCCATCCCCCTCTATATATAACCCGGTTACAACCTCATAGTCCTATTCTCAATAGGACTATAAATAAAATACAACTCAACTACTACCGGGATTTGGAGTCCAATCACATTATGATTCTCAATCCTAATATGACCCTAATCTCATAGGATGTTTACTACTGATCTGTTACATAAGATTAGGATGTTCAAACCCAAACAAGTCATAATACACAAAACGTGTAGAAGTTGACTGCGATGATATCAAAGACCTTTGATATAGCCAACAATTTCATATATCATGCATATAGCCAACAATTCCATATATCATGAATGCACAAAACATGTAGAAGTTGTCTGCGATGATATCAAAGACCTTTGATATAAAGATGGTTGGTGCACACCTCTAGTGTGCTTTAAGAGGATCAAACTGTGAACACGTTTACCAAGCCTCCTGGAGAGCATGATTGATGTATATGCTCCTGCTTGAGGAAAAGTGTTGCATGATATGAGTTGTACCCATCATGGAGCCCTTTGTCTAGTCCTTTTTCTGGTGTAACCCTAACCCTTCCCTATATAAGGGGACTGAGGGTTCCGTATCATTCATTCTCTCATTCAATTTTCTCTCATTTAACTTGTAGCAAAAAGAAAAAAATTGCTATACAAATAAAAGTGCATAACACGTTTTGTCTAATAAATAGGCAAACCATCTAGGCTCCAGGGTATATTATCCCAATTAAATCAGTGCTTCTTACAAGTCTTTTTTCACATTTGGTAAACTCCCTCTAGAACTCTATCTTGAATGTATCATATATTTCATAGAAGTGGCTCTGCCAGAGTCAACCGAGACATATAATAAGTATTATGTATCACCAAATGAGGATAAAAAATATGTATGTACCAGCCGGGAATCGAACCCGGGTCTGTACCGTGGCAGGGTACTATTCTACCACTAGACCACAGGTGCTACAAGTTCATTGATACATATGAAGCTAGATATCATGAAAGATTCTCATCAGATGATGGCTAGTTCAAAAAACTTTAGCCACTCACCGATTAAAATACAGGTCCTTTTGATGCAGCATGTTCCAAAATAATATAATTCAGAGCCAGAAGGTGAATCAACTTGTTTTCTATTTTGGTCGAGGCAAAGTAAATCTTTATGGTGCAAATTCTGTAATTCTGTTGACACCAACAGATACACGACATACTGTGATATTTGCTAAATCGGGAATACCCAAATTCAGGTTAAAATTAGTTTCCCCCTCAGTGAAGAAAAGCAAAGATGCCTTGCTAAATATATGCGAATTGCATTCTTTCAAAAAAAATGTATGCGAATTGCAGAATCTAATGCCCCGAGTGTGAGCTGCTGTAGCATGATTAGCTACAAGATATTATATTATTGCTTTTTCAACTCTTTTTCCTGCATAAAGAGAAACAGAGTCGTCTAACATAGATTGCTAAAAATATATTGCACATAATAAGTGACTCTTCTGCATGTAGCAAAAGAAGCTTGCACATAATTAAGAGCTGCAAAGAATAACGTTTTAAGTGTGAGCAGAGGTAGCTTAACTGCTAAAAGTAATATTAAGTGCTTGTTCAAACGTACTTCCCACATGAAGAGCAACAGCCTTCTAAGACGTTGCTAGAAATATATCCAACAACAACAACAACAAAGCCTTTTCCCACAATTAAGTAGGGTCGGCTACATGGATTCTTCGCCTACATTCAGATCTATCTTGGGTCAATCCCGGACTTATATCCAAAAAGCTAAGATCCCTTCGTATAGTCTCTTTCCAACACTTCTTGGGCCGTCCTCGCCCTCTCTTAGCCGGCTCAACATCCCAACACTCGCATCTCCTAACCGGTGCATCAGTTGACCTTCTTTGCAAATGACCAAACCATCTTAAGAGGTTTTCTCGCATCTTATCCTCGATCGGAGCTACACCAACTTTCTTTCTAATTGCATCATTCCGAATCCGATCTTTACGTATATGTCCACACATCCATCTTAGCATTTTCATTTCTGCTACAGCCATTCTCTGCACATGTCTATGATTCACAGGCCAACATTCAGAACCATAAAGCATAGCAGGTCTCACGGCTGCTTTGTAAAACTTTCCTTTAATTTTTAAAGGAATTTTCTTATCACAAAGAACAGCGGAGGCTCCTCTCCACTTTAGCCAGCCTGCATTTATTCTATTAGTAACATCTCCATCAATTTCCCCATCATGTTGCAAAATAGATCCCAGATATCTAAAAGAATCTCTCTTCTGAATGTTATCGTCACCAATCTTCACCTCGATTCCTTCACCATTGCTTCCATCAAAGGTGCATTCCATATATTCCGTCTTAGCCCTACTTATACGAAAGCCTTTAGTCTCCAATGCATGTCTCCAAACCTCAAGCTTCTCATTTACTCCATCTCTAGTCTCGTCAATCAACACAATATCATCAGCAAATAACATACACCAAGGTAACTCATCCTGAATGTGACTTGTCAACTCGTCCATAATCAAAGTAAAAAGAAATGGACTCAAAGCTGAACCTTGATGTAAACCAATGTTGATATCAAAATAGTCAGTCTTCCCCGTCGGGGTCCTTACACAAGATAAAGCCCTATCATACATATCCTTTATGAGATTAATGTATAGGACAGGTATTTGTCTCTTCTCCAAAACTCTCCATAGTACCTCTCGTGGGACGGAATCATAAGCCTTCTCCAAATCAATAAAGATCATATGGATATTCTTCCTTTTAGCTCTATAAATCTCCATTGTTCTCCTCAGCAAATGGATGGCTTCAATAGTTGAGCGACCTGGCATGAATCCGAATTGGTTTTCTTTTACTTGGGAAACTTGCCTCAACCTTCTTTCGATCACACGTTCCCAAATTTTCATAGTGTGACTCATCAGCTTGATACCTCTGTATTGAACAATTTTGAATGTCTCCTTTGTTCTTATAAAGAGGCACCACGATACTCCTCCTCCAATCTTCAGGCATTTTCTTGCTTCGCCAAATAACATTGAATAGATTCGTAAGCCAAGTCAAACCACGCTCACCTAAAACTTTCCATACTTCTACAGGGATGTCATCCGGTCCAACACCTTTCCCAGGTCTCATAGACTTCAAAGCCTCCTCTACTTCTTTTCTTTGTATTCGTCTATAGCATGCACGATTCAAGTAACTTTCACTACTAGCTAGATCACCCAAAGTGATCTCTCTACTTCCTTCTCCAATGAAAAGTTTATGGAAGTACTGCTCCCATCTAGTCTCTATATCCTTCTGAGTAACAAGCACGTGACCTTCCTCGTCCTTAATGCATCTCACTTGAGAAAGGTCTTTGGTCTTTCTTTCTCTTGCTTTGGCCAACCTGAATATATCCTTCTGGCCCTCCTTAGAGTTGAGATTTTTATACAAAACCTCATAAGCTTTTGACTTAGCTTCGCTTACAGCCTTCTTTGCTTCCTTCGCTATTTTATAGTTTGTGACAGTTTCCTCTGTTCTATCCTTAGACATAGCTTTAAAGCAAGCTCTTTTAATTTTTAGCTTCTCTTGCACCCCTTCACTCCACCACCAAGCCTCCTTTTGACCCGGAGCTCCTCCTTTTGACTCGCCTAGCATCTCTTTGCCTACCTTTCGAATACAAGATGCTACCGCCTCCCACATCTCGTTTGCACTACCGCTACAATCCCAAGATAAGTCTTCTAAAACCTTCTCCCTGAAGCTTGATTGCTTCAGCGGAAGATTCCACCACCTAGTTCTAGTGATCTTAGGAACCTTCCTTTTCTTTACCAGCCCTTTTATTTGTAAATCCAAGACTAACAAGCGATGTTGGGTTGTCAAACTCTCTTCAGGGATTACTTTGCAATCTTTGCAACACAACCGATCTCTTCTCCTCAACGCAAAGTAATCTATCTGTGTTCTAGTTGAGCCACTCTTATAAGTAATTAAATGCTCCTCCCTCTTCTTAAAAAGAGTGTTTGCTATGAAAAGATCATATGCAGTTACAAAATCCAGAATGACTTTTCCCTCTTCGTTTCTATCCCCAAAACCATGTCCTCCATGCACACTTGCATACCCTGAAACATCTTTTCCCACATGTCCATTAAGATCTCCACCTATGCAAACCATCTCTCTTTGTGGGATTCCTTGTAAAATCTTATCCAGATCCTCCCAAAAAGCTTGTTTAGTCCTTTCATCTAAACCAATTTGCGGTGCATAAACTGAGATGATATCCAGAATTTCTTCTTCGAGCACCAACTTTAGCAAAATAATCCGATCCCCAAATCTTTGCACCTCAACTACACAATCCTTCAAATAAAAAATTAGTTCTACATGTAAAAAAAATAAGTTTGCAATAGCATACGCGTCATCTAGAAAGAGGATAAAATATAGATGCACCAGATGTGTGTGTCACAGGGGTAAAAACTCAGCTTTGTTTTTGAAACTAACTTGTGCGGCTTTAGCTTCCCGCAAGCTAACCAGCCTTCTCCTTTGCGTGTAGATGTACACCAGCACACCGATTAACCACGCCGCTAGAATACTCGAACCAAGCACTCAAGCACAAGGACACAAGAGCAATGGCACTGAACCCTCTTTGTATTACTAAGAGACCTACTCTGAGTGTGTTGTTTACAAATAAGCTCTACCCCTCCTTATATAC
Source organism: Ottelia alismoides (assembly GCA_037367405.1). Taxonomy (NCBI): domain Eukaryota; kingdom Viridiplantae; phylum Streptophyta; class Magnoliopsida; order Alismatales; family Hydrocharitaceae; genus Ottelia; species Ottelia alismoides. Next base: position 518,467 of record JAZKJV010003722.1, on the reverse strand, counting down.
ACAAGCCGGAGGTATACGAAAGGACATCATTATTACATGTACAATGAATGGAAGGACTCTGTCTTCTGTGGAGACCCTTCGTCTTCCGAGATGACTCTTCATACGCCTTGGCTCTTCATCTTTTGTGAAGTCCCTTCGTCCTCTACAACCGATGCCACGTCGTCCGCTCCGTCAGCATGCCATGCCGTCTGCCTCATCAGCACACCATGTCATCATGCCACGTCATCAGTGGGTCCCACGCTCCTATGTAGGATGTTGCAGCTCAAGCTCTATCAAGTGCCGCCGAACACTTGTTTGTGCCAAAGGGAACCTGCGGTCTTCGGCCTTCGTGCGGTAAACCTCATCCTTAATTGTATGTACGCTAAGGTAAAGTCCTTCAGAACTTCATAGTGTAGCCACCGAACAACACGGGCATGCAATACCGATATTGCACGTTATTCCTGTACCTCGGGAGTTGGGGGTATTACATGCCTCCCCTACCTGATTCATCAGGCGTCCGCGACTGATCATGTGTCTTCAGGAAATCCTCGATGAGGTCCTCGAACTGCCACAGGGTTGAATCTTGTTCCCAGCTTGCCTCCTCCTCTGGGAGTCCCTTCCATTTGATAAGGAAGGAGATCCTCTGGTTCTTCTTGCTCTGGTCCTTCACGCGCCTGTCAAGAATCTTCTCAAGTACCCTTGTATGCTGAACCTGGATGTTAGGAGGGACACGTTTTGATGCCCTCCTGGTGTTATCTTCTTTGTCCTCATGGTACTCTTTCAAGAATCTGACATGAAACACGGGATGCAACTTCAGTCTCTCTGGAAGACGTAATTGATAGGCGAGAGGTCCCACACGTCGAACTATCTCAAAGGATCCATCGTAATGAGGAATGAGCCCTTTGTGTGTCGTCTTCTTCAGAATTTTCTTCCAAATCTGGGGGTGTTAGCTTCAACAGCACCTTCTCCCCAACCTGGAACTCGACCAGCCTACGGCTCTTGTCAGCCGCCTTCTTCATCCTGCGTTGAGCGTGAGCCAATGCGTCCTTCGCTTCCTCCCACTGATCCTGTGCAACAGGACACCGTCCTTGGCTGTTCTGCTTAGCCACTTTGTGCGGTATCACGGGTTGCTTGCCCATCACTATCTCAAATGGACTCTAGCCTGTTGTGGAGGTCTGCTGCAGGTTATAGCAGAATTGGGCAGTGTCCAGTAAACTCACCCAATTGTGTTGATTGGCCGTCATGTAATGCCTAAGGTACTCTTCCAGCAAGGCATTGATCCGCTCCGTCTGTCCATCCGTCTGCTGGTGGTTGCTGATAGAGAATTTAAGATCGGATCCCAGCATCTCAAATAAGGTCGTCCAGAATCAACCTTTGAACTGTGCATCGCGATCACTCACGATGTCCAATGGTATGCCCCAGTGCTTCACTACGTTATGTAGGAACAGCTTCGCTCTGTAGATATTGGAGACACTTGTCATTACATGGGGTTGGTCAGAAACTACTACATATAACCATTAAGTGGTCAGACATCTCCCTTTTGGGAAGCTTAGTTAGTTCATGAACTGCCTACTTTGCCACCTCTCTCCAGGAAGAAAATTGGTGTTCACTAAGGAGGGACACTCTGGATCTTAGAGCATACATGTTGACTATGCGGGAAATCTACTAAATAAGAGGTCCATTATTGGCTTCTATACCTACTTGGTAAGAAATCTAATCACTTGTAAGAGAAAGAAACAAAGAATTGATGCCCTCTCTGAGGATGGCTTTAGCAGCAACTGAGTGGTATGGACTCGATTAGTAGTTGCAAACTTGCACGTTTCTCAAGCTAGGAGCTAAAATTTGACAGCAAAGCAACCATGCATATAGCCAACAATTCCATATATCATGAATGCACAAAACATGTAGAAGTTGACTACGACGATATGAAAGAATTTGGTATAAAGATGGTTGATGCACACCTCTAGTGTGCTTTAAGAAGATCAAACTGTGAACATGTTTACCAAGCCTCCTGGAGAGCATGGTTGATGTGTATGCTCCTGCTTGAGGAAAAGTGTGGCATGATATGAGTTGTACCCATCATGGGGCCTTTTGTCTAGTACGTTTTCTGGTGTAACCCTAACCTCTCCCTATATAAGGGGGCCTAGTGTTCCGTATTGTTGGGAAAAATAGAAGAGTGATTTATTCCATCAGCCCTAGGCTCTCTTATATAGGAGAGTAGCCTAAGGGTAAATTACATAAAGCATACGGCTGAAAAATAAAAATAGCAGAGAGATACAACGGAAACTAATATATATGTTTACACTCCTCCTCAAGATGGAGCATAGATATCAGTCATGCTCAGTTTGGACGCACACTTCTGGAATGGGCCTCGTAGTAATGCCTTGGTGAATATATCTGCAGTTTGATTTTCTGAAGTAACATGAGATGTAGCAATGAATCCCTTCTGAATCATGTCACGTATGAAGTGACAGTCAACCTCAATGTGCTTGGTTCGCTCATGGAATGCTGGATTGTTTGCAATGAACAAGGCTGCATGGTTGTCACATTCTAAGGTCATAGGAAGTGGTACGTCTATACATAGATCTGTAAGCACAGCCTTTACCCACATCATTTATGTGCTAGCCTGGGCCATAGCCCTATATTCAGATTCAGCACTAGACCTGGCTACCACCGTTTGTTTCTTGCTCCTCCATGAGATTAAAGAATCTCCAACGTAGACTGCAAACCCAGAGGTGGGCTTCCTGTCCTTGGGACAACCTGCATAGTCTGCATCTGCACATGCTGAGATAGAAATCCCCTTGCCTTTCTTGAATAGCAAACCTGCACCTGGAGATGATTTGAGGTACCTGAGTATCATATGTATAGCATCCATATGGACATGACGTGGTTGCTCCATGAACTGGCTCACACGACTCACTGCAAAGGATATATCGGGCCTAGTGATCGTGACATACAACAGTTTGCCTACCAGTTCTCTGTATCGTCTCCTGTCCACCTCCTCTGTATCATCATCATATAGCTTCATGCTAGGGTCCATTGGTGTTGTAGCCGGCCGGCACCCAAGCATGCCTGTTTCACTCAACAGGTCCGTAACATATTTTCTCTGCGGCATTACTAGCCCATACGGATTTCTGGCGAATTCCAGCCCCAGAAAATATCTAAGGACTCCAAGGTCCTTAGTGACAAATTCGCTTCCCAGTTTTTCTTTCGCCTTCTTTATTCCTTGTTCATCATCCCATGTAATCAAGATGTCATCTACATAAACCATGATGGCAATAATACCTCTTGAAGTCTTCTGTACAAACAAGGAGTGATCAGCATTGGAGCGCTTGTATCCCTATTTCTCAAAGAGGTCTGAGAGCTTCTGAAACCATGCTTTGGGGCTCTGCTTAAGGCCATAGATAGCCTTATGAAGTTTGCACACCTTAGAATACTCCCCCTCAACAACAAAACCGGGTGGTTGTTGCATGTAGACTTCCTCCTGTAAGTCTCCATATAAGAACGCATTCTTCACATCCAATTGATATAGCGGCCACTCTCGAGTAACCGCAACTGACAGCAAGATCCGTAGGGTAGAATGACGAGCTACTGGAGAGAACGTATCAAGATAATCCACCCCGTATGTCTGTGTAAAGCCACGTACAACAAGGCGAGCCTTGTATCTGTCAATACTGCCATCTGCATTCTGCTTGACTGTAAATACCCACTTGCAGCTCACCGGGGTCACACCTGCAGGTATAGGAACTAGACTCCAAGTTCCCCTAGATTGAAGTGCTGCCATTTCTTCCTCCATTGCTAGACGCCATCTACTATCCTTCAGAGCATCTTGATAATTCCGTGGAATATCTACAGCTGACAAGGCAACCACAAAGTTCCTGAAATCCCCAGATAGTCTCTCAAATGACACAGAAGCTGCTAAAGGATATGTGGCGCAGCTCCTCTTTGATTTGTGTATAGCAATAGGAACATCTAGATCAGTTGTGTCCTCATCTGACTTCTGTAACATATCCTGCTCAGAAATATCATTAGATCCATCAAGAATAATATCTTCAGTACATACCTTAGGCGAGCTAGGAGATGACTCATGACCATGAGCTGGAGGAGGCCTGCGAGTATAATGAAATGGTAGTGGTGAAACTGGGATAGTACTTGGAGGTGCGGATGATGGTGGTGGTGGTGGTGGCGGTGGTGGTGGTGATGGTACTGGTGGTGGTGGTGTTACATAGATGGCATCGGTAGGAACTGGAGGGAGATGTTGATCACCTGAGGATGAAAAATACATGACGGATTCAAAAAATGTAACATCTGCACTAACAATATACCGCCTACACAACGGATTAAAGCACTTGTACCCCTTTTGAGTTCTGGAGTACCCAACAAACACACACTTGACAGCCCTAGGAGAGAGCTTGTCAGTACCGGGAGACAACTGGTGGACAAATGCAACCGAGCCAAACACACGAGGAGTAAGGGAAAACAAATCCTTACCAGGAAAGATAAGGGAGAAAGGAATCTGTTCACTTAGAATAGAGGACGGCATACGATTAATTAGGTAGCATGATGTGAGAACCGCGTCACCCCAGTAAGAATAAGGAGCATGACTCTGTATAAGAAGTGATCTTGTGACATCTAGTAGGTGGCGATGTTTCCTTTCAGCTATCCCATTTTATTGAGAGGTATAAGCACAGGATGTTTGGTGGATAATCCCTTGAGATGAGTAGTAATTGGCTAGGACATGAGTACACAATTCCAGGGCATTATCACTTCTCACAATTTTAACAGATGTGGAGAAAACATTACTAATTTCATTAAGAAAATGGATAATAATATTCCCTGCTTCAGATTTATTTTTCAACAAAAACACCCATGACACACGAGAGAAGTCATCCACAATAACTATATAAAATCTGTGTCCCTGATGATCAGGTACACGACTTGGACCCCAGATATCAATATGAAATAACTCAAACTTAGAGGTACTACTCCGGCCTAGACGACTGGGAAAGGTAGACCGGTTATGCTTTCCCAACTGACAAGCCTCACATTGGATGGATGTATGAGGCAGATCCTGGGGTAACACACGACGCAACTTCTGAAGCGGTAGATGTCCAAAGCGCAGATGCCACAGCAGAGGAGATACAGGTCCAGTAGGTAGGGATGAGGTTCCAGCAAAAGGAGTCTGATTGAGGCGATAGAGGCCTCCTTGCTCATAGCCACGACCAATCACGTTGCCCGTAAGGATTACCTGAAAAATAAGAGAAGATGGATAAAAAATTGCCCGACATTGTAAATCCTTTGTAATCTGACTGATTGATAATAAATTCATTGAAAAATCAGGCGCATGTAACACATTCTTGAGCTGCATAGAAGATGTCAGTCTAATCTCCCCCCTGACCAGTAATTGGGGAATGTGTACCATTGGCAATGACCACTGTTCGGCCTGGAGGAATCTGAGAATATCTTGTAAGTAAACTCTGGTCGCCACATAGATGATGTGTAGCGCCCGAGTCCATAATCCAAGGTAATGTATCTGATCTACTACTGGTAAATGCAAGTATGCTACCTGATGCACTAGTAGACGCAGAGGCAGATGCAGCAGCATCAGATTGACTCTCAGTAGTGGGTGTTGGGCCAGATGGGGGAATAATGCCCCTTAAACGGGCAACTAGATCATCGAACCGCTTATCCAAAGTGGCAGCAGATGGAGGCTCTATCTGCTCAGCGACTCGTGCAGATGCAGGAAATCCATGCTTAGAGTAGCATGTGTCTTCATTGTGTCCGACGCGATGGCAGTAGGTACATGTTGGCCGAGTGCGGCCTCCTCTGCCACGAGGTCCACGTCCACGGGTCTGATGATGAAAGCCACGGCCCATGTTGGCGGCCATGGCTGAAGCATTCTGATTCGTGGCCTTAGAAGGGACAGTGATGTGGCTCAGTCTATGAAAGGCTTCCTCCATGGGAGGAATAGTAGAATCGGCCAAGATCTGGGATCGTGTCGCCTCATACTCGGGATCAAGTGCAGCAAGGAAAACACCCACCATAGTGGCATTCCGGTAGGTCTTCTATTGCTCTGGCGTGGCTGTCAGGGGCATGAAGCTGTATAGCTTCTCGAACATCCCTCGCAGGGATGTGTAGAGTGAATGTAGAGGGCGGCCATTCTGCTTTATAGTGAATATATCATGCTGAAGTTGCAGAATCTTTGTCTCATTCTTCACTTGAGAGTATGTGGCCGCCAGAATATCCCACATGTCTTTGGTCGTGGGTTGATGTAGAATATCGTTGGCAATCTCGATTGCCAAAGTTCCGGACAACCAGACTTTGGCATACGCATCATCTGCCTCCCATGAGGCATTGGCTCCAGTCTTCTCAGCATGCTCTACTTCGGTAAGAATGTGCTTCTTACCAGTTGACTTCATCATACTCATGAACTGCATTGCCCACAGTTCATAGTTTATGCCGTCCATCTTTACAATAGGCGTTGGACCACGAAAGGCGCCTATAGATGGAATATCCGCCTTGCTTTCTGACATACTGGAAACAGACGACTAGAGCGATAGACTGATGAGAAGATCGTCTACACGAACATAGATGGGTTTAGTTGCATGTGTAGACTTCAAGGAACCAAACCCATTTAGTTTACGGTGTGTGCTCTAGAGATGTGATTCAAGGGCACACGAACAGGGCACTAAGGTGCCCGCTGGAGGCGACGAAGGTGCGCGCTGAGAAGCGCTGGATGGCTGGGCGCTAGCGCTGGATGGCTGGGGCCACGTGCAAGGACCGCTGGGCGCTAAAGCGCAGTCGCGCTAAGGCGCAGTAGCGCTAGCGTTGTGGTGCGCAGGCACAGATGCACAGGCGCACAGGCGCGGGGGCGAGACCACGCAGGCGAAGGCGAAGGGGCTCGCAGGCGCAGGCAGAGGAGCTCGCAGCCGAGGGTGTGCAGGCGTGGAGGCGCAAGGAGCACGGGTATGCGCCAGCGGCGGCGAGGAGAGAGAGGAGGCACGCGAGTGGGGGGTAGGGATAGGGTTAGGGTTTCGAGAACTCCGGTCTAGGACCGTCGCTCTGATACCATGTTGGGAAAAATAGAAGAGTGGTTTATTCCATCATCCCTAGGCTCTCTTATATAGGAGAGTAGCCTGAGGGTAAATTACATAAAGCATACGACTGAAAAATAAAAATAGCAGAGAGATACAACGGAAACTAATATATATGTTTACACGTATCATTCATTCTCTCATTCAACTTTCTCTCATTTAACTCGTAACAGAAGGAAAAAATTGCAATACAAATAAAAGTGCATAACATGTTTTGTCTAATAAATAGGCAAACCATCTAGAGGCTCCGCGGTATATTATCCCAATTAGGGCTGGCTATCGAGCCTAACGAGCCGAGCCAGGGCTGGGCTCGGGCTCGATAAGCCCAACTGGGCTCGGGCTCGAGCTCGGTAGGCTCGAGCCCTTATCGAGCGAGCTCGGGCTCGATAAGTCTTGAGGCGAGCCCTTTATAGAGCCCGAGCCTCTTATCGAGCCTGGTCTGGCCTCGAGCCTATTCAGGCTCGTTAAGGAAATAGGTGTTTTTTTGGTGAAAAAGTGTTTTCCTCGACTCAAACCTGAGACCTCCTTTTTAAAGATCGTCCGCCTTACCAGTAGGCCACCATCCGAGTCGTATATAAAAGTTAAATTATAATATATATTGTAGCATTCTGCTTGTTAATAAAAAAGAAAATAATACTGAATATTTAACTATAACCTAGATTAACATAGATAAAAGGTAGAAAATCCAAGTCTACAACATAGTCCGCCCAACATTGTTGTTACATAAACAACATAAACACATAATCCACCATTAACAATGTTGCAAAACTAATACAAATAAAAATAAAAATCATTGTACTTTCACAAATAGAATATATATATTCCTTGTTGAGCCCGTTATTGAGTTATCAAGCAGAGCAGGGCTCGGCTCGGGCTCGGGCTCGGCTCGATAAGCTATCGAGCCCAAAAATCTGGCTTGGGCTCGGCTCAATAGCTTAATGAGCCAAGCTCACGAGCACTTATCTAGCCGAGCCCGAGCCTGGCTCATCGAGCCGTGACTCAATAGCCAGCCCTAATCCCAATTGAATCTGTAACACCCCAACCCCAAACATAGTGCCATACCTTAAACTCACAAAGTGTGGGTGTGGTATATAAGTGGTGGGGATTACTACTTGTCAACTTGGGCTTAAGCATTTTGGGTGGTTGCCAACGGGTCCATCTGGGTCCGAATCCAACAAGTTGTCAGGGCCAGTATTCCTCAATAACGGACCGGGGACCTAAGCCCGGGACGTTACAAATGGTATCAGAGCCAAATGGAAGCTTAGAGGAAAGCAAGAGGGTTGGCCGTTGGCTAGATTGAAGAGTCTTTGATATTTTCTATCGTCATAAGTCATTGTACGGATAGACTTATTTAATTTTATTGTGTAGTTCAGACTTGATGAGTCTTTATTTATTAGTTAAGTTCTTTTATTCTTCCATTATGTATGGCACTCTGAAAGTTATTCATGGATTATTGAGTTTTTATCTCGCTCCTGGACTCGAAAAAAAATTTCCATTATTTTGGGATGCTTCCGTAATTTTCCCCATGTTTCGAGGTCCGGGACATGACAACGTGGTATCAGAGCGGGTTCCCTCTGATAGTGGAAAGGGCTACCCGAAGGGAACTAAGCCGGGAGCGTGCAGCCGCCACTGTCACTGGGAATAAGTGAATGGGCCATATCGCAACGAGGACGTTGCGAATATAAGTGGGGGAGGTTGTAACACCCCAACCCTAAACATAGTGCCATACCTTAAACTCACAAAGTGTGGGTGTGGTATATAAGTGGTGGGGATTACTACTTGTCAACTTGAGCTTAAGCATTTTGGGTGGTTGCCAACGGGTCCATCTGGGTCCGAACCCAACAAGTTGTCAGGGCCAGTATTCCTCGATAACGGACCGGGGACCTAAGCCCGGGACGTTACAGAATCAGTGCTTCTTACAAGCCTTCTTTCACATTTGGCAAACTCCCTCTAGAACTCTATCTTGCATGTATCATATATTTCATAGAAGTGGCTCTGCCAGAGTCAACCGAGACATATAATAAGTACTATGCATCACCAAATGAGGATAAAAAATATGTATGCACCAGCCGGGAATCGAACCCGGGTCTGTACCATGGCAGGGTACTATTCTACCACTAGACCACTGGTGCTGCAAGTTCATTGATACATATGAAATTAGATATCATGAGAGATTCTCATCAGATGATGGCTAGTTCAAAAAAAATTTAGCCACTCACCGATTAAAATACAGGTCCTTTTGATGCAGCATGTTCCAAAATATTATAATTCAGAGCCAAAAGGTGAAGCAACTTGTTTTATATTTTGGTCGAGGCAAAGTAAATCTTTATGGTGCAAATTCTGTAATTCTGTTGTCACCAACAGATACACGGATAACATACTGTGATATTTGCTAAATTGGAGTACCCAAATTCGGACTAAAATTACTTTCCCCCCTCAGTAAAGAAAATCAAAGATGCCTTGCTAATTGTATGCGAATTGCATTCTTTCAAAAAAATGTATGCGAATTGCAAAATCTAATGCCCCGAGTGTGAGCTGCTGTAGCATAATTAGCTACAAGATATTATATTATTGCTTTTTCAACTCCTTTTCCTGCATAAAGAGAAACAGATTCGTCTAGCATAGATTGCTAAAAATATATTGCACATAATAAGTGACTCTTCTGCATGCCATGTAGCAAAAGAAGCTTCACAATAATATATACATCGTCTAGACAGAGATTAAAATATAGATGCACCAGCTGTGAATCCAACCCATGTCCGTACAATGGCAGGGTGTTATTCTATCACCGAACGATTGGAGCTACATGCTAATTATTATGCATGAACCTAGATCTAGTCATAACTCAGAAGTCATCAGATGATAGTTACACGCATATTTAGTCATTTATCAATTGATATATAGATCCTTTAATGGAAGCATATTCCAAAGAATATACTTACATAGCCAGATGATGAACCAACCTTTTTTTGGAATGTTTGTCGTGCAATTCTGTGAAATCAGATACACAAAACCCTGTTGTTGTAATTCACTAACCCCTGTGAACCCAAATTCAGATTACCATTAAATTCCATTAAACTGAAGCAAAGGAAAAAAGATGGCCTACTGAGTGTTTGGGAAGACAAATTAATTTGTAGCACAGTGAAGCAAAGATAAAAATGCTTTGCTAAATGGAAGCAAAGAATAATGTTTCCAGTGTGAGCAGAGGTAGCTTAACTGCCAAAAGTAATATTAAGTGCTTGTTCAAACGTACTTCCCACACGAAGAGCAACAGCCTTCTAAGACATGTTGCTAGAAATATATACAAATAAAAATTAGCTCTACATGTAACAAAAATAAGTTCACAATAGCATACGCATCATCTAGAAAGAAGAAAAAATATAGATGCACCAGCTGTGAATCATGCCTAGGTCTGTACCATGGCAGGGTACTATACTACATGCCGACTGTGAACTTACAGAACCTAAGTTATCAGTGATCTTCAGGTGAGGTTAATACTAAAAAGTACGAAATCAGGAATGCATTTTTCACAAAACAGGTACTTCACTGGAAAATCAGCCCAACTCGATTTGAAATAAGGACAGATCAACAACATAAATTAAAGGGATACCTTTTTCATAAAAAACGAGAACTTAGCTCTTGATATATCGTAATAGGCCACCGTGCAGATATCAGTCCTCTGTAAATTTCATCCTGCCAAAAACATGGATGCTCAGAAGCTCCGGATTGTATATGGGCATTCAGAAGTTCCTGATTTACAGAACAAAATATAGTGCAATCTTTCAACATCAAAAATCTATGATTGTGATACTCAGCAATGTTCCAGAAGGCTCAATGTGATGTCCACATACCTCCAGTCGGCAAATTTACCTGAAATTAATTGCTGTGCAACGCAGATATAATAGGATATCTTGTTAAAATGAAAGGAGAATGTCGGGTTTTGATGTAATACGTTGTGCCAGCATATTTTCCTAGTAGAAGTTGGCCACGGCTTCTTTCAATCTTGTCCCATAATCAAGCAAAAGCAACGAAATTTAATAATATAAGTTGCTACCTATGTATTCAAGTCAAAGATAGATCTCCATCCACTTATAAATCATGGCCCAAGGATATCATATATACAAAATTAAAAAAAACACAATAAAATAAATGCACCAGCCGGGAATCGAACCCGGGTCTGTACCGTGGCAGGGTACTATTCTACCACTAGACCACTGGTGCTTTTTGCTGATTGATTTCCCCCGCACTAACTTGACACAGATGCATCAATCAGTGGATGATGCAAAAATGTTTCGAGATTTACAACCCACAAACTTAGCTGATTTCTATGATCCATCAACAACAAAATGGTTAGTCCTGACTCCAGAAATATTTAGCTATCAAAAAACCTGGATGTATGATTCTTCAAGTGCGCAGTGGCTTAAAATGCTACTTTTAAACAAGAAAGTCCGTCCAATTAATCCATCTAGTTTGAATTACAGGCTTTTTTCCATAAAAACAGAGCAGGAGTCAGTGATTCCAAGTTGACATATCTTAGTGTAAAAGGTAGATAACTCAAAAACAACAAAGCTTTTTCCCACAATTAAGTAGGGTCGGCTACATGGATTTTCCGCCTCTATTCAATTCCATTTTGGGTCATTCTCAGACTTAAATCCAAATAACTAAGATCCCTTCAAATAGTCTTATTCCAACACTTCTTGGGTCTTTCTCGTCCTCTCTTAACAAGCTCAACATCCCAAATCTCACATCTTCTAACCGATCATCAACTGACCTCCTCTGCAAATGGCCAAATCATCTTAAGCGATTTTCTCTCATCTTATCCTCTATCAAAGCTACATCAACTTTCCTTCTTATCAATTCATTCCAAATCTGATCTTCACGTGCATGACTACACATCCACCTTAGCAATTTCATTTCTACTATTGTCATTCTCTGCACGTGTCTATGGTTCACATGCCAACATTCTGATCCATAGAGCATAGCAGGTCTCACGGCTGCTTTGTAATACTTTCCTTTGAGTCCAAAGAGACTTATTACAAAGAACAGTAGAGGCTCCTCCACTTTAGCCAACTTGCATTTATTCTATGAGTAATATCCCTAAAAATTTCCTCATCTTGTTGCAATATAGGACCTAAGTATATAAAAGAATCTTTCATAAATGTTATCATCTCCAATATTCACCTCAAGTCATTCACCATAGTTTCCATCAAATGTGCACTCTTTATATTCCATCTTAGCCCTACTTATACGAAATCCTTTAGTCTCTAAGGCATGTCTCCAAATCCCCAGCTTCTCATTTACTCTATCTCTTGTCTCATCAATCAAGTCAAGTACTCGTCCATAATCAAAGCAAAAAGGAATGGACTCAAAGATGAACTTTGATGCTGATTGATATTGATGTTAAAATAGTCGGTCTTCCCAGATTGAATCCTTACACAAGATGAAATCCCATCATACATATCCTTTATAAGGTTAATATATAGGACAAGTACTTGTCTCTCCTCCAAAACTCTCCACAATATCTCCCTTGAGACTGAATAATAAGCCTTTTCCAAACCAATAAAAATAATATGGAGGTTTTTAGCTCTATAAACCTTCATTGTTCTCCTCAACAAGTTGAAAGCTTCAATAGTTGAGCGATATGGTATGAATCTGAATTGATTTTCAGTTACTTTGAAAACTTACCTCAACTATGATATACTAGGATATCTTATTACCCGCCAACTATGATATTATAGGACCTAGCATGAATTCAAAAAGGTCGATAAATGCACATAGCAAATTAAGTCTACACAAACTCATGTGATCATTTTAAAAATAGAGAAAACATGGATGCGCCACTCCATAGTCATATATATGTAATCACAAGGGCATTGTTCATTAATAGAGTGGTCTTTCTTATTAGATAATGTTGAATATGATCAAAAGCATCCTTGGGATGATAAATAGTAAAAAATACCTCCACAGTCACTACTATTTCACTCTTAGATGGGTAACTTTTCATATTCTGTAAAGCATGATTCTCATATGAGTTTAATGGGGCTGCCCCTTGCGGGCAGCCAACATGGCTGCCCCCGCGCCGTTTTCGAAGCTTTTTTTATTTTTTTTGAAAAATATCGCCATGTATATTCATGCATATATCCCTCCTATATGCCATTCGAATTTCGTCAGACAGAGACTCATACGGCCTCCATCGAGACAGTCATTTTTGACGGTAACAGGATTTTTTAAATCGACACCATCTGGATGGAGGCCGTAGGAGTCTCTGTTTCTGACGAAATTCGAGTGGCATATAGGAGGGATACAGGGATGGATATACATGGTGATATTTTTCAAAAAAAAAAAATAAAAAAAGTGCCGAAAACGGCGCGGGGGCAGCCATTGTTGGCTGCCCGCAAGGGGCAGCCCCATTAAACTCTTCTCATATTGATTGGTTGGTTGATATCGAGGCCGCTACTCATCTCTTCGATGAGAAAGGTTTCTTTCGACAGTTGTGACTAGAAGGTCTCCTCGACAGTTGTGACCGGTGCACCCATGCTGAAGTGTATAGGTTGTTGATGGGAGATTATTTTTTGAGTGAAGAAGGGAGGTTACCCTTATCAATGATATCAGGGTCACTTATGTTCTCTTTTTTTCGGAGTTCTCTATTAAACTGTCAAGCTATTTTTTGTGGTGTTTCATTAGTTATTCAAGACATCTTGATTAAGGGACAATGGTTTGGGTTATGAAGAAAGGGTTGTCTAATACTTGGTCTCGTCCATTATCACTACAATTTGCTCCAAGATTCAGGTTTCTCCCTCTTCATGTGCTCTATGGCAAGGCCAAACATGTGGTATGCAAATTTGTTCAGATGACTTAATATAGAGTATACGAAGAATATGCAAGAATTATGTCATTTTGTGCAGTTTATATTTTTAAAATTTGAAATAATGACAAGTCATTATTAATGCTTTATTTTTTGTGAATAAAAAGAATTTTCCATGATTAAAACTAAAGCTAAGTTAAGCTCGTACTTTTAACATAAATTTTGATAACAAAATCATGTAAACATGGAATATATGTAAGCTTTATTGTCCTCAATTCAATATATAAAAACCACTAATAAAAATAAATATTTAAGTCTAAGTTATATATAACTGGACTGAATATGCGGTCTATAAGGTCAAATATATGCCTATGCGGATCAAATATGTGGCATATACCGCATAATGCAATGCATAGAGAATATGGTTTGGCCCACCTACCACATAGGCATATGTGCCCGCATATGCGGGTAATGCAGATACATTCTCAAACATCGCTATATGGAACTTGTGCTTAAGTCACCTCTCTTTGCAATTTCTTTGTTGAATTCTTCCCCAGCTCTGCCAACTGGGGAAGCATCACCGAAGTTCTTATCATGTCTTCAAATAAAATTTATTTAATTGCTTTGTTTGAGTAGGACCCTATTGATGTTTGGGAACCTAGCAGACATCCTTACCATCCGAGGCATCGTTATTATCTTGTTCTTTGTCAACAACTTTTCCATGTTTCTTGAATCTTTCCAATAAAAAAACTCATATATTTACTGCATTATAGCCAGTTTTGTTAATGAAATGAAAACTCAATTTGATACCAATGTGAAGATTCTTCAGTCAAATAATTCGAGGGAATTTCTCTCCAGTGACTTTTGACTACTTGTCTTTTTTTTTTTAAAACAATTACGGGTAAACTCCCAAGCTGGGAGCTACTGCCTCAAAATTATATTAAAAACCAACAGAGCTGATTACATTAACGAGAAGCCCAGAGGCTGTAGAGGGCTTTACAATGGATAGAAGCATTTTCCGGGTAGAACACTTGGTTATTAAAAATGTTGTCATTTCTCCCCTGCCATATTGCCCACAGCCCAACGAAAGCAATTGAGACATCCTCCTTCGTCCCCTGCCCCACTCTTCTGATGGACTGCCAAAACGATGCAGCGTCCTCCCACTGCAGCCAAGACAGGCACAGACCGCCCCACACCTCGGACGAGCTCTGACACTTGAAAAAAATATGTTCCGCGTCCTCCTGTTGTTCAAGGCACCTGCTGCAAATCACGTCATCTAGACCAAAAATCTTTGCGCGCCTTACTTTGTCACAAATGCGATCCCTCCTTAAGCACCAAAGGAAGATCTTAACCCGGGTCGGGATCTTTGCAGCCCACACCACCCTCAGGTCCTGAATAATACCCGGGTCGGACGGCTCCGTGCAACGACTCAGGTGCTCATAGATTGCTTTGACGGAGAGCTTCAACCCACTCCATTCGAAGTGATCCCCAACCACGGCATGGGAATCCTGGAAAGTTTCAGATGTCGTAGGCAGAACAGATTGCAAAGCCAAAAAGTCCTCCGATCTTTGGCCCGGAAGGTCATTGACAAACAGGGGAGCCCAGTGCCGGTCCCCACCTCCTGGTTCAGCGTCCCACCACGATCAGCCGCCAAGGCGTACAATCATGGGAATCTCGAGCACAGCCTTCCCTCTCCTGTCCAATCATCCTCCCAAAAGCAGAACACACTCCCATTGCCCACCTTTGGAATCAAGAATTGAGTGAGGGACGGAAGAACATACCGAACACCTGCCCACAACAGAGACTCCACCGCAGCCTCCCTGCCTCCAAGTCCCCACCCACCCCATAGATCTTGCGAAGAAGGCGAGTCACCAACGAGGATGAGGGGACCCAGATCTGGGCCACCCATTTACCCAGCATCGCCTTGTTCATAAAAGCAACATCCCGAATTCCTAGGCCACCGTCCTTCTTCCTCTTCGTAAACTCCTTCCATCCAACAAGATGGAGCCCCGCCCGCTGCCACTAGCCATTAGACCAAACAAAAGCCTTCATCATTGCCTCAATTTTCTTCCGTACCCCCACAGCAAGGATACGCGTAGCAAAAAAGAAGAGTGGAATCGCCGAAAGAACGTGCTTCAACAGAACAAACTTGCCCCCCTTGGATAGAGCGGATGCCTTCCAACCCGCCATCTTCTGTTCCATCTTCTGAAGCACAATATCCCAATCAGATTTTTTTAATTTCCCATCCGTTAATGTCAATCCCAAATAAGTCAACGATAGCGACCCCAGGGAGCAGCGCGTAATGGCAGCCACCGCCTCTCGCTCTCTGTCAGTCATCCCGAAAGTTACCACCTTGGACTTCACATTGTTGGCTATTAACCCTGAGAGCTCTCCAAAGATATCAACCAGCATCGTCGCGTTCGTCGTGTGTTCATCTAAACCCCCAAGTAGGATCAGTGTGTCATCCGCATACTGAAGCACATGTATAGATAATTCGTCCATACGGAAACCAACACACAAGTCACACTCCTCAACCTGCTTGAACAAGACGGCCAGGGCATCGGCAACTATCACAAAGAGCATCGGAGCAAGGGGGCAACCCTGCCTCACCCCCCGTTGCAGTTGAAACGGACCACCCTCCGGCGCACCATTAACCAAAACAGAGAATGAAGCTGTCGTGATACATCTTTTCATCCACCCAATCCACACCTCCGGGAAGCCCCTCCGCCTCAAAGATGCCCACATGAAATTCCAATCCACACAGTCATAAGCCTTGGAGAAGTCAATCTTCCAAAGAGCCCCTTTCGCCTTTGACCTCTTCCAATGCAAACAAATTTCCGACGCCATCACTAAACCATCCGTCATTTGTCTTCCAGGGATGAATGCACTCTGACCCTGCAGGACGATCGAATCTATAACCATCTTAAGGTGGTTTGCCAACGTCTTCGCAATAATCATATATAAGGCATTAGATAGCGCGATCGGGCGGTAATCAACGATATATGTTGGGAACTCCTTCTTCGGCAGCATAAATAAAAATGCCCTGTTTATCTTATCAAACCCCCTGTTGCCTTCTGCAAACTCCTTCACCAAATCAACAAGCTCTCCTTTCAAAAGGTCCCAGAACTCTTTATAGAAGAACACCGGGAAACCATCAGGGCCCGGAGCCCCATCCGCATTCAGATTCCACACGGCACACTGATGAGAGCGAAATCCACCTCTTTAATATCGATGAATTGTAGTATAGGAGGTGAAAATCGGTCGATCAAAAACCACAAGCTTTGAATGTTGTGGAATATTTTACTTGGCAAGTTTACCAAGGTCGAACACAGGAAACGGTGATTTTTAGTTGCGCGGTTTTGAAATCAAATTAAATAATCAATTAATGCTCGATTAATTTGTGTGTTGCAAAAATATACAATGCAATAATGGAAATGCTAAGGAAAGTAAACAGAGTTTATGCTCCGGATCTGTGATTTAGTGATATTTAATCCAAACAAGATTAGTAAATAAATCCTCAAAATATGTCACAGATCAAAAAGAAATTCAAAATGTAATCTATCCAATCAAATCCAAGTTGCAAGGAGGTATTGAATTATCCTGTCAGGACTCCTTGTAATTCGCTCCTCAAAAGCACAATTTAAGCAAAGGAGTGATAAGGAAATTAATTAACGTCTTCTTCCTCGATCTAGCCTCCTGCACAGATTAATTTATTAAACCACAAAGATATCGAGAGGTTGATAAAATTAAAATCCTCAATAGAACTCCTGCCAGAGAAATCATCAAATTATCCAAGGTGATTGTGGCACAAATATGTCAAAATAAGCCTACACATGTCAACAGATATATTCAATAAATATTATCAATAAACAACCTCAAATCTGTCCACAATTGATGCTAAGTTGTGGAACACGGAATTAGCTTCGAAACGACATATTATAGGCTAAAATCGGAGTTCAGATGGAGAAGATATGCTAAAATGAAGTTTCAGGGACTAAAAAGTAAATAAAATAAACTTTTCTTTTTCAAAAAGGTCCCTGCAGGGCTTATCTGAAATTTAGAAAGTCCGGAGGGCTCCCTCTGCAATTTACCCCAGCGGGGGTCTAAATGTAATTCTGGAAACACGCGGGGGCTTCACTGCAATTTCGCCAGCCACGCACGTGCGTTGCGCGTGCGCCTGGAGGCTCGGGGCGGAGGCTGGAGGTTCGGGGCCCCGAAGGAGAGGCTCGGGTCCCAAGCCTGTGGTTCGGGCCGGACCTGGAGGCTTGGGTCCGGACCCTAGGATCGGCGGAGGCTGTCGAGGTTCGGGCGCCCCGAGCCTCGAGGCTGGGGCCGAGGCTCGGGGGGGGCTGACGTGGCGGCCCTTAGACCGTCGGATCAAGGGCTACCAGCCCAGATCCGACGGCAGCTGGAGCGGGGCGGAGCTGGCCTCCGCGGTCGAGGCGGCGAGACCTCCGCGCGAGGCGGAGGCGCTGGCGCGGCGGTGGTGCTGCCGGGAGCGGCGGTAGGCGACGACACCGCCCCTCGGCCGACACACGGCGCGAGGGCGGCGGGGTTGAAGGCGACGCGGTGCGGCGCGGAGGAGCGGAGGTGCTGCGTGGCGGAGGCCGCGCGCGGTGGAGGGCGGTGCTGGCGGAGGCCGCGTGAAGGTGGTGTGGACCTGCAGGATTAGTAGAAAAAACGGGGGGGGGGGGGGTGCGTGTGCTGCGATGGAAAGAAAACCCCGGCCTGTGCGAGGCCGGTGATGACGCGAAGGGGAGGTAGGTGTGTTGGAGTACCTGGGGGGATGGAGCTTCGAGCTCGGTAATGGCCGAGAAGTGGCCGCAAGCCAAGGAGCTCAGGCGGCGAGCTGGGGCTCGCTACGGCACGAAGATCCTTCGTGGATCACGCCAACGGCAGCCGTCTACTGCTGTCACCAGAAGGGGCTGAAGCTTGAGGATATGGCGGATGCGGAGGAGCTTGGTGGTGTCGAGTTTTTATAGGAGCGGAAGAGGGCGGTTACGCAGGTGAAGCTTAGCCTCGTAACGGCCGGAGAATGAAGGCGGCGGCCTGCCGTTACGAGGGGGAGATGGAACGACCGAGGGGGAAGGGAAGGGTTGGCGTGATGGCTGGAGGAAGAAGAGGGTCACGTGCGCAGCACGTGACCCGGGGGGGGCGGCCTGGAAAGAGAGTAAGTGGGGGGGTGCCACGTGGCACGCCCAGGTGCTGCCACGTGGCACCAAAAAAAATTTCAGATTTTGGGAGGAGGAAAAGAGGTAGAAGATGACCTCGGATCGAAAAATTTTCTTCACGAAAGTTGTTCGTCTCGTCGAGATCTACAACTTTCATGAAGGGTCCGAGAGCAAAAGAGGTCACCTGTGCGAAGTGGTATTTTTGGCGGCTTTCCATGTGTACGAAAAACCGCATTTTTGGGATTTTGTATTTTTTTGGTGGTTTTAGAGAGGATAAAAATTCTATAAAAAATACGATAAAATAGAAGAAAATTATTCACACATTAATCTAATTTTTTTTGGATTTTTAGAAGATAAGAAAATAGGAAAATAAAATAGAAGTGAGAAACGCACCACTTTTGTGCAGACCGACAACGGACACTTGGACTTGGTCAGTTTCTTTGATTTCAGTTTTGATCTGAATTTGGATTTTTGCATTTCTTATTAAAACTTTCATCAAAGGACACAAATGAAAAAGAAATAAAATTAAAAAAGTTAATTATGCACATAAATACTCAGGTCAAAATTAGCAAAAAGTCAAAATGCGCAAAAGAGGCCCAAAACCCAACTTTCACATATGAGCTCCGAATTTTATGAAATTGGTCTTGTTTTGAAGGTATTTGAAAATGGAGTACTTTAAAAGTGAGTAGACCAAAATCGGACACTGTATGAGGGAGATATGCTCGTTTTAGTCCGTCAGATGTGAAATTTGACTTTGAGGTTATTTGACACTTATTGGAGTCAGTAATTTTTTTGTATTTTTTATTTAATAAGGTTAGTAATATCTACACAATGGAGGTGGTTTTGAGTCAATCGGAGTTAGGATGAATTAACTAAAAATGTGAGAAGTTAGCGGCTTTTTGGGCTAATTTACACTGGGAATTTTAAATGCAATTATGCATGATGAAATGCTGGTATTATTTATACATGCATGATGGCTAATAATGCTCTATTAATGAATAATTACAGGTGGATGATGGGGGACAGAGCCTAAATGACCAATTTTAGCATGATGAATACGAGATTCATCACACACCTGATCTCAGCCTCTGTGAAAGGCATCACCAGCGCTTCCACCTGCGAGCTGCTTAAGCACCTCGCCCCTCTTCCCAACCATCCCCATCCACCGCTCCGCCGCCTCCGGGAAAAAGCAATATAATGGTCCCGAATCGCACTACCAGTGCTCGCCTCTCCAGTTACGCGCCTATCTCCCACCTGGATATCATGGATGGAATTCCTCATGCGCCTCCCCGAGGCCACGCTGTGGAAGAAGCGCGTATTGGCATCCCCCTCGCGAAGCCAACGTTGTCTCGACCTTTGTCTCCACTCGATCTCCTCTTTTCGATCCTCCAACAAGATCTCCTCTAAGAGCTTCAACCTCTCTTCCATCTCCTCTGGATCCGGACCCCACTCGTCATCTAACCCATCCAGGCGCGACACGCCCGCCTAAGCATCCCCTCTCTTCTGCCTTCATCGACTCCGAACATCCCTTCCAAAGCATTAGAGGTGAGACCGCAACAAAGCCAACTTCCCAAAGAAACGACCAACCGCTGATCCCATCGGATTCCAATTCCTCCAACGAGCCATCACATCGTCCCAGAACCCCTCCTCCAACAACCAACTTCTCTCAAAATAGAAAAGGAATTTTTGTCTAACCTCCTCCACCAATGACCAAAGAATGGGTGTGTGATCGGAGTGAGCCCGAGGCAACGCCCACGCCCTAGAGAAAGGGAAGGTTTCTGCCCCCTCAATCGACACCAAGAATCTGTCTAATCTTGATCGGGATCTCGCATTGCGCCAAGTGTAGGAACAACCCGCCGCATCAACAGCTTGAAGGCTTAAGCTATGGATGGCTCTCCGCAACCCTCCGAGGCCGTGTCTCTGTTGCCGCTCTAATGGGGTCGGTCTGCGGGGAACAGAATGGTATTCAGATCGCCCCCCACCAGCCAAATGTCATCCAGACGCTCCGACCCAATAGCCTCCAGCTCAGCGGCCAACGGCCCCCGCTCCTGATCCGTGGGATCATAAACGTTTATTACAAGAATGTCAAACCCATCCTTCTGCCTCCTGAGCCGCACAGAAAGGGAAGACTGCATATAAGACTCTGAGATCAGATCATAAGCATCCTCCTTCCACCCCGTCAGCAGGCCCCCGGAAACACCGGAAGCCTCCAGATCTGCCATTCCAAATCTACCACCTTTACCGAGCACCCCCCGCAGCTGCGCCGCACCACTAGAGGCCTTCGTCTCCTGAAGAAGGAAGACCTCGGCCAGCGAATCGTCCACCAGGTTCCCGATCGCCAGTCGCTTCTCGGGTCGACCAGCACCTCGCACATTCCAGGAGAGCACCTTCATTTGGGACATCGATTACCCATCACCTTTGGTGGCACCACCCCCAACCGCTTCACCACCGATCTATCCAGAATGCTGAATCCTGTTCGCCAGCCGAGACGATGGAAGACCACAAGGTTCAATCTCCCGCGCTCTGACATCTTCGAGAGCCCGCGCCCGCGAAGCAGCCCGATGAATCTTCTGCCTCAACGGATGCGGCAAGTCCCGTCTTGAGTAGCAAGCTCCAAAGCGCGGCCGTGCTCCGGGACGACTATCACCTCGCCCTCGTTCGAACCAATGTTCTGCAACGAGCCCAGCGGGACGAGTACTTGTCTTTTTTATCTTCCCTTTGATGGTTCATCATTGCTTGTGCTTACACTTTACAGCATAATGGAGTTGCTAAACACAAGCCTCGATACATTCTTGATGTTGTTCCTACTCTACTCACACACTATCGTGTTCTAATCTCATATTGGGAGATGCGGTGCTCACAACTACACTTATGATTAATTGCATGCCTTCCACTTCATTGGTGAGTGGGTACACATTGAAGTCATCTACATGAAAAAGGAGGCTTTGGTTGTTCCTCCTAGCATATTCAGGTGTGTTGCCTTTGTTCACATCCTTGATCCTAGGAGGGAGACATCGGTGTCATTAGCAATAATGTGTTTTCTAAGTCTATTCAAGGAATCGATATTTATGTCAGGAACGAGGTCATGAAAGATTATTAGTGCAAACACCATTTTCTTCGACGCTAATCTCTCCTTTTCCAGTACAGGTATCCATGTGTCTCCATCCTTCATTGTATATGAGACTTCTCTAATACATGTCAACGTGCCTCATCTTAAGTCCCATGTTAATCATATCATACTTTTGTATATGAGACAACTCCCTTCTGAGCTAACATATGCTCCTACCAATCCATCGACAAAGTTTTGCAGACTGATAGTTTATTTTTGTACAGTGATAATGCTACATGGACATGCACTTCTGACATTAGTATTGAACTCATTGCTATGTGTGACGGCACAGGAAGCAGTGCAACCATTAATACAATAAATTTCTTATGGCCTTCAGAAAGGGAAAAATAGTATGTAGCTTCTATTAGCACAAATAACCTCTAACATCATACTATACTATACTATAATGATATGCAGAGGCATCAACAATAGAGATTCCCATCATGTTGAGGTACTATGTGACTCCATAAAGGAGAGGAAGATGAGAAAAGACACCACAACCATGTTGGTGTATGCAGATGACAATGACCTTACATGTGATGACTAAAAAGGACACTGTATATGTGAAGAAACAACCGGCAGAGCAGTGTGCAATCAAGGACCTTGGATCACCGAGACACGGGTTCGTTTGGTTGCAGGGTTGGGCAGGGTTGGGTTGGGCAGGGGTACCCCTGTGAATAGTAAACTGTGAGGAGGATTGGGCCGTTTGGTTGGAGGGGTAACCCGGGTTGGGCCAACCCAACCCTACCCCAACCCTGCAACCAAACGAACCCTTAGGATTAAGGTTGCACATTCCAAAAGAGGTTTAACTATGTCCCATAGGATGTTTACTATTGATTTGTTACATAAGAAATGGGATGTTCAAACCCAAACCAATCTGAATTTCTATGGATCCCAAGCTACACATCTAAGAACATGCAGATATTGGAGACACTTGTTGTTACATGCGGTTGGTCAGAAGCTACTAAATCTGACCATCATGAGGTCAAACATCTCCCTTTTGGCAAGCTCAATCAGTTCATGAAATGCCCTACTTTGGTACATCTCTCAGGAAGAGTTGGTTCTCACTAAGGAGGGACACTCTGGATCTTATGGCATACATGTTGACTATAGGGAAATCTAACTATAGTTCAGTTATATGCATGGGTTTTGAAAAATAAAGAACAAGGCGGTCATCTACTAACATTGATAATGCCCTAAGTGTCACTTAACTTAAACTTGCATTAGACGAAACCAAGGCCCTAGATATCGGTTTCGATCACCATTTCGGTGATCGACCGAAACGGAATTTCGGTGGAATTTTGATCGAAATTCGACCGAAATTTCGGTCATTTTTTGTACTAGGACCCCCATATTTCGGTCATTTCGGTCGAATTCCGATTTCGACAGGATATCAATATTCGACAGAAATTCGAGCGAATTTCGCTGAAATTTGAGGCCATGGTCGAAACTTAAACCTGGGGAAGGAGATAGAGAGATCATTTTGGGTGATCTAACTAGTAGTGAAAGTTACTTGAATCGTGCAAGCTATAGACGAATTCAAAGAAATGAAGTAGAGGAGGCTTTGAAGGTTATGAGTCCTGGGAAAGGTGGGGTGCTTTCTTTCTCCTCTCATGGTGTGGGAAGACTTCGCTCCTCAGCGGCAGAGGTCTGGTTAGGACCGGATGACATCCATGTAGAAGTATGGAGAATTTTAGATGAGCGCAATTTGACTTGGCTTACGAATCTATTCAATGTTATTTGGTGAAGCAAGAAAATGCCTGAAGATTGGAGGAGTATCATGGTACCTCTTTATAAGAATAAAGGAGACATTCAAAATTGTTCAAATTACGGTGGTATCAAGCTGATGAGTCACACTATGAAAATTTGGGAACGTGTGATTGAAAGAAGGTTGAGGAAAGTTTCCAATGTAAAAGAAAACCAATTCGGATTCATGTCAGGTCACTCAACTATTGAAGCCACCTATTTGCTGAGGAGAACAATGAAGATTTATAGAGCTAAAAGGAAGAACCTCTATATGATCTTTATTGATTTGGAGAAGGCTTATGATTTTGTCCCACAAGAGATATTGTGGAGAGTTTTGGAGAAGAGACAAGTATTTGTTCTATACATTAACCTCATAAAGGATATGTATGATAGGGCTTTATCTTGTGTAAGGACCCCGTCCGGGAAGACTGACTATTTTGACATCAACATTGGTTAACATAAAGGTTCAGCTTTGAGTCCATTTCTTTTTACTTTGATTATGGACGAGTTGACAAGTCACATTCAGGATGAGTTACCTTGGTGTATGTTATTTGTTGATGATATTGTGTTGATTGACAGGACTAAAGATGGAGTAAATGAGAAGCTTGAGGTCTGGAGACATGCATTCGAGATTAAAGGATTTCGTATAAGTAGGGCTAAGACGAAATATATGGAGTGCACCTTTGATGGAAGCAATGGTGAAGGAATCAAGGTGAAGATTGGTGACGATAACATTCGAAAGAGAGATTCTTTTAGATAGCTAGGATCTATTTTGCAACATGATGGGGAAATTGATGGAGATGTTACTAATAGAATAAATGCGGGCTAGATAAAGTGGAGAGGAGCCTCTGATGTGCTCTGTGATAAGAAAATTCCTTTAAAAATTAAAGGAATGTTTTACAAAGCAGCCGTGAGACCTGTTATGCTCTATGGATCTGAATGTTGGCCTGTGAACCATAGACATGTGCAGAGAATGGTTATAGCAGAAAAGAAAATGGTAAGGTGGATGTGTGGACACACACGTAAAGATCGGATCCGGAATGAGGCAATCAGAAAGAAAGTTGGTGTATCTTCGATCGAGGATAAGATGCGAGAAAACCGCTTAAGATGGTTTGGTCATTTGCAAAGAAGATCAGCTGATGCACCGGTTAGGAGATGCGAGTGTTGGGATATTGAGCCGGCTAAGAGAGGGCGAGGACAGCCTAAGAAGTGTTGGAAAGAGACTATACGAAGGGATCTTAGTTTTTTTAGATATAAGCCCGAGATTAACCCAAGATAGATCTGAATGGAGGCGAAGAATTCATGTAGCTGGCCCTACTTAATTGTGGGAAAAGGCTTTGTTGTTGTTGTTGTGTAGTCGAAACTCAAAGTCATGTTCACGAGAAAAAAATGGTTCTAGACTCGACGGGTCTAAGAGTTCGAGCATGCACAAAATCCAATGAGCTTACTCCATCTACTTTAATCCGTATACACCTAATATTACACCTTGACCCTCGTAAACTCTTTATCTTACATTATATGCTTCTATCACAAGTCTCCCTTCAGAAACCAAACCATCCTTGAGTTAATGTAACCATATCCAATGTGAACCCCTCAGGATCCGGGTACCCGTTTACGACGCATTTCGCAATAATTCATTCACATTGATTGCAGAAGTTGTAGAAAAGCAGGGAAAATTTTTCGCGCGGCTAATTATCCACATGACATTCACATCCACAACATAACCACAAAGTAAAAGAGACAATGGCACCAAAATTTTCTTTTCATTAATATTCATATCAAGTTACAACATGTACAAGGATCTTCCATTACAACATATATCCCAAAGTGTGATACAAAGGAGATAGCATTTACATCATTATCTGAACAAAAACTGAGACAAGTAATTCATACCGTCTAGTATAAACTCTGTCTCCAGGAAGCATGTATATACTGAGCGGCTACTGAACTGCAGGCTGTTTGCCTGCCACACACAATAGGAAAGAAGAGGCGTCAGCCATTGCTGGTACCTCCCTAAAATTTATAAAAAAACTTGACATTTAATATGTACAAAAGCAAGCAAGTAGAAAGGTGGTATAAGTAAAATCTACATCTACTTGCGTAAGTAAAAAGGGGTTTCAAGTTGTTTGTAATGCATTTCTAATGATTTCCCCAGGACCCGGCATTTTCCCCATATTACCTATTTATTTGTAGTTGAATATTCACGAGGGTATTGGTGTGAGCATATATATCAATTGCTTCAGAGATCATGTTGGTGAGTAAAAATGGAAAAGTTAAGATTGTAAAGATCTATTAATTTATTTAATTTCTTGGGTAGCGAGAATAGTCTTTTGATCATAACTTCTTCAATTCTTAACTTCAATGTTTCAGATATAACTCCTGATGTTGTAGATATAAATATGGATGATCTAGATATAGAATCGCCAAGTCTGTTTGGCGAAGTAACTCAAGCGGTGAAGAAGCCTACAAATGGCTCTTCCGTCTCGCCCTCTAATTGGAAGCGCGGTCCAATAGAGGGATATGTCTATTCCCCAACTACGCCACTGAGACGGGTGAGAGAGACTCCCTAGAAAAGTCGCTCTAGAAAACTGCCCGACTAGTACGGGCGGACGAGCTCGTACGTAAAACTGAAAACCAAGGATCCCCCGCCTGGGTATCCTAAAGACAGGGTCAGCGGAACTGGTCTAAAGTCTGGATCCCAACGAGGCGTAAAAACACTGCGAGCTCGCGTAAAAACCGTGTAAAAGACTGGAATCCTAGACCCGCGCACTTGGCGGCCGCTGCCCTAACTGGGCTTCCTTTCCTCCGCCCAGGTGAGAGTCACCGCGCTCTCGCACGGTCTGGTGTAGAAGTCACCATGGCCGGCACTATTCATTATTATTTTCACTTATTTGTAAGTTCCAAGAATCTCATAGATTTCACCATCATATTTACTTGTGACTTGATGCGTCACCCATCTATCAAACCCAACTTCTCATGATACACAATCATTCTATAACATACATTTGTTTGTTCTGTTTATGCTTGATAGATTTCCTATCTTTTAAAAGCTCGACTTTTCAAATTTCTTCTATATATTCTCTCTGACTAACAAAGGTACGCTCATTGTTTAATATATATATACCTTTCCGAGTTGATTACCCAATTCATTACTATCGTTTAAACTAAATTTGGCTCTGCATGTGTTTTTATTGAAATAAGATGACTATATACCAGATTTGTGGGTGTATCCTATCTAGAATCACCGATATATTTTCTAAAATAGAATATGACAGATAGTGCTGGATAGTGGCAGCATGGATAGCGGCAGCAATTTTTTTGGAACAGATGAGATGATAGTGACTTCCAATAATTGTAGGATCTTTTGGATCCAATGAACTATAAATGTATTGTTAGATATGAAAATTTGTAGTCCATTCAGAGCATAAGACTAGTATTTATGATGTTCTGGTGACCAATTATATGATTTTTAGGATGTAAAAGAATAATATAAGGAACGTAATGGCTTATATATATATATATATTCCTTAATTCCTGTAACATTTATTCAATTTTGCAAGTGCATGGATTTAATTACCATTCGGTTAGAGCCGGACCATAAGTGCTCTCTGGTTATATTAACAATAATAGTTTCAACAACTTCATGCACATAATGCATCCTTCCAATATTAAACCTACCTAACAGGACTTAGGCATGTGGCAATCAATTATAGCTAAAAAAATCTCAAAAATTGGAAAATTGGGAAGGTGACAAAGTATGGAAATCTAGTAGAAATTTCCTTGAATTTGATAGAAATCAAATTTTAAAATGAGAATGATTTAATTCAACACTATTAGCCAAATTAAGAGAATATTATTCTCTAAAAAGTTATTGTAATATTTACAACTGTAACCTCTCAATATATACAACAGAGTTTTGTAATTTATTGGCTCTTGTATATATATATATTTCAGGACAAGATGGAAGTTGGTTTTAATCTCTGAATAATTGATAATCTCACCCTTTTGCTACTAATTTGACTAACATAATATAACCCTTAATTAAATTATATAGAAGAATATATCATATACTACTGTTAAGCAATTATTAATCCATCCTTCGTGAATTAGTTTAAACTATTACTGAAATTGATTCCAGCATCAGATTTTACTATTAAACAGAACAGTCCATAAATTAGATTTAACTATTAATAACTTAGAATCCAGAATACATGTATATATATATATATATTTATTGTTAAAGCAATAATTTTTCATTCATGGTTCATTAGATTATATCATATTCTACTGATTAACAGAAATTCTTAATTCACGGTTCTTGAACTAGATTTAAACTATTTCTGATTTAGAATCCAGAATATATATGTTCTACTGTTAAGCAGCAATTATTAATTCATGATTCATTAGATCAAACTATTACTATGCTAACACAATTCTACCTTCAAAATGACTACCTGGTTTATAGAAATTAAGGGCACCATAAGGCAAAACAAATGATGAAATCAACAAAAAGGTCATCATGAAGGAGTATTTAAAGTGTGCAAGAACATGCATGGCAGCAAAGAGGTAGGTTGGGGATGGTACCTTAGTTTTCCCCAATTTGGGAATGAAATAAGGAGTAATAGCTCCCTAGAAAGATGCTCCAAACTCCAACAACATCAGCTTCAAAGAACAATTGCTTCAATGGGCAATCATAACGGGTACTGCCTTTTGGAGAAGCAAACTCCAATCTTCAGCACTGCTGGACTGTCTCACAGCAGAGAAAAGAGAGAATAAAAAAGGGATTTGGGAGAGAAAGAAAGGAACGAAAGGGAAGGGGTCATCGGATGGGATTTGGGAGGAGTTTCTTAAGATTTGGGGGCTATTTATAACCAAGGAGGAAGTCCATATAATAGACAAGTGGAAAGTAGCAGACTGCTGATCTGGATTATATTTATTTTATTTTTTTGTTTGATTCATTTATTTGAAATGTTAAAAATATGACCGTATTCGCGCCTCAAACACCGGATTTCGACGAGTAATATCTCGTTTTGACCGTCTCTAAACGACGATCAATATGAGTATAATATTGATATACTTTCGGTTGGGTTTTGAACCCCCGAAATTTTCGGATACGGATTTTGTTTAAGGTTAAATTTTACGATTTAAAAATATCAAACGACCTCCGATTGACGAACGGTCGATTCTGTTGGTCTTGTATCGTCGAATCGGATCTAATGATGGTCTCGGTTCGTTTTGCGGTTTTCAAATTTTCGTCGCGGCTTTTTCACGGCGCGCAATACGAAGTGACCGATTTTTGGTTGATTTCGCCCGAACGACTTTTGATTCATGATCAATTGGTCGTTTTAGGTTGTTTAGTATTGACCGACAACGTTATTTGGTTCATTGGACCCAAAATCGGACGAGTTCGGGTTTGGGCGGATTTCGGATGTTACAATTATAAAAACCTCAAAGGGAGTCTCGTCCTCGAGACTCGAGTCAAGGTCATTAAGTATCTTGTTGGGATTTTATATGTCCATAAAAACCTCAAAGGGTTTTGAACCCATAAAAACCTCAAAGAGAAAACAAGTCATATATTTATCATGTATCTAATTACCAATGCTTGTTTTGATGCTTACATCAGAAAAGTTGCGGGTATCGTGCCCGCATGTCGTCTTCGGTCTCCCACGTCGCTTCTTTGACGCCGTGTCGGTGCCACAAAACCTTGACCAATGAAATCTCTTTGCTGCGAAGCTTCTTCACAGCACGATCAAGTATCTGGACTGGCTTCTCCTCATAAGTCAGATCCGGCTCTACATCGAGATTCTCGTAACTGATAATGTGTCAAGGGTCGTGGACATACTTCCTCAGATTGGATATGTGAAAAACATCATGAATAGCTGAAAGATGTGGAGGAAGGGCTATTCGGTATGCCACTTTCCCCACTCTAACCAGAATCTCAAAAGGTCCAACATATCGCGGCGCCAACTTGCCACGAACACCGAATCTCTGTACTCCCTTCATGGGAGATACTCGCAAAAATACCCAATCTCCAACCTATAATTGATAGGAATGTCATTAATATGAGGTTAAGTTAATTTTGAAATAAAGGAAGAGAAGAAGATTGGATACCTGGAATTCCAAATCTCTTCTTCGACAGTCTGCATAGCTCTTCTGGCGGCTTTGTGCCGTCAGAAGTCTCCGTCTCACAAGATCAACAGCTCTCGCGGTCTCCTCCAAGAGATCCACGGAATATAAAGCATGATCACCTACCTCACGCCAACTGAGAGGTGTGAGGCATCTCCACCCGTATAGGGCTTCGAATGGTGCCATACCAATACTAGAGTGATAGCTGTTGTTGTACGTGAATTCCACCAAAGGCAAATGGTCCTTCCAGGACCCTTTCCATTCCAAAGTGCAAGCGCGAAGCAAATCCTCTAGTGTCTGAATGGTGCGCTCACTCTGACCATCAGTCTGTGGATGGTATGCAGAACTCATTTTCAGCTCTGTCTGTAGTGCTGACATGAACTGATGCCAATAGTGAGATGTAAATCTCGAATCTCTGTCAGACACCACCTCACGTGGTATACCATGCAGCCTGATAATGTTCTGCACATAGAGTTTGGCCAACCTGGATGGAGTGTAAGTCGTGTGGACAGGTATGAAATGGGCTGACTTGGTCAACCTATCAACAACGACCCATATAGAATCATGGCCACCTGGTGTCTTCGACAGACCTGTGACAAAATCCATAGAAATGCTCTCCCACTTTCACTCGGGAATGGGGAGAGACTGCAGTAATCCTGGTGGTCTCCTGTGCTCGGCCTTGACCATCTGACATGTCATGCATCTACTAACATGTAGCGCCACATCGCGCTTCATCCCATCCCACCAGAAATGTCGACGCAGGTCACGGTACATCTTCGTGCTACCTGGATGTATAGATAACCGTGAACTGTGTGCCTCATCCAGAATGTCTCTGCGAAGCTGCTCGTCATTGGGTACAACGACCCGTCCTGCCTTCCATAAAATAGACTCTGTCACGACAAAATCATCAAATTCATCCTTGATGGCGCGCATGTATCTATCTCGGGTCCAAGGATCTGTCTTCTGTCCATCTACAATACGATCCCAAAGACCGCTGTATCGTGGAGGCACGGCGGTAGAAATGGATGCGCTCTCCTGAGGATGCCAATCGGTCAAAGTAGCAAGCGTATCCCATGTATATAGCCAGTTCGCTGTACCATCAGCATGCGCTCTCCTGCTAAGTGCATCAGCCACCACGTTTCCCTTACCGGGATGGTAAGAGATCGTGCAATCATAATCCTTCAGCAGCTCGAGCCATCTGCGCTGTCTCATGTTCAACTCCTTCTGATCAAAGATGTACTTTAGGCTCTTGTGATCTGTGAAAATCTCGAAGTTCACCCCATATAGATAGTGGCGCCAGATCTTCAAGGCGAAGACAACTGCCGCCGACTCCAAGTCATGTGTGGGGTAGTTCCTCTCGTGCGGTCTCAACTGCCGTGATGCATAAGCAATCACCTGTCCTCTCTGCATCAACACTGCTCCCAGACCTTCCCCAGATGCATCTGTGTAGACTGCATAGTCCTGAGTGCCTGAAGGAAGAGCAAGAATAGGCATTGTAGTCAATCTCTCCTTCAGTATCTGGAAGGCCTGCTCACATGAATCGTCCCAAATAAATGGAACTCCCTTCTGCGTCAGTCGTGTCAGAGGGCGAACAATGCGTGAAAATCCGCTGACAAAGCGTCTGTAATAGCCCGCTAATCCGAGGAAGCTCCGAATCTGAGTGACTGTCTTGGGCTGCTCCCAAGACATAACTGCATCTATCTTCGCAGGATCAACCGCGATACCTGCTCCAGAAATGATGTGTCCCAAAAATGAGACCTGGGATAACCAGAACTCACACTTGCTCAACTTGACATATAGCTTGTGCTCTCGCAATGTGCCCAAAACAATCCGTAGATCATTCGCATGATCCCATTCATTCCGTGAATAGATGAGCACATCATCGATGAACACCACTATAAACTTGTCCAAGTATGGACGGAAAATACGGTTCATCATATCCATGAAAGCCGCAGGTGCATTGGTGAGCCCAAACGGCATCACCACAAACTCGTAGTGTCCATAGCGAGTCCTGAAGGCTGTCTTTGGAATGTCCGACTCGCGAATCCTCAGCTGATGGTAGCCTGAGCGAAGATCGATCTTCGAGAAAACCGAAGATCCCTGGAGCTGATCAAACAAATCATCGATACACGGCAAAGGATAACGGTTCTTCACCGTTCTCTTGTTCAGCTGCCTGTAGTCAATGCATAACCTCATGGATCCATCCTTCTTCTTGACAAATAGAATCGGAGCACCCCAAGGTGAAGTGCTCGGTTTCACGAATCCCAAATCAAGTAACTCCTGCAACTGCACCTTCAGCTCCCTCAACTCGGCTGGTGCCATACGATAAGGTGCCATGGAGATCGGTTGTGTATCTGGCAATAATGTGATCTCGAACTCGATCTCTCTCTCAGGAGGTAGCCCTGGTAGCTCATCAGGAAATACGTCAGGGTATTCTGATACTACTCGGATATCCTGTATCATCGGCTCCTGATCAGACACCTCCCGAACAAAAGCAAGAAATGAATCGCAACCCTGTTTAACAAGTCGTTGGGCTCGCAATACTGAAATGTACTCCATGGTGGAGTCATGTGTAGTACCCTCAAAAGTGAACTCAGGTAGATCTGGAATCCTGAAGACAACCGTCTTCCTAAAGCAATCAACAAGTGCATGATGAGCGGATAGCCAATCCATGCCCAAAATAAAGTCGAACTCATCAAGCTGTAGGAGTAGACAGTCTGTGATCATCTCATGACCGCCAATCAGTATGGGCAAGTGCCTGACTATCAGAAATATGACAAATAACTGGCCACCTGGCCCTCGGATGTGATATGGAGACGATAGCGTCTCTGCAACTCTATCTAAAGAAACAAGCAACCTCGAAGCAAGGAAAGAGCGTGTCGCGCCGGAATCGAATAAAACATGGAAAGGTCGTCCCAAGACTGAGACCATACCTTTCACCACAGTAGCTGTTGAACGTGCCTGCTCCTCAGTAACGGCATGTAACTGTCCCTGCCTGGCTGATGCAGCACTAGAACCTGCCACACTCTGCGTCTGTCTCTGCTGCTGCCGCCTAAAGTTGGAGTTCCTGCCACGGAAACTCCCTGAACGCTGTGTCTGAGGCTGTGACTGTGAAGGCTGTGGCTGAGGCTCGCCAGAAGCCTGTGGGCACTGTGCTCGGTAATGTCCCCACTCATGACATCGATAGCATCTGACTGGCCTGGTAGGTGGAGTAGCTGTGCCTGTGCTCCGAGTTGGTCCGGCTGGTGGTCTATCTGCTCGCTGCGACCCAGATGGTCGAGCGGACTCTGTGCCACGTCCGGCGAGTGCTCCTCCTAGAGTAGTCGATGGAGAAGAGCGAACACTGCCTGTGAAGGACGAACCTGTAGGTCGGAACCGTCTGTCTGACCTCTGCTGCTGAAACGGTCGACGTATCGGTCCAAAAGATCGCCGCGGTCTAGGTGCTGCTCCAGACGAGCTCCCGAAACGTCTCCCCCTGATGTCCTCGAACTTTTTTTTTGAAGCTCAAAAACGGGGGACGCACTCGATGGTGCTCGCCCCATAATTATTGAAAAAAACAAAGTTGAGAAGAGACTTACAGCGAGTATGCGGAGAGAAAAAGGGAGAGAGAAGAACCCAAAGAAAAACCGAAGGTATCACAATACGATACCTCCACTACAGCAAGGACCCCCTAGGCAACAGACCAATCACGAACCATACGTAAAGCAGAGATGAGGACGTTTTCCGAGTAGAATCGCTGGCCAGCAAACAGGGCTTCATTCCTAGCAATCCAGATGCACCATAGCCGGGAAATAGAAGTGAGAATGTCGTTCCTACTCCTCGCCCGAGAACGAACCAAGCAACCGCAGAAGGAGGCGGAGTCCGAGACGTCAAGCCAACCCAAGTCCGCCCAAATGTCTTGCGTTTTCCCACATCGGAAGAACAGGTGGTCAGTAGACTCGTCCTCCAGATTGCACAGACCACAGGTAGGCGAAACCGAAGGGAAGAGAACAGAGCACCGGCTGCGAGTTAAGAGACGCCCACGACGGAAAAGCCATAAGAAGATGCCAATTCGTTCGGGAACCCTGAGGCCCCAAAAGAATTGACAATCCCGAAGCAAAGAATCATCAGCCACAACCAAGGGCAGAAGAAGAGCCCGGTAAGCCTCGCGAATGGAGAAGGAGCCGTCCTTCCAGCACAGGTGATCGCGACCCACAGAAGGTGAGGGCGAGTCCGCAAGAACCTCCAGTAAAGCCATGAATTCCAATTGGCGCTGATCGGAAAGGTTGCCCACAAATCTGGGCCCCCAAGCAGCCCCATCCCAGTAAGAAGCAACCCTCGCGTCTTTATCATCCACCAACGCGAAGAGGCGAGGAAAAACATCCTTAAGAGGCCCCCTACCAGTCCAATCATCGCCCCAAAAGCGGATGAGCGAGCCATTCCCCAACTTAGTGACGAAAAGAGCGTTGTTACGGACCATAATATTCTTAATATCACGAGCGAAGTGAGAGGGAGAGCCCAATAGGCGAGCATCCCAACCCAAACACCGGTCGACCCCCACAGCCAACCTCAAGAAGTTAATCATTAGATTATCCTCCGGACCCCAAAGGCGAGTCACCCATTTGAGGAGAAAAGCCTCGTTCACGACATCCAACCGCCTCACCGCCAGCCCCCCCTCCTTCTTTGGCCGAGCCACATCGTCCCAAGCGACCAAAGGAACGCCGCTACGCGCAGCCCCCTTCTTACCCCAAAGAAAAGTCCTCAAACAAGAGTCCAACCGCCGACGGACCCCCTTAGGCATACCTTTCACAGAGAAAAAGTAGATTGGCATAGAGGAAAGAACGGACTTGAGAAGAACCAAACGACCTCCCCGAGAGAGGATAGCAGCACGCCAGCCAGCCAAGCGAGCAACCATGCGATCCACCATTGGCTGCCAATCACGTAAGCGTGCCCGTCCCGTAGACAACGGGAGCCCAAGATAATCCAGCGGAAGAGCACCCACGGGACAACGCAAGATCCTCGAACAGACCTCAACATCCTCAGGGGGAGTGTAAAAGGGGACCATAGAGGATTTATTATAATTGATGAGAAGCCCCGACGCCTCACTAAAGAGCTCCAATGTGATAGCCATCCCAGCAACATTCGACGCCCCGCCCTCGATGAAGCAAATGGTATCATCCGCGAACTGAATAATCGGCATAGAGAAGGGCCCAATGGAACAACCACGGGACAGGCCTGCCGCAACCACGTTATGAATCATGCTGGATAACACATCAGCGGCCAGGACGAACAGTAAGGGAGCAATGGGGCATCCTTGCCGAATTCCCCGGCGAGGCTGGAAAAAGCCCCCCGCCAAGCGGCCATTGAGAGTAACCGACAGAGAGGCAGTCGAAACGCAACGTCGCACCCACGAAATCCATAACGGTGGGAATCCCCGCCTCTTAAGAACAGACCATAAAAACCGCCAATCCAGAGAGTCATAGGCTTTAGAGAAGTCGATTTTCCATAGAATTCCCCTAACATCGTTTTGTGCCAAGCATTGGATAATTTCTGACGCCACCGCATAGCAATCACCAATTTGCCTACCCTTAATAAAAGCCGCCTGGGAAGGCGAGATGAGTGATGTCCTCGAACTTCTCCGCAGCATCGGTAGCCTCGGAGATAGAAGTGATGTGTAGTCCTGCCAGCTTCTCCTGCACCTCCTCCTCGCATGCCGCCAATGAACTTTTCCAGATTCTCCTCTGGAAATGCGTCAGCTGCTCGTGTATGGCGCGACAGCTCTGTGTATCTGATAAGTAATCCTGGCTGTCATCTGTCCCTGACGAAGCTCTGCAAACAGTCGGCGCTGGGACTCCCTCCACTTCGCAGAAAAGATGGGGCTCTGAACCTCGTCTCGAAATCGTTCCAAGTAGGCTCTCGGCCTAACTCGGACACTACGGCCTCCCACCATCGCTCGACGAAATCTGTCAGTGAATACTCTATGAAAGATAGCCACGTGTCTCGTGGCGCATGAATTGCCCTGAGCACCTTCATCACTCTCTTCAGCCACTGCTCAGCATCATCTGGTGGACCTGTGCCCTCGAACAGGGGTATGTTGGCCCGTGATAAGAAGTGAAGGACGGACTGGTGCCAGTGTGCTGTGAATACTCGTGTGCATCCATGCCAGCAAAGTCAACAGGGTCCTGCTCCCTGTCCAAGTCTGCATCCTCCTGAGCTCCATGCTCGGGTATGTCCTCTAGTGCATCATCAGGATGAGGCTGTTCCACCTCAACGGACTGGTGCTGGTCCTGCTATATTCCATCCTGAGATGGATGGTACGTGAAATCTGACAGGTCCTCAAACCGCATCTCAATATCCGTCTGCCTGTCAGCAATCTCGGTCTGCTGGGCCAATATCTGCTCCTGCTGGCCTCTCATAGCAGCCTGCTGCTGCTGAAGATCAGTTAGCGCGCTCAGTATGCGCGCCAACTGATCAGAAGTATCCTGGCCTGGTCGAGATGCCATGGCTCTGCGTGAGAATCATAATTAGTCATAACAATGTCATAGACAGATACTTATCATAAATGTATTTCTCTTCTTGAGGATATAATATGAAAATTAATGAAATTGGTGACATCTGTGGTTACAGAATATGAATGTCATATTTCCCTTATCGAACTCACGATAAGTCGGAAGACTATCGCTATTCGAGAACTTAATACGATCGGAATCGAAATACTGCGAATGTACGTATCGGGGTACCACTGCTCTGATACAAAACTGTGAACCCCTCAGGATCCGGGTACCCGTTTACGACGCATTTCGCAATAATTCATTCACATTGATCGCAGAAGTTGTAGAAAAGCAGGGAAAATTTTTCGCGCGGCTAATTATCCACATGACATTCACATCCACAACATAACCACAAAGTAAAAGAGACAATGGCACCAAAATTTTCTTTTTCATTAATATTCATATCAAGTTACAACATGTACAAGGATCTTCCATTACAACATATATCCCAAAGTGTGATACAAAGGAGATAGCATTTACATCATTATCTGAACAAAAACTGAGACAAGTAATTCATACCGTCTAGTATAAACTCTGTCTCCAGGAAGCATGTATATACTGAGCGGCTACTGAACTGCAGGCTGTTTGCCTGCCACACACAATAGGAAAGAAGAGGTGTCAGCCATTGCTGGTACCTCCCTAAAATTTATAAAAAAACTTGACATTTAATATGTACAAAAGCAAGCAAGTAGAAAGGTGGTATAAGTAAAATCTACATCTACTTGGCTTAAGTAAAAAGGGGTTTCAAGTTGTTTGTAATGCATTTCTAATGATTTCCCCAGGACCCGGCATTTTCCCCATATTACCTATTTATTTGTAGTTGAATATTCACGAGGGTATTGGTGTGAGCATATATCAATTGCTTCAGAGATCATGTTGGTGAGTAAAAATGGAAAGTTAAGATTGTAAAGATCTATTAATTTATTTAATTTCTTGGGTAGCGAGAATAGTCTTTTGATCATAACTTCTCCAATTCTTAACTTCAATGTTTCAGATATAACTCCTGATGTTGTAGATATAAATATGGATGATCTAGATATAGAATCGCCAAGTCTGTTTGGCGAAGTAACTCAAGCGGTGAAGAAGCCTACAAATGGCTCTTCCGTCTCGCCCTCTAATTGGAAGCGCGGTCAATAGAGGGATAGGTCCTATTCCCCAACTACGCCACTGAGACGGGTGAGAGAGACTCCCTAGAAAAGTCGCTCTAGAAAACTGCCCGACTAGTACGGGCGGACGAGCTCGTACGTAAAACTGAAACCAAGGATCCCCCGCCTGGGTATCCTAAAGACAGGGTCAGCGGAACTGGTCTAAAGTCTGGATCCCAACGAGGCGTAAAAACACTGCGAGCTCGCGTAAAAACCGTGTAAAAGACTGGAATCCTAGACCCGCGCACTTGGCGGCCGCTACCCTAACTGGGCTTCCTTTCCTCCGCCCAGGTGAGAGTCACCGCGCTCTCGCACGGTCTGGTGTAGAAGTCACCATGGCCGGCACTATTCATTATTTATTTTCACTTATTTGTAAGTTCCAAGAATCTCATAGATTTCACCATCATATTTACTTGTGACTTGATGCGTCACCCATCTATCAAACCCAACTTCTCATGATACACAATCATTCTATAACATACATTTGTTTGTTCTGTTTATGCTTGATAGATTTCCTATCTTTTAAAAGCTCGACTTTTCAAATTTCTTCTATATATTCTCTCTGACTAACAAAGGTACGCTCATTGTTTAATATATATATACCTTTCCGAGTTGATTACCCAATTCATTAACTATCGTTTAAACTAAATTTGGCTCTGCATGTGTTTTTATTGAAATAAGATGACTATATACCAGATTTGTGGGTGTATCCTATCTAGAATCACCGATATATTTTCTAAAATAGAATATGACAGATAGTGCTGGATAGTGGCAGCATGGATAGCGGCAGCAATATTTTTTTGGAACAGATGAGATGATAGTGACTTCCAATAATTGTAGGATCTTTGGATCCAATGAACTATAAATGTATTGTTAGATATGAAAATTTGTAGTCCATTCAGAGCATAAGACTAGTATTCATGATGTTCTGGTGACCAATTATATGATTTTTAGGATGTAAAAGAATAATATAAGGAACGTAATGGCTTATATATATATATATTCCTTAATTCCAGTAACATTTATTCAATTTTGCAAGTGCATGGATTTAATTAGCATTCAGTTAGAGCCGGACCATAAGTGCTCTCTGGTTATATTAACAATAATAGTTTCAACAACTTCATGCACATAATGCATGCTTCCAATATTAAACCTACCTAACAGGACTTAGGCATGTGGCAATCAATTATAGCTAAAAAAATCTCAAAAATTGGAAAATTGGGAAGGTGACAAAGTATGGAAATCTAGTAGAAATTTCCTTGAATTTGATAGAAATCAAATTTTAAAATGAGAATGATTTAATTCAACACTATTAGCCAATTAAGAGAATATTATTCTCTAAAAAGTTATTGTAATATTTACAACTGTATTCCTCTCAATATATACAACAGAGTTTTGTAATTTATTGGCTCTTGTATATATATATTTCAGGACAAGATGGAAGTTGGTTTTAATCTCTGAATAATTGATAATCTCACCCTTTTGCTACTAATTTGACTAACATAATATAACCCTTAATTAAATTATATAGAAGAATATATCATATACTACTGTTAAGCAATTATTAATCCATCCTTCGTGAATTAGTTTAAACTATTACTGAAATTGATTCCAGCATCAGATTTTACTATTAAACAGAACAGTCCATAAATTAGATTTAACTATTAATAACTAGAATCCAGAATACATGTATATATATATTTATTGTTAAAGCAATAATTTTTCATTCATGGTTCATTAGATTATATCATATTCTACTGATTAACAGAAATTCTTAATTCACGGTTCTTGAACTAGATTTAAACTATTTCTGAATTAGAATCCAGAATATATATGTTCTACGGTTAAGCAGTAATTATTAATTCATGATTCATTAGATCAAACTATTACTATGCTAACACAATTCTACCTTCAAAATGACTACCTGGTTTTAGAAATTAAGGGCACCATAAGGCAAAACAAATGATGAAATCAACAAAAAGGTCATCATGAAGGAGTATTTAAAGTGTGCAAGAACATGCATGGCAGCAAAGAGGTAGGTTGGGGATGGTACCTTAGTTTTCCCCAATTTGGAATGAAATAAGGAGTAATAGCTCCCTAGAAAGATGCTCCAAACTCCAACAACATCAGCTTCAAAGAAACAATTGCTTCAATGGGCAATCATAACGGGTACTGCCTTTTGGAGAAGCAAACTCCAATCTTCAGCACTGCTGGACTGTCTCACAGCAGAGAAAAGAGAGAATAAAAAATGGGATTTGGGAGAGAAGAAAGGAACGAAAGGGAAGGGGTCATCGGATGGGATTTGGGAGAGTTCTTAAGATTTGGGGGCTATTTATAACCAAGGAGGAAGTCCATATAATAGACAAGTGGCAAGTAGCAGACTGCTGATCTGGATTATATTTATTTTATTTTTTTGTTTGATTCATTTATTTGAAATGTTAAAATATGACCGTATTCGCGCCTCAAAACACCGGATTTCGACGAGTAATATCTCGTTTTGACCGTCTCTAAACGACGATCAATATGAGTATAATATTGATATACTTTCGGTTGGGTTTTGAACCCCGAAATTTTCGGATACGGATTTTGTTTAAGGTTAAATTTTACGATTTAAAAATATCAAACGACCTCCGATTGACGAACGGTCGATTCTGTTGGTCTTGTATCGTCGAATCGGATCTAATGATGGTCTCGGTTCGTTTTGCGGTTTTCGAATTTTCGTCGCGGCTTTTTCACGGCGCGCAATACGAAGTGACCGATTTTTGGTTGATTTCGCCCGAACGACTTTTGATTCATGATCAATTGGTCGTTTTAGGTTGTTAGTATTGACCGACAACGTTATTTGGTTCATTGGACCCAAATCAGACGAGTTCGGGTTTGGGCGGATTTCGATGTTACATCCAATATACACATATCGTAAAAAAATCCAATGGTGGATAGAAGAGCTGTGCCAGATATAGTCTTCTTGGCAAAGAATTGGATTTAGGAAAGGAGGAGTATAGTTTGACGAGGAGTCAGATGTGTCTATTGTTCTCTGTACAGGTTTGTAATCGTACATGTCAGTTCTTGCAGGATATAGTCAATGCAGCTTTGTTACCCGCTTACCTCATGTTTCGGTGTAAACTTTTATCTAATATGTAGTCTAACATATTATATTATCAACAAACTCTAACTGACATAACAGCAAGCAGCTGCTGATAGTATCAACTTGGACTCCAAGAAAATAGCCTATGCAGCTAATGTTGGGAATGGATACACAACAAGTCCATTGTTGGCTTCTGTACCTACTTGGTAAGAAATCTGATCGCTTGGAAGAGCAAGAAATAAACATTGATGCCCTATCTAGGGATGGCTTTAGCTGCAAACTGAGCGGCATCGACTCGATCACTAGTTGTAAATTTGCATGTTGCTCCAACTAGGGTTATGGAGCTCAAATGTGTCAGCAAAGCAACCATGCATATAGACAACAATTCCATATTTCATGAATGCACAAAACATGCAGATGTTGACTGTGATGGCATCAAAGACTTTTAATATAAAGATGGTTAATGAGCACTCTAGTGTGCTTTAAGAGGATCAAACCATGAACACGTTCAGCAAACCTCTTGGAGCTGAGCATGGTTGATGTGTATGCTCCTGCTCGAGGAAAAGTGTCACATGATATGAGTTGTACCCATCAAGGAAACTCTTGTCTAGTCCATTTTGTGGTGTAACCCTAACCTCTCCCGATACAAGGGTCCTAGGGTTTCATCTCATTCAACGTTCCTCTCATTCAACTCGTAACAAAAAAAAAGTTGCAATACAAAATAAAAATGCATAACATATATCTATTGGAATTAATTAGATGTTGTAAATCTGATTTCTGCATGTATATGCATGCTACGTTTTTCAACAGTTTCGTCTAATAAAATAGGATAAACTATCTAAGATCTAGGTCATATTATCTCAATTGAGTCCGTGCTTCTTTCGAGTCTTCGTTCACATGTAAGTAAACTCCCTCAAGAAATCTATATTGTTTGCATCATATATTTAATACAAGTGGTAGATCTATTATCTCTACCAGAGTCAACCGTTACATATAATAAGTACTATGCATCACCAAACGAGAATAAAAAATATGAATGCATCAACCGGGAATCGAACCCGGGTCTGTACCGTGGCAGGGTACTATTCTACCACTAAACCACTGGTGCTACATACTAATTAATACATATGAAGCTAGATCTCAGAGAGATTCTCATCAGACAATGGCTAGTTTCATAAAATTTTAGCCACTCACCAACTAAAATACAGCTCCTTTTGATGCAGCATATTTCAAAATAATATACTTCAGTTCAGAGCCAGAAGGAGAACCAACTTGTTTTTTAATTGGCAAGGCAAAGTAAATCTTTATGGTGCAAATTATTTAATTCTGTGAAACCAACAGATGCACGGATAACATACTGTGATATTTGCTAAACTGGGGTACCCAAATTTAGATTAAAATTAATTTCCCCCTCAATGAAGAAAAGCAAAGACATCTTGCTAAATGTATGCAAATTGCAAAACCTAATGCCCCGAGTGTGAGCTGCCATAGCATATTTAGCTAGAAGATATTATATTATTGCCTTTTCAACTCTTCTTCCAGCATAGAGAGAAACCGAATCTTCTAACATAGATTGCTAAAAAAATATTACACATAATAAGTGACTCTTCTGCATGTAGAAATAGAAGTTTTACGATAATATATACATCATCTAGACAGGGACTAAATATAGATGCACCAGCTGTGAATCCAACCCATATCCGTGCCCTGGCAGGGTGTTACTCTACCACCAGACGACTGTAGCTACATGCTAATTAATATGCATGAACCTAGATCTAGTCAGAAGTCATCAGATGATAGTTATTTAATCATTTGCCAGTTATTATAGATCCTTTAATGGAAGCATATTCAAATAATATACTTAGACAGATGATGACCCAACTTTTTTTTGAATGTCAAAGCAAAGAAAATCTATCGTGTGATTCTGCGAAATCAGATCCACAGAACCCTGTTCTTGTAATTCACTAAACCCTGTGAACCCAATATCAGATTACCATTAACTTCCACCAATCTAAAGCAAAAAAAAGATGTATTACTAAATTGATGGGAACACAATATTTTCTAGCACAGTGAAACAAAGATAAAAATGCCTTGCTAAACGGATGCAAATAATAATGTTTCAAGTGTGAGCTGAGGTAGCTTAATTTGCTAAAGTAATATTAAGTGCTTTTTCAAGCCTTCTTCCCACATGAAGAGCAACAGCCTTCCGACAGCTTGCTAAAAATATATATATTAAATAAAAAAATGTAACCCTGGTCTGTACCGTGGCAGGGTACTATTCTACCACTAGACCACTGGTGCTTCTTGCTGGCCAATTTCCCCCGCACTAACTTGACACAAATGCATCAATTAGTGGATGGATGGCAAAAATGTCTCGAGATTCATAACCCACAACTTAGCTGATTTCCATGATCCATCAACCACAAAATGGTTAGTCCTGAAATATTTAGCAATCCAAAAACTTTGATGTAAGATTCTTCAAGTGCGTGGTGGCTTAGATGCTACTATTAAACAAATAAGTCCGTCCAATTAATCCATCTAGTTAGAATTACAGGCTTTCTTCCCCAAAAATAGAGCAGGAGTCAAAAACTACAAGTTGCCACATATTAGTGTAAAAGGTGTGTTAAGATATTTGAGTTATTCTGTCGCTCTTTTATATATTGTTTATTTTCGTTGTCCTGTTTATGTAATTTACCCATAGAGCTTTTCTCCTATATAAGAGAGCTCTAGGGTTAGATGAATGTCAAGTTCATTTTCTCCTCAACATGGTATCAGAGCGACGGTCCTAGACCGGAGCCTGTGACCTAACCCTAGCCCCTCCTCACCAAGA
Organism: Ottelia alismoides; assembly: GCA_037367405.1. Taxonomy (NCBI): domain Eukaryota; kingdom Viridiplantae; phylum Streptophyta; class Magnoliopsida; order Alismatales; family Hydrocharitaceae; genus Ottelia; species Ottelia alismoides. Next base: position 474,847 of record JAZKJV010003722.1, on the reverse strand, counting down.
ACCCCTCTCCTTGCGCGGCCTCCCCATGACACCGCCTTCCCTCTAGGGCTGCCAAAGCCTGCGTGTTCGCCATCCTCATTTGATCGAGAGTTAGGTCCTTCTTTGGACCTCTAGGGTGTGACAGGTTCATCTAAAACACCCTAGCCACCAAAAGGCAGCGTCGAAGAATGGAAGAGGTTGTGGTATAAGTCTACTCCCACAACTATCTTCCCATATGTTTGTGTAGACACAAGTCTTGTTCGTTGTGAATCCCAGTCTTGGTGATTGTCGTTGTTATGGGTGACAACAAAGTAGATGCTTCATCCATGGGGGGCTTCAAAGGTCCTGCCCCCATCGTCAAAATGGATGGCACGAACTATGAACTGTGGGCCATGCAGTTCATGAGTCTGATGCAGTGTAATGGCAAGAAGCACATCCTCACGGTGGAGGAACCAAGTGACAAGACTGGGATAAATGTGTCATGGGAGGCAGATGATGCTTATGCACGAGTATGGCTATCTGGGACTGTGTCCTCTGAGATAGCTAATGATATTCTGAGCCAGCCAATGGCGAAGGCTATGTGGGACATTCTCGCCGCCACATACTCACTGACGAAGAATGAGTCGAAGATACTCCAGCTCCAGCATGACATCTTCACATCCAAGCAGAATGATCGTCCCCTTCATACCCTCTATACTTTCTTGAGGGGTATGTTTGAAAAGTTGCATGGTTACATTCCCTTGACTGCTACGCCAGAGCAACTCAAGGCATACAGAGATTCTGTAATGACTAGAGTCTTTCTAGCAGCTCTTGATCCTAAGCATGATGCTGCTCGTGCCCAGATCCTTACTGACACTACCATAGCTCCAATGGAGGAGGCATATCGTAGATTGAGTAGACTATATATATATCCTCAGGAGGTACTCTGCAGTCCCAGACATCTTCAGCTATGTCTGCCTCTCGTGGTAGGGGAAGCCATTTTCCATATCGTGGAAGAGGGAGCACTAACCGTGGCAGAGGAGGGGGTGGTCGACCCCGTCCGCCGTGCACCTACTGCCATAGATCCGTCCACTCTGAGGATACATGCTATTCCAAGCATGGGTTTCCTGCTTCAGCTCGGGCAACAAAGCAGACACAACCAGTTGGGAGCCCTTCACCTGCTCATGATCAGAGATTTAATGAGCTTGTTGCTCGACTCAGGGATATTATGCCCACTACCAGTTCGACTGGATCTCCTTCAGGATCTTTAGAAGTGGTTGCCTCAGCATCAACATCTACGTCAGGTACAGAGTATGCCTTTACTACATGTTACAGGGCGGACTTGTCAGAGTGGATCATGGATTCAGGTGCATCACATCATCTCTGTGGTGACAAAGGTCAGTTTAGTGACTTTCGTCCTGTCCAGCCCGGACGATCAGTTGTGATAGCAGGTGGTACACATTCCCCCAACACTGGTCAGGAGGAGGTGCAGTTGACTCCTACCTTGAGGCTTCCTAATGTTCTCTATGCCCCTGAATTTTCTATGAATTTATTATCAATTAGTCAAATCACCAGAGATTTACACTTTCGTGTCATATTTGATCCATCTGCTCTTGTGTTTCAGGATATACTTACGGGCAGAGTGATTGGAAGTGGCCGCGAGCAAGGGGGCCTTTACAGACTTGTGCAGTCTCCGTATGCTGGTGCATCATCTTCTCTACGCACTGGGTCTGTTTCTCCGTACATGTGGCATATGCGATTTGGTCACCTTTCTCTGCAAAAGCTCGTGTATGTTCTTCCACAGATTTCTCCTCGCTCCACTTTTCAATGTGAGGTCTGCCAGCTTGGGAAGCATCATCGGTCCTCTTTCCGGAGTTGTCAGGGTCCAAGTAGTCATAGTCTGTTTGAGTTATTTCATTTCGATATTTGGGATCCTAGTCGTGTCCCAGATCATCAGGGACATATATTTTATCTTGTTGTCGTTGATGAGTTCTCTAGGTTGTCTTGGGTTTTTCTTCTTAAAAATAAGTCTGATGTTGGTCCTATTATCCAGTCTTTTATTAATGAAGTGAAGAACATCTTTTCTGCTAGAGTCAAGTACATACGTTCTGATAACGCTCTAGAATTCTAAAGTAATCAACTCTCTCAATTTCTTAAGTCTCATAGCATTGTGCATCAGACATCGTGTGCATATACCTCCCAACAAAATGGGGTGGCTGAAAGGAAACACCGCCATCTCTTAGATGTTACCAGAACCCTCTTGATTCAGAGTCGTGCTCCCCATTCCTAGTGGGGAGATGCGGTTCTAACTGCTTATTATCTGGTAAATCGTATGCCTTCTTCAGTGTTAGGGGAGAAGATCCCGTTCTCGATTGCGTTTCTTGAGAAGGATCTTTTCTCGCTTACGCCTTGTGTCTTCGGTTCGGTTGCGTTTGTTCATCAGCTCTCTCCTGGTCATGACAAGTTGTCTCCCAGACCTATCAAATGTGTGTTTGTTGGGTATTCCAATACCCAAAAGGGATATCGTTGTTTTGACCATGTTCGACGAAGATACTATGTTGGTGCTGATGTCACCTTCTTTGAGTCTATTATGTATTTTTCTACCACAGGTGACAAGCTTGCTCCTTCAGACGATGGAGAAGATATATATATGCCTCCTCCTCCATCGTTACCATGTTCTACTCCTCCTCCTCCTCCACTACCACCTAGTCCACCACCACCACCGTCCCCTACTTTCTTTCCACAGGTCTACCAGCGAAGACCCCCTGCTCCTGCGCCTCCTCCATCATCCAGCACGCCTGAGGTATGTACTGGGAATTTAAGTTCTTCTAATGGCATGGGTGATTTTCATGTACAGAATGAGGTACAGGGTGCAGATAATATGTCTACTACTTATGTCGATGATCTGGATATCCCTATTGCACTTCAGAGGCAGAAACGTGCGCGTACGATGAACCCCAAATATGGGGTGGACTTTGGTTCTCGTGTTTCCTTGGAGCGTCTGTCCACGGAGTTTCGGAACTTTGTTGTGGGGTTGTCAGCTGTACAGATACCACGGTCGTATCAAGAGGCTTTGCAGAGCAGTCAGTGACGTTTAGCCATGGAGGAAGAGATGGTAGCGTTACAATCGCGGGGTACTTGGAGTGTCGTCGACCCTCCACCAGGTGCGTCTGTTGTTGGTAGCAAATGGGTTTCTACTGTGAAGCATCGTGCTGATGGTACAGTGGACAGATACACGGCCAAGTTGGTTGCTCGTGGGTTCACCCAGACATATGGGGTGGACTATCAGGACACGTTTTCTCCTATGGCGCGTCATTCTACCCTACGAATTCTTGTTACTATGGCTGTAGTCCGTAATTGGCTACTTTTCCAGTTGGATGTCAAGAATGCCTTCTTGTATGGTGATTTGCAGGAAGAGGTCTATATGCAGCAGCCACCTGGGTTTGCTGCTGAGGGGGAGTCCAGTATGGTGTGCCGTCTTCATAAGGCTATATATGGCCTTAAGCAGAGTCCAAGGGTTTGGTTTCAGAATCTCTCAGAGTTGATACAAAAGAAGGGGTTTGTCAGATCTAATGCAGATCATACTCTCTTTGTAAAGAGAGACCAGAACGGTGTTGTGGTCATCTTGGTTTATGTTGATGACATTGTTATCACTGGCAGTGATGCACAGGGAATCCAAGCAGCTAAGGACTTTCTTGGAAAGCAATTTGTTACCAAGGATTTGGGTACGCTCCGTTACTTCCTTGGATTGGAATTTGCATGAAATCAACAGGGTATGGTTATGACACAAAGGAAGTACGTTACTGATCTTTTATCTGAGACAGGTATGACAGGATGTAGACCAGCTACTACCCCGATGGACCCTAATGTGAAGCTCCACGATGGTGAATCTGAGGAGGTGGACAAGAGACGCCATAGAGAACTGGTAGGAAAATTACTTTATGTTACTATTACCAGGCCTGATATATCTTTTGTTGTTAGTAGAGTAAGTCAGTTCATGGAGCAACCCAGGCAGACGCACATGGATGCAGTATTCATGATTTTGAGATATTTGAAGTCATCTCCAGGCGCAGGTCTTCTGTTTAGAAGAGACACGTCTCTCTCAGTTACAGGGTATGCGGATGCAGATTATGCTGGGTGTCCTAATGACAGGAAGTCTACTTCAGGTTTCATTGTGTTTGTTGGCAGCTCACTAGTCTCATGGAAGAGTAAGAAACAAACTGTTGTTGCTCGGTCCAGTGCAGAATCAGAATATAGGGCAATGGCCCAAGGTAGTACTGAGATGATGTGGGTCAAGTCTATCCTGACTGATCTAATGATTGAAGTACCTCTTCCTATGCATCTCAAATGCGATAATCAAGCAGCTTTATTTATAGCTAATAATCCAGCATTCCATGAAAGGACGAAGCATATCGAGCTAGACTGTCGCTATACTCGGGACTTGATCCAAAAGGGGCTTATCTCAACATCTATGTTGCGTCAGGAGATCAAATTGCAGACATGTTTACTAAATCTCTGGCTATAGGTCCTTTTCATCACTGTTGTTCCAAGCTGAGCATGATAGATATATATGCTCCAGCTTGAGGGGGAGTGTTAAGATATTTGAGTTATTCTGTCGCTCTTTCATATATTGTTTATTTTCGTTGTCTTGTTTATGTAATTTACCCATAGAGCTTTTCTCCTATATAAGAGAGCTCTAGGGTTAGATGAATGTCAAGTTCATTTTTTCCTCAACAAGGTAGATAACTGGCCATAGCAAATTCAGCCCGCATAAAATCATGTGATCGTTTTAAAAATAGAGAAAACATGGATGCACCACTCCGGAATCATTCTAGGAGGAAAATTCAGCCCAGGGGCAAGTTTCAAAACTTATTGGCCATGGACGGGCGTAACTATTTTTTTATTGTGCACTGTAGTAAGCCGCCTCTTCAAGAGGCAGCTTCTACGGGCATATTAACTCTAGGGTGCCCGCCAGACCCTCCCCACGCATTCAGCTATGTTCTCCTCCTCTTCCTTGTTGATGTGTTTGCTGTGACCTCCCCTGCCGACCTCTGCGCATTCGGCCGCCACCTCCGGACCACCTCCAGAGCTCTCCTGTCCTCCCATCCCCCACCTTGATGCAAAATGAAAAAAATCCAATGGTGAAAAATACGTTTTTATGGTGGAACATCTGGTAGGAGAAGAAATTGGAGGGAGGAAGAAGAGAACACTCGCCGGTTGCGAGGGACTTGAACAAGAAGAAGCGTGAAGATCTAGTGTAGGGACAAGAGAGAGGGAGAGGGATAAACAAGGTAAATCTCGAAATTTTAATTAACTTCGAATGAATAAAACTCTAGGCTACCATCTCCTCTATACAAGAGTGGTGGGATTAAAAAAATAGAAAGAGAAATAAATTAAATCTTAACTTGTCCTTAATTGACTCTAACCGATTAATTACTTAATATAGCCGACTAACTAATTGATTCGAGATTGCAGACAATCTCGTTATCTAAAATACAATTGCAAAGGACTCAATTAACTCAGACTCTAATATAATTAAACTTAATTAGCGACGGAAATAGGTGTTAGAGCTGGAGTATGCAAAGTAGTAGGGGAGGTACATGGGAAGGCTTCAGGGTGCAGGGCCAATGGAGGGGATGACGGCATCGATTCTACCGATGAAAGTAGATCTGTAACATGCTGGATATCAAGCCTAGAGGGCTCCTTTCCCTCTGTTTCTACAGTTTCATCTCCTTTGTGGCCTTCAATCTCGCCTTGGACGAAGGCTGCACTAACGGCAACAATCGGCGATGGCGACGGGGCTTCGAAAACCTCAAGGACATCAGCTTCTTCTTTTTCTTCCTTGTAATCATCGGCATCATGTTGTGTTTTTGTATTGTGGTCTGCAGCTTGTTCTGGAATGAATAAACTTCCATCAAACCATATCTTTTCTTGTGCAACAAAGGTTTCTTGAACTTCTATCATAAATATATCTATATTAAACCATGAATCCAACCACTGTTGTACCCTGATGCTTGACTGGAGACGATATTTGTACCTCTCTTGTCGTGAACGTGACCCATGGCGACGACTCAATTTGAGCGAGATTCTCCTAAAATAGACATGGTCTTCGACTTGTCAAAAATCGCTTTCTTCAGACAGAAAGTCGGATCATGAGGACGACCTATTGGCCATGCTCTGATGCCAATTGATGCAAACCGAAAAAAAGGCCAATGGTGAGAAATATTTTTTTGATGGTGGAAAAGTTTGTTGGAAGAAGAAATTGGAGGGATAAAGAAGAGAACACTCGGATGAGAGCAAAATCATTTGGGAACACGGATTGTATCCGACATACCATTTTTGAACATGAGAGGAGGGGATGGATATATTATGAATGGCGAAGATTGCATGAACTTTGACGATGGGATCAATTTGAGTAATGATTTGAAGAATAGCATGTTTTTCAAATGCAAAAAATGACTTGGTGTATTACGTGAAGGTGTTCCACATTAAAAGACATTACATCTTCACGGTGGTTGAATCAAACAAAAAGGTTTGGAATGTGCACTGCAGTGAATGAGACAAGGGTTGCTTATGGAGATTGCTTAATCATCGTTGACCAATCGATAGGCAGTTTGTTGTCTCAATGATTGACAAAACTCACAATTGTTAGAATCGAGCAATTAATCAGAAATATTCACAACTGGATTGTAACTTCATGGCGCTCAGATTTCTTAATCAAATCAAAATATCTCTGTAAACATATATTAGTTACTTTTATACTTCTCTGTTATTTTTCTTTTCTGCTGTATGCTTTTTGTAATTTACCCATAGGCTACTCTCCTATATAAGAGAGCCTAGGGCTGGTGGAATAAACTCTCTTCTACTATTTTCCCAACATGGTATCAGAGCGACGGTCCTAGACCGGAGTTCTTGAAACCCTAACCCTATCCCCACCCGCGTGCCTCTCTCTCGCCGCCGGCGCCCACCCACGCCACTGGCCGTGCGCCTCGAGCCCCGCGCACCTCGCCTGCGGTGAGCATCACACCGCACGCGCTCCATCTGCACCCCATCTGCGTGCACCCCTCCATCGCGCGTCTGTGTGCGCCCCTGCATGCGCACTACGTGTGCCCCTGCCTGTGCCCCTCCAGCACTTCGTGCGGCAGGCGCATACCCTAGCGCACGCCTAGCGCAACATCTTGCGCACGCAGTTCCTCCCTCGCTTGCTCACGCGATTTCTCGCGTGTCTTCGGTGCTCCCTATCGCGCGCTATCTGCTGTGCCGCGCGCTATCTGTTGTGCGTGTGTAACTCCTGAATCAACCCTACACGACCCTGTTTCTAGCGCACACACCGTCAACGAAATGGGTTTGGTTGCTTGAAGTCTACACATGCAACTAAACCCGTCTATGTCCGTGTAGACGATCTTATCTTCAGTCTATTGTTCCAGTCTTCTGTTACCAGTATGTCAGAAAGCAAGGCGGATAATCCATCTATAGGCGCCTTTCATGGTCCAGCGCCTATCGTAAAGATGGATGGTACGAACTATGAACTATGGGCGATGCAGTTCATGAGTATGATGAAGTCAACTGGTAAGAAGCACATTCTTACCGAAGAAGAGCCTGCTGAGAAGACTGGAGCTAATGCCTCGTGGGAGGCAGATGATGCATATGCCAAAGTCTGGTTATCTGGAACTTTGGCGATCGAGATTGCCAATGATATTCTTCATCAGCCCACGGCTAAAGACATGTGGGATATTCTGGAGGCCACATACTCTCAAGCAAAGAATGAGACAAAGATTCTGCAACTCCAGCATGACATATTCACCATTAAGAAGAATGGTCTCCTTCTACACTCACTCTACACATCTCTGCGTGGGATATTCGAGAAGTTGTACAGCTTCATGCCCCTGACAGCCACGCCAGAGCAACAGAAGACCTACCGAAATGCGACTATGGTAGGAGTTTTCCTTGCTGCCCTCAATCCTGAGTATGAGGCAGCACGGTCTCAGATCTTGGCGGACTCTACTATTCCTCCTATGGAGGAAGCCTTTCACAAGTTGAGTCGGATCACTGTTCCCTCTACGACTAGGAATCAGAGTGCTTCCGCCATGGCTGCCAACAGAGGTCGTGGAGGTCACCATCATACCCGTGGTCGTGGTCCTCGTGGCAGAGGAGGCCGCATTCGGCCATCATGTACCAACTGCCATCGTACCGGACATACTGAAGACACATGCTACTCCAAGCATGGATTTCCTGCATCTGCACGAGTCGCTGAGCAGATAGAGCCTCCATTTGCTGCCTCTTTGGATCAGCGCTTTGATGACCTTGTTGCTCATCTAAGGGGCATTATTCCTCCATCCGGCCCAACACATACTACTGAGAGCCAGTCTGACGTTGTTGCATCCGCCTCTGCTTCTACCAGTGCGTCAGGTAGCACACTTGCATTTACTAGTAGTGGATCAGATACTTTAGCATGGATAATGGACTCTGGAGCCACACATCATCTATGTGGCGATCAAAGTCTACTTACAGGATACAGACAGATCCCTCCAGGTCGAACAGTGGTCATTGTTAATGGCACACATTCCCCAATTACTGGTCAGGGGGAGATTAGACTGACATCATCTATGCAGCTCAAGAATGTGTTACACGCACCTAATTTTTCAATGAATTTGTTATCTATCAGCCAAATTACCAGGGATTTACAATGTAGGGCGATTTTTGATCCATCTTCTCTTGTTTTTCAGGGCATCCTTACGGGCAAAGTGATTGGTCGTGGCTATGAGCAAGGAGGCCTCTATCGCCTCAGTCAGCCTCCTTTTACTGGAACCTCATCCTTACCTACTGGACATGTATCCCCTCTGCTATGGCATCTGCGCTTTGGATATCTACCGCATCAGAAGATGCGTCGCGTGTTACCCCAGGGTCTGCCTCACACATCTATCCAATGTGAGGCTTGTCAGTTGGGAAAGCATCATCGGTCTACCTTTCCCAGTCGTCAGTGTCGGAGTAGTACCTCTAAGTTTGAGTTATTTCACATTGATATCTGGGGTCCGAGTCGTGTTCCTGATCATCAGGGACACAGGTTTTATATAGTTATTGTGGATGACTTTTCTCGTGTGTCATGGGTGTTTTTGTTAAAGAATAAATCTGAAGCAGGGAATATTATTATCAATTTTATTAATGAGATTCGTAATGTTTTCTCCACATCTGTTAAAATTGTGAGAAGTGATAATGCCCTGGAATTATGTACTCATGTCCTAGCCAGTTATTTCTCATCCCAATGGATTATCCACCAGACATCTTGTGCCTATACCTCCCAACAGAATGGGATCGCTGAAAGGGAACATCGCCACTTACTAGATGTCACCATGTCACTTCTTATACAGAGCCATGCTCCTTATTCTTACTGGGATGACGCGGTTCTTACAGCATGTTACCTAATAAATCGTATGCCGTCATCTGTCCTAGGTGAAAAGATTCCTTTCTCCTTTATCTTTCCTGGTAAAGATCTATTTTCCTTGTCTCCTCGCGTGTTTGGTTCGGTTGCCTTTGTCCACCAGTTGTCTCCCGGTACTGACAAGCTCTCTCCTAGAGCAGTCAAGTGTGCGTTTGTTGGGTACTCTAGAACTCAGAAGGGGTACAAGTGCTATGATCCATTGCGCAGACGGTATCTTGTTAGTGCAGATGTTACATTTTTCGAATCTGTTATGTATTTTTCATCCTCAGGTGATCAGTTGCTATCTCCAGCTACTACCGATGCCATCTATGTGACACCAACACCACCAGTACCACCACCACCAGCAGCAGCTCCTTTACCATCATATGCACCTCCTATTACTATACATGTTTCACCACTACCATTTCATTATACCCGCAGGCCTACTCCAGCTCATGGTCATGACTCATCACCTAGCTCGCCTAAGGTATGTTCTGAAGATATTACTCTTGATGGATCTGATGATGTTTTTGAGCAGGATGTGTTACAGAGGACAGATGAGCACACAACTGATTTAGATGTTCCTATTGCTATACGCAAATCGATGCGGAGCTGCGCCTCATATCTTTTAGCAGCTTCTGTGTCATTTGAACGACTATCAGGAGATTTCAGGAACTTTGTAGTAGCTTTGTCAGCTGTAGATATTCCACGGAATTACCAAGACGCTCTGAAGGATAGTAGATGGCGTCTAGCAATGGAGGAAGAAATGGCAGCACTTCAATCTAGAGGAACTTGGAGTCTGGTTCCTATACCTGCAGATGTGTCCCCAGTGAGCTGCAAGTGGGTATTTACAGTCAAGCAGAATGAAGATGGCAATATTGACAGATACAAGGCTCGCCTTGTTGCTCGTGGCTTTACACAGACATACGGGGTGGACTATCTTGATACATTCTCGCCAGTAGCCCGTCATTCTACTCTACGGATCTTGCTGTCAGTTGGGCTACTCGTGAGTGGCCGCTATATCAGTTGGATGTGAAGAATGCGTTCTTATATGGTGACTTACAGGAGGAAGTCTACATGCAACAACCATTCGGTTTTGCTGTTGAGGGGGAGTGTTCCAAGGTATGCAGACTTCATAAGGCTATCTATGGCCTTAAGCAGAGCCCTAGAGCATGGTTTCAGAAGCTTTCATACCTCTTTGAAAAATAGGGATACAAACGCTCTAATGCTGATCATTCCTTGTTTGTACAAAAGACTTCAAGAGGTATTATTGTAATCATGGTTTATGTAGATGACATCTTGATTACAGGAGATGATGCACAAGGAATAAAGAAGGCAAAAGAAATGCTGGGTAGCGAATTTGTTACCAAGGACCTTGGAGTCCTTCGATATTTTCTGGGGCTGGAGTTTGCCAGAAATCCGTATGGGTTAGTAATGTCGCAGAGAAAATATGTTACAGACCTGTTGAGTGAAACAGGAATGCTCGGTTGCCGGCCTGCTACAACACCAATGGACCCTAGTATGAAGCTATATGATGATGATACAGAGGAGGTGGATAGGAGAAGATACAGAGAACTGGTGGGCAAACTGTTGTATATCACTATTACTAGGCCCGATATATCCTTTGTTGTGAGTCGTGTGAGCCAGTTCATGGAACAACCACGTAAGGTTCACATGGATGCCATACATATGATACTCAGGTACCTCAAATCATCTCCAGGTGCGGGTTTGCTATTCAAGAAAGGCAAGGTGATCTCTATCTCAGCATGTGCAGATGCAGATTATGCAGGGTGTCCCAAGGACAGGAAGTCCACCTCTGGGTTTGCGGTTTACGTTGGAGATTCTCTAATCTCATGGAGGAGCAAGAAACAAACTGTGGTAGCCAGGTCTAGTGTTGAATCTGAATATAGGGCTATGGCTCAGGTTAGCACAGAAATGATGTGGGTAAAGGCTATGCTTACAGATTTATGTATAGAAGTCCCACTTCCTATGACCTTAGAATGCGACAATCAGGCGGCCTTGTTCATTGCAAACAATCCAGCGTTCCATGAGCGAACCAAGCACATTGAAGTTGACTGTCACTTCATGCGTGACATGATTCAGAAGGGATTCATTGCTACATCCTATGTTAGTTCAGAGAATCAAACTGCAGATATATTCACCAAGGCATTACTACGAGGCCCATTTCAGAAGTGTGCATCCAAACTGAGCATGATTGATATCTATGCTCCATCTTGAGGGGGAGTGTAAACATATATTAGTTACTTTTGTACATCTCTGTTATTTTTCTTTTCTGCCGTATGCTTTATGTAATTTACCCATGGGCTACTCTCCTATATAAGAGAGCCTAGGGCTGATGGAATAAACTCTCTTCTACTATTTTCCCAACATGGTATCAGAGCGACGGTCCTAGACCGGAGTTTTTGAAACCCTAACCCTATCCCCACCCGCGTGCCTCTCTCTCTCACCGCCAGCGCCACCCACGCCACTGGTCGTGCGCCTCGAGCCCCACGTACCTCGCCTGCGGTGAGCATCACACCGCGCTCGCTCCATCTGCACCCCATCTGCGTGCGCCCCTCCATCGCGCGTCTGTGTGCGCCCCTGCCTGCGCATTGCGTGCGCCCCTGCCTGCGTACTGCATGTGCCCCTACGTGCGCCCCTGCCTGTACCCCTCCAGCACTTCGTGCGGCAGGCGCATGCCCTAGCGTACGCCTAGCGCAACATCTTGCGTACCCAGTTCCTCCCTTGCTTGCTCAAGCGATTTCTCACGTGTCTTCGGTGCTCCCTATCGCGCGCTATCTGTTGTGCCGCGCGCTATCTGCTATGCGTGTGTAACTCCTGAATCAGCCCTACACGACCCTGTTTCTAGCGCTCACACCGTCAACGAAATAGGTTTGGTTGCTTGAAGTCTACACATGCAACTAAACCCATCTATGTTCATGTAGACGATCTTATCTTCAGTCTATTGTTCCAGTCTTCTGTTACCAACAGAAAGCAAGGCAGATATTACATCTATAGGCGCCTTTTGTGGTCCAGCGCCTATCGTAAAGATGGATGGTACAAACTATGAACTGTGGGCGATGCAGTTCATGAGTATGATGAAGTCAACTAGTAAGAAGCACATTCTTACCGAAGAAGAGCCTGCTGAGAAGACCGGAGCTAATGCCTCGTGGGAGGCAGATGATGCATATGCCAAAGTCTGGTTATCTGGAACTTTGGCGATCGAGATTGCCAATGATATTCTTCATCAGCCCACGGCTAAAGACATGTGGGATATTCTGGCGGCCACATACTCTCAAGCGAAGAATGAGACAAAAATTCTGCAACTCCAGCATGACATATTCATCATTAAGCAGAATGGTCGCCCTCTACACTCACTCTACACATCTCTGCGTGGGATGTTCGAGAAGTTGTACAGCTTCATGCCCCTGACAGCCACGCCAGAGCAACAGGAGACCTACCGAAATGCGACTATGGTAGGAGTTTTCCTTGCTGCCCTCGATCCTGAGTATGAGGCAGCACGGTCTCAGATCTTGGCGGACTCTACTATTCCTCCTATGGAGGAAGCGTTTCATAGGTTGAGCCGGATCACTGTTCCCTCAGCGACTACGAATCAGACTGCTTCCGCCATGGCTGCCAACAGAGGTCGTGGAGGTCACCATCATACCCGTGGCCATGGTCCTCGTGGCAGAGGAGGCTGCATTCGGCCAACATATACCTACTGCCATCGTACCGGACATACTGAAGACACATGCAAGCATGGATTTCCTGCATCTGCACGAGTCGCTGAGCAGATATAGCCTCCATCTGCTGCCTCTTTGGATCAGCGCTTTGATAACCTTGTTGCTCGTCTAAGGGGCATTATTCCTCCATCCGGCCCAACACATACTACTGAGAGCCAGTCTGACGCTGCTGCATCCGCATCTGCTTCTACCAGTGCGTCAGGTAGCACACTTGCATTTACTAGTAGTGGATCAGATACTTTAGCTTGGATTATGGACTCTGGAGCCACACATCATCTATGTGGCGATTAAAGTCTACTTACAGGATACAGACAGATCCCTCAATGTCGAACAGTGGTCATTGCTAATGGCACACATTTCCCAATTACTGGTCAGGGGGAGATTAGACTGACATCATCTAAGCAGCTCAAGAATGTGTTACACACACCTGATTTTTCAATGAATTTGTTATCTATCAGCCAAATTACCAAGGATTTACAATGTCGGGCGATTTTTTATCCATCTTCTCTTGTTTTTCATAACATCCTTACGGGCAAAGTGATTGGTCATGGCTATGAGCAAGGAGGCCTCTATCGCCTCAGTCAGCCTCCTTTTGCTGGAACATCATCCTTACCTACTGGACCTGTATCCCCTCTGCTATGGCATCTGCGCTTTGGACATCTATCGCTTCAGAAGCTGCGTCGCGTGTTAGCCCAGGGTCTGCCTTACATATCTATCCAATGTGAGGCTTATCAGTTGGGAAAGCATCAACGGTCTACCTTTCCCAGTCGTCAGTGTCGGAGTAGTACCTCCAAGTTTGAGTTAGTTCACATTGATATCTGGGGTCCGAGTCGTGTTCCTGATTATCAGGGATACAAGTTTTATATAGTTATTGTGGATGACTTTTCTCGTGTGTCATGGGTGTTTTTGTTAAAGAATAAATCTGAAGCAGGGAATATTATTATCAATTTTCATAATGAGATTCGTAATGTTTTCTCCACATATGTTAAAATTGTGAGAAGTGATAATGCCCTGGAATTATGTACTCATGTCCTAGCCAGTTATTTCTCATCCCAAGGGATTATCCACCAGACATCCTGTGCCTATACCTCCCAACAGAATGGGATCGCTGAAAGGAAACATCGCCACTTACTAGATGTCACCAGGTCACTTATTATACAGATCCATGCTCCTTATTCTTATTGGGGTGACGCGGTTTTTACAGCATGTTACCTAAAAAATCGTATGCCGTCATCTGTCCTAGGTGAAAAGATTCCTTTCTCCCTTATCTTTCCTGGTAAAGATCTATTTTCCCTGACTCCTCGTGTGTTTGGTTCGGTTGCCTTTGTCCACCAGTTGTCTCCCGCTACTGACAAGCTCTCTCCTAGAGCTGTCAAGTGTGTGTTTGTTGGGTATTCCAGAACTCAGAAGGGGTACAAGTGCTACGATCCATTGCGCAAGCGGTATCTTGTTAGTGCAGATGTTACATTTTTTGAATCCGTAATGTATTTTTCATCCTCAGGTGATCAGTTGCTACCTCCAGCTACTACCGATGCCTTCTATGTGACACCACCACCACCAGTACCACCACTACCACCACCAGCAGCTCCTTTACCATCATCTGCACCTCCTATTGCTATACCTGTTTCACCACTACCATTTCATTATACCCGCAGGCCTACTCCAGCTCACGGTCATGACTCATCACCTAGCTCGCCTAAGGTATGTTCTGAAGATATTACTCTTGATGGATCTGATGATGTTTCTGAGCAGGATGTGTTACAGATGACAGATGAGGACACAGCCGATTTAGATGTTCCTATTGCTATACGCAAATCGAAGCGGAGCAGCGCCTCATATCCTTTAGCAGCTTCTGTGTCATTTGAACGACTATCTCGAGATTTCAGGAATTTTGTAGTAGCTTTGTCAGCTGTAGATATTCCACGGAATTACCAAGACGCTGTGAAGGATAATAGATGGCGTCTAGCAATGGAGGAAGAAATGGCAGCACTTCAATCTAGAGGAACTTGGAGTCCGGTTCCTATACCTGCAGATGTGTCCCCAGTGAACTGCAAGTGGGTATTTACAGTCAAGCAGAATGCAGATGGCAGTATTGACAGATACAAGGCTCGCCTTGTTGCTCGTGGCTTTACACAGACATACGGGGTGAATTATCTTTATACATTCTTGCCAGTAGCCCGTCATTCTACTCTACGGATCTTGCTGTCAGTTGCGGTTACTCGTGAGTGGCCGCTATATCAGTTGGATGTGAAGAATGCGTTCTTATATGGTGACTTACAGGAGGAAGTCTACATGCAACAGCCACCCGATTTTGCTGTTGAGGGGGAGTGTTCCAAGGTGTGCAGACTTCATAAGGCTATCTATGGCCTTAAGCAGAGCCCCAGAGCATGGTTTCAGAAGCTCTCAGACCTCTTTGAAAAACAGGTATACAAACGCTCTAATACTGATCATTCCTTGTTTGTACAAAAGACTTCAAGAGGTATTATTGTAATCATGGTTTATGTAGATGACATCTTTATTACAGGAGATGATGCACAAGGAATAAAGAAGGCGAAAGAAATGCAGGGTAGCGAATTTGTTACCATGGACCTTGGAGTCCTTAGATATTTTCTGGGGCTGGAGTTTGCCAGAAATCCGTATGGGTTAGTATTGTCGTAGAGAAAATATGTTATGGACCTGTTGAGTGAAACAGGAATGCTCGGTTGCCGACCTGCTACAACACAAATGGACCCCAGTATGAAGCTATATGATGATGATACAGAGGAGGTGGACAGGAGAAGATACATAGAACTGGTGGGCAAAGTGTTGTATATCACTATTACTAGGCCCGATATATCCTTTACTGTGAGTCGTGTGAGCCAGTTCATGGAGCAAACACGTCAGGTTCATATGGATGCCATACATATGATACTCAGGTACCTCAAATCATCTCCAGGTGCGGGTTTGCTATTCAAGAAAGGCAAGGTAATCTCTATCTCAGCATGTGCAGATGCAGATTATGCAGGGTGTCCCAAGGACAGGAAGTCCACCTCTGGGTTTGCAGTTTACGTTGGAGATTCTCTAATCTCATGGAGGAGCAAGAAACAAACTGTGGTAGCCAGGTCTAGTGCTGAATCTGAATATAGGGCTATGGCTCAGGTTAGCACAGAAATGATGTGGGTAAAGGCTATGCTTACAGATTTATGTATAGAAGTCCCACTTCCTATGACCTTAAAATGTGACAATCAGGCGGCCTTGTTCATTGCAAACAATCCAGCATTCCATGAGCGAACCAAGCACATTGAAGTTGATTGTCACTTCACACGTGACATGATTCAGAAGGGATTCATTGCTACATCCCATGTTAGTTCAGAGAATCAAACTGCAGATATATTCACCAAGGCATTACTACGAGGCCCATTTCAGAAGTGTGCATCCAAGCTGAGCATGATTGATATCTATGCTCCATCTTGAGGGGGAGTGTAAACATATATTAGTTATTTTTGTACTTCTCTGTTATTTTTCTTTTCTGTCGTATGCTTTATGTAATTTACCCATAGGCTACTCTCCTATATAAGAGAGCCTAGGGCTGATGGAATAAACTCTCTTCTACTATTTTCCCAATATGGTATCAGAGCGACGGTCCTAGACCGGAGTTCTTGAAACCCTATCCCCACCCGCGTACCTCTCTCTCTCGTCGCCGGCGCCCACCCACGCCACTGGCTGTGCGCCTCGAGCCCCGCGTACCTCGCTTGCGGTGAGCATCACACCGCGCGCGCTCTATCTGCACCCCATCTGCGTGCGCCCCTCCATCGCGTGTCTGTGTGCACCCCTGTCTGCGTATTGCGTGCGCCCATGCGTGCGCACTGCGTGTGCCCCTGCATGCGCCCCTGCCTGTGCCCCTCCAGCACTTCGTGCGGCAGGCGCATGCCCTAGTGCACGCCTAGCGCAACATCTTGCGTATGCAGTTCCTCCCTCGCTTGCTCACGTGATTTCTCGCGTGTCTTCGGTGTCCCTATCGCGCGCTATCTGCTGCGCCGCGCGCTATCTGTTATGCGTCGAGATGCCATGGCTCTGCATGAGAACCATAATTAGTCATGAAAATGCCATAGACAGATACTTATCGTAAATTCTTTTCTCTTCTTGAGATATAATATGAAAATTAATGAACTTGGTGACATCTGTGGTTATTGAATATGAATGTCATATTTCCCTTCTTGGACTCACGACACGCCAGAAGATTGTCGCTATCCGAGAACTTAATACGATCGGAATCGAAATACTACGAATGTGTGTATCGGGGTACCACTGCTCTGATATCAAACTGTTAACCCCTCAGGATCCGGGTACCCGTTAATCACACACTCGCACTATTATTCACATGAGATCGCATGAAGTTACAGAAAGGCAGTGAAAATTTTTCGCGCGGCTAATTATTCACATGACATTCACATCTACAACATAACCACAAGATCACAGAGAGACAAATGGCATCAAATTTCCTTTTCATTAATATTCATATTCATTTACAACTTGCACAAGCATCTTCCATATTACAACATATATCCCAAGTGATACAAAAGAGATAGCATTTACATCCTTATCTGAACAAAAACTGAGACAAAGTACTTCATACCGTCTAGTGTATACTCTGTCTCCAGGAAGCATGTATAGCTACTGAGCTGCTACTAAACTGCAGGCTGTTTGCCTGCTAAACACATTAGGAAAGAAGAGGCGTCAGCCATTGCTGGTACCTCCCAAAAACTTATAAAGATAACTAGACATTTAATATGTACAAAAGCAAGCAAGTAGAAAGGTGGTACAAGTAAAATCTACATCTACTTGCGTAAGTAAAAAGGGGTTTCAAGTTGTTTGTAATGCATTTCTAATTATTTCCCCAGAACCCAACATTTTCCCACATATGACACATTTACATTGTAGTTAAATATTCATGAGTATAAGAGTATAACCATATATATCATTTTCTAGCAATCTCAACTTTTGATCATAACCTTTCCAAATCTTAACTTCAATTGATTCAGATATAACTCCAGATGATGTAGATATAGATATGGATGATCTAGATGTAGAATCGCCATGTCTGTTGGCGAAGTAACTCAAGCGGTGAAGAAGCCTACAAATGGCTCTTCCGTCTCGCCCTCTAATTGGAAGCGCGGTCCAATAGAGGGATAGGTCTACTCCCAAACTACGCCATTGAGACGGGTGAGAGAGACTCCCTAGAAAAGTCACTCTAGAAACCTGCCTGACTAGTACAGGCGAACGAGCTCGTACGTAAAACTAAAAACCAAGGATCCCCCGCCTGGGTATCCTAAAAGACAGGGTCAGCGGAACTGGTCTAAAGTCAGGATCCCAACGAGGCGTAAAAACACTGCGAGCTCGCGTAAAAATCGTGTAAAAGACTGGGATCCTAGACCCGCGCACTTGACGGTCGCTGCCCTAACTGAGCTTCCTTTCCTCCGCCCAGTTGAGAGTCACCGCGCTCTCGCACAGTCAGGTGTAGAAGTCACCATGGCCGGCAATATTAATTATAAGTTATCACTCATTCACCATTTTTTTTACATGTTTGACCACTAAATCCTTTCTCAACCTTTTCTGTAGTTAACTTTCCAGATCTGGGTATTCTATCACAATTTATCATTAGTGATATAATAGACTCTACCAAAAGGATTATATTTGTCATCATGATCACATGTTATTACTGATTGTTCCATTCATTCTGGATTTACTTATATAAAGATAGATTATCCTTCTAAATATTGCCACCATAATTCTTTCTTGATGCTATTCTTGGATAATGATTCCATATGGATCAACTAATTGCTGGAATATTTCATATAAGAGAAGGATATTCATATCATAATGTATTATTATCATTATATATATACATCTTGAACATGATTTTGAATATTTTATAGAACCAAATGTAAGCATGATTTACATTACTTCATTAAATAATTATGTTAAATCATCCTACGAATAATTTATATCCCATACACAACCTAACAATTATACACGTCTCTGAAACATCTACTCAGATCCACCAAACAACAAGGATTACATCCCTTCAACACATGATAGATTTTGTGGAACCTAAACAAATTTTTATGCATCACTTAATCGATGCATGTAACCAATATTCAACTTCTATAACTAGATCCACACGGATCGTTAATTAAAAAAAATAAACCCAAAAGACAGGTGATGTTATAAATGAGTATATCATAGTAAAACATGTTGTATTATTTGATCTTTTCTTTTGCAGGACTTAATGAAGACATACCTTCAGTTATTTATTTATTTTTTTTTATAATTAGATCTCAGAACTTATAATCACGTTAAGGGTCTAGCTAGTAGTGTAACCATAGGAGCTTGAATAGTTTAAAATAACAATTTTCTTCAAGGGTTATATGTATATTATCAAACCCCTAGAACTCAATCCTATTTATATTTATATTAAGAAAACTCTGAAACTCAATCAACAATAATTCCCTGGAGTTATCAAAATATTTTTAAATGGTTCATAGGTATAATAACAATTTCCTGGAATTCAATCTCATTAGTACAATAAAAAAACCCTGGGAACTCAATCGATAATAATAATTCCCTTCATATCAAGAAGACCCTGGAAACTTATTTTATAATAAAAATTCCATGGAATTATATTTTTTTTTAGATTCATTTGTATAATAACAAATCCCTGGAAACTCAAGAATTTCCTTTCCAGAAAACCAGACTCGACGTTCCTCTTTAAAGATCTCAAGTTCAATAATCAATTATGTGGATATATATATATACATGCATGGTCAGATTCACCAAAAATTTCATAGACGGCTGAGAAGAAAAAAAATAGAACTAATATAGATCATGTTTGACAGCAAATAGGAAGGGAAGGGAATGTACCTAAAAGGTCTCTACTTTGGAGATAAAAGCATGCAACAGTGGCTTCTGGGCTGAAATGGAGGCAACAACTTGCAGAGCTCCTGTCTTCTTGGTTGGAGATAATTGGAAATCTGGGGGCTCTCTCTCTCGGTTGAGGATATTGAAGAGGTTTGAGGGAATGTCAAGCTTCTTATAGGGCACGGATGTGTTTATATAATAAGGAAAGTGGCATAGTTAATTGCCAAGTGGGAGAAACATACTAACCAATGTGGAGCAAGAAATTGCCATGTGGAGTAAGAGGAGGGGGGAAAAAAGGGAAAGAGAAATATCTCACGGCTGGAACTTGCTGGATAACAGTAGCTATTTGCTACTAAAATATTTTTCTTTTATTATATTAAAAAAAACTCTTTATTTAACATACCTAAAAATCTACCGTATGCGCACCTCGGGCTTCCGTTTTCGACGTAAAATATCTCGATTTGATCGTCTTTCAACGACGATCAAAATGATATAATATTGATATACTTCCGATCGGGTTTTGAATACCCGAAATTTTCGGATACGGTTTTTGTTTAAGATTAAATTTTGTGATTTAAAAATATCAAACGACCTCCGATTGACGAACGGTCGATTCAGTTGGTCTTGTTTCGTCGAATCGGATCTAATGACGGTTTCGGTTCGTTTTGCGGTTTCCGAATTTGCATCGCGGCTTTTTCGGACACGCATTACGATGCGACTGATTTTCGGTCGATTTCGCCCGAACAACTTTTGATTCACTATCAATTAGTCGTTTTAGGTTGGTTAGTATTGATCAACAACTTTATTGGGTTATTCGGACCTTATTCGGGTCGAGTTCGGGTTTGGCGGATTCAGGATGTTACAATTATAAAAACCTCAAAGGGAGTCTCGTCCTCGAGACTCGAGTCAAGGTCATTAAGTATCTTGTTGGGATTTCATATGTCCATAAAAACCTCAAAGGTTTTGAACCTATAAAAACCTCAAAGAGAAAACAAGCCATATATTTATCATGTATCTAATTACAAAAGCTTGTTTTGATGCTTACATCAGAAAAGCTGCGGGTATCGTGCCCGCATGTCGGCTTCGGTCTCCCACGTCGCTTCTTCGACGCCGTGACGGTGCCACAAAATCTTGACCAATGGAATCTCTTTGCTGCGAAGCTTCTTCACAGCACGATAAATTATCTGGATTGGCTTCTCTTCATAAGTCAGATCTGGCTCTACATCGAGATTCTCATAACTGATAATGTGCTGAGGATCGTGCACATATTTCCTCAGGTTGGATATGTGGAAGACATCGTGGATAGCTGAAAGATGTGGAGGAAGGGCTACTCGATATGCCACTTTCCCCACTCTCGCAAGAATCTCGAACGGTCCGACGTATCGCGGCGCCAACTTGCCACGAACACCGAATCTCTGCACTTCTTTCATGGGAGATACACGAAGAAATACCCAATCTCCCACCTGAAATTTACAGGGATGTCATTATTACGAGATTAAATTAATTTTTTAATAACGGGAAGAGAAGAAGATTGGATACCTGAAACTCCAAATCTCTTCTCCGACGGTCTGCATAACTCTTCTGGCGACTCTGTGCCCTCAGAAGCCTCCATCTCACAAGATCAACAGCTCTCGCAGTCTCCTCCAAGAGATCTACGGAGTAGAGAGCATGGTCGCCTACCTCCCGCCAACTGAGAGGTGTGAGGCATCTCTGCCCGTATAGGGCTTCTAATGGTGCCATGCCAATACTGGAGTGATAGCTGTTGTTGTACGTGAATTCCACCAAAGGCAAATGGTCCTTCCAGGACCCTTTCCACTCCAAAGTGCATGCGCGAAGTAGATCCTCAAGCGTCTGAATGGTGCGCTCACTTTGCCCATCTATCTGCGGATGATATGCAGAACTCATCCTCAGCTCTGTCTGTAGTGCTGACATAAACTGGTGCCAATAATGAGATGTAAATCTCGAATCCCTGTCAGACACCACCTCTCGTGGTATACCATGCAGCCTGAAAATGTTCTGCACATAGAGCTTGGCCAACCTGGATGGAGTGTAAGTCGTGTTGACAGGTATAAAATGGGCTGACTTGGTCAACCTATCAACAACGACCCAAATGGAATCATGGCCTCCTGGCGTCTTCGGCAATCCTGTGACAAAATCCATAGAAATGCTCTCCCACTTCCACTCGGGAATGGGGAGAGACTGCATTAATCCTGGCGGTCTCCTGTGCTCGGCCTTGACCATTTGACAGGTCATGCATCTGCTAACATGTAGCGCCACATCGCGCTTCATCCCATCCCACCAGAAATGTCGACGCAGGTCACGGTACATCTTCGTGCTGCCTGGATGGATAGATAACCGTGAACTGTGTGCCTCATCAAGTATGTCTTTGTGGAGCTGCTCGTCATTGGGTACAACGACCCGTCCTGCCTTCCATAAAATAGACTCTGCCACGACAAAATCATCAAATTCATCCTTGACGGCGCGCATGTATCTATCATGAATCCAAGGATCGGACTTCTAGCCCTCTACAATGCGATCCCAAAGGCTGCTGTATCGTGGAGGCACGACAGTAGAAATGGATGCGCTCTCCTGAGGATGCCAATCGGTCAAAGCGGCAAGCGTATCCCATGTATATAGCCAGTTTGCCGTACCATCAGCATGCGCTCTCCTGCTGAGTGCATCAGCCACCACATTTCCCTTACCAGGATGGTAAGAGATTGTGCAATCATAATCCTTCAGCAGCTCGAGCCATCTGCACTGCCTCATGTTCAGCTCCTTCTGATCAAAGATGTACTTCAGACTCTTGTGGTCTGTAAAGATCTCAAAATTCACCCCATATAGGTAGTGGCGCCAGATCTTCAAGGCGAAGACAACTGCCGCCAACTCCAAGTCATGTGTGGGGTAGTTCCGCTCGTGCGGTCTCAACTGCCGTGATGCGTAAGCAATTACCTGTCCTCTCTGCATCAACACTGCTCCTAGACCTTCTCCAGATGCATCTGTGTAGACTGCATAGTCCTGAGTGCCTGAAGGAAGAGAAAGAATAGGCGTTGTAGTCAACCTCTCCTTCAGTGTCTGGAAGGCCTACTCACATGAATCGTCCCAAATAAATGGGATTCCCTTCTGCGTCAGTCGTGTCAGAGGGCGAACAATGCGTGAAAATCCGCTGACAAAGCGTCTGTAATAACCTGCTAGCCCAAGGAAGCTCCAAATCTGCGTGACAGTCTTGGGTTGCTCCCAAGACATAACTGCATCTATCTTTGCAGGATCAACTGTAATGCCTGCTCCAAAAATGATATGCCCGAGAAATGAGACCTGGGATAACCAGAACTCACACTTGCTCAACTTGGCATATAGCTTGTGCTCTCGCAATGTATCCAAGACAGTCCGTAGATCATTCGCATGATCCCATTCATTCCATGAATAGATGAGCACATCATCGATGAACACCACTACAAACTTGTCTAAGTATGGACGGAAGATCCGGTTCATCATATCCATGAAAGCCGCAGGTGCATTGGTGAGCCCAAACGGCATCACCACAAACTCGTAGTGTCCATAACGAGTCCTGAAGGCTGTCTTCAGAATATCCGACTCGCGAATCCTCAGCTGATGGTAGCCTGAGCGAAGATCGATCTTCGAGAAAACCAAATCCCTGGAGCTGGTCAAACAAATCATCGATACGTGGCAAAGGATAACGGTTCTTCACCGTTCTCTTGTTCAGTTGTCTGTAATCAATACATAACCTCATGGATCCATCCTTCTTTTTGACAAATAGAACCGGAGCACCCCAAGGTGAAGTGCTCGGCCTCACGAATCTCAAATCAAGTAACTCCTGCAACTGTACCTTCAGCTCCCTCAACTCGGCTGGTGCTATACGATATGGTGCCATAGAGATCGGTTGTGTATCTGGCAACAATGTGATCTCGAACTCGATCTCTATCTCAGGAGGTAGCCCTGGTAGCTCATCAGGAAATACGTCAGGGTATTCTGATACTACTCGGATGTCCTGTGTCATCGGCTCCTGATCAGATACCTCCCGAACAAAAGCAAGATATGAATCGCAACCCTGGTCAACAAGTCGCTGGGCTCGCAACACTGAAATGTATTCCATGGTGGAGTCATGTATAGTACCCTCAAAAGTGAACTCGGGTAGATCTGGAATCCTGAAGACAACCGTCTTCCTAAAGCAATCAACCAGTGCATGGTGAGCGGATAACCAATCCATGCCCAAAATCAAATCGAACTCATCAAGCTGCAGAAGTAGACAATCTGCGATCATCTCGCGACCTCCAATCAGTACGGGCAAGTGCCTGACTATCAGTGAAATAATGAACAACTGGCCACCTGGCCCTCGGATGTGATATGGGGAAGAGGGAGTCTCTGCGACTCTATCTAAAGAAGTAAGCAACCTCGAAGCAAGAAAAGAGTGTGTCGCACCAGAATCAAATAAGACATGGAAAGGTCGGCCCAAGACTGAGACCATACCTTTCACCACAGTAGCCGCTGAACGTGCCTGCTCCTCAGTAACGGCATGTAACTGTCCCTGCCTGGCTGATGCAGCACTAGATCCCGCCACACTCTGCGTCTGTCTCTGCTGTTGTCGCCTAAAATTGGAGTTCCTGCCACGGAAACTCCCTGAACGCTGTGTCTGAGGCAGTGACTGTGAAGGCTGTGGCTGAGGCTCACCAGAAACCTGTGGGCATTGTGAGCGATAGTGTCCCCACTCGTGACATCGGTTACACCGGACTAGTCGAGTAGATGGAGTAGCTGTGTCCGTGCTCCGAGCTGATCCTGCAGGTGGTCTATCTGCTCGCTGCGACCCAGATGGTCGAGCGGACTCTGTGCCACGTCCGACAAGTGCTCCTCCTAGAGTAGTCGATGGAGAAGAGCGAGCACTGCCAGAGAATGTCGAACCTGTAGGTCGGAACCGTCTGTCTGACCTCTGCTGCTGAAACGGTTGACGTATCGGTCCAAAAGATCGTCGCGGTCTAAGTGGTGCTCCATACGAGCTCCCGAAACGTCTCCCTCTGATGTCCTCGAACTTCCCCGCTGCATCGGTAGTCTCGGAGATAGATGTGATATGCAGTCCAGCCAGCTTCTCCTGTACTTCCTCTCGCATACCACCAATGAACTTTTCCAGATTCTCCTCTGGAAATGCGCCAGCTGCTCGTGTATGTCGCGACAACTCTGTATATCTGATAAAATAATCCCTGGCTGTCATCTGTCCCTGACGAAGCTCTGCAAACAGTCGGCGCTGGGACTCCTTCCACTTCGCAGAAAAGAAGTGGGCTCTGAACCTCGTCTCGAAATCATTCCAAGTAGGCTCTCGGCCTAACTCGGACACTACAACATCCCACCATCTCTCGGCAAAGTCTGTCAGTGAATATTCTATGAAAGATAGCCACGTGTTTCGTGGCGCATGAATAGCCCTGAGCACCTTCATCACTCTCTTCAGCCACTGCTCAGCATCATCTGGTGGACCTGTGCCCTCGAAAAAGGGTATGTTGGCCCGCTGATAAGAAGTGAAGACCGACTGATGCCTGTGAATGGCTGAATACTCGCGTACATCCTCGTCAGCAAAGTCAACAGGGTCCTGCTCCCTGTCTAAGTCTGCATCCTCCTCAGCTCCATGCTCTGGAATGTCCTCTAGTGGATCGTCAGGATGAGGCTGCTCCACCTCAACGGACTGGTGCTGCATGAGAACCATAATTAGTCATAAAAATGCCATAGACAGATACTTATCGTAAATGTTTTTCTCTTCTTGAGATATAATATGAAAATTAATGAACTTGGTGACATCTGTGGTTATTGAATATGAATGTCATATTTCCCTTCTTGGACTCACGACACGCCGGAAGATTGTCGCTATCCGAGAACTTAATACGATCGGAATCGAAATACTGCGAATGTGCGTATCGGGGTACCACTGCTCTGATACCAAACTGTTAACCCCTCAGGATCCGGGTACCTGTTAATCACACACTCGCACTATTATTCACATGAGATCGCATGAAGTTACAGAAAGGAAGTGAAAA
Source organism: Ottelia alismoides (assembly GCA_037367405.1). Classification (NCBI taxonomy): domain Eukaryota; kingdom Viridiplantae; phylum Streptophyta; class Magnoliopsida; order Alismatales; family Hydrocharitaceae; genus Ottelia; species Ottelia alismoides. The sequence goes on along the minus strand of JAZKJV010003722.1, from coordinate 448,796 downwards.
TTTTTCACGCGGCTAATTATTCACATGACATTCACATCTACAACATAACCACAAGATCACAGAGAGACAAATGGCACCAAATTTCCTTTTCATTAATATTCATATTCATTTACAACTTGCACAAGCATCTTCCATATTACAACATATATCCCAAGTGATACAAAAGAGATAGCATTTACATCCTTATTTGAACAAAAACTGAGACAAAGTACTTCATACCGTCTAGTGTATACTCTGTCTCCAGGAAGCATGTATAGCTATTGAGCTGCTACTAAACTGCAGGTTGTTTGCCTGCCAAACACATTAGGAAAGAAGAGGCGTCAGCCATTGCTGGTACCTCCCAAAAACTTATAAAAATAACTAGACATTTAATATGTACAAAAGCAAGCAAGTAGAAAGGTGGTACAAGTAAAATCTACATCTACTTACGTAAGTAAAAAGGGGTTTCAAGTTGTTTGTAATGCATTTCTAATGATTTCCCCAGAACCCAACATTTTCCCACATATGACACATTTACATTGTAGTTAAATATTCATGAGTATAAGAGTATAACCATATATATCATTTTCTAGCAATCTCAACTTTTGATCATAACCTCTCCAAATCTTAACTTCAATTGATTCAGATATAACTCCAGATGATGTAGATATAGATATGGATGATCTAGATGTAGAATCGCCATGTCTGTTGGCGAAGTAACTCAAGCGGTGAAGAAGCCTACAAATGGCTCTTCCGTCTCGCCCTCTAATTGGAAGCGCGGTCCAATAGAGGGATATGTCTACTCCCAAACTACGCCACTGAGACGGGTGAGAGAGATTCCCTAGAAAAGTCACTCTAGAAACCTGCCTGACTAGTACAGGCGAACGAGCTCGTACGTAAAACTAAAAACCAAGGATCCCCCGCCTGGGTATCCTAAAAGACAGGGTCAGCGGAACTGGTCTAAAGTCAGGATCCCAACGAGGCGTAAAAACACTGCGAGCTCGCGTAAAAACCGTGTAAAAGACTGGGATCCTAGACCCGCGCACTTGGCGGCCGCTGCCCTAACTGAGCTTCCTTTCCTCCGCCCAGTTGAGAGTCACCGCGCTCTCGCACAGTCAGTTGTAGAAGTCACCATGGTCGGCAATATTAATTATAAGTTATCACTCATTCACCATTTTTTTTACATGTTTGACCACTAAATCCTTTCTCAACCTTTTCTGTAGTTAACTTTCCAGATCTGGGTATTCTATCACAATTTATCATTAGTGATATAATAGACTCTACCAAAAGGATTATATTTGTCATCATGATCGCATGTTATTACTGATTGTTCCATTCATTCTGGATTTACTTATATAAAGATAGATGATCCTTCTAAATATTGCCACCATAATCCTTTGTTGATGCTATTCTTAGATAATGATTCCATATGGATCAACTAATTGCTGGAATATTTCATATAAGAGAAGGATATTCATATCATAATGTATTATTATCATTATATATATATACATCTTGTACATGATTTTGAATATTTTACAGAACCAAATGTAAGCATGATTTCCATTACTTCATTAAATAATTATGTTAAATCATCCTACGAATAATTTATATCCCATACACAACCTAACAATTATACACGTCTCTGAAACATCTACTCAGATCCACCAAACAACAAGGATTACATCCCTTCAACACATGATAGATTTTGTGGAACCTAAACAAATTTTTATGCATCACTTAATCAATGCATGTAACCAATATTCAACTTCTATAACTAGATCCACAAGGATCGTTAATTAAAAAAAATAAACCCAAAAGACAGGTGATGTTATAAATGAGTATATCATAGTAAAACCTGTTGTATTATTTGATGTTTTCTTTTACAGGACTTAATGAAGACATACCTTCAGTTATTTATTTATTTATCTTTTATAATTAGATCTCAGAACTTATAATCACGTTAAGGGTCTAGCTAGTAGTGTAACCATAGGAGCTTGAATAGTTTAAAATAACAATTTTCTTCAAGGGTTATATGTATATTATCAAATCCCTAGAACTCAATCCTATTTATATTTATATTAAGAAAACTCTGAAACTCAATCAACAATAATTCCCTGGAGTTATCAAAATATTTTTAAATGGTTCATAGGTATAATAACAATTTCCTGGAATTCAATCTCATTAGTACAATAAAAAAACCCTGGGAACTCAATCGATAATAATAATTCCCTTCATATCAAGAAGACCCTGGAAACTTATTTTATAATAAAAATTCCATGGAATTATATTTTTTTTAGATTCATTTGTATAATAACAAATCCCTGGAAACTCAAGAATTTCCTTTCCAGAAAACCAGACTCGACGTTCCTCTTTAAAGATCTCAAGTTCAATAATAAATTATGTGGATATATATATATACATGCATGGTCAGATTCACCAAAAATTTCATAGACGGCTGAGAAGAAAAAAAAAAGAACTAATATAGATCATGTTTGACAGCAAATAGGAAGGGAAGGGAATGTACCTAAAAGGTCTCTACTTTGGAGATAAAAGCATGCAACAGTGGCTTCTGGGCTGAAATGGAGGCAACAACTTGCAGAGCTCCTATCTTCTTGGTTGGAGATAATTGGAAATCTGGGGGCTCTCTCTCTCGGTTGAGGATATTGAAGAGGTTTGAGGGAATGTCGAGCTTCTTATAGGGCACGGATGTGTTTATATAACAAGGAAAGTGGCATAGTTAATTGCCAAGTGGGAGAAACATCCTAACCAAAGTGGAGCAAGAAATTGCCATGTGGAGTAAGAGGAGGGGGAAAAAAGGGGAAAGAGAAATATCTCACGGCTGGAACTCGCTGGATAACAGTAGCTATTTGCTACTAAAATATTTTTCTTTTATTATATTAAAAAAAACTCTTTATTTAACATACCTAAAAATCTACCGTACGCGCACCTCGGGCTTCCGTTTTCGACGTAAAATATCTCGATTTGATCGTCTTTCAACGACGATCAAAATGAGTATAATATTGATATACTTCCGATCGGGTTTTGAATACCCGAAATTTTCGGATACGGTTTTTGTTTAAGATTAAATTTTGTGATTTAAAAATATCAAACGACCTCCGATTGACGAACAATCGATTCCGTTGGTCTTGTTTCGCCGAGTCGGATCTAATGATGGTTTCGGTTCGTTTTGCGGTTTCCGAATTTGCGTCGCGGCTTTTTCGAACACGCATTACGATGCAACCGATTTTCGGTCGATTTCGCCCGAACGACTTTTGATTCACTATCAATTGGTCGTTTTAGGTTGGTTAGTATTGACCAACAACTTTATTGGGTTATTCGGACCTTATTCGGGTCGAGTTCGGGTTTGGCGGATTCAGGATGTTACAAGCTCCCTCCTAGAGCTGTCAAGTGTGTGTTTGTTGGGTACTCCAGAACTCAGAAGGGGTACAAGTGCTATGATCCATTGCGCAGGCGGTATACTGTTAGTGCAGATGTTACATTTTTTGAATCCGTAATGTATTTTTCAACCTCAGGTGATCAGTTGCTACCTCCAACTACTACCGATGCCATCTATGTGACACCACCACCACCAGTACCACCAGCAGCAGCAGCAGCTCCTTTACCATCATCTGCACCTCCTATTACTATACATGTTTCACCACTACCATTTCATTATACACGCAGGCCTACTCCAGCTCACGATCATGACTCATCACCTAGCTCGCCTAAGGTATGTTCTGAAGATACTACTCTTGATGGATCTGATGATGTTTCTGAGCAGGATGTGTTACAGAGGACAGATGAGGACACAACTGATTTAGATGTTCCTATTGCTATGCGCAAATCGAAGCAAAGCTGCGCCTCATATCCTTTAGCAGCTTATGTGTCATTTGAACGACTATCTGGAGATTTTAGGAACTTTGTAGCAGCTTTGTCAGCTGTAGAAATTCCTCGGAATTACCAAGACGCTCCGAAGGATAGTAGATGGTGTCTAGCAATGGAGGAAGAAATGGCAGCACTTCAATCTAGAGGAACTTGGAGTCTGGTTCCTATACCTGCAGATGTGTCCCCAGTGAGCTGCAAGTGGGTATTTACAGTCAAGCAGAATGCAGATGGCAGTATTGACAGATACAAGGCTCGCCTTGTTGCTCGTGGCTTTACACAGACATACGGGGTGGACTATCTTGATACATTCTCGCCAGTAGCCCGTCATTCTACTCTACGGATCTTGTTGTCAGTTGCGGTTACTCGTCAGTGGCCGCTATATCAGTTGGATGTGAAGAATGCGTTCTTATATGGTGACTTACAGGAGGAAGTCTACATGCAACAACTACCCGGTTTTGTTGTTGAGGGGGAGTGTTCCAAGGTGTGCAGCCTTCATAAGGCTATCTATGGCCTTAAGCAGAGCCCCAGAGCATGGTTTCAGAAGCTCTCATACCTCTTTGAAAAACAGGGATACAAACGCTCTAATGTTGATCATTCCTTGTTTGTACAAAAGATTTCAAGAGGTATTATTGTAATCATGATTTATGTAGATGACATCTTGATTACATGAGATGATGCACAAGGAATAAAGAAGGCGAAAGAAATGCTGGGTAGCGAATTTGTTACCAAGGACCTTGGAGTCCTTAGATATTTTCTAGGGCTGGAGTTTGCCAGAAATCCGTATGGGTTAGTAATGTCGCAGAGAAAATATGTTACGGACCTGTTGAGTGAAACAGGAATGCTCGGTTGCCGGCCTGCTACAACACCAATGGACCCCAGTATGAAGCTATATGATGATGATACAGAGGAGGTGGACAGGAGAAGATACAGAGAACTGGTGGGCAAACTGTTGTATATCACTATTACTAGGCCCGATATATTCTTTGCTGTGAGTCGCGTGAGCCAGTTCATGGAGCAACCATGTCAGGTTCACATGGATGCCATACATATGATACTCAGGTACCTCAAATCATCTCCAGGTGCGGGTTTGCTATTCAAGAAAGGCAAGGTGATCTCTATCTCAGCATGTGCAGATGCAGATTATACAGGGTGTCCCAAGGCAGGAAGTCCACCTCTGGGTTTGCGGTTTACGTTAGAGATTCTCTAATCTCATGGAGGAGCAAGAAACAAACTGTGGTAGCCAGGTCTAGTGCCAAATCTGAATATAGGGCTATGGCTCAGGTTTGCACAGAAATGATGTGGGTAAAGGCTATGCTTACAGATTTATGTATAGAAGTCCCACTTCCTATGACCTTAGAATGTGACAATCAGGCGGCCTTGTTCATTGCAAACAATCCAGCGTTCCATGAGCGAACCAAGCACATTGAAGTTGACTGTCACTTCATACGTGACATGATTCAGAAGGGAATCATTGCTACATCCCATGTTAGTTCAGAGAATTAAACTGCAGATATATTCACCAAGGCATTACTATGAGGCCCATTTCAGAAGTGTGCGTCCAAGCTGAGCATGATTGATATGTATGCTCCATCTTGAGGGGGAGTGTAAACATATATTAGTTACTTTTGTACTTCTCTGTTATTTTTTTTTGCCGTATGCTTTATGTAATTTACCCATAGGCTACTCTCCTATATAAGAGAGCCTAGGGATGATGGAATAAACTCTCTTCTACTATTTTCCCAACAATCTCCCTAAGTGAAGGTCTCTTATATACAGACATCGATTCATGATGACTTTGGCTTCCAAGTTAGTCGAAGAAGGGTTTGGGACACAAGGAAGAAGGGAATATAAATGGTTTATGGAGATTGGAAAAAATCTTATAATAGACTTCCCTTTCTCTTCAGGACTTTTAAAGGGGCTACTCTAAGATCGGTTACAGATATTTTGACAACAACAATGAATGAAGGAAAGTTGTTCGAGAGGCCTTCTGGGCATTCGGGCCATGTATTGCCGCTTTTAGGCATTGTCGACCCATTATTATTATTATTATTATTATGGATGGTACACATATGTAGGGAAGTTACAAACAGAAGATTTTAATTGCTCAATCAAGTGATGTTGCTAACCACATTCTACCACCGGCATTTGCTTTTTCAACGAGGAGGATGGTCCTAGTTGGGCTTGGTTTCTAGAGAGGGTGCCTTTGCATGTATTCCGTGATCATCCCGGATCCATATGTATGTTATCATACAGTGTTCGACGTATTCGTGCAGTACTTCATTACCTTGAGGTACAATTTCAACCACCATATGTTCATTGGCGCTTTAGCCTACGACATGTTGCTAGCAATTTCAATGATGCACACAAAAATCAATCATTGAAGAGGATAGTAATGAGGGTGGGAAAAGTCTATTCGCAATCAGAGTGGAAAACTTACATGGACAAGCTTAAAGAGTGTGAAGAAAATGCTGCGAAGTGGTTTGATACAATGATTGTCCTAAATAACAATGGTCAATCACATTTAACAGCGGCTACAGATTTGGATACACCACAACAAACTTCTATAAAAGCTACCATGTAGTTCTTAAGGAATCAAGAAGCATGTCATTGTGGCATTGGTGTTGAAGACCTATTACAATTGCATTAATTATTTTTGTGACTGACGGGAAGAGGCACGTAATTACATTTCTCAAGGTGATAGGTTCACCAAGTATGTGTATGAAGCCTTGGATTAATAGAAGCAATAGACACATATGCTTTTGCATACAAGGAGCTTTGTCACACATGTACAACGTCATCACAGGACAACGCATGACACAATTTGGGTTGAAAGGTGGAAAGAAATAGACAGTGTTGATTAGCGATGTATCATGTACCTGTCAGAAATGGTATATTCATAGAATTCCGTGCTCTCATGCTTGTGTAGTACCATCTCATTTGAACAAGGATGTCGAGGAATACATGCATACTTGATATACATGGCAAGCACAATTTCACATCTACGAGAGCTTGTTCTACCCAATTGGCGACAAGGATAAGTAGCCCCGGTTCGACCATGCATTAGTTACTCCAGATAACAAAAGGATAAGGAAAAAGGGGCGACCGAAGTCCAAGAGGATACATAATGAGATGGACATGAAGGAGAACACGATTCAATCCCAATGCGGAACATGTGGGGTAGAAATCCATAACAAAAGAAATAATACACATGGTAGGACTCGGAATAAGTGTGGTAACTACGGTAGAGAGGGTCATAACAAAAGGAAATGTCCTAATAGAACTAGTATGAGCACTTTTTAATTTCACTAATAAATTTCTTGTATTTCATCAAATTGTTATGTGATTTTCTAATGACTTAATTTTTTTGAAACAGATGGAGCCGAACCCAGTTGATTGGGTAATTTTACGACTGCAGTGGGAGCACCATTCATCTTCAATTTGGGTGGACGATGGCCATAATATTAATTTAATTATACGCCTGCGTATACATAAATTTTGTTAACCTTTTATTTGTTTGATGGTTTCAGGTGATGAGATGGTTGCGTTGCAGATGGAGGGAAAGCACCTTGTGACACGTTCCACTAAACGGATGCATGGTTCCCAACATTTACTTGGTAGGATTTTTAGAGTCATGGAGTTGGATTTCATATCTTTAGACTAGCATCTTATTACTGCGCTTGTAGAGAGATGGCACCCGGAGACGCATACATTTCACATGCACCATGGAGAGATGGCAGTTACCCTGCATGATGTGTCATATATTTTTGGTTTGAAGATTGGTGGCCTTCCCTTGATTGGTCGCACCAATTCGCCCAATTGGACGAGACTATGTAAGCGTTTGCTAGGAGTTCGACCAGAACAACCCAACATTGATGGAGCTAGAATTCGCATGACTAGGCTCCTTGATCAATTTCCGCTGCTGCCTGAGGACATCGGGGGGGGGGGGGGGGTACCATTCTACACTTTACACAGTCGTATATCCTACAGCTTATAGAAGGTATTATTTTCCCTGACAAGTCAAGAAACGAGGTTTCATTGATCCACCTTCCGTTTCTCGAGGATCTGGAGGCTTGTGGGAGCTGCAATTAGGGCTCAGCCTTCTTGACTTACTTGTATAGGTAGTTATGTGTTGCAACAAGGGCAGATTCAGTAGAGATTGAAGGTCTTTTAATTCTTTTGCAGTTGGGGGCTTGGGAACGTTCCCTCTATATTGCCCCCATTGACCATCGCCGACTTATCTGGCATAGGAATCCCTTGGGGACAAGATGGCTTGCAGATTTCGACGACACAATCGAGTCAACACATGTGATTCGAGCATATAGGGATGCACTGGACCTCCAGATTACAGAGTAGGTATGGACTAATTCACTATATTAACCATATAGGGATGATCGGCTCATTATATTAACTTATTTCATTCTTTGCATGCCGGTGGTATAGATCCCCTATACAAAAGAGTTGATGTCTCAGTTACCTCCATATTGTCTAGATGCATAAGACTTGCATGTGGCTCGCATACCATTGATACACTTTTGCATTGTTGAGCTACACACCACAAACAGAGTCCCTCGGCAGTTTTGCGGGATTCATGGTATACCGATGCCTTGTGATACCTCGTCTCATCTGCATTCCGTTGATTTACGAGGAAAGGCAAACGTGGATTGGAAGGTGTTCCATGCGGTGTACGTCAGACTGTGGAACATCCGTAGGATATATTGTACCGATGACTCCCATCCCATTTGGAGGACCCGATACAACTGATGACTACTTGCCATGGTATCGCAGTATTACCCAATGATTCATTGGTCGACATGGGTGCACGCTAGATTATGTTGTAAGTTCTAAGCTACTTTACACAAAAATCATTTTAGACTATTTTATACTATTCTAACAAGCGTAATTCCTATTACAGATGTCCCACTTCGACGATATAATGCATCATTCAGATGATGATGCTCCACGAATGAGGGAGCTTGGCGTCGAAGTAAGCCTACGTCTACATGAGTCTACCTATAGGAAATTCAGGGACGGCCCAGAGGAGGAGGTTGCCGAGGAAGATGTCGAGATTGAAGTTGTATCTCAATGGCGTGGACGTGATCAAGGATAGGGACGGGAATGAACCCATCGACAAAGGGCAGACATGACTTGTGGCAAAGAAGACGTCCCAATTGAGACACAGCTACCCAGTCTGACATAGAGTTTGAGACTCCTCATTCATGAGTGCGGCTCGTCGAGGGAGCCTGTCACACCGCCTACACTGTGGAGGGATCGAATAGCTACAGATGCAGGAACTTCGCGTCACTCACCCCTCCCAACATTGTACTTGTATGGTAAATGAAAAAATGAATGTGGGCCACATTGCTCATATAGGTCAATACAATTAATTCCATGGATTCGAGTCAAGCGCACCCAAGGCATCAACAGTCGTGGTGAGACCAGTCCAGTTGTAATACAGACAGAGAAGGGGACGTCAAGGCCAAAACCAATTCTGTATGATTGTTGTTGTAATATAAAACATGTATGCCATTTCTAAATGAACTATATATGCACATCTCCCTATTCTGAACGAAATATGAATATAAAGGCCACAAGTTTATTTGTTGTTGACTTGCGTTATTGTTGTGGATCATTTTTCTTGTGTTGATATTTTATATTTTTAATTCAACAAAAGTTTTCCCTCCTTAAAAAACAGCAACAGCAGCTTTACTGGTGTGGAGCACCACACCAGCAGAGCTGCTGCTTCTATTTTGTTGTCTGGGAAAGAAGCGGCTTTTAAAAAGAGTCGCCTCTTCAATAGGCGACTTTGGTTAAAAGTTTCCTCTCCAAGAGATGGCTTTTACTTAACCAAAGCCACCTCTTGAAGAGATGGCTTGCCTACTGTACATAACAAAAAATATTACGACCGTCCAGGACCAATAAGTTTCAAAACATGCCCGTGGGACGAATTTTCCTCGCCATTCTCGGATATGTAATTACAAGGGCATTGTTCATGACTAGACCGATCTTCCTTGCTAAATTAAGTTAAATAGGATCAAAATCATCTTTGGGATGATAAATAGTCAAAAATAACTTGACGGTTGGTAATATGGTTGGGTTGTGTTTAAGTAATCTCCTATCAAAGGGTTAGTCAGATGGGTAAAGCCTTCTATTAATGGCAGTTGTTTGGATGGATAAGATGGTTGGAATAATAAAGGTGATGTAATGTTGTATTGCTTATGTGTTACAAATTTTTGTTTTAATAGCTGTAATTGACGGGGTATAGTCGAGCTTCCCTCTGTGATTGAAGCCATCTCTCTTTCCTCACCCAAGATACAGGAAAGTCGGCCAAGGAGACAGGTACCCCCAATTCTTGACTAATGAGAGATGCCTCGTAAAGATCAACCCTGGAGAATCATAGGTCCGCGATTAGCGGAGTGGGAAAGATGAGAATAACGGGGAAGGACGCTTTGTGCTCCAGTTTTCAGGTAAAATCATGTTTATGATTTTTATATGTTTTTTACATAGACATATTTATTGGAAGGTGATTGGAAATGATTTTTTGAAGAAAAATGAAGGGTGAGACATCGAGGAGATGCCTACCCGAAAACTTCAATATATTCACATTATCAAAAAATAATGGGATTTTTACCCGGCAGACCCTATAATCTTTGTCAATTACCTCCACGACCTTTGAAACAACATAATTCCCCCCTCGACCCCGTAAACTTGCTAACCCTTACCCTACAGACCCTGCGGTTAACTTCCATCAATTCACCCGTTAAATTTAACCGGATTCCGTGAAAAAGAGGTATGAATTGCCCTCTTTGTTTGATAAATTTACAAAAAAATGGCATCTTCCTCCCCCTCCTCTTCAATACCCTCCCTCCTCTAACCTCTTTCCCTCATCCACCTCACTCTAGGTGTTGTTCTTCCTCCACCTCCTCTTCAATACCCTCACATACGCTACTCTCACGACTATCCTACCATCTCACGTGGCTATTATTTGTCGGGAAGCTCCATCAACCTCACTCCAGGTGTTGTTCTTCGAACCAAAATCTAAAGACGGGATCGAGCTTCCCCACGTAAACGTCGATCTTTGGCTTCTTCCTATCCTCATCCACCGATCCATATCCCAAATTCCTCCAGATTTGGGCCAAAATCCCACCTTTTTCTCTCAATTTCTCGATCTGGAGCACTTTCCCTCATCCGTGCTTGACGTGAATTAGGTCAATATTCTGCCTTTCCGAAATACTATCTTGCGATATAAGCTTACCCATATAAGAAACATGTGATCTTTGATTGCTTCCACGCAGGGATCCCTTCCTGATCTAGTTGTCAATGCCCAGAGGAATGGAATGCTAGGGTTTTGCGTCTGGGTTTTGTTCATGTGGGGGAGCTGCTTGGGCAGATTCGTGGTGGAGAAGAACAGCTTGAAGGTGTCGCCGGATTCGTTGAACAGCACTTACGAGTGTGCGATCGAGAACTTTTGTATCCCTAAGTATGGTGGGATGCTCGTTGGAATCGTGGTGTACCCAAAAGCCAACGACCCCCTGCATCCCGATGCCCAGCCCTAGGCCCCCTGCAGCCACCGGCTCCCTCGAGCATGATGCCTAGCAACCTTCCCGACACCTAGCCCTCGGTCTTCGACCTCATCGGCAGCCTCCTCTCCGGCCTATGGAAAGAACATGGGGGTGGAATATCACAGTTGGATTTCGATTGGTTAGATTAACTCAAGACTAACCCAGGCAATCGACTCAAATAAAGTTAAAACTGACAGCAGGGTATGTGGGGTAAGACGGAACAAGTTTACGTGGTCTAGGGGAGAATTAGGTTGTTTCAAAGGTCTAGGGGACAAAGATTATAGGGTCTGCCGAGTAAAAATCCCAAAAATAATTACATAGACCAAAAGGTCCTTGCGCTTTTTGAGGATTGGAAATATTATAACAAGAAAAATACAGAATCCATACAACTTTAACCCAGAAATGCAGAAATGCAGGGTAGATCAGCTATGATTGGTGCCCGACAACAATGAGTTTGTGATGGAGCATTTCTAATATTTCGTGGCTGCAGCGGTTCATAGTGGGGCTCGGTGGAGCTTTCACTTCATGTGGAGGCTTCTTGGTGGGTCCCAGTTGATGGAGAAAAGGGATAGGAAAGGTTCATGCATCTCATAATGCCACTTACTTCAGGTGTGGGGGTCTTAGGAATTGTTCATTGGGCGTAAAATTTTCATAATCTTCTTCAATGCCTTTGGCATCGATGTGTTGGGCATCAAATGGTGTCATCTTCATGGAATACGCAATAGTGTCGGCATAACATCTAGTGGGAGGAGGATGGTGGGTGATGAAAGAATGACGAACCTATTAGGATGGAGAATGTGATAGGATTTCCTCGACACATCTGGTTGGGGAGGTAGCGGAGGGCATGCATCTATTATCAAAAGTTCGATGGGGGTTAGCAGACCTTATCTTGATTTCTCAGCGAAAGATTGACATATTCTCAATGTCACCAACCATGTTGTTGCCAAGAAAATTCAATTTGAAGGAGCTTATGTTGGTGAGCAAGGAAACGCTCGTCTTCCAAGGGATTGCCAACTGAGGTAGAGTCGATGGCGTGGTGTTAACCGGATCCTGTCTGATGCAGCGTGAAACGGATGAATAGGGCCTCATTTTCTACTTTCTATCCGTTAATTAGAGGCTAATTTTATTTACGTTTATTCGAGTCGTCGTAATTTTTTTTAAATAAAAGAAATCGCTTGTGATCTCAAATTAGTAGTCAGCTTTCAATTTGGATTTCGAATTTCAAACTAGAGTCAAATTAGGATAAGGTAGATTTGAATTTTGATTCAAAACAATTAGAGTCAATTTGAATTTTATTTCTATCTTTGTAACCCCACCCCTCCTGTATAAAGGGGATGGTAGTCTATTGTAAAGACAGATCATATTACAGTAAAAATTGAGATTTATCTCATCTCTATCTCCCGTCTCTCTCCTCCCTCACGCGATCTCCGCGATTCTCTTCTCCAAAAATCCCTCGTTCTCCAACGAGTCTTCTCATCTCAATCCCTCCAATTTCTTCTCCACCAATTATTTCCACCACTAAACTAATTTTCTACCATTGCAAATCATCGATTTGCATCAATTGGTATCAGAGCATGGCAACTAGATCATCCTCACGATCTAACGATCCGTACAGATGTTCACGCTGGCATGCATCGAAGGAGTATCGTTCGTCGGAACGAAAACGACAAACCAACGAAGCTTACGACAAGGAGATGATGGGCATATTACTCGATTTCCAATCAAAACTACGGGTTTTGGTTGATAATTTTGATACCTTATGTGCTGCCAAATCGAAGTCTCCTACTATCGAAGCCGATGTCCATATTTTTGACGAAGAAAAACTCGCCGTCGATGATGATTTGCTCGTTGTCCAGGCCATTTCAGGAGGGAAAAATATCGACTTGCTCGTCATCCAGGTACATTCCGACCTGCAAACACCATTTCTGAATGCGACTCCAGCAAAATCCGCCCCAAAATAGTCCCTCCACCATACCTATGCACCACCACCCACCCATGCGCCCCCTGCGGCCCCACCCCCAGCCCTCGCACCACTGGAGTCCCCATCTCTAGTCCATCCCCATCGCCACCACCGAAGTCGATGGTACCCATACCCAGGCTACCGCCGCATCCCCCTCTTGAAAAGAAACGAAACCCTAGCGTAAGGCTTCATCTCGGAGGGATTCAATTCAAGAGAAGTCGAATCCCACCAAAACAGGAATTGGGGAGTAATTTGGAAAAAATTGCAGAAAAGGCCCCCTTGCAAAAGTTTTTATTCAAAGGGGAAACTCAAAAGCTCCTCTTACAAACTTTGTTTAAATAAAGGGGTACGAAAATTGCAACACACCCCCCTGCTGCAGAAATATTTAAAGGGGAGTGCTGAAAGAACGAAATCTGGGTGGCTTCCTTACCCTATTAGGATTAGGACAATGGGTTTCACCTATTTAAATGCCCTATGGCTTAATTCATTGGCCACATCTTCTCCTCTATTAAATTTGTGCCATTGCTTTGCTATGGAATCTCCAAAGGCTGAGACGCTCAATATGGAGATGCCTCATCAAATCTTTAAGCACCACGTTCAGGGGACAAAATCCGAGTGGGCGCCCGCATTCGCACCACACATGCTATTCCGTCATAAAGCTACTGACTCCAACCTTCGCACTGCATACGCACGGATTCCGCAGTTTGCTCCACATCAGTTCTTCCATGGCCGGATCGAGAACATAGAATTAAAGTTATCAAGCTTCAAGCCTACATATCAAGCAATTCGTCGGGAGACGAATTTTTCAAGCGGAGGAGAACTGATGCAGCGTGAAACAGATGAATAGGGCCTTATTTTCTACTTTGTATCCGTTAATTAGAGGCTAATTTTATTTACGTTTATTCGAGTCGTCGCAATTTTTATTTAAATAAAAGAGATACGCTTGTGATCTCAAATTAGTAGTCGTTTCAATTTGAATTTCGAAATTTCAAATTAAAGTCAAATTAGGATAAGGTAGATTTGAATTTTGATTCAAATCAATTAGAGTTAATTTGAGCCTCAAAAAAAATTAGAGTTAATTTGAATTTTATTTCTATCTTTGTAACCCCACCCCTCCTATATAAACGGGATGGTAGTCTATTGTAAAGACATGTCAGATTACAGTAAAAATTGAGATTTATCTCATCTCTATCTCCCGTCTCTCTCCTCCCTCACGCGATCTCCACGATTCTCTTCTCCAAAAATCCCTCGTTCTCCGATGAGTCTTCTCATCTCCATCCCTCCAATTTCTTCTCCACCAAAAAATCCACAATCAAAATTATTTTTCCGTCTTTGCAAAATCCGTTTGCATCACTGCCTCTAGGCAAGGTGGTGGTGGTAGAGTTATTCGGCAAGCTATTAAGGTTGCAAATCCTAAAGGATTGTGGAATAGACCATCCGCTCTTTTAGGGTATTTCGAAAAATGTTATCATTTAAGTTGTTATATGAAGATGCATTAATAGTACATTTCATTGTGAAGGTGGTGGTCAGTTAGGTGATCCTAAAGGAGTTGAAGTTGGATGGGGTGGGTGCTTGCTTTCTTTGGTTTTATTGTTCACATTCATATCATGGAATAATGGGGCCATAGGTGGCCTTCCAATGGGGAAGAGAGAACTTGGAAGGATGTGTTAGTGGAACTTGAAGAGGGGACACAAGATGTAACGATCTTCTCAACCAGTGGCATGGAGATGGTGTCAATGACGTGTCAATTGGCCAATGTAACTGTTAGAAAATAGGAAGCGGAAGTGGAATCAGAGAATAAAGAAAAATAAACATAGAACACAAAGATTTAACGTGGAACCCTACTCCCTAAAGAGCGGGATGAAACTACGGGAGAAACCCTCAAACGGATGGATATTCTATTCCTTTTTCTCAATGGTTACAGGAGGTCTGGGGCTCCTTATATAGCCTCCACAGAGCCTCCAAGTCCCACCACTGGTAGATGTGGGACTAAACTCATAGATGGGGTAAATGGATCCTGGAGAGATCCATTTACCCTCCTATAACTCATATGGCGCACAACCAAATACTCCAATACTCCTCCTCAAGCTGGAGCATGCAATGCTCAGCTTGGACAAACAGAAAGAAACTATACTCACGCCACAAGACACTACAGACAATATCAACTCAACGCGCACAATTGTCGGTTGTTGTCGAGGACGTTGCTTCTCATGCCGTGCTGGTGAGGAGGACGAATGAGCTAGAGTGTAAGTCTGCTGAATCTCCTCGTCGGAGAGTATGTGCTCTGAACTGCGCCCGTCAGAGTCACTGCAACTGAAAATGAGTCTCCTCGTCGGAGTACTCTAGCCTGCCACAACATGTGGACAACTGCCCCATCTCTGAAAAGGGCCGAACTGAAAAGGCCGTGGAAGTGCAATCCTCGTCGGAGTCCACGGTCGTTAGAGAATGGAGTCTGAAAAGTCTCCTCGTCGGAGAACTGGGTCTCTCCCATCTGGCACAGAGAATCGTACTCTACTCTGGAGTCTCTATGATACCACATGAAAACTCTTGCCCACATGGCATAGGGAGTGATCCTCTACTCTGGAATCCCTATGGCTCACATGAAAACTCTGGCCGACAAAACAAGAATGATGGGGACCACTACAAAAGATGGCAAACACGTGCTCATCTGAAAAAACCGCATACATGTGTGTGTCTGAAAGTGGAGACTCGGAAACATCTAACGCCGAGTCTAAACGACTAATCATCTGTAGAGTCTGAAAAATGGCGTCGAGTCTGAACGACTGATCATGTGTAGAGTCCGAACAATCTGCCTGGTCTGACGAATCTGAAATCTGTGGAGAATACATATGACTCTACATATACTCCCTCTTTCTCCCATACTTTCCTGAAAATGAGCATCGACAAAGTTGGGAGAAGACAATAACATGGGGAAAATCATCAAAGTAAGCCGTTCACACATTTATCAGCTTTTTAAATCATCATTATCAATTTTTTTGAATTTTTTAAGCCGTTGACATTTTTTCCGGCTTGTCCCTTTTTTAAATATATTATGTACGGCTTTTTCTTGTGCGCACCTTTTTTTTAAATACGTGCCTCTCTTCCCTTTTTTCGAAACACATTTTTTTCTTTCCGGCTCACTTGGGCTTATTTATTCAGCCCCTCTCTCTCCCTTTTTTTCGAAACATAGGGCCCAACTGGGCCAATATACAGCAACACCTAATTTAATTTTTTTAATTTATTTTTAAGCCAAAGAGGCCCATCGGCCCCCTTAGACATTAAGGTTCCCACAGGGGACCCCCTTTTTAAAAAAAAACCATGCCGCCCCCAATGGGGGTCTTTCATTTCAACCCAGCGATGGGCCTGCGCCGCCTGGAGGGTGTCGCCACCGAGATCGGGAGAGAGAGGAGGCATCGCGCCTTCTGCGCGAGGGAGGAGGAATCGTGAGGGGGTGGCAGAGGGCCTGCGTGAGGGGCCTGGAGCTCGCGTCGCCTAACGATGGGAAGGAGCGGCGCTCCTGGAGGCAACGGCAGAGGCGCAACAGCGCCTGGAGCGCACGGAGAAAGAGCGGAGCATCACCTGAGAGTCGCCTGGGATGAAAAAGTGTCACGGGGCATGAGAGCTTGAAGGAGAAGGCCTCCGCCTGGGCATCGCGTGACTGGAGGGGGCCGCTTCCACTAGAACTAGGGCGTGAGGGAGATGCGTGCTTGGAGCAGGCACCTTGCGCGAGAAACAGGAGCTTCGTCACTCGTGCGGTGGTGCGGCAAAACAATGTCGCCAAGTATCGAGAGGAAGGAAGATGGCGCCGCTTGCACCTTCTTTTACTGCCGGAGATGCTCTTCCGCCTGGAAGAGGAAGCGCGAGGGAGGTAGGCCTCCGCCTTGGGATAAGATGCGACATGGAGCCGCCGCTGGGAGCACGACTAGGAGGATCGCGACAGGATCTGGGTCGCCTTCACCTGGATGGTGCTCCGCTCGGGGTAGAGCATCGCCTGGAGGAAATTTAAAGGATCCTAGAACGATGGGCTGCAAACTTTACCTCTGTAGAATCTGGAACTTCTGGAACTAGGGTTCGAGAAATTGAACCCTAAAACCATCTGGAACTTTAACCAATCTGATACTAAAATCGATTCCTGTACAGTATAATATTTAAGAATAAACGATTCTCAAACAAATCATGAACATATATAAATCCTCGAGAATCAACCCACTTTGATACCATGTTAGAAAATAGGAAGCAGAAGAGGAATCAAATAATAAAGAGAAATAAACATAGAAGACAAAGATTTAACGTGGAACCCTACTCCCTAAGGAGCGGGATGAAACCACGGGAGAAACCCTCAAAGGGACGGATATTCTATTCCTTTTTCTCAATGGTTACAGGAGGTCTGGGGCTCCTTATATAGCCTCCACAGAGCCTCCAAGTCCCACCACTGGTAGATGTGGGACTAAACTCATGGATGGGGTAAATGGATCTTAGAGAGATCCATTTACCCTCCTTCAACTCATATGGCGCACAACCCAATATTCCAACAGTAGCAAAACACATAGTGTAGGTAGTCTTGGCATCACTGTAAAAGCGGGGGGGTGGTTGAGTCTAGAGGGGCTATGTTATTCTTGGGTCGAGGAGGAGAAGTCCCATGAGGCTGAACGTGGGTGAAGCGCTCGAGGCTTAAAGTGCGATGACAACTGTCACAGGGTCAAAATCCTGTTACCGATTTCGACCTGTGCGGCGTTAGCTAACATTGCTAACCAGCCCTCCTGGGTAGAACGGTCATGAACACACTCCAACTCTTCTCGAATATGCACTTGCTAACGTACCGACGTTCCAATACACGCACAAGCACGACTCTACAGATCATTAATAACACTCTCAAGAGCTCACCTAAGAACACACAAGAACTCAACCACACAGTCACACAAACATGGGCACGAGACTTCTTCTCTTATTAGAAGGGGAGACTCGCTCGGGAGTGGAGTGTGGGTGTGGGTGTGGGGTGTGTTATTTAAAAACGAGCCACGACCCCTCCTTATATACAAGCCTCAAGGCAACACAAGGGATACTCATTATTACATTTACAATGATGATACAAAAAGACTCAAGACCTTTTAAATTCCATACCAACCATTCACACTCCACAACAACCCTTCATCTTCTCGTCTCTTTGATTCCCTTTTTGTCCTTTCGTCTTCTCGCATGGTTAACGCCGCATCAATTGTCCAGTGATTAATACACTCGCGCTCCAACACCTTACTGATGCAACTTTGTCGTAACGCACCCAGTACTGCCGAATACTCGGTCTTGTGTCAAAGGGAACCTGTGGCCACTAGACCCTCATACTGTAAACTCTTCCTTAGCGCTCCACATGCTAAGGGGAAGTTCTCCAGAACTTCGCTATCGTGGCCCCCAGACCACTCTCTTACGCATATTACCGAGCATGTTCGACAACGCTCGGACTTAACATCTGTAACACTCTATGCCTCCTTGGACCGCCACACATCATTACCGATACAGTGCGCCTACGTGTGTACGACTATGTGATCGTACGATATTTTACTGCAACACTGTATACTACCCTTTTGTGCTCGTGTACATACTGCTGTGGGCATCCACCGTCATGTCTTGTACTGTTGTTTGTACTCACTATACTCGCACAGCTACAAGCTCCATGGCAATCTGCTACCGAGTCAGTGTCCTATGTGATGCTTCTCCATTGCCATGTACAGTTAAGTCTTCAAGACTCCATAGATAACCCATGTGTTACCTACGCACTCCAGACTCCTCATGAAGTCAGCTCTAACGATCATGTTTGTGCATCAGCTACCGTGTCTGCACAATCATTCTCTATCGAGGAATTTAAGGGTTTGACAAGCCTCTCCCACATGAATAATCAATTGTCCTCAACCGAGCATGCCTTCTTCAGCTAGCATCCTGTCACAATCATCCATCCGTTGTGCACCTCCTGATGCGGCTCATTGGAAAGGATGGTGCAAACTTGCACTACCTCCCTTCTCACACATGGTCTTCTCACGAACCACTACATCCCTTCATGGCGTGGCCTTCATCTCGATAAGTAGAGCTCCATCATCAGCAAGGTTTGAAAAAAACGAAAAGCGGAACGAGACGGTTACCCTGGAATCAAGGCGAGGCGTAAGCCTCAGTTTACCACCCAAAATATGTAAATCAATAAAGAATATTGTAATAGTATCAGTAAGACAATATTATCTAATAAGTTTCCAATGTCTAAAGCATATTTCAAGTAACTTCTCAAAATCAATGGTAACAAAAATTGCATTGGACATACATATATCCTTTAGCCCTTTGAGCCTCCTCCATCTCAAGTTGAACATAATATTTCCATGCGGGATCATTCCGGCCTCCTTCAGAATTCTTTGGGCCTTTTCTTGACTTCGGCATCTCTATGATTTCAAGCAACAAAATTAAACCATCATCCAGTTAAACAAAATATATGAACTATTAGTTAAATGGAAGATAACCTAACCAACTTTGTAATTTATACTGGTTGAATTGTAAATTGTAACTTGTAAAATAACCTAATAAAACTTTTTAATAAACTGTAATGTAATAAAATTTTGTTCTAAAGAATATATATAACCTAAATCAGATTTACAAGACTTTATAACATAACAGATTTATGAATTCTGTTATAACCTAAATCATATTTATAAAATCTGTTATAACCTAAATCTAATATAAGAATTTATAACATATTTATAAATTTTGTTATAGCCTAAATCAAAAATCTGTTTTAAGAATTTTGTTACAAGAACTTATAACCTAAATATAAAGAATTTATAAAAAAAAATCATTAAACTAAATCAGAAATTTATCAAACTTACTAAAATGAATCTGGAACCAAAAATATTCTAACCAAAAACCAATCAAGACATTGAATACATACCAAATATTAAAAAAACATATCTGAAGGAGGCGAAGTAGCTGCGCGCAAGGCTGAGAGCTGCGCGAGGGGCCGAGGGCTTCGAAGGTGGCGATTCCTGCAATTGGGCGGAGAGGAAGCTTGAAAACACGGAGGAGATTAGGGTTTCTTGGACAAATGTGGTGGAATCGAGCGTCGTTGGGGGATGAAATGGGTTTATAAGTGGGTCACGTGCAAAGCATGTGACCTACTAAACCCCCCGTGCCTCACGGGTGCGCCTCAGAAAACGCCTCGCCTCGAATAGCCTCGCCTCGCCTCAGCAATCGAGGCGACCGCCTCTCAACAGCATATAGAGGTGTGCGCCTTTGATCGGAATCCCGGCGCCTCGAGCGCCTCAAGGCGCATTTTTTTGAACCATGATTATCAGCTCCCATCCTTGATGTATCCCTCATAGATCTAGCATCTCCATTGCTTGTGCGTAGTAGCTCCAGCTCCACATGTGGAGTACGCACCTCCATGCTCGCTTGTTGCCAATCTCGATCGTTCCCCGTAGGTGTCCCCATATCCTGGGAGATAAGGGCCTCCCATACTCTGAGCTTCTTCGGTATCTCACTCCACATAAGATCACTGGTGGTGTAGTTCGTCACCACTCCACCCCCATGGACGACCATTTCCTTGTCCATGTTGTGTCGCCATCCATAGCTCTGCATTGCCATCTCGTGCACGAATGTTCTCCTATCAGCGTCTTCGGTTGTATGGCTCTCTTCAGCACTGTGGCTTGGTTAGGCACCGCAGTCGACCAACATATCTACTACCATGATTGTTGAATTAGGTCTTTCACTCAATATCTATGCAGTTGGACTTGCGTCCAGCTTTGTAACCCGACCGTGAAGTTGAACACCTTAACCTCCTCTAACATGTCATTGATGTCCAACAGCAAGAACATAGACTGCTTCACATACTCATGAATAGTGCTTGTTTGCTTCAAGCATCAAATAGCCTCACGTACAATCCACGCAGTGTTCTTTGGCAAGAACTGCGTTTTCAGTTCCGTGAAGATCATCCCAGTTGGATATCATCGATCTTGCCTCGTCCGTTGCACAGCTCATGCACCATAACTTGGCATCGCTCGGCATGTGCATCGATGCCAAGCCCACCTTCTCAGCTTCTCTCGTCTTGGTCATGTTCAAGTAAACTTCTATATCCCATAAGAAGTTCAAATCCTTCGCACTTCGCTACCTGTAAAGGGTTTAAGCTCAGGTACCATCGATCACCGTACTTATATGGAACTCCCGCCATTCATCATCGCCTTCTTAATGAGAAAGATCTCGTTGCGTAGATCATCCGTCATCGGGTTGAACGCATCCAGCTTGTCCTCCAAGGTCTTGATCAGATTCGTTGATCGTTGGGTCGTACCCCCAAAATCTGATCCCTCTGAAGAATGATCCTACAAGCTTGCGACGCGATGGTCACGAATCCCTTTGGTGGACTCCATTTCTGCTATTGCTTGCTCCAATATTACAACACGCTCGGTGACACTCACCATCTTCGCTTTGATGATTGAAAACACACTTGCATCAACAAGTTCCTTTGCTCATGCAATCGACTGCACCAACAATTGCTCCTAGCTTTGCCTGATTTCTTGGCACCGACCAATCTCTGTGTTCTGCTCCTTTGCTTCGATACCAACTGTCACAGGGTTAAAATCCCACTATCGATGTCGACATGTGCAGCGTTAGCAAACCCGTAGCTAACCAACCCTCCTGAGTAGAACGGTCACAGACACGCTTCAACTCTTCTCGAATTTGCACGTGCTCGCGTACCACCGTTCCAACACAAGCACAAGCATGATTCTACGGATCGCTCAAGAACACTCTCAAGCACTTGTTTAAGAACGCTCAAGATTCTACGACACAAAGCCTTTTCTTTTATTAGAAGGGGAAACTCGCTCTATAGTGGGGTGTGGGGTGTGGTGTTTACAAATTAGCCACCACCCCTCCTTATATACGAGATTCAAGACAACCGAAGGGCACTCATTATCACATATATAATAGTGATATATGCAATCCTTCGCATTCTACAACAACTCCTCCTCTTCTCATCTCTTCGACTCCTTATTGTTCTTTCATCTTCTCGCATGGTTGACGCCACATCAACCGTCCAGTCATCAACACACTTGCACTCCAACACCTTGCTATGCAACTTTGTCATACTCATCAAGTGTCATCGAACACTCGGTCTTGTACCAAAAGGAACCCGCAGCCACCAGACCCTCATGTGGTAAACCCTTTCTTAACGCTCCACATGCTAAGGGAAAGTCCTCCAAAACTTCGCTATCGTGGCACCCAGACCACTCTTGTACGTATACTACTGAGCATGCTCGGCAACACTCACACTTAGCACCTGCAAGTCTGCAACGCTCCTTGGACCACCACGCATCCACCATGTCAAATAAGATATCATCCGTGCAACAATGATCCCCCAGAGCTACCATTCACTAACAATGTCTTGAATTCCATGAGATGAGGCCCAGAAGTTGAGCTTTACCTCACGGAATCCCACAAACTAACCTTTGTTTCATGTAAATAAGCCACATTCACTCTCCAAGCTGCGGCATGGAACCAATCGTCATCCTCTTCTCCAGTTGGCCTAGCCCACTAACATTCCACGTCAAGCACTTCATTGAGACACCGTGGGGAAGCCCTCCGGCACTTGAACCCCATTCTTTGCGCAATTGCAAGCTCAAACATCTTTTTTGCATGATTCCCTTCTGCCAACACATACAAATTGGATATTGACCCCTTCCCCTCAAGGACTGCATCAACAACCTAAATTGCCTCTCCATCCCTCACCCCCTCTTGCAACAAAGAAAACGCCTCGTCCAACCTTCCACCAACTCCCTCCAAGCCAACAAAATCCTCTTCATCATGGTTACACATAAGTTGCCTTGTCTCCCAGACATGTGTATCCACCCAATGTCGCTTTCAAAAAAAGCACCACAGCCTAGTAGGACTACTAGGAAGTCCTTGGAAACCAAATGCATCTTGAGAGTGCTTCTCCAGGACTTGATGATCCAACCCCCCCCCCCCCATCCCCTTCGTTCGACGAGGAGCCAATGCTACTCTCCTCGAATAAAAACTCCCAACCCGGTTTAAACCCCTCACCCCCAGCTACTGCTCCCTCTCTCCCCCCACCAACTTCACAGTGGCCAAATGCCCCCGCTTGAGGCTCGGGCCATGCATCTTATCTTTGTCATCAATCGAGAGCAAAACCCCATACTCCATGGCTGACGGAGCCCCCTCCAAGAGAGTTATCGACGCTGATAAGACTCCAAGAGATGGTCCTAACCATGGCCACCGCCCAGCAAAGAGAACTCCTTCAAAGAAGTCGAAAAAAAACCTTGAATTCGGGTTTCCAGAAAGACCCAATCCAAAGCAAAACGGGTTGTTGTTGCTTCATTAAAAGGTCGGGTTACCAGGTTAACTGAAAAGCCCATATTCGTATTCGGGTGAACTGAGAAACCCAAAGTCGTGTTAAGCAAAGAACCTAGATAAATAATTAGATCACCCGAGCCCGCCAAAGAAAAGTTGTCCCTCATCGCAAGATCCAAATTCCTAAACGGTAAGACCCAAACCCGAAGCAACATTACAGGACCCAAAAGCACTGTATCCATAAAGGTCTTGGCAGCACTAGGGTTTCCAACGCAGTTAATGGGCAAAATTCCTCCCCCTTCTGTCGATTATGTAACTGGTGCAATTAACTCCGCTGAATCTGCTTCTCAACATCCTCTACCGACAGTCGTACCCTCATCGTCACGCCTCCATCTTCGTTGGCACCTTCGCTACTCGGAATCTCCTCTAAAGCACCAGATACAGGGGTACTGACCCTCGCCCGATCTTCAACTCCACGTGCAATTACAATGAGGGTCTGATCCGCCCAGCAACACCTCCACCTCAAAGCCCTCTCAACCCTGAAGTCTAGAGCAGCAAAGCTTCTCAACCTCCCCAACATGCGCCAAAGCAGACGAAGGACCTCCAAATTCAGACAGCAAAGAGGAACACCCGCCACCGCCAACCTCTAGATCGGGCATACACTATCATAAATACCATCCAAAAGGCGTTGCCTCCACCACCGAATGCTTCCCCTCGACTCTAGAGGGAGGCATTCCTCCAGAGCACTACCAATGACTTCTCTCGCTCCTTCGTTCGACAAAACCCATACACATGTCGATCCCTCCCGAGAGCCAGATGACATCGATACCAACCTCCCTCGCCACCCTCGACCTCTCTCGAGCCCTCCTTAGGTCGCTCCACCCCTGCCTTCTTTGATAATCGTTGCAATATGGCAATCAAGCCTGTGTCAGAAAGAAGCTCGTCCCAAACCTTCTTCGCCCATGCACCTTTCTCCAAGCACCTCCGTCTTCGATATCCCGATCGACAACAACGTAAACACAGTTGCTCTGTAGCCGTGCACACCTTGGAGAGATGATCTAATGTGTCGCACCAAAAGCACCAAGATTTCTCCTCGCCTTAAGCCTTGAAATTATGGGTCTTCTTCCGTGGAATGCTCTATGACCCCTCCCCAACCATCTCCTCCATCGAGATGTCATTGGGGCCTACGACATCACTTCCTCAGAAATCCCCGCCGCTCCCTCTGATATTGGTAACCCTCCGCTTGCCCCTCCCTCCATCCTTCGCTCCACTCCCCCGCACTCCCGCTCTCCATCCCACAATTCCTATTTTCTTCCTTTCTATTCAGCTCAAACCAGACTACCAGTTGGGGTACAAAAAAGCTCTAATGATCACAACATTTGAAACTACTTGATCCTAGTGGCTTACAAGCATTCTATTATACTGAACTGGATTGATCGAACAATGATAGGGTGATGGTTGTGGCTACAATGTGGGTCAGGTGGTTGGCTAGAAACTAAGAGGTGTTTCATTAGGAGAGGTTCTATATACAGAATGACTGGGAGCATGCCAAGGCTCTTTCTGAATGTCTGGAAGCATGCCAAGGCTCTTTCTGGTTGTGGCTACGATGTGGGTCAGGTGGTTGGCTAGAAACTAAGAGGTGTTTCATTAGGAGAGGTTCTATATACAGAATGTCTGGGAGCATGCCAAGGCTCTTTCAGAGGCTTGGCACATGTAAATATTAATTTATTAATGTAAATTAAAAGTTTGATCGTGTATCAAGCTGGATTATCACCATTTTTTACAGTAAAAATGAAAAAAAAAACGTACTTCCAAAGACTAGAATACTTTGGGTAAGGAAAATGATGGAAGTAAATCGGAATTGATGATGGGAAGCCTCAGAGTCTAGAAAAAACTGTACAGGGAAGATATCAACAACTCTTTAGATGTCCTCTGTAGTACTGAAAAAAAATACCACATCAGGAAACAGAGTGCAAATTACATCCTGGTTGAGTTTGTTTAAATATGATAGTGAGCGCTTGTTCACATCAAAATAGATGCCCCTCCCATTAACGAGCCCCATCTTTGGAACAGGAAGCAACATTTCTGGCACGGAGAAAACCCCTTCTTATCCGTACCTTGCCCCTTAATATTCTCAATTATATAAAGGATGTGCTTAATCGAGTAGTAGTAGGCATTCAAAATTGTAATTGCTGATCTGGAAAAACTACTTTCACTAGTAATAGTAATTAGGACCAAAGCTAGGAGAAACTTATATAAATGCTAATGCCTAGCTTTGAGCTTTCTATGTGGTGATTGAGTGTGTTCCCTAAAATTCACAACCCATCCAAAGACAACCCGATTCATTTCATGTGTCACTCGAGTTCCTGAACCAACCAACAACCTATTAAATCATCCACAGGAAACCATGTGCCATAACCATATATACATTCACCCGAGATATCAGCCAATATGATGTCACAGACAAAACAAAAGGGAAAAGCAATTATGCAATACAAGGAAAAGCAATTATGCAATACAAGTAAAACATGGCAGGCTTTCATCTTCATCTGAAAAATAGGTAAGCCAGCTATTATCCCACATGAGTCGGAGCTTCTTACATGTTTTTTTTTCTTATGCAGCTCAACCCACTCCCTATCCATATTTCATGTTTCATATTTTTAATACAAAGGGCAGAACTAAGTCCTCTTCCGGAGTCAACCAAAACATAAATTAAGAACTATGCATCATCCAAACAGGAATTTAAAAAATGAAATGCACCAGCCGGGAATCGAACCCGGGTCTGTACCGTGGCAGGGTACTATTCTACCACTAGACCACTGGTGCTTCTTGATAAACACTCCCATTAACGAGCCCCATCTTTGGAACAGGAAGCAACATTTCTGGTTCGGAGACAACCCCTTCTTATCCCTACCTTGCCCCTTAATATTCTCAATTATATAAAGGATGTGCTTAATCAAGAAGTAGTAGGCATTCAAAATTGTAATTGCTGATATGGAAAAACTACTTTCACTAGTAATAGTAGTTATGACCAAAGCTAGGAGAAACTTATATAAATGCTAATGCCTAGCTTTGAGCTTTCAATGTGGTGATTGAGTGTGTTCCCTAAATTTCACAACCCATCCAAAGACAACCCGATTCATTTCATGTGTCACTCGAGTTCCTGAACCAACCAACAACCTATTAAATCATCCACAGGAAACCATGTGCCATAACCACATATACATTCACCCGAGATATCAGCTAATATGATGTCACAGACAAAACAAAAGGGAAAAGCAGTTATGCAATACAAGTAAAACATGACAGGCTTTCATCTTCATCTGAAAAATAGGTAAGCCAGCTATTATCCCACATGAGTCGGTGCTTCTTACATGTTTTTTTTCTTATGCAGCTCAACCCACTCCCTATCCATATTGCATGTTTCATATTTTTAATAGAAAGGGCAGAACTAAGTCCTCTTCCGGAGTCAACCAAAACATAAATTAAGAACTATGCATCATCCAAACAGGAATTTAAAAAAGGAAATGCACCAGCCGGGAATCGAACCCGGGTCTGTACCGTGGCAGGGTACTATTTTACCACTAGACCACTGGTGCTTCTTGATAAACACTCCCATTAACGAGCCCCATCTTTGGAACAGGAAGCAACATTTCTGGTTCGGAGACAACCCCTTCTTATCCCTACCTTGCCCCTTAATATTCTCAATTATATAAAGGATGTGCTTAATCGAGAAGTAGTAGGCATTCAAAATTGTAATTGCTGATATGGAAAAACTACTTTCACTAGTAATAGTAGTTATGACCAAAGCTAGGAGAAACTTATATAAATGCTAATGCCTAGCTTTGAGCTTTCTATGTGGTGATTGAGTGTGTTCCCTAAAATTCAAAACCCATCCAAAGACAACCCGATTCATTTCATGTGTCACTCGAGTTCCTGAACCAACCAACAACCTATTAAATCATCCACAGGAAACCATGTGCCATAACCACATATACATTCACCCGAGATATCAGCTAATATGATGTCACAGACAAAACAAAAGGGAAAAGCAATTATGCAATACAAGTAAAACATGACAAGCTTTCATCTTCATCTGAAAAATAGGTAAGCCAGCTATTATCCCACATGAGTGGGTGCTTCTTACATGTTTTTTTTTCTTATGCAGCTCAACCCACTCCCTGTCCATATTGCTTGTTTCATATTTTTAATACAAAGGGCAGAACTAAGTCCTCTTCCGGAGTCAACCAAATCATAAATTAAGAACTATGCATCATCCAAACAAGAATTTAAAAAAGGAAATGCATCAGCCGGGAATCGAACCCGGGTCTGTACCGTGGCAGGGTACTATTCTACCACTAGACCACTGGTGCTTCTTGATAAACACTCCCATTAACGATCCCCATCTTTGGAACTGGAAGCACCATTTCTGGCACGGAGACAACCCCTTCTTATCCCTACCTTGCCCCTTAATATTCTCAATTATATAAAGGATGTGCTTAATCGAGAAGTAGTAGGCATTCAAAATTGTAATTGCCGATCTGGAAAAACTACTTTCACTAGTAATAGTAGTTATGACCAAAGCTAGGAGAAACTTATATAAATGCTAATGCCTAGCTTTGAGCTTATGTGGTGATTGAGTGTGTTCCCTAAAATTCACAACCCATCCAAAGACAACCCGATTCATTACATGTGTCACTCGAGTTCCTGAACCAACCAACAACCTATTAAATCATCCACAGGAAACCATGTGCCATAACCACATATACATTCACCCGAGATATCAGCTAATATGATGTCACAGACAAAACAAAAGGGAAAAGCAATTATGCAATACAAGTAAAACATGACAGGCTTTCATCTTCATCTGAAAAATAGGTAAGCCAGCTATTATCCCACATGAGTCGGTGCTTCTTACATGTTTTTTTTCTTATGCAGCTCAACCCACTCCCTATCCATATTGCATGTTTCATATTTTTAATACAAAGGGCAGAACTAAGTCCTCTTCCGGAGTCAACCAAAACATAAATTAAGAACTATGCATCATCCATACAGGAATTTAAAAAAGGAAATGCACCAGCCCGGAATCGAACCCGGGTCTGTACCGTGGCAGGGTACTATTCTACCACTAGACCACTGGTGCTTCTTGATAAACACTCCCATTAACGAGCCCCATCTTTGGAACAGGAAGCAACATTTCTGGCACGGAGACAACCCCTTCTTATCCCTACCTTGCACCTTAATATTCTCAATTATATAAAGGATGTGCTTAATCGAGAAGTAGTAGGCATTCAAAATTGTAATTGCTGATATGGAAAAACTACTTTCACTAGTAATAGTAGTTATGACCAAAGCTAGGAGAAACTTATATAAATGCTAATGCCTAGCTTTGAGCTTTCTATGTGGTGATTGAGTGTGTTCCCTAAAATTCACAACCCATCCAAAGACAACCCGATTCATTTCATGTGTCACTTGAGTTCCTGAACCACCCAACAACCTATTAAATCATCCACAGGAAACCATGTGCCATAACCACATATACATTCACCCGAGATATCAGCTAATATGATGTCACAGACAAAACAAAAGGGAAAAGTAATTATGCAATACAAGTAAAACATGACAAGCTTACATCTTTATCTGAAAAATAGGTAAGCCAGCTATTATCCCAAATGAGTCAGTGCTTCTTACATGTTTTTTTTCTTATGCTGCTCAACCCACTCCCTATCCATATTGCATGTTTCATATTTTTAATACAAAGGGCAGAACTAAGTCCTCTTCCGGAGTCAACCAAAACATAAATTAAGAACTATGCATCATCCAAACAGGAATTTAAAAAAGGAAATGCACCAGCCGGGAATCGAACCCGGGTCTGTACCGTGGCAGGGTACTATTCTACCACTAGACCACTGGTGCTTCTTGATAAACACTCCCATTAACGAGCCCCGTCTTTGGAACAGGAAGCAACATTTCTGGCACGGAGACAACCCCTTCTTATCCCTACCTTGCCCCTTGATATTCTCAATTATATAAAGGATGTGCTTAATCGAGAAGTAGTAGGCATTCAAAATCGTAATTGCTGATCTGGAAAAACTACTTTCACTAGTAATAGTAGTTATGACCAAAGCTAGGAGAAACTTATATAAATGCTAATGCCTAGCTTTGAGCATTCTATTTGGCGATTGAGTGTGTTCCCTAAAATTCACAACCCATCCAAAGACAACCCGATTCATTTCATGTGTCACTCGAGCTCCTGAACCAACCAACAACCTATTAAATCATCCACAGGAAACCATGTGCCATAACCACATATACATTCACCCGAGATATCAGCTAATATGATGTCACAGACAAAACAAAAGGGAAAAGCAATTATGCAATACAAGTAAAACATGACAGGCTTTCATCTTCATCTGAAATAGGTACGCCAGCTATTATCCCACATGAGTCGGTGCTTCTTACATGTTTTTTTTTCTTATGCAGCTCAACCCACTCCCTATCCATATTGCATGTTTCATATTTTTAATACAAAGGGCAGAACTAAGTCCTCTTCCGGAGTCAACCAAAACATAAATTAAGAACTATGCATCATCCAAACAGGAATTTAAAAAAGGAAATGCACCAGCCGGGAATCGAACCCGGGTCTGTACCGTGGCAGGGTACTATTCTACCACTAGACCACTGGTGCTTCTTGATAAACACTCCCATTAACGAGCCCCATCTTTGGAACAGGAAGCAACATTTCTGGTTCGGAGACAACCCCTTCTTATCCCTACCTTGCCCCTTAATATTCTCAATTATATAAAGGATGTGCTTAATCGAGAAGTAGTAGGCATTCAAAATTGTAATTGCTGATATGGAAAAACTACTTTCACTAGTAATAGTAGTTATGACCAAAGCTAGGAGAAACTTATATAAATGCTAATGCCTAGCTTTGAGCTTTCTATGTGGTGATTGAGTGTGTTCCCTAAAATTCAAAACCCATCCAAAGACAACCCGATTCATTTCATGTGTCACTCGAGTTCCTGAACCAACCAACAACCTATTAAATCATCCACAGGAAACCATGTGCCATAACCACATATACATTCACCCGAGATATCAGCTAATATGATGTCACAGACAAAACAAAAGGGAAAAGCAATTATGCAATACAAGTAAAACATGACAAGCTTTCATCTTCATCTGAAAAATAGGTAAGCCAGCTATTATCCCACATGAGTGGGTGCTTCTTACATGTTTTTTTTCTTATGCAGCTCAACTCACTCCCTGTCCATATTGCTTGTTTCATATTTTTAATACAAAGGGCAGAACTAAGTCCTCTTCCGGAGTCAACCAAAACATAAATTAAGAACTATGCATCATCCAAACAGGAATTTAAAAAAGGAAATGTACCAGCCGGGAATCGAACACGAGTCTGTACCGTGGCAGGGTACTACTCTACAACTAGACCACTGGTGCTTCTTGATAAACACTTCCGCGTTTTTATAATGACCAGCGAACACAAGTTGTGTCTCCACCATTGATGGAAGGATTGGGGTTCACCAGTTTTAACACTGAAAAAAAAAGAATTTTGGCTTTTTAGAGGTTCAGGGAAGATGAATCAGAAATGGAAACTGCGGGCACTCGGAAATAAAGCATTCTTGTCACTCTCGAGTTCTTCTTTGAAACATCATTAAATGTTGGAAGAAAAATGAAATAGATCGTAAAAGCAACGTTGCAGATCAGATTAAAAGAAGAACACGAACTGTCGACGATCATGGAAAACCCGACTTGCTCGAGGACATGATGTGCGAACAGATGTGAACGTAGGACAGGGATTAGGGTTTTGGAGGTACGGGAACCGACCTCACGGCATTGTCACGCGGCAAGCATTCCCTCGGCCCTCCCGACACAATGGGGTCGGCCGGTGTTCATGGGTCGGGTGCTCGACCCAATGACACGTGTCCAATCCGGCCCGAAATAACCGGGTCATGGATCCGACCCTATCCATCCATCGGGTATGGCGGGTACATGGATCCCCTTCCCTTAAACGTCCAACTAATTACATTCATTGCTAATTATCTAGACTCAATGAAAGGTAGTACCGGATTTGGGTAAGGGATTTTGCACTTATATCCCACCATTTTGCATGTAAATGAAAATCTAGCGCATCCTATTTCCTTAAAAAACGGATTTGGATGTAAATAAAAATGCATCGAATATGAATAATATCGGTAATATTGTATAAATTTGTTTAAATACACATGTATGGGTGGCTTACAAATGATATAAATATACTAAATATATTTATTTAATAATACTATCTAATATAATGAGAAAATTGTATAAATTAGTTAGATGCAATTAAAAGTGATTCGGCCATTATATTTTTACATCGAATGAGTATAAGAATACAAATACAAATATTTATAGATATCAAAATAATAACTATATTCGTATCCATTTTAAGATGATTCTTATACATATGTCAAAATATGTACAACATATGCAAAGTTACAGATAGAGTTCAGATTCACCCCTTCCCTTTTGCAATCCTATCGACAACATATAGAAATGTCATTTAACATTGATAATATTATGTATTAAAAGATGGACATTTTCCTTGGTATTTAAAATAACAAAAAACATAATACTTTTAATAGTGATATAATGTATATATACTTATCAATACGTATGCATGTCCATACGATTCATATATATTTGTAATAGCGAATATGAGAGGATTGATCCTGTGAGATGGGATTTTGTGAGATGATAAGATGGGAAATTATGGACTACTAGTTTCAACCAAGAGAGAGAAAACTATGAGAGAAAACAAAATCTACTGGTCCAGAATTTCCCATCTCACCATCTTACAAAAATCTCATCTCACCATCTCACAAAAATCCCATCTCACGAGAACGGCCCTCGCGAATATGAATATCCGTTTGGTATGTATTTAATATTTAATTTTAATATACATGAGCCCCCGGTGGGGTGGGCCGATCATCCTATTCCATCCCCGAGTCCGATGAGTAACACGTGATGGTCAGTACTCAGTGGTGTTCTATATGAATTCTGAACAAATAGAATTTGTGTTGTCTGCCCACAAAATCTTCCTGCTTAATCTTGAATGCAAAAACGATTTCATTCCGAAATTTCTTTTTCCTGCCAAAAGGCTACATTGTTCCAGCACTATCTTATGATCTAGTTAATCTGCATCCTAGAATGGATATACTTCGCGAGAAGAATTTCCCTTTGACTTTCAATAATTATTATTGAATTTGTTCTGCAATTGCTGTGATAAACTCCCTTTCTATAGGTCATAGAAGCCATCATCTCTGTCATCCTAAGAATGCAAAAAGTTCTAGACACAGATAGTCTCATGCTGCATCTTTCATCATTAAATATCACCTTCCTGACGATTTACTCCCATTTTTTTGTGAGAAATATCTTCTCATTAGATATTTAAAACTGTGCAAAATCCTGGACCAGACTTTTTCCTTCAAAAAGCTTCGAATGCGAATCCCAAAAACAAATGGGGCATTCCGAGAATCGAACTCGGGACCTCTCGCACCCAAAGCGAGAATCATACCACTAGACCAAATGCCCTTTGTGTAATTAGGCTATAATTATTATTAATTAGACGACAGTATTTTGGACCACCATTTATAAGAAGATCCAGGATCAAGTAAAAAACTCTGCAAAGAAAACAAAAGTTATGAAGGATGTGCCAAAGTTGTCTACATGTACTCTAGAATAGATCCTGCCACGATTATTACATAGCAGGGATGCTCTTTAAATGAAAAACAATTCACATTGGGAGTCCATGCAACTTGTTAGGACAAATTCCACATTGGCGAGGCAGACGAGAAGTTGTTGCTTTCTGTATGTACGGGAAAGGTGTTGAGAGTGTTCGATCATGGACAAGTCCATGGTGTTGTAAAACACTCCATTTTACTTGAGAGACCATTTGTATGCAATACTCCCAGTTATACTCCTTCCTGTGACTGCGAGAGTGCTGAAGGCAGCTCAGTTGATTATCTAATGCCAACTTCTTTAACCAACATATTATTTTATCACTCGGAAATGAGATCTGATTGTGATTCCTAGAAGTAACAGTGTGAGAAAGTCATCCATGAGAAGGCAATGCTATGATCTGGAAGAATTTTAAGAAGTTAATAAAAGATTAAGGAAATATTATAAGCACGTGGAGCTTTGGATGATGTCAGAATGTGTTGCCAACTTCCTAATTTGCTTTGCAATTTTAATCTGGGATAAGGCCTATATCTACAAACGTATTCACCACCAATGTGTATAAAAATAATGTAACAAAACCAGTATAACTTCAAACTTCTATCGATTCCTCTTTTCCTTCCAAAATGAAATATCCCCATTAGCCAGGATACAGAATCTTAATGGCTCCACTATCTCAACTTAAGGGAATTGATATCTATATAAATATGTTAATATGATGCTCCTACAACATAGCACCAGTGGTACCCTCCCACTGTACAGACCTGCACTCGCGGCTAGCACATTTATTTTGCCTTTTTCTTGGCTGAACATCTCGCAATTGATGTGCTTTTGTTGCCTATTTCTCTCTTTAATCCATCATCTGGACAGAGTTTCTGTGTGATTGGCATTATCATGCAGATTCACGAGGCTACTTGATACATATAGTATACATCTGAACATGCAGTTTCTGTGTCATCTGGACAGGATACATCTGGACAGAGTTTCTTGGCTGAACATGCAGCTTTCTGTGCCATCTGGACAGGTGCATCATTTGTAACTCGCCGATCGCATCTTTAATCATGCATTATATGTTGAGTGCGTTGACTCCTAAGAGCATCACGAGGAAACTGGACTGTATGAGAGCCAAATAGTTAAGAAATGAGGCTAAACACATAATAGATCACACAGTGTCTGTTGGACGAGACTTCATAAACCTAAGATAAATGCTTGTTGGGGATTCATAGATTTGAGGTTGTTCAAGCCGGCTAGATTTGCTCATAATCTTTTTTATTTACAATATATTTAAATAAATTCCAACAGCATAAAAAGTGTACTATTACAAAATAGTTTTCAAAAATCATTACATAGAAATTGACGGGAGAAGCTGTGCCGCCAATCCCTCTTAGATGGCAAATCCAATCCTTCAAAATACAACATTCGTAGATCTAGGAATCATAACATTGTTATGCATAATTTTTTGGATCCTCTTGAGAAGCTCCACTGCTTCACTTGCCAAGAATCCAAATGTATCAAAACCAAGGGAATAAATGCATGTTGATTGTAAAAACAGGCCTTCTCATGCTTAGTCACTTTAGTTGAGGCAGTTTTTTGTGCAGCGTATCCTGCAATAATGATGCATTATTTCAGCCGATATGGATGGATGTGATCTGCAAACTATAATCCACGGTTGGACTAGATAATGATTTGAAAGTTATATCCCTCTCTATTTGGGCCTCCTCAAAGCTTTGGATTGCTTTGTAGCCTGCTCATTTTACAATATTGGTGATGGCAAAGGCATCTCTTTTGGCATACTAAATTGGACTATGAGCTTGACCTCGGTACTTCTTACTCATTTGTCTACAAATTGACAATAACAAAAATGTCACCATGGATGTCGTGCTTCGATATAGGCCAACCGGATTAAAATGGGCTAAGGCATTGCATAACAAGGTGAATGCGCATTTCGTTGGTTTAGAAGACAATCTAATTTCGTATGGTGTCGCCAATTTCTCTTCTTAGATAAGAGACAATCCAAAAATGAATATGAATGTAAAACGAATATGAATTGGATATGAATAATAACATAATATTTAATATATTAACTGTAACAACCTCAACCAACATTAAATAATTATCTATATTTCATGGGTTAAATCGGGTAGACAAAAAAAATAAAAAAAATGGTAGTGAGCGGTTGCAGGGACGTGGGGAAGGGTTGTGCTTTTGACTCCCTCTCTCCTCACGAGTATAGCCAAGCCGATTGCAAGGGACGTGCGCTCCCTTTAACCGCCCCTAAAAATAGAATCAGTCACTATTAGTATTAGAGAATTAAAGTGGTGTCCTCTCCATTGTGATTTCCACCGTGACCACCAAAATTTACACCATCCATGTTATGGTCTTAGAGGATAACGGCACGAGATCAGATCATTCGACGAGGTTGGAGACGGAGGGGTCCCTGCGACTAAGGGGCCGGATTGCTGATACATAGCATCATTGAGGGCGACGCATTGACGGGTATGTGTTACTCTTTGTTCGTATCGAGTATCCATCTCCGATACAATGTCTATTGCATCCCTATGCACCGATTGATCTCTTCAAAAATGCCATTGTTATATCTGTTTGAAAATCATTCATACATGGAGTTCTTCCATATCCATACCGTACAAGGAGATTTAAGATCGTATGTCTATATTTTTTTTGATATCTTAGGCATATATGTATTTTCGTTTCATACCCTGTGCCAACCGGCGATTTACCCGGAAGGTTCATCTTGTCATCGACCTTGAAGGGCTATCCTAAATCTGTAATTACAGTACAAATTCCTTTGAATTCTATGATGCATAAATCTATATAATCGTCAAAGCGAGGTTGCGGCCTTGGAAAGGGGTATACAGATTTCACGTTCACTCCTTCTCCGGTATATGTTCACAGACTGTAATAGACGGCAAGAAGAGAAAGATCAAACTGGTATATTAAAACCATTTAATCGAACCCATCCCATCTAATGCGACAATGATTGCTGTGAATGGTCATATGCATCAAACCATGCAATTAAAAGAATACACATTCTTGATGGTATCATTATGGTAGAGGATGAAGATGACATAGGCACTTCCAGACCTATTCCGATGGGATAAACCCCTTTGATGGAGAAATTATGGGAATAGATGTGTCACATTATAGTTCTGGATCTCGTTGTATGTTGAGGACAAATGCTTAATTTCTAATGAAAGTACAAGAGGGCAGGACCTACGGCTAGATAGGCAGTATATATATGTAGGTGAGAATCTAAGGTTTGATCATGAATAGATCTCACAACTTACAGTTGTAAATTTGTTAATTCCATTATTTTATGGAGTCACACATTAGCCATATATCTGAGATACATATGTTGTAGTCCAACATATGAGTTTAAACGGTCATCATATCCGAAACCTGAGGTGAGCTTTATAGCCAAATCAAAATAATAATATCATGAGTATATGGTTGTCTCAAAAATTGTTAGATATTAGCCTTTAGTTTTACTACATCCACACGTGCCTAGTATTATACACAGACACCCATTAACTTCTAACCATCCAACTATAGTATACTCGGAGCCCTATCATTTTCAGTTATTGTGTAGTGAGAATCATGAAAGAGAATCCTCAAGATACTAAGTGCCACCGTCATGCTAATATGTACCTTTTATATTATCTTTAGTGTGATTAATCCATATGGATGGATACTTAAGTATGAATATTTAAAGGAGTTATACCACTAACAAAACAAGTAAGTTATTTTACACATGAATGAGTGGAACTTAATAACAAGGGCACGATAACGGTAAACGGAGCTAAGTGCTACGCCTCGTGGTGGGAGCCACCTCTAGAGTCCGATTACCGGGTCCGATACGGACATAAATGGCCTAAAGGGCAACACCTTCCGGGGGTGTCAGGTTCAGTGGAACCTAGTGGAAAGTCCACCTATTGACTCAGCGCTGATGTCATCACGATGTGTTTAATGTATGATTGAATGTGCAAGTGAAAACCGCTAGTGCCAGCGGAGGGTATTAATGGACCAACTTAACGATAAGATTGAGTTTAAGGGTATAGGTGCAACAATAAAGTACCATTTTTGAGAATGTATGAACCCCTCATAAGTATGTGAATATATCTACATCGCCATGCTTCTATTTCAATTTATCGCACCATTCTCATTTTTTGTACTCTTCTTAAAGCATGCTAAGCTGTTTGGCTTACGAGCATTCTTGTCGCTCCTGTGGTTTTGCCCTGCCGCAGGTTCCTCGGAGGAGTAGAGCATTGAAGTTGTTGATTGGCTGGCAGCAGATTTGACTTTTCATCTGGTAGTGTTAGTTTCCCTTTTGTTGTCTTTCGTAGATGTACCCAAGGAACATTATGAGTTGATCTTTCCTAATTATTTATTTTTGTCAATGGCGTCTCTTGGAGGATGTAACTCGATATTTGATTATGATAAGTTGTCAAGTGATATTATTCATTTATTGAAGTATCTCTAGTAATTTTGTCCTTTTTCAATCGTCTTTGTAAAATTGGAATTGATATGCATGAGTAACCCTCGGATTCGACGTGGCATGTCTTT
Source organism: Ottelia alismoides (assembly GCA_037367405.1). Classification (NCBI taxonomy): domain Eukaryota; kingdom Viridiplantae; phylum Streptophyta; class Magnoliopsida; order Alismatales; family Hydrocharitaceae; genus Ottelia; species Ottelia alismoides. Next base: position 410,762 of record JAZKJV010003722.1, on the reverse strand, counting down.
TATTCATGCTTCCGCTGACCATGTGGATCCGGGATGTTACAAGTGGTATCAGAGCCAAAGTTCTCTTGGGTACAATTAGGATGTCACATTTTAGTCGATGTACTTATACATCAACATCTGAATCTCAATCTTCTCTCATGATTTTAGATGGCTTCTGGACGTGAGCTTGTGCCTGGTGAAGGTGGGCTTGAGGATCCCCAACAGCAACAGCTACATCTTATGTCTGAGATGGGGCAGTGGCTTCGCGAAGAGCGAGAACGTGCTCGAGCGGAAAGAGAAGCAGCACGCGAAGAAAGAGAACAAGTCCGCAAGATTTACGATAATGCGAAGGTGGAGAGTCTTACCTTGCGGAAGTTTTTGCAACATGACCCACCCATATACAATGGAGAACCTGAGCCAGAGAAAGCAGAACATTGGCTCAAGGAGATCGAGTTGGCATTTAGTGCCTTGGATTGCCCTGAGGAGAAGAAGGTCACCTTTGCTATGTTCAGGTTGCGAGATCAGGCAAAGGATTGGTGGGAGACCTGCAGAGGTGTGCATTTCAAGGAAGATCAAGATGCGACATGGGAAGATTTTGTGAAGCATTTCAAGGATCACTTTATTCCTATGCGTGCAAGGATCAAGAAGAGGCAGGAATTCATTGACCTGCAGCAGAATGAACTGGGCATTGAGGCATACACTGCCCAATTTTATCATCTCGAGAAGTACGGCAAGGGAATTTGCGAGACTGAATTGGAGAGAGCGAAGAAGTACGTGATGGGATTGAGGATTGGCTTGCGAGCCAAAGTCTTAGGGAGCATGCCTAAGACACTTGCTGATGCAGTGGATGCTGCGGTAGCTATTGATGGAGAGCATCAGTTGACCCAAACTCAACTGAAAAGACATGGCAAGGGGAGTGGAAGCCTCGGTGTTCGTCATGATACCTTTAAAAGCCCTAATAAGAAGATAAAAAGCAGTTACCATGGCAAGGAAGAAGCTAGATTCAAGCATGTTGATAGACCGGGTGTCCCTGTTTGTCCTCATTGCACGAGAAGCCATCGGGGCGAATGCTACAAGATAACCGGAGCTTGTTTGAAATGTGGGCAGAAGGGTCACTTCATCCGTGATTGCCCGAAGATGAAGCAGGCAGATGATAGGCAGAGGAATGTGGATCCGAAGAAGAAGATCATGGGACGAGTGTACTCCATCACAGCCGAGCAATCAGAAGATCCTAGTCAGGTGGTAGAAGGTACACTTCTCGTCTCAGGTTTTATAGCCAGAGTACTTTATGATTCTGGAGCTTCTCATTCGTTTATATCAAGTAGATTTGCTAGATTGCTTGATTTACAACCTGCTGAGATGACATTTATGTTATCTGTTTCTTCACCTGTCGGGGAAGTTGGTACTTGTGGGTCCTTCTTGCACGAGGTGCCAATCGAGATTGAGAATAAACAATTAGTTGCAAATCTAGTCCTCCTAGAAATGATAGATTATGATGTCATTTTAGGAATGGATTGGCTCTATGAGAACTATGCACAGGTTCTTTGTAGAGAAAAGAAAGTCCTATTATGTAGGCCAGGGGAATCTGAGTTCCATATCAAGGGTTTTAAGAGACCCATCAAGCAGATGTTTGTCTCCTTATTGAAGGCAAACCGAATGTTGTCAAAAGGCTGCAAGGCATTTCTTGCCAGTGTGGTGAAAACAGAGGCTCAACATGTTTCTATTGAGGATGTACCTATTGTTCGGGAGTACGTTGATGTTTTTCCTGAAGACCTTCCTGGTTTACCTCCTCATAGAGAGATTGACTTCACTATTGAAGTCATGCCGGGATCATCTCCCATCTCTAAGCCACCTTATCGCATGGCTCCGGCAGAGTTGGCAGAGCTTAAAAGCAGCTGGAAGAACTTCTTGATAAAGGCTTTATTCAGCCTAGTGTCTCTCCATGGGGTGCTCCGGTACTCTTTGTCAAGAAGAAGGATGGGACACTTAGACTATGCATTGATTATCGAGCACTGAACCAGATCACAGTCAAGAACAAGTATCCCTTACCTCGAATAGACGATCTATTCGATCAATTGCAGAAGGCTGCTATATTTTCAAAAATTGATTTAAGATCAGGTTATCACCAGCTAAGGGTCAAGGCAGAGGATGCTCCGAAGACCGCTTTTAGATCAAGATATGGGCATTACGAGTTTCGAGTAATGCCATTCGGATTAACCAATGCTCCAGCAACATTCATGGACCTCATGAACAGGGTGTTCCGTGATTTCCTTGACAAGTTTGTCATTGTTTTCGTCGATGACATTCTTATCTATTTAGAAGATAAGAAGCAACATCTGGAGCACTTGAGGACAGTATTAGAGACGTTGAGACAGCACCAGCTCTATGCTAAGTTCTCCAAATGTGAATTTTGGCTTGATAAAGTGACATTTCTTGGTCACGTCATATCGAAAGATGGGATATCTGTTGACCCGTCGAAGGTCGAGGCTGTTCTGAACTGGAACCAACCAAGGACAGTTACAGAAGTTCGTAGCTTCTTGGGCTTGGCTGGTTATTACAGACGTTTTATTCGGGACTTCTCGAAGATAGGTTTACCTCTCACGAAATTGATGAGGAAGGAAACTAAATTCATCTGGAGTCCGCAATGTGAGGAGAGCTTCCAAAAATTGAAAGGGATGTTGACTTCATCTCCAATTTTGACACTTCCTTCGGGTACTGGAGGTTTCACAGTGCATACGGATGCTTCAGGCTCGGGGCTTGGTGCTGTTCTGATGCAACAATATAAGGTCGTGGCCTATGCATCGCGACAATTGAAAGTTCATGAGAGAAATTATCCTACTCATGATCTTGAGCTAGCCGCAGTTGTTTTTGCCTTAAAGTTGTGGAGGCATTATCTGTATGGAGAGAAATTTCAGGTGCTTACGGATCATAAGAGCCTCAAGTATCTTTTCTCTCAGAAGGACTTGAATATGAGACAACGAAGATGGCTGGAACTACTAAAAGATTATGATTTTTCCTTGGACTATCATCCGGGAAAAATTAATGCAGTGGCAGATGCGCTCAGCAGGAAATGGGAAGCTAAATTTTCTTGCATGAGATTGCAGTGGAAGCTAGTCGAAGATTTTGTTCAGTGGAAACCGTTTGTAGATGAGAACCAAGATATTTTTGTTGCTGGATTGCAAATTCGCTCTGCATTGATTGAGAAGGTGTTGGCGGCTCAAAAAGTTGATCTGGAATTATCAAAGATGGTTGAAGCATCGAAGAAGCCTTCTAACGAGTTGTCGATTGCTGTCGATGGTGGATTGAGATTTAGGAATCGATTATGGGTTCCTAATGATCAAGAGATCAAAAGAGAGATCTTGGAAGAAGCACATAGTTCCATGTACTCTATCCATCCGGGGAGTACAAAAATGTACAAGGATTTGCAAAGGAATTTCTGGTGGAAAAATATGAAACGTGAAATTGCAGAGTTCGTTTCGAGATGTCTTGTTTGTTAGCGGGTAAAGATTGAGCACCAGATACCATCTGGAGGATTGCAGCCGTTAGACCTGCCAGAGTGGAAATGGGAGCATATTACTATGGATCTTGTAGTGGGTTTGCCTCCCACGAAGGGTGCCAAATATGATTCCATTTGGGTGATTGTGGATCGGTTAACTAAATCGGCACACTTTTTACCTATACGGTGTAGTCAATCTACAGAGAGTCTGGCGAAGTTATATGTTCATGAGATAGTGAAGTTGCACGGTGTACCTGTATCCATTGTCTCTGATCGGGATGCACGTTTCACATCCAGATTTTGGAAGAGCTTGAATGATGCTTTGGGTACGAATCTGAAATTCAGCACATCCTTTCACCCGCAGACTGATGGGCAGTCAGAAAGGACCATTCAGACATTGGAGGATATGCTTAGATCTTGTGCACTGGACTTTGCTGGGAATTGGGATTTTCATCTTCCTCTTGTTGAGTTTGCATACAATAACAGTTTCCATTCTAGCATTGGGATGGCCCCATACGAAGCTTTATACGGCAGACCATGTCGTTCTCCCTTATGTTGGGATGATGTTGGCGAAAGGAAAATCCTAGGACCAGAGATTATCCTGGATACTACAAAGAAGATCGATATTATTAAGAAGAGGTTGTCAGCTGCTCAAAGTAGACAGAAAAGCTATGCTGATCGTCGGAGGCGCGATCTTAATTTTGAAGTGGGTGATCAAGTTTTTATCAAAGTCTCTCCTATGCGTGGTGTCGTTCGTTTTGGTAGAAGGGGAAAGCTGAATCCAAGATATGTTGGCCCATTTATGATCACCAAGAGAATTGGCGAGGTTGCTTATCAAGTCAATCTTCCTCCTCAATTCAAGAATATACATGATGTATTTCATGTTTCGATGCTACGGAAGTACATATCTGATCCCTCGCATGTGATCGAGCATGAGATTCCTGAAGTACAAGCAGATCTTTCTTACGTAGAAGAACCGATCAAGATCATAGATCGCAAGGAAAGTCAATTGCGCCGCCGGATTATTCCCATGGTTAAGGTCTTATGGAAACATCAAAAGCGTGAAGAAGCCACTTGGGAGTTGGAGGAGGAAATGCGACCCAAGTATCCTGAACTTTTTGGTAAGTTCTTAAACTTATAATTTCGGGACGAAATTTTTTTTAAGTGGGGTAGATTGTAACAACCTCAACCAACATTAAATAATTATCTATATTTCATGGGTTAAATCGGGTAGACAAAAAAAAAATAAAAAAATGGTAGTGAGCGGTTGCAGGGACGTGGGGAAGGGTTGTGCTTTTGACTCCCTCTCTCCTCACGAGTATAGCCAAGCCGATTGCAAGGGACGTGCGCTCCCTTTAACCGCCCCTAAAAATAGAATCCGTCACTATTAGTATTAGAGAATTAAAGTGGTGTCCTCTCCATTATGATTTCCACCGTGACCACCAAAATTTACACCATCCATGTTATGGTCTTAGAGGATAACGGCACGAGATCAGATCATTCGACGAGGTTGGAGACGGAGGGGTCCCTGCGACTAAGGGGCCGGATTGCTGATACATAGCATCATTGAGGGCGACGCATTGACGGGTATGTGTTACTCTTTGTTCGTATCGAGTATCCATCTCCGATACAATGTCTATTGCATCCCTATGCACCGATTGATCTCTTCAAAAATGCCATTGTTATATCTGTTTGAAAATCATTCATACATGGAGTTCTTCCATATCCATACCGTACAAGGAGATTTAAGATCGTATGTCTATATTTTTTTTGATATCTTAGGCATATATGTATTTTCGTTTCATACCCTGTGCCAACCGGCGATTTACCCGGAAGGTTCATCTTGTCATCGACCTTGAAGGGCTATCCTAAATCTGTAATTACAGTACAAATTCCTTTGAATTCTATGATGCATAAATCTATATAATCGTCAAAGCGAGGTTGCGGCCTTGGAAAGGGGTATACAGATTTCACGTTCACTCCTTCTCCGGTATATGTTCACAGACTGTAATAGACGGCAAGAAGAGAAAGATCAAACTGGTATATTAAAACCATTTAATCGAACCCATCCCATCTAATGTGACAATGATTGCTGTGAATGGTCATATGCATCAAACCATGCAATTAAAAGAATACACATTCTTGATGGTATCATTATGGTAGAGGATGAAGGTGACATAGGCACTTCCAGACCTATTCCGATGGGATAAACCCCTTTGATGGAGAAATTATGGGAATAGATGTGTCACATTATAGTTCTGGATCTCGTTGTATGTTGAGGACAAATGCTTAATTTCTAATGAAAGTACAAGAGGGCAGGACCTACGGCTAGATAGGCAGTATATATATGTAGGTGAGAATCTAAGGTTTGATCATGAATAGATCTCACAACTTACAGTTGTAAATTTGTTAATTCCATTATTTTATGGAGTCACACATTAGCCATATATCTGAGATACATATGTTGTAGTCCAACATATGAGTTTAAACGGTCATCATATCCGAAACCTGAGGTGAGCTTTATAGCCAAATCAAAATAATAATATCATGAGTATATGGCTGTCTCAAAAATTGTTAGATATTAGCCTTTAGTTTTACTACATCCACACGTGCCTAGTATTATACACAGACACCCATTAACTTCTAACCATCCAACTATAGTATACTCGGAGCCCTATCATTTTCAGTTATTGTGTAGTGAGAATCATGAAAGAGAATCCTCAAGATACTAAGTGCCACCGTCATGCTAATATGTACCTTTTATATTATCTTTAGTGTGATTAATCCATATGGATGGATACTTAAGTATGAATATTTAAAGGAGTTATACCACTAACAAAACAAGTAAGTTATTTTACACATGAATGAGTGGAACTTAATAACAAGGGCACGATAACGGTAAACGGAGCTAAGTGCTACGCCTCGTGGTGGGAGCCACCTCTAGAGTCCGATTACCGGGTCCGATACGGACATAAATGGCCTAAAGGGCAACACCTTCCGGGGGTGTCAGGTTCAGTGGAACCTAGTGGAAAGTCCACCTATTGACTCAGCGCTGATGTCATCACGATGTGTTTAATGTATGATTGAATGTGCAAGTGAAAACCGCTAGTGCCAGCGGAGGGTATTAATGGACCAACTTAACGATAAGATTGAGTTTAAGGGTATAGGTGCAACAATAAAGTACCATTTTTGAGAATGTATGAACCCCTCATAAGTATGTGAATATATCTACATCGCCATGCTTCTATTTCAATTTATCGCACCATTCTCATTTTTTGTACTCTTCTTAAAGCATGCTAAGCTGTTTGGCTTACGAGCATTCTTGTCGCTCCTGTGGTTTTGCCCTGCCGCAGGTTCCTCGGAGGAGTAGAGCATTGAAGTTGTTGATTGGCTGGCAGCAGATTTGACTTTTCATCTGGTAGTGTTAGTTTCCCTTTTGTTGTCTTTCGTAGATGTACCCAAGGAACATTATGAGTTGATCTTTCCTAATTATTTATTTTTGTCAATGGCGTCTCTTGGAGGATGTAACTCGATATTTGATTATGATAAGTTGTCAAGTGATATTATTCATTTATTGAAGTATCTCTAGTAATTTTGTCCTTTTTCAATCGTCTTTGTAAAATTGGAATTGATATGCATGAGTAACCCTCGGATTCGACGTGGCATGTCTTTTATTCATGCTTCCGCTGGCCATGTGGATCCGGGATGTTACATTAACTAAAATATACATATCAATAATAACATAAATATTTAATATATTAACTAAAATATACATATTTGAGATGGTTTACACATAAAATAGATATACCAAATAGAGTAATTTTATAACTATTATATCAACAATGGTGCATGCAATCATAAAATATTGTTGCACACATATATAAATAAATCTATTACTATACTTATGTACGAAAAGAATATACGAATGCGAATACTAAAAAATATCAAAGTGATATCTATATCCGCATCCATTTTAAAACGAATACGAATACGAATGCCAAAATATGTATAAAATGAATACGGTAACAGATCAGATACAAATGTATTCACATTCGTTTTCATCCATACTCAATACTAATGCGAGTCCGGGGTAGCAATTTATGGTTACAGTTGGTTTGGGGAGTGCGACTTGGCTCCTTACTTCTTGCCATGGAATTTTTTCTAAATAATTATGAGTTTAATCGTAATTAATAAAATGATCATGAGAATTTAAAATTTAAAAATTAAGGTAACTATCTGCACCTGAGATTGAATTGGGGAGAAAGTCCAAAACAATATCTCAAGTGCTGATTTGGAAGGGGGATAATTGCTCATATGTTCTAGCAATTTTCATATGTATCCATCCCAAAAGTTATTATATAAGTTGTTCTCTCTTTTAAACTATCAAAGTATGCCTATTTTATCGTAGTTTTTAATTGATACATTGACTTTCACAATCATAATGGAAAATTAATAAAAATAATTAATTTCACGAGTAATAAAAATGGATTAACGCTTTGAATAAAATTAATTATTCCATTGATATACATATATTAGTTTGATAAGGAAATAAGCTTCAATTTATTTGAGATATGGATATAGGTATGGATATAGTTTTCAATTTTGTAAATAAGGATTAAAAATAATTATATTTTTTTGTGGATGTGGATATCTATTATACTCAATTAATGTGTATGCATTTTATAGACATACATTATTATATGCATTAACATATATTATTTCAGAAAAATGAAAATGATGTTCATATTTATAGTTGGATTCAATAATAATAATTGATGCAATTGTATTCTTTGCCACACCTACATCAATCAAAATAAACTTGCCTACTCATATCCACAAAATAGAACTATGTATCCATATCCGTATAATTTGATAGCGAACAGAAACGGATTATGTGATTGCATCACTATGCTAGTCGTTAACATACATAAATAAAACTAAAATAAATACTCAAATTTGTATCCATGTATAAAAAATAATTGAAATCCCACTATTCTTTTCCATATCAATACTCGTCAAATTAAAATTACATAATTATATCCGTCAAATAAAGGAGGTATGCATATCCGCTTAAAAACACATACCACAACGGATGAATATGGATTATTCGATTGGATAGATATGATAGTGGTTAACACGGACTAATAACCCCAAAAATTAATACTTAGATCCGCATCCATATGAGAAAATAAGAATGGTAATTGTTTTTATATATGTATTCACAAAGGTGCTTACCTTCTTTCTGTTGATGCGGGGCGACGTATCGCCTTTGTGAATCCGATGGAGTACCGGTACTACCAAAAAGTCTCATGTCCCTCACATATCCATATCGGCAAATGACATATATGAATGGATATGGGTATATATGTACTCGATTGCATCCTAACAATAAGGGCTAACATATATATATATATATATGTCTAAATTTGAAGAGTTAATTTCACCTATCGTAATTGTGAAATTAACAATTTTTATTTTCCCATTATGATTGTGAAAGTCAATGCATAAAAAAACTATGATAAAATGCACCTCTCTTTAACAGTACAGAAGAGGGAATTTTTTATATAATTACTTTTTTTGGTATGGATATAAATGCAAATGCCAGAAGTGCAATTCTCTTTCCCAAATGGATACTTAGTGCCATTTTAGTCTTTCTTCCCAATTATTTAGATACCTAAATACTCATATTTGTATCAATTTAAAAGTTCAAATTTTGGAAATCTCATGATTATTTAGTTAATTACAATTAAACTAGTCATTATTTAGAAAAAAGTCCTCGGGTGCCATCCTTTTAGCATTTTTTTTGCTTAAAAAAATCAGCATCTCCTCTTCGATTGATCTCCATCTTCCCTTCCGCCAACCCTGCAGCGGCAGCGATGGAGATGAAACGGTCCAGCTACGTGTTACCATTCGTAGCGATCCTCGCAGCCCACCTTCTGGCCGTGACGCTCTTCACCCGCGGCTTCCTCCTCACCCGCACGGAGCTCCCCGTCCACAGCAACTGCTCCGACGCCTCCCACTCCCCATGCTCCCAACCGCCCGACCCTTCCGCCTGCTGGACCCGCCCCGCCGCCCGCCGCCTCGTCCTCGTCGTCTTCGATGCCCTCCGCTTCGACTTCGTCGCCCCCTCCGCCTTCTTCCACCACCCCCTCCCCTGGATGGACAAGCTCACCCTCCCCCAGCGCCTCGCCGCCCGCCCCTCCGCCCGCCTCTTCAAGTCCATCGCCGACCCTCCCACCACCAGCCTCCAGCGCCTCAAGGGCCTCACCACCGGCGGCCTCCCCACCTTCATCGACATCGGCAATAGCTTCGGTGCACCCGCAATCGTCGAGGACAATCTCATCCATCAGCTCGTCAGCAATGGGAAGAAGATCCTCATGATGGGGGACGATACTTGGATTCAACTCTTCCCCGATCACTTCCACACCTCCCATCCCTACCCTTCTTTCAACGTCAAAGATCTCGACACTGTCGATGACGGCTGTATCGAGCACCTCTTCCCGTCTCTGCTTCGGGACGATTGGGATGTTCTCATCGCGCATTTTCTCGGTGTTGATCATGCAGGGCACATCTTCGGCGTTGATTCCGCACCAATGACTCAGAAGTTGGAGCAGTACAATGCTGTTCTGGAGAGAGTTGTGGAGGTTCTGTTCAATCACTCCGGTCCCGGCGATGTTCATGAGAACACCCTTCTTGTTGTGATGGGTGATCATGGGCAAACCGTAAATGGTGACCATGGCGGAGGTACTCCTGAAGAGGTCGAGACGGCATTGTTCGCCTTGAGTTTGAAGAGTCCTCCCGATATAGCGTCTTCCATCCCCGAATCTGATTCTTGTGGGCTAAATGTTGAAGGTGAAAGCATCTGTGTTGGATCGATACAGCAGATTGATTTTGCAGCGACAATAGCAGCGCTTCTTGGTGTTCCTTTTCCTTTCGGAAGCATCGGTCGTGTTAACGCTGATTTGTATGCTCTAACGGGTGGAACCTGGCAAGAACGAGCTGCTGAAGGTCACAGGTCGACATTGGAATTGTGGATGCGGGATTACATGAACAATCTTTGTATAAATTGTTGGCAAGTGAAGAGGTACATTGACCTCTATTCGGCAACATCCGTCGTTGGGTTCTCCCCTGAAGACCTGATGCACTTTCATCAAATGTATAATCACGTGCAGGCAAACTGGACAGATACCATGAAAAGCAAGTCTGCATTTGATGGTGGTTCTCCTGAGGAGCTTATACCAATTTTTCAAAGGCAAATTGATGCATATTGGAAGTTCCTGGAAGCTATAGCAGCATTGGCACGGTCTAAATGGACTGAATTCGATTTAGTAATGATGGACTCCGGTCTTCTTGTGCTGTTTACGTCTATCATGTTTCATATTTACTGCATCATGCAGTCATATCGAAGTCTTGAATCAGTTTCACTATCTGGAAGTGGCTATTCTAGTTTCCTGACTTCGGTTGCTTTACTTTTGCTTGCCATCCGGGCGAGCAGCTTTCTTTCTAATAGTTACATATTGGCAGAAGGAAATGTGGCAAACTTTCTTTTGGGTTCAGCTGTTATTATCAGTTTTCGAAGCTCAATTATTGCGGGGAAGAATATGCCAGAGGATGTTGCTGTTCTCATATTGAACACTGTACTCAGATTTAGATTTGAAGCATTCTTGAAGCAAATGTCTGGTTTAACCCATATGGTCCAAGAGATTTTACCAATTGTCCTTCTATCGTTCCTAGCTATCCTTGTATATCTCTGTACTTCAACGATGTTTTGCTGGAGTGGACGCATAGTTTTTGTCCTTGGTACCATTTTTAGCTACATATTTATAGGAATACATTGGGTTTCAGAAAGCAATCTGATAGAAATGCCTATTTTGATTCGGAATGTTGGAAAGGTATATTTACCTCGAGCAATTTATACTATTGGAATGGGACAACTGCTTTTTGCAATAGCCATGAGCTCCAGAGACAGGGAGAGGTTGCCTGCCAATTCTAAAAGGATATCTGCTGCGACTGCCGCCATGCTATGTTCATGGAGTTCTACCATATTGATTTTATTGGGAAGACAAGGATCTTTTGTTTTTCTCCTCTCTTGGTTTGGAGCATGGTGCATCATAAGGTTGCAGAAGCAACAAGTTCATGATATGCATGGTGTTGTGGGAGGCATTTTGGTAAAACCCATTTCTGTAATGCAGTGGAACCTTCTAGCTGTGTGCCTGTTTTTCTATACTGGTCATTGGTGTGCTTTCGATGGTCTTCGGTATGGTGCTGCATTTATTGGATTTGATCAATTTAACCTTCTTAGGCAAGGTTTCCTTCTTGCAGTTGATACATTTGGTAGTTCTCACATTCTTCCAATCCTTGGTTTACCTCTACTAGCTATTTTCAATGACAATTCCAAGAGTGATGGAACCTCACGGATGCTTTATTTGAATTTGTCATCGGGATTCTTGGTCTATGGATTTATAACTGCTATTACAACAAGCTTTATGGTAGTCTGCGTTAGAATTCAGAGACGTCATTTGATGGTTTGGGGATTGTTTGCTCCAAAGTATGTTTTTGACGTGGTGGGTCTCGTACTTACAGATGTTTTGGTGTTTTTTGCATCGATCTACTACTTATAAGACACTAAATAAACAAGCATGGCATTGGTTGGCTCTCTTCAAAAGAAAAGGCATTGAAGTTTGGTTTTTAAATGTCTCAAAGGCTCCATTTACATCAGAAGACAATATCTTCTTCCTTCCCATAAATTTTTGTTTGCATGGAGCAACCGGTTATAGTGTTTTTCCGTGCTTTGGGATTAAGGGCACTAACTCCATGTGTGCTGCTCTAAAAAAATGTAGCTCCATGAGTGCTGTTGTTGCCACCAAGAATGCAGTGGACACGATCTGTTGGTGATTCTCAGACGTGTGGTAGTTTTAAGGCCATGGTTTTGTCACACAATAGGCAATTGCTTTGGATGCTTCTCATTTTCCATGGTGGATTTAGGGCTGCTGAACCTTCTGCGATCTTCAATCTTCAGCGTGATTCCTAGTACGGATAATCCCGGAATAGTGTTTTGTAGTGGTAAGCATTCTTTTCATCTTTGTGAAGAAACATGCATCTCCTTCATCTATGCCATCAGTTCTCACAATTGACTCGTCCCATATAGAAATGTTGATGGAGCTATCCAGTGATTCCCTGCTGATATCAAGCTCCGGCAGTGTTTTCAAAGTCCTCGACAGGAGGAAGGATGCGAGCCTGATGATAGATGGGGTTTAATATATAGCCTTGCTCAATCTCCATCTTCTCCAACCACTGATCCTATATAGGATTGCTGGATTGGGACTAAAGTCACCAGGTAAGGCCTGCTACTTTTTGGACTGCGTCTCAACATATGTAAGATGCATGCTTTCACACCTTTGCTTCCTTATGGGTTTTCGTCTAGAAAGGTCATCGTTGTCTTGTAATGGTTCTTAAGAGATGTTTCATACATTGGATGGGCTGTAGAGGTGCCATTCTAGGAGAGGCTGTTAATTTTTGAGCTTTTTGTTGGCAATCAGAAATCGGATGCTGAATTATAGTCTGTTAAGACAAAGACAATGCAGCATAGATCACCACTGACATTAATTCATCTACGATGCACCTAAATTGGACTGTCTTGTACAGTTCTATCATCTGTTTACAGTGACAATTAATCGATATATAGGTGCTTCTTAGGTTGTTGGGCAAATTGTTGGAGTATTTTCATTTACTATTGTTAGATATTTGCAAGAATCCACAAAAGAATCATCTTTCAGCCAAAACATCTCGGTGATCCCATTTGCAGCAGCACGATACTCAATGATGTCATGGATCCTGAAAATCCACTGAAATAATATATCCTGTGATACATTGTTGATGTATCATGATATTTAAAATCACGAGAAAAAACTTTCATATGTGTGCTGCTATGATGGTCTAAATGACTCCAAACATATCAACCCTTCCCATTGCTTCGTGCAGAGAGAGAGAGAGAGTGAATGAGTGAGTGAGAGATCTCACATGGACAATCGGCTTCTTTGTAGGAGATGTCGAGGTTAAATCTGAGGGATGTGTCGGCCAATGACCTTGAAGGAGTCACGGACAAGAGAGTGAGTTCGAGGGATACATCTCAAATTCGAGGTATGTATAGGCATAGGATTATCGTACACGTAATGACTTGATTTTGAACAAGATACCCAAATGTATGTGTAGAGATATTTCGTAGTTTTATTATCTCTTTATGTATCTTGTCGTTATTTCTTTATCTTATATAGACCTCTCTGTAATTTACCCTTTAGGTCTCTCCCTATATAAGAGAGCCTAGGGTTTTCTGAATAATGATCGAAGTCTCTTTTCCCAACATGGTATCAGAGCCGCCCTAGGGCTCTCCACCCACCGCCTCCCTCTCCCCACCTGCCGCCCCCCTCTCTCTCTCTCCTCTCCTCGGCGCAAGCGCCACCGTCTCTCTTTCTCTCCATCGCCTAGCGCCCCCGCGCCTAGGCCCAGCGCTCCGTTAGCGTCGCCAGCGGCATCCAGCCATCCGCTAGCGCCGCCAGCGGCCTCCCGGTGATCCCAGTCGTCGCCTGCAGCCCCATACTGTCGATGTAGGCATCCAGCCAACCGCCGCCAGCCACCGCCAGTCGCCGCTAGCCGCCGTCAGTCCCAGCCAGTCGCCAGCCATCTAGGCGACCCCAGGCGGCATCCAACGTCTACATACGCACTCAAATCCGATGCAGTTGATGTAGACATTTATCACAGTGTCTAGATATCCTTGTTCTTCTCCAAGCAGCAGCATGTCAGAATCCAAAGCCGATATGCCCTCCACAGGCGCATTCAAAGGTCCTGCGCCAATAGTGAAGATGGACGGGTCTAACTATGAGCTCTAGGCGATGCAGTTCATGAGCCTCATGAAGTCTAATGGTAAGAAACACATTCTTACCGTGGATGAGCCTGCAGAAAAGACAGGGATCTATGCCTCATGGGAGGCTGATGACGCCTACGCAAAGGTCTGGTTGTCCGGTACATTGACGATGGAGATTGCTAACGACGTCCTCCATCAGCCCACTGCCAAGGCAATGTGGGACATTCTTGCCGCTACTTATTCGCAAGTGCGAAATGAGACCAAGATGTTGCAGCTTCAGCATGACATTTTCACAATGAAGCAGAGCGGCAGACCTCTCCATTCCCTGTACACATCCCTAAGAGGGATGTTTGAGAAGTTATATAGTACCATTCCTCTCACTGCTACTCCTGAACAGCAGAAGACGTTTCGAAATGCCACCATGGTGGGTGTTCTTCTTGCGGCTCTAGATCCTGAGTACGATGCCGTCCGGTCCCAGATCCTAGCGGATGCAGTTATTCCTCCAGTGGAGGATGTTTACAGAAGGCTCAGTCGCATTCCAGTTTCCTCCAGCTCTTCTACTCCACCCCCATCTGCGATGGCAGTCTCGCGTGGAAAAGGTGGACCGCCTTCTGATCGTGGTCGTGGACGTGGCCGTGGACCCCAGGGAAGGGGTGGTCGCTTCAGTCAGACATGCTCCTATTGTCATCGCACAGGACACTCAGAGGACACATGCTATTCTAAGCATGGTTTTCAAGCATCGGCACGTGTTGCAGAGCACTTTCAGTCTCCATTAGCCTCTACTGCAGATAATCGATGAGACCAACTTGTGGCCCGTCTCCGAGATATTATGCCACATGCGTCCGGTGATTCATCTGGTAGTTCTTCAGATATTGCTGCCACTGCCTCTGCCAGTTCATCCGCTACTGCGAGTACCTCAGGTAGATCTACTACATTCACAACAACTCATGATATATCTGACTGGGTTATCGATTCCGGAGCCACACATCATCTCTACCGTGATAGAGGTAGATTACAGGCCTACAGGGATATTCCTCCCGGCCGTTCAGTGCAGATAGCAGATGGTACCCATTCGCCCCTTGTTGGACAGGGGGAGGTCTTCCTATCTTTCACTATGCAACTACAGAACGTCCTGCATGCTCCTGAGTTCTCGATGAATTTGCTATCTATTAGTCAGATTACGAAGGATTTGAATTGTCGTGCTATATTTGACCCGTCTTCTCTCATTTTTCAGGACATGCTCACGGGGAAGGTGATTGGCTGTGACTCTGAGCAGAATGGTTTATATCGACTGGTTCGGGATTCCTATGCTGGCGTCTCCTCTCACTCTGCTGGGCCGGTCTCTCCGTACATTTGGCATCTCCGGTTTGGTCACCTTCCACTTCAGAAAATGCGCCATCTTCTGCCCCAGATCTCTCCTAGTTCGTCATTTCGATGTGAAGCGTGTCAGTTGGGGAAGCATCACAGGTCGAGCTTCCCAAGTCGTCCGAGTCGGAGCAGTAGCTCCCCTTTTGAGTTGTTACATATAGATATATGGGGTCCGACCGTCCGAGTCGTGTTCCCGATCATCAGGGGCACAGGTTTTATCTTGTGGTAGTGGATGATTTCTCTCGTGTGTCATGGGTCTTTCTTTTGAAAAATAAATTTGAAGCAGGAAATGTAATCAAGAATTTGATTAATGAAGTGCATAATGTTTTTTCTTCCTCTGTCAAATATGTTCGGACGGATAATGCCCTTGAATTTTGTACACGCTCACTTTCACAATTCCTTTCATCAAAGAGTATTATTCACCAAACCACTTGTGCATATACCTCACAACAAAATGGTGTGGCGGAAAGAAAGCATCGCCATCTCTTGGATATTACTCGAACACTGTTGATTCAGAGTTGTGCTCCTATCTCATTCTGGGGCGATGCTGTTCTTACTGCTTGTTATCTAGTCAACCGAATGCCATCCTCAGTTCTTGGTGAGAAGACTATCTCCCTTATTTTTCCAGACAAGGAGTTATTTTCTCTGACTCCACGTGTCTTTGGTACTGTGTGTTTCGTGCATCGTTTATCTCCCGGACTTGACAAACTCTATCCTAGAGCAGTCAAGTGCGTCTTTGTTGGTTATTCCAAGACTCAGAAGGGTTACCGGTGTTATGATCCTGCAACTAAGAGATACTTCGTGAGCGCTGATGTCACTTTCTTTGAGTCTGTCATGTATTTTTCTTTTGCAGGTGGCAGAATGGTACCATCCACTACCACTGATGATATCTATGTTCCTCCACCACCTTCATTGAGTACACCTGAGTCGTCCCCTGTGCCCGTCTCCACGCCAGCACCACCTCCACCACCTCCACCCCCACCCATTCCACGGCCTATCATATCACTGTTACCTAAATTCTATACACGCCGGTCAGGTCCTGCTCAGACTACACAGCAGCCGATCATCACGCCTCAGGTATGTTCAGATGGCATTACTACTGACGGGTCAGGTTTGGTACATATGCAGGATCCTTCAGTACAGGCAGACACTAGCCCATCCAGTACAGCAGATGATGATCTTGATGTTCCGATTGCTTTTCGGAAGCAGAGGAGGCAATGTGCCTCTTATCCATTTGCTTCACAGGTTTCTTTTCACCGTCTCACTGGTGATTTTCAGAGATTTGCCACAGCCTTGTCTTCCGTGGATATACCACGGACATACCAGGAAGCTTTGCAGAATGAATGCTGGAGATTAGCAATGGAAGAAGAAATGAGGGCCTTACAGTCTCGCGGCACATGGTCTTTGGTCCCTGCACCTTCTGGTGCATCCGTTGTGAGCTGTAAATGGGTCTTCACAGTCAAATACCATGCAGATGGCACTTTGGATAGGTACAAAGCACGCTTGGTCGTCTGTGGGTTTACACAAACCTACGGTGTGGATTACATGGATACATTCTCTCCAGTGGCGAGACACTCTACTCTTCGTATTCTCTTATCTGTTGCTGTGGTACGTGATTGGAGTATATCTCAACTAGATGTCAAGAATGCCTTTCTGTACGGAGACTTGCAGGAGGAAGTCTACATGCAGCAGCCACCTGGGTTTACTGCTGAGGAGGAGAAGCAGATGGTCTGTAGACTTCACAAGGTGATATATGGCCTCAAACAGAGTCCGAGAGCATGGTTCCAGAAGTTGTCCAACCTGATTGAGCAACATGGATTCAAGAGGTCAAATGTCGATCACTCATTGTTTGTCCAGAAGTCATCGGCAGGTACGGTTGTCATTATGGTCTATGTGGATGATATTCTTGTTACAGGAGACGATGTTCAGGGCATAGAGAGGGCGAAGGCATTCCTAGGCCGTCAGTTCGTTACAAAGGATCTCGGAACCCTAAGATATTTTCTGGGGTTGGAATTTGCAAGGAATGCACAAGGCTTGGTGATGACACAACGGAAGTATATTACAGACTTCCTGACTGAGACTGGCATGGATGGGTGCAAACCATCAAGTATTCCCATGGACCCTAGCATGAAGCTGTATGATGGTGATACGGATGAAGTAGATAAGAGGAGATATAGAGAAATGGTGGGAAAACTCCTCTACATTACCATTACTCGTCCAGACATTGCATTTGCAGTTAGCAGGGTGAGTCAGTTTATGGAGCAGCCAAGACATGTTCACATGGATGCTATACACATGATACTGAGGTATCTGAAGTCTTCTCCAGGGTCAGGGCTGCTATTCAGAAAGGGCACAGATTTATCCGTCTCAGCGTGTGCAGATGCAGATTATGCAGGATGTCCTAAGGACCGAAAATCAACCTCAAGGTTTGCAGTGTTTGTTGGAGGCTCTTTGGTTTCTTGGAAAAGCAAGAAACAAACTGTTGTGGCAAGGTCCAGTGCCGAATCCGAATATAGGGCCATGGCTCAAGCCAGCACGGAAATGATGTGGGTTCGTTCAGTACTAGAAGATCTACATGTAGATGTGTCCCTACCTATGAAGCTTCAGTGTGACAATCAGGCAGCATTATTCATTGCCAATAATCCAGCTTTCCATGAGAGGACCAAGCATATTGAAGTTGACTGCCATTATACTAGGGACTTGATCCAGAGAGGATTGATATCTACTGCACATGTGAGCTCAGGAGATCAGACTGCAGATGTATTCACCAAGCCACTGCTCAGAGGACCGTTTCAGAGATGTTCATCCAAGTTGAGCATGATCGATATCTATGCTCCACCTTGAGGGGGAGTGTAGAGATATTTCGTAGTTTTATTATCTCTTTATGTAGCTTGTCGTTATTTCTTTATCTTATATAGACCTCTCTGTAATTTACCATTTAGGTCTCTCCCTATATAAGAGAGCCTAGTGTTTTCTGAATAATGATCGAAGTCTCTTTTCCCAACAGTATGTATTGATTTTTTAGGATACAGCGCATGCATAATCGTTTGATTTGAGTTATGGCATCTAAATGTATGTGTCAACATAGGATTACTTGTCGAGTATTTATCATGTCCGGAACAAAACCTTTAATCATATGTGTCAGTTTTGTAGGATAAATAGTATATGTAATGATTTTATTTGAGTTGAGACATCTAAATGCAAGTGGTCTGAACATTATTTAGATCGCGTTAAATTCAAATGTCATGCATTATGGATACATATTCTTCATGGAAATTGGAATACTTATTATTATTTATCGCTATTCCATGAGTGAATCTGTTTCAAGTCGTAGAAGTAAAAAAAACCATCCATATTGTACATTCACGAGAGATATGTTTACATGGACTGCCAAAAAGATTAACATTTGTACATTCCGAAAAAAAGATTAACATTTGTACATTCGAGAACAATAGGTAGGATGTGTATCTTGATCATTTTTTACATCTCTTATAAATGTGCATAAAAAGACAAGATAGGCTTTATACGAAAGTTTCCTGGAGTTGCCCAAAAACATTATGGTTTAGCTTCTGGAAAAGTAATTCAAATCCAAAATACGAACAGCTGATGTTTAGTTCAGCATTAATTGATATTGTTGTTGTTTTACATTTTTGGAGTTGTCTTATACAGCAACATTTTTTATCCACTGTAGGTAATTATATTTGCCATCAAGACATTTAAGCCATTTGAGAATACTGACTATATAAGAAAAACTGGAGAATATCAATTATATTGACATGGTCATGTAGAGTAACACAATTGTTTGATTAATACCTAAAAATCTAAATCTATTACGGATATACAATATGAGTGTAAGAAGAACAATTGATATTATATAATATGTATAGCAAAATAATGATTTATCTAATGATAAAAGGAAAGAATTTGATAAGCTTAAACAAGATTTAAGGCACAGACTCATAAATAATTACATGGACAACCACAAGGGTTCGTGTGAGATCAAGGGTTGGGGACGGCAACGGTTTTCAATTCTGGGTTGATGATTGGAGCGAGAGTGGAGCTCTTTCTTTCTGTTGTTTAGGTCGGAGATTCCAGATCGATGGTTGGAGAAGCTCTTGATTTTAATTGAGGAGCTTGAGTATGGTTGTGCCCACTGACGGCCGTGACTACTGAACCTGGTGTGACGGATCTTTCTATGTTGGGAATATGGAAATGGAAGGTTCCAGCTTGTGTGAAGTTATCTCTTTGGCTATTCAGTAGAGGAAGATTGCTGAACAAGGACAGATCTTCGCGTTTCGTGCCGACATCTGACCCGACGTGTCCCTGGTGTTTGGTGAGCATGGAGGATACAGACCATATTTTCTTTGGTTGTGAGAGTTCTGTGGAGGTCTGGAATCTCTTTGGGAGTCAGGTGATTTGTACTGACATTGTCTATGGGTTCTAGAGCTCCATTGGGTGGACTGGAATGGCATGGAGAAAGAGAAATTGGGTGTGTGGCAATGAATCTAATGATTTGGGCCTTATGGTTGGCTAGAAATAATGGCGCTTGCTAAGACAGTAGATCAGAGCAGGAATCTGTAGTTCGAAATTATATTGTACATATTATACTTTTTGGTTAGAAATGGTGAAGTTTTTGGGTACGTACCTATATGGTGGACCTTTTTTTCTTTCAAAAAAAACTTCCTGTTAACTTTTTGAACTCAGAAGCCGTGGATAAAGAAATTGTGTAGAATTTTGCTTTGAGACATGTAAAAGGTGATTCATGAAGGGCTTAAAACAATTGTAACCATTCAGGGTTAGCAATTAAATAAAATAAGATTTTTTTCAAAAAAATAAATTAAGACACGGATACCAAGTTAACCAGGGGAAATAGATCGATTTGTGGTGATCTCGATATTTGCAATAAGAAGTTTATTGCTCATGATTTAGATGCCCTCAATGACTTTTGAAAATATGGCGTGACAAAAAGGCTGGAAGAGTTTACAATACAGTGTCTGCAATGTAGTTTCCTTTTTGCTATATCCAAGTGCACTTGGGCTCTCTGTAAATTATTTATTTTTATTAACTTAATTTTGAGTAGAGCAGCTTTGACAACTTGTCAAAGTTGTGTGACCCAGAGGTCTCTGTTACGGGCTATGGAAACAAACTATTGCGCAAAAAAAAATGTAAAAAGTCGTATTGCATATCATAAATCTGAAGTGTATGTATCCTCTTCCAAATGTTGCAAGGATGGAGGAGTATGTGCACTGGGCTATCCTCTTTATCAACTCACTTTGAAATTGACAGCTAAGTTCCATAGTTTTATCTGGTGGTTGCATTTTAACTATTTCCGCTCATTCTTCCTCAATTTGGGATGTGGTGCAGGGCGTGTGTGGCTGTGACAGATTTTCAAGCACCTCGATAGGGGAAGTAATTAAAATCATTGTGAAAAGGGATGGTTATACTGGCCTGGTGCGAGACTGGAAACCCAGAATGCTGTTTCATGCTCCGGCTGCTGCTATTTGTTGGTCTGCATACGAGTCATCGAAGGCATTCTTTCAAGAACTAAATGACGGGAAAACAGATTCTTAATGTGATCTTGGATCATTATTTATTCAATCTTCTGGCTCTTTTAGAATGAAGGGCAAGTTTCATACAGCTCCCAGGGATGAACGCGCAGATTTATGGACCAAGAAGCAGGAGGCTTCCTGACGTGTCGCTAGATACGTTGATTAAATTCGGTCACGTTGTAGCACGTGTACTTAGCGATTCGGTCAGAACCGAGAGAAGATCTCCGTGAAGAGTGTCTCGGCTTAATTTATATCCCGGGCAAGTCCGGGGTCGAACTCAGGGAGGCAAAGGAACAACTTGGGTTTAATTTGAAAATGAAGATTTTAGATTTCCAAGTGGTATTTTTTTAGATTTTTTTATGCAAGTAGAGTGCCAAAAACAAAATGCGGGTGAATTACAACACTAAGAAAACATACAACAAGGCCAAATTAATTTTAATAGAAAAGAAGTCCAAATTAGCCAATTCGTATTTTTCCTAGAGTCCTAATCCAGTGGGGAACATAAAACACATTTTTTTGGAATTTTAGGGGTTAAAATGCAATAATGAAAAATGCACACTTTTTATGGGTTTTTTCGCAATTTATCACACAAACAGAAAGCAAAAATTATGAAAAAAATAGTGGAACTAAAAGATGATGCAAGGAAGCTACAGTAATATTTTTAGAATTTTTTGACAAGTTATGAATTTTTTATGGATTTTTTAGTGGTAACAGAGTGACAGTGAGTAAATAATTCCTATTAAATCCACGTTGTCAAATTAATCAGAGTGTGATTTATCTCAAGTAGATATTTAGATGAGAAATCCAGGAGACTTAAAATTTCGTGAAAAGGATATCTGTGGATTTAATTAAAAATCAAATACTAAATACACTCTATAATTTATTGTAGGCACAAGACAAGTCCAATAGATGTGAAATTTGGACAGTAATTACATCACATATCAAGGCAGAACATATAATTTTTGTGGAATTTTTAGAGCAACCGTTTGTGAGATATTAATTTAATGGCACAGAATGGGTAAACTATGCAAAATTTCAGTTAAACAATTATAATTAATTACCCATGAGTCACAAAAATACCAATAAATAGTCAAATTGTAGACAATTAGTTGCTCTTCACAAAGACATTTTTCATTGAACAAAATGATGCATAACGGGTGTCCAAATCAACATACAAACAGAGGGGTATCGGTGCAAATTCAGAAAACAAAATATACAATGCAACTTATACAAGGACCATTACGTAATTACAAAAACTATAAATATAAAAAATGTAATTTTCACAATAAAATAATCTAAAGACAAAGCACCTTCTTCTTCCCTGGTCGGCTGGAGAAGAACCCAAATGGGTGTGGGCGGTGGCGGCTCCACGGCCGCGCGCGGCCGCGAGGGGGGGCGGCGCACCGCGCACAGGCGGCGTGCGTCGGAGAGGCGGCGGTCGGCAAAGGCTGAAGGCGGCGGCGAGATGCCTGTGGAGGCCGGTGGCTGCTGGCGGTTGTGGAAGCGGGCGGAGGGGCGGCGCGGTGTCGGGGCGCCGCTGCTGGAGGCCGTCACGCGGCGGAGAGGGCCGCGCGGTCCTGGAGAGAAGGCCGCCGGCTGGCGGCGGTTGACGGTGGCGATGGCTGTGGGGAGGTGGGGCGGCGGCGTTGGAGCTGCTGCTCCACCTTCGTTTTTTTTTTAATTTTTTTTTATTTTGCTGCTGTAATGTTAAAAAAAAACTTTTTTTTGTTGTTTTAATTTTTTTATTTTTTTTTAATTTTGTTTAAAACAGGGAATGAACATGATGAGAAAGGGAAAAAAATTATGATGGTAATAAGATGGAGTAGAAACAAATGGAGGATGGGGGCGATATGATGTGCTAAAAAAAATTGCAAAAAATGACAAGATGATAAAATTACCTACGATGAACGCGGACGCCTATGAAGTGCTCTCGTGAGCACGGTCTTCGCTCGAATCGCCGGCGTGCGATGAGCTCGAGCAGCGTGCGGTTGCGGCTGCGATGTTGGCCAAAAAACCAACGGATCACACCGGAGAGAGGGCCGTCGTCGCTCGACCGCGGTTGCGTCGCTGTCACCGATTCAACTCAGGGAACTAGGCTCTCCTCACATAAAGATGGATCAAGGGCAAATTGAGGAGGATGGAATGTATATATAGATGATGAAATGAGAAGTTATTATGTGGGTGGAGTTGAATGGGAAGTTGGATTATTAATGGAGTTGAATGGGAGGTTTAAGAAATGGTGGAGTTGAATGGGAAGTTGGTGGTGGAAGAGAGTTGAATGGTGGTTATTGTAGAGAATGTAAAAATTAAATAATAAATAAATAAATAAAGTTGTCTACTCTAAATACAATAAAATAAAAAGAGAAGAGAAATAGTGGAGAATTTACAAAAGAAGACAAAACACCATGTGCATTTTTTACTTTTCTAATATGTATTTTTTTTCTTTTTAATAAGAGATATTTACAACGAAAAAATACAATAAAATAGTATAATTAAAATACAACACAAGTATGATTTTTTTGTATTTTTAATAATTAAGAAAGATATAATAAAAAAATGAAGAAAGTATGAATATATACATAATGTACAATGTACATCTAGGTCCCAAAACCCAACTTTTGCAAATGAGCTCCGATTTTAATGAAACCACTTCCGTTGGATAGATAATTTTCTAACTTGAACTTTAAAAGTGAGTTTGGTGAATTTGGAGTTCATACGGAGCGGGAATTTAGCTTGGAAGTTGGTCTTTACGGCTTTTTCCCATTGGGATCTAGGAGCATTTATTTGAGATGAAATTTGTTTTGTATTTTTGTATTTTTATATACATTATTATAAACAGGTTAGAGAAAGAATTAGCCAAAAAGGAGTTGAAATGAAATTATTAAAAATACATGAAGTTTTGGGCTATTTACAAGTATAAAACTCCTTATTTTTGCGGCTTTTTATGTGTAATTTATTTTGTACAATCTACTATACAATAATTAGTGTATTTTATTTACAAAAGGCATTTTGTTAATTTATTGATTTTATGGACATTTATTTGGGATTTTACTCGGGGATTTTGCTAAGATCAAGATATTAAGATGATGAATCGTGGATTCATCACCCCCCTATACTTAAACTTTGCTAGTCCTCGAGCAAATAAAGAATGAATAAGTTGGGTTAACCCCTGACTGTGCATGTGAATACAAGACTTGATCCGTTCAAGAACTCTCGGTTTTAGAGATCCTAAAATTCTAAGCTGAACCAAGCTCTAGTCAAAAGGTACCAAATTTCCCTAATCATCAGACTCTCTTTGTATACATATATATAAGGGATATGACTTTAAGTGTTGACCGCAGTTACAAGAGTAGAGTCACAACGTCACCCAAGGTTCCAGTCCAAGAGACTCTCCTATGGACCCGATCCTCAACACTAGGGAATAAATCATTTCTTGCATCCAATCCACCGTCTCTTTAGTTGTCAGACTTGGAAGTGTAGATGGCAGGCCAGTTGATGGAGGGCATAGGATTGTGTCATTTCTTCTCTCCCTCTCATTGGAACAAGGATCCTCTCAAGTGCCTTATTACGCAACGCATTTTTTTTGGTGTTGATCAGTGCGTCCGTCAAGAGAAGTTGGAGCCGTCTGCACTTGTTTTCCTGGGAGTACACCGGGGTGTGCCTTTTTTGAGTACCTATCGTACCTTCTACACCCAGACTTGTAGCATTTACGATGCAGAGCCCTTTTTTGGTGCAAGCCCGACTCCTGGTCCTAATAGCGGTGGTTCAAGTGGACACTTTGGAATGATTGGGAGCGCTCGCCTTTGGTGGAAGCTCTTTTGATAATTGACTTTGTGGAATGAGAGCTTTTCTTTGACATTTCATTGCTTTGTAGTATTTTTGGCTAGCTCCACTGCTTTTACCAAAAGTTGGCGCACACTGATCAACATTTTTTTTTATTTTATCACACCCTGGCACATAGGTAAATGTCAAGAGATAGTACAAGAACCATGTTCTCATACTGGCTAAAGATGCTGACACTCAGGTTTCATGAAGCCTTCATTGATTTTATCCCATCCTCGAGCATCATCAAATCAAGTCCAAACTCAAATCCCTCATCCCAGTTCCTCAAGTGAAATTTCAACTCATCTCATCATAACTGCAGTCGTGTTCGTGAGGTGCTGATCATATTCTTAAGGTAGAGACTAAGCATGCAATATAGCACACAAATCTTTCAAACTAGGGAAATGTGAATAATTAAGTCAAGGACCCTAATGACTAAGGCTGGTTAACTCAAAATCTCAAGACCTCATAAACCAAGTGTTCTTGAACATCACTAGTCTTGTGTGAAAGTGAATTGTGTCAGGGATTAAACCAACTTATTAGTTAGTTTTTTTTTTAGTTAGTTTTTTTTATGAATATTTTTTTTGTTTTTAGAAAAAGTTTTTTTTTTCAAAAAGTTTTTTTTTACCTAAAAGGTTTTTTTTGTTTTTTTTTGTTTTTTTTTTAAAAGATAGGTGAATAAGAAAAGACTTTTTTTTGAAAAAGTTTTTTTTTATAGCAAAAGAGGATTTTTTTTTTGAAAAGTTTTTTTTTCTTAGCAAATAAGGAAAAAAAGTTTTTTTTTGTTTTACCCACCCCATAATTATTGTATAATATCTACAAAAATACGTGAAAGTACGAGGTATGGGTAAAGTATATGTGTAATATATACACACGCCCCCCTATACTTAGCTTGTGCTATGTCCTCATGGCACTAGGTGACAAAAAGACATAGCTCGTACTAAGCGTAGGAAAGCTAAAATAATAAAAAGTATAGAAGTCGATCCGCCCCCCCTATACTTAGGCTCTGGTCAGCCTAAGTGTAGAAGAAGAGAAAAAATGGGGCAGACGAGGTCAAGAGGAGAAATGATGAGTAAATACACATGGCGGGCATCGGTCCCCCCTATACTTAGGCTTTGGTCAGCCTAAGTATAGGACAAGAGTAAGTGTGAGAACCGACGTGATCTCGAGAATATACAAAGAAGGGAGGATATGTACAAGAGTGATGGAATCTTCTAAGATGTTGAATCTTGACGCTGCATCTTCATGAAGAGTAATAAGATGTATCTGCTCTGTGCTCACTCTGTATGAAGTTGATGACCTCGACTTGGACTAACTGCTCTTTGGAATCAACAAAATGCTTCAACAGTTGTCCATTCACCACATGAGATTGTGCACCATCTGTGAGATCAGCTATCTCTACACTTCCATTCTCGTGCACTTTCTTAACCACAAAGGGACCCGTCCATTTAGATTTGAGCTTCCCATGGAACATCTTCAACCTGGCATTGAACAACCATACCTTTTGTCCAGGGACAAAGTCTTTGCACCTAATGTGCTGATCATGCCATCTCTTTACTTTGTCCTTATAAATCAAACTGTTGTCATATGCCCTGTTTCGGATTTCCACGAGCTCGTTCAAGTTCAAGTCTCGGCAAAGCTTCCCTAGGTGACAACTCCAATTAATCTTCTTAATTGCCCATTCGGATTTATGAATCAATTCTGCGGGCAAATGGCATGGCTTGCCATAGATCATTCTAAATGGTGAAGTACCCAATGGTGTCTTGTAGGCTGTCCTATAGGCCCACAGAACTTGGTCCAAGAGTTGAGACCAATTCTTCCTATCGGGACGAACCAATTTCTGCAAAATACTCTTCACCTCTCTGTTCGAAACCTCTGCCATGCCGTTGGACTGTGGGTGGTAAGGACTAGTAACTCGATGCTCAAATCCATAGTCCTTAGCTAAAGATCTCATATCTCGGTTCACAAAATGGCTACCCCCATCTGATATCAAAATTTTTGGCACCCCGAACCTAGCAATAATATGGTCTCTCACAAACTTACAGACAGTCTTTCTGTCTGCGGTTCGGGTTGGGATAGCCTCCACCCACCTGGATAAATAATCAACCGCTAACAATATGTACTCATGTCCATGGCTGTTGGGAAAGGGACCCATAAAATCTATGCCCCATGCATCAAAAACATCACAAATAATCATCGGTTGCATGGGCATCTCATCTCTCTGTCCAACTGTCCCTCCCATCCTTTGACAGATCGGGCACGACCGTACAAAATCAATGGCATCTCTAAACAGGGTCGGCCAATACAATCCACATTGAAGTACTTTGTGAGCGGTTCTCTTTCCCGAATGGTGTCCTCCAGCCTCAAGTGAATGACAATATGTGAGGACACTATGGTATTCCTCCTGAGGAATACACCTTCTCCAAACACAATCCGGTCCTTCGAAGAAAAGGAAAGGATCGTCCCAGTGGTATCTCCTCGAATCCGACTTCAGTCGATCAATGCTGCTCCTAGTCCAACCATGGGGAACCTGCTTGGAGACAAGATAGTTCACCATGTTGGCATACCACGGGAGAGAGTCAATAACACAAATTGACTCATCTGGGAAGGTCTCTCTAATCCGCTCATGATCAGGAGAATCCTTAAGTTCAATCCGAGAAAGGTGATCAACCACAACATTCTTCACTCCAGGTTTATCTTTAATCTCCAAATCAAATTCCTGGAGGAGTAGAATCCACCTAAGAAGACGCGCCTTCGCGTCCTTCTTTTCCATTAAGTATCGAATGGCTGTGTGATCAGTATAAATTGTCACCTTAGAGCCCAAAATATATGATCTGAACTTCTCGAGGGCCCATACTACCGCGAGCATTTCCTTTTCAGTCACTGTATAATTTTTCTGTGTAGGATCTAAAACTTTGCTCGCATAGTGAATCGCAAACGGAATCCCATCTCGCCGCTGTCCTAACACAGCTCCTATAGCGAAATCTGAAGCGTCAGTCATGATCTCAAAGGGGAGAGACCAGTCAGGAGCTTGTAGGATAGGCGAGGTACAAATCTTCCTTTTCAAGAGCTCAAAGGCCTCCAGACACCTGTGATCTACAACGAACTCTATGTCTTTCCCTAAGAGCTCAGTCAGTGGGCGGGCGATCTTTGAAAAATCCTGAATGAATCTCCTATAGAATCCAACATGCCCTAAGAATGACCGCACTGACTTCACGTTGGTAGGCGGATCGAGTTTCTTGATCACCTCCACCTTGGCAGGGTCAACCTCCATTCCCCTTTTGGAGATGACATGCCCCAACACGATACCCTCCGTCACCATAAAGTGACTCTTCTCCCAGGAGAGTACCAGATTCACCTCTCTACACCTCGTGAGGACTCGGTCCAAGTGCGCTAAACATGTATCAAAAGAATCACCATGGACCGAGAAGTCATCCATGAACACTTCCAGGAAATCTCCCACCATCTCGGCAAATATGGCTATCATGCACCGCTGAAATGTGCCCGGGGCATTGCAGAGCCCGAATGGCATGCGCCTGAAAGCATAAGTGCCGAATGGACATGTAAATGTGGTCTTTTCCTGGTCCTCAGGGGCTATAGCCACCTGGTTGTAGCCTGAGTACCCGTCAAGAAAACAGAAGAACTCTTTCCCTGCAAGTCTCTCCAAGATCTGATCAATAAAAGGCAAGGGAAAGTGATCTTTCTTGGTCGCAGCATTCAGGCGCCTGTAGTCGACACAGACGCGCCACGACGTGGGTACTCGTGTCGCGATCTCTACCCCCTCCTCGTTGGTGACCATCTGAATTCCCGACTTCTTCGGGACAACATGAAGCGGGGCCACCCACTTGGAGTCAGAAATAGGGTATATGAACCCTGCTTTGCACCATTTCTCAATTTCATTCTTCACCACTTCCCGTAGATTGGGGTTAAGTCTCCTCTGAAACTCACGGGAAGGTCTCACGTTATCCTCAGTAAAAATGTGGTGCGAGCAGAGAGCGGGGTTGATGCCCACGAGATCCGACACTGTCCAGCCTATTGCTTTGCGGTTCCTCTTTAAGACTTCTAACAACCTAGACTCCTGTTCTAAAGTCAAGTCTGAGCTAATGATGACAGGATATCTCTCTTTGGGTCCCACAAGAAAGGCGTACTTGAGTGTAGGAGGTAGTGATTTCAGTTCTGGCAATGTGGTATCATCAAGCAGATCTGACTGAACTGAATCTGAATCTGGTTCCGTGCTGCATGAAGGTGGGCTAAGCGGAGTAGTACTCGCCACCAAATCAGAGGTATCGGGAGTCGGATCGTCAAAAGTATCCAAACAATCGGCAAAAGCCACGTCCGACTCGTCATCTATGTCCCATGATTGTTCCGATGAGGATGGAACTGACAGATCCGGATGGATCTCTAAGTCATCATGAGAATAGGTTGATGCATCTCTAGCAAGATCAGACAACACCTGGCAAACTGCATCATGCACTATATCCTCTCCAGATGAAAGGGTCTCGCTCTGTCCTGAAGGAATCTGTCCCTAAATCCCAACTGTGCTAATCATACTGCAATCTGCCTCTGAAGATGAGTACTCTGTGCTACTCTCTGAATCGGGTCGCTGACACTTGGTTTGCTTCATCTCAAGGTTCACCTCTCCGCCTGGAGAACGGAACTTCATCATTCCCGTACCATAATCGAAAGCTACGCCTGCGGTCCTAAGGAAGGGTCGCCCGAGAATGATCTGAGATTCTCTCCAATGATTGGGGGTCTCCATGTCCAAGACTGTGAAGTCCACCTGATAGTTCTGCCCATCAATCGAGATAACGACGTTATTCACTTCTCCCTTAGGTCTCTTCATTGAACGATCTGCAAATTGGAGTAAAGCTCTAGATTTGCGAAGTGGTCCCAACTCCAATTTCTGATATAATGCTAAGGGGAGTAAGTTGATCGAAGAACCGTTATCTAAGAGTGTGCGTGCAAACGCAATGTCGTCAATACGACTCTCCACATAGTGAGCACCCATTTCTCTCTTTTTCTTTAGCAAAGTCTGATTCTTGAGACAATAGGTTGTGGCTACTGATAAGACATGTGTCTTTATATTTCGGTTATCTTTCTTCCTGCTAACCCTTGTAGGTGTGCATCTCACCTTAAGGTATTTTTGGAAGGCAGGATGGTTAGCCACATATTCATCAAATGGCACCTTAACTGTGATGTTTTCTTTACAAAACCGTGTCATATCGGGGTCATCTTTCTGAATCTTTTTGATGCGCTTTCCTGCCGTAAGAGCACGGGGGAAAGGGATTGAAGCTAAGGAAACAGAGGATGAAGAATCTGAATCATGAACTGAAAGATCATTCTTTGCATTAACGGAAACAGAGTTCTTCATACAAGAATCTTTTTGATGCAACATGGAATCGAAATCAAAACTATCTACTAAAGGTTGTGGAATAGAAGCTGGAATGGTATCCGCCACAACCGGAGATGCAAGGTCCTCCGTAGACTCAGAAAAATATCCATGCTGACGATGCTGCATACGTACTCTCCTCCTCCTCTCGGCTCCCTGAGTAGAAATCCTCGAATGGTGCTGATGGGGCTCTGAAATATGATGCCTATCCTCCTCGTCCTCTGAAGACTCCTCAGGTAGAGCTCCAGAGATGCCCCTCCTCGTGTCCCTCGCCCGGTCAGGTACGACCACGGTCCTTCCGCTCCTGAGTGACATGTGGTTAGCCTCGTCACACGAAAGAATCTCATGTTCAGATTTAGGAGATGCTGAATAGTATACCTGACCAAAGTGTTGCTGAGAACTAGAACGGTTCAGGCTATTAGGGTTAGCCTGAACTTGGGCTGGGATCGAGGTAGAGGGTGCAGTCTGCTCGTCTCGCCATCTGGACAGGCGGTTGACATCCACCCGTAAGTCCTGAACCTCGTTCCTGTAGGAACGTAGCTCGTCGAGTATCTGCTGCTGAATATCCACGGGACTAGACGATGAAGGAAGTGGATAAGACTGAGAAGAAGAACGGGAAGACTGGCCCTGCTGACCAGTGTACTGCCTCTGCTGCTGCTGCTGGGGTTGCGGGCCCTGCTGGCCCGTCTGGTAATGGCCCTGTCGGCCATACTGCTGGTACTGCTGCCTCTGCTGCTGGGGTGGATGGAATCCAGGGCTCTGTTGTGAAGGAGGTGGTGCGGAGGTGAATGCGGTGTTGTGAAAGGTCGGGGGACGCTGATAGGTCTGTCGGTCTCCCGTACTTCCCTGCCTGACAGGGTCCTGAGTATACCATATCCCATTCACCTTCCAAACTGGTGGAGGCTCCTCCTGGACTGTCTCTGCTACTGGAGGTGGCTGCTGGAAAGAGTGGGTGTAGGATTGGTCCTGCTCCCACGGCTGGGGTTGCCCTGACACCAACTGCTCCTGAACATGGTGAACTCGGTATACGGGAGCAGAGGGTGCAGTCACGGCGGGTATCCTTATCTTAGATACCTTCTCAGTCAACTCCTCCATCTGTTTTGGAAGTTTGGAGACGCTCCGGTCTAACTCATCAATCCTCCTGTCGATCTTCTCCACTACAGTAAGCTTGTCAGCAAGAAGTCCCATGCTAGGGATCACGTCCTGAGAGAGATCGACTACAGCTGATTTTCCCCCTCCAAGTGAGAGTGAACTGGGGGATGGTGTATAGGCCCTGCTGGCCATCTGTGAGCGGCTAGTTTCAGCCATCTGCTCGAATACCCTCCAGACGGTATCCGCTCCTCGTGATGTATAGCTGCCTCCACAGGCAGCGCTCACTAAACCCTGCATCTCAGGGTTAAGACCAGTGAAAAATGATTGGACCAAGATGTTATCATTTAGTCCATGACAGGGACACTTCTGCAGGATGTCCTTGAATCTTTCCCAAGCATCACAAAAAGCTTCATGGGGTAATTGGGAAAAACTCGTAATGCGCGTCCTCATCATGTTAGTTCTACTCAAAGGGTAGAACTTCTTCAAAAACAGGTCCTTGAACTGGGCATATGTGGTGACGATGATTCCAAGATTCTTTACCCAGTAATCGGCTTTTCCACCCAAGGCAAATGGAAGGGCTTTGAGCCTAATATAATCCTGGCTAACATTGTTATTTTTGAGGTTAGCACAGATGAGCTCAAAGTCCCTTAGGAATGCATATGGCTCATCAGAAGCATTCCCATCAAAATGTGGCAGCAGGTTCAGGAAATGCGGCTTCAGCTCAAAATCAACCTCGGGTTCGGCTGGACTCAAGTAGTTATGAATTTGATATTGTCCGGGGTTATAAGCCGCATCCATTGGTAGTTGGACCCCAACATTTAACTGTCCTAACTGAGCTCTCAGTAATGCTTGTTGCTGCTCAGATGCAGCCAATCGGGCTAGTATACTTCTCATCGGGTCTTCATGGTTCTCTTCTTCCTCTTCTTTCTTCTTTGGAGGCATTTTACTCGTGTCTTCTATATGGCCTACGATGATGTGTTCTTTATTAGAAGAGGATTTATGAATCACGATATTCTCACCAAGGCGATGGTCTTCCTCGGTGAGGTGGGAAGAGAGAAATGGAATGGTTTGAGGGTAACCATCCCGAGGGTGAGTGATCCTGGGCTCAAGAGGGTCATGAGTCCAGGTTGGTCCAAGTTGCGCTTGGACCTTTGAAGACGTACTTTTTGAAGGGTTCAACGAGAGATTCGCAAAGTCCGAATAAATATCCCCCCAATCAGTCATCTTCGATGTCAAAAGAACCGATTAGATCACGATAATCAATGAGGCACTAGTTCTACGGTGCACGTAAATGTGCGGAGTGAACTCACACAATACAAACGCAATTCAAACCCCCAATTTCACCAACTCAACACATGATGGTCGTAAGAGTTCGGCCGATTTATCTGGTCAATTTTAGTTGGCGATAATACAATCTTGGAAAGATTAACGAGCTGTTAGGTGCCCGTATTTTCCTACAGACTGACCCGGTTCTTACGACTAGTTTGACCTACTTTCAGCCAGTATAGGAGTAAGTACGGACCGTAAAAATACGGCTACCCGTTCCTTGAGGACTAATGCGTCCTCTAAACCTCCCACTCTGCTAAGGAAGTCCGGACCGTTTACCGGCTACCCGTAAATCCTCACTGAAAAGTAGCTAATCGCCTAAAAAGAAAGAACCAGTAGTAAGTAAGAAATCCAGACTTGGCTCTATCCTAGGGTCGTCTCTCTCTCACTTGCAATTTAAACAAACAATGAGGGCTTTCTGCACCCGAGAACAATGGTTCTTTTTATTCCAATTAATTAGATCGACCTGCTCAATTCAGTCCCAATTTTAGAGTTAGGTTATCACTTGAATTTTATGTGAACACACAAGCACGTCTACCGTTCAGTCCCAATTTCCTTTTGACCTTAAGTTGTAAAACAAGATGGGAATCGGAAATCAGAATGCAAACGAGAAACTATGATGCATGCTCAGAAGAAGGTATACTTACAGTGAATCCCAGCACTCTTCATGCGTTTATGCAGAACAGAATTTATAAATATTACACTAAATGCATGCAGATCGGGAAAACCGCACCTAAACAATATACTATTAGCGGGGAAGAATTGATTGAATTTGAGCTAAGTAGTACGTGTCTATGTGCGTCTCATTATGAATCTTATAAGATATGTGAATCTTCTAAGATAAGTGTGGCCTAAATTACGATGGGCACAAACAAATTTGATTCTAAACTACCGTGTGCCTAATCCTTAATTTCGCCACTCAAGTCAAGCCCCACCCTCGCCGGAGAGTGAAACAGGCTCGACACACCACAAACAAAGTCCAAGTCTTTTTACATGCGCGAGCTCTCAAACAAGAGCCGCTAGAAAGAGCAAGCTACCTAAATAATTAAAATAATTTACAAAATTCTGTCAAAAATAAATTGCTTAATCTCGCACTTCAGCAGTCGGCGCTCCTCGCGTTCGTCGACCTCCGATGCACTCCAAGTCCACCGGGCCCTCGCAAGGAAACAAAGATTTATATTAGAGAGATAAACAACAAGATATATACAAAAATATGAAGAGAAATAATTGCAAAAAAAATGGAATAAATACAAGTGGCTCGGGGGTCAGACTACCCGAGTAAATGGAAAACTAAATCCAAATTTTTAAATTAGTCCCTAAGCCGTTTGCCTCCCCGGCAACGGCGCCATCTGACGTGTCGCTAGATACGTTGATTAAATTCGGTCACGTTGTAGCACGTGTACTTAGCGATTCGGTCAGAACCGAGAGAAGATCTCCGTGAAGAGTGTCTCGGCTTAATTTATATCCCGGGCAAGTCCGGGGTCGAACTCAGGGAGGCAAAGGAACAACTTGGGTTTAATTTGAAAATGAAGATTTTAGATTTCCAAGTGGTATTTTTTTAGATTTTTTTATGCAAGTAGAGTGCCAAAAACAAAATGCGGGTGAATTACAACACTAAGAAAACATACAACAAGGCCAAATTAATTTTAATAGAAAAGAAGTCCAAATTAGTCAATTCGTATTTTTCCTAGAGTCCTAATCCAGTGGGGAACATAAAACACATTTTTTTGGAATTTTAGGGGTTAAAATGCAATAATGAAAAATGCACACTTTTTATGGGTTTTTTCGCAATTTATCACACAAACAGAAAGCAAAAATTATGAAAAAAATAGTGGAACTAAAAGATGATGCAAGGAAGCTACAGTAATATTTTTAGAATTTTTTGACAAGTTATGAATTTTTTATGGATTTTTTAGTGGTAACAGAGTGACAGTGAGTAAATAATTCCTATTAAATCCACGTTGTCAAATTAATCAGAGTGTGATTTATCTCAAGTAGATATTTAGATGAGAAATCCAGGAGACTTAAAATTTCGTGAAAAGGATATCTGTGGATTTAATTAAAAATCAAATACTAAATACACTCTATAATTTATTGTAGGCACAAGACAAGTCCAATAGATGTGAAATTTGGACAGTAATTACATCACATATCAAGGCAGAACATATAATTTTTGTGGAATTTTTAGAGCAACCGTTTGTGAGATATTAATTTAATGGCACAGAATGGGTAAACTATGCAAAATTTCAGTTAAACAATTATAATTAATTACCCATGAGTGACAAAAATACCAATAAATAGTCAAATTGTAGACAATTAGTTGCTCTTCACAAAGACATTTTTCATTGAACAAAATGATGCATAACAGGTGTCCAAATCAACATACAAACAGAGGGGTATCGGTGCAAATTCAGAAAACAAAATATACAATGCAACTTATACAAGGACCATTACGTAATTACAAAAACTATAAATATAAAAAATGTAATTTTCACAATAAAATAATCTAAAGACAAAGCACCTTCTTCTTCCCTGGTCGGCTGGAGAAGAACCCAAATGGGTGTGGGCGGTGGCGGCTCCACGGCCGCGCGCGGCCGCGAGGGGGGGCGGCGCACCGCGCGCAGGCGGCGTGCGTCGGAGAGGCGGCGGTCGGCAAAGGCTGAAGGCGGCGGCGAGATGCCTGTGGAGGCCGGTGGCTGCTGGCGGTTGTGGAAGCGGGCGGAGGGGCGGCGCGGTGTCGGGGCACCGTTGCTGGAGGCCGTCACGCGGCGGAGAGGGCCGCGCGGTCCTGGAGAGAAGGCCGTCGGCTGGCGGCGGTTGACGGTGGCGATGGCTGTGGGGAGGTGGGGCGGCGGCGTTGGAGCTGCTGCTCCACCTTCGTTTTTTTTTATTTTTTTTTATTTTGCTGCTGTAATGTTAAAAAAAACTTTTTTTGTTGTTTTAATTTTTTTATTTTTTTAATTTTGTTTAAAACAGGGAATGAACATGATGAGAAAGGGAAAAAAAATTATGATGGTAATAAGATGGAGTAGAAACAAATGGAGGATGGGGGCGATATGATGTGCTAAAAAAAATTGCAAAAAATGACAAGATGATAAAATTACCTACGATGAACGCGGACGCCTATGAAGTGCTCTCGTGAGCACGGTCTTCGCTCGAATCGCCGGCGTGCGATGAGCTCGAGCAGCGTGCGGTTGCGGCTGCGATGTTGGCCAAAAAACCAACGGATCACACCGGAGAGAGGGCCGTCATCGCTCGACCGCGGTTGCGTCGCTGTCACCGATTCAACTCAGGGAACTAGGCTCTCCTCACATAAAGATGGATCAAGGGTAAATTGAGGAGGATGGAATGTATATATAGATGATGAAATGAGAAGTTATTATGTGGGTGGAGTTGAATGGGAAGTTGGATTATTAATGGAGTTGAATGGGAGGTTTAAGAAATGGTGGAGTTGAATGGGAAGTTGGTGGTGGAAGAGAGTTGAATGGTGGTTATTGTAGAGAATGTAAAAATTAAATAATAAATAAATAAATAAAGTTGTCTACTCTAAATACAATAAAATAAAAAGAGAAGAGAAATAGTGGAGAATTTACAAAAGAAGACAAAACACCATGTGCATTTTTTACTTTTCTAATATGTATTTTTTTTCTTTTTAATAAGAGATATTTACAACGAAAAAATACAATAAAATAGTATAATTAAAATACAACACAAGTATGATTTTTTTGTATTTTTAATAATTAAGAAAGATATAATAAAAAAATGAAGAAAGTATGAATATATACATAATGTACAATGTACATCTAGGTCCCAAAACCCAACTTTTGCAAATGAGCTCCGATTTTAATGAAACCACTTCCGTTGGATAGATAATTTTCTAACTTGAACTTTAAAAGTGAGTTTGGTGAATTTGGAGTTCATACGGAGCGGGAATTTAGCTTGGAAGTTGGTCTTTACGGCTTTTTCCCATTGGGATCTAGGAGCATTTATTTGAGATGAAATTTGTTTTGTATTTTTGTATTTTTATATACATTATTATAAACAGGTTAGAGAAAGAATTAGCCAAAAAGGAGTTGAAATGAAATTATTAAAAATACATGAAGTTTTGGGCTATTTACAAGTATAAAACTCCTTATTTTTGCGGCTTTTTATGTGTAATTTATTTTGTACAATCTACTATACAATAATTAGTGTATTTTATTTACAAAAGGCATTTTGTTAATTTATTGATTTTATGGACATTTATTTGGGATTTTACTCGGGGATTTTGCTAAGATCAAGATATTAAGATGATGAATCGTGGATTCATCACTTCCGTCTTCTTATGTATGATCTGGTGTCCCTGATGAGATGCAACTTTTGTTTTGGAGAGACAAGATCCTGTATAGATATACGACCTGTGTGCTTCCATCTTCATGATCCGAATGCCTTTTTTGTTACTTGTAAGCATTAATAGGTTGCGTAAGTCGATCCAAGTTGATGCTGGTGGAGGACCTGGTTTGTGTTGAATCCCTTTCATAGATGTATCTTTTTTGCTTTAACTTGTAATTTAGACGACATTATTTTTGTGATTGAGGTTGAAAGCACATTTTGCTCAGTTCAATGCGTTACTGCCATTATGCTCTTATTTATATGTTTAGACTGGTATTTTCTAACATGTGCATCTTAGTCGTTTATGTTATTCATTTCTAAAGATAGTCTTTCATGCGTGCTTCAGTAACCTCTTCTCTGATCTATTTACTGTTTTGTTTGTCGTGTCCGGTTTAATCTTTTGCTCTTATACGTTCTTACCCTAATTTGTTATATTGAATCGGTCCTTGTTTACATTTTGTAATGGGATCATGAAATTGTTGATTAACGGTTTGCTAATATATAATGCTATTAAATTGATTCATTTTTATCCGGATGATTAATGTTTAATGTATGCTTGATGATCTGTTGGCAACAAAAGATAACCAGACTTGTATGTTTAGTTGCAAATCCAGTCAATGGTGACTGTAAAAGCAGAGGATTATGTTTGAGTTGGTGCCCTCGGCAATTGAGTTGGTTCCGGTGAGAAGTTCAATTATGATGAAAAAGCTGGAGTACATGTACAAAACCCTGGGTTCCGGTGCTCTCTTCAAATGAGACTCTCCCACGCCCGAACTAGCCTAGTTAGACTCAGTCTGGCTAATGCCTTAACCTTAAAATACATATATATATATGAGTAACGTAAACGGATACTAATCAGATCCTAAAAGTCCATAGGCCAAGATCTGTTTACGCGAATATGCTCTCACGCCAGTTCTGAGTCCCCTGATAATAGAGTCGGTTGCAGATTTAGATGAAAAGTAAAGGAGTGCTGGTTGGTTTTCTACTGGACCAATGTAAATAATTCATGTGATTTATCTATGATTTCCTGCTTCTTGTTTGGTCGGCAAGCAAACAAACATTGTAACACATTGCCTTGTTTCTCTGTTTTCTTGTGTATGATTTCACTCATTTATAGCTTCTCCATAGTGATGCACCCCTTCACGTTTCGAGGAAATTCCAAGCAGTTTGACATGCTTTTCGCTTTTTCTATCAAGCAGCATCGCGCTCCTTTGCTTTTTCCTCACAGTGATTCAGTTTTAAAGATATATATGCATAGAACACCAAAGCACCAGTGGTCTAGTGGTAGAATAGTACCCTGCCACGGTACAGACCCGGGTTCGATTCCCGGCTGGTGCATATTTTAATGTTTTATATTAAATCGAAAATAAAAAAACCTTTCCAGGATGCTCAGTTTACGATCTCTGCGCGCTGTCATTTTTAGGATGGTGTGGATTATGTGCGAGTTTTGATTAGTGCGTATCGTCTCAACATTGCTACGACCTCAATGTCGATTTTCTACCGTCCCCTCATCCAATTTATAGGTGACAGCATATACATTTCAGAGTGTCATGTATCTCCTTCAACATAAACTTTTTAATGCTCTACATAACCGCATTCATTTGAACCATCCTACATAAACAAGATTACTTTGATCCAGAAACAAGCCCAGAACCCACAAGGTGCAGAAGAGATAGAAACCAAAACACTACAACAAGCAGCTGTGATCACAGATGAGATAATTTAAATATGAAATATCTATTGCATTCTTTTTCAGAACGGAGGACACCATACTAATCAAAGGGGGTGCAAAATATCCAGAAATCAGCAGTCATTCTTAGAACAGGCTCTCTACATTGCATCCAACGTATGAAACAGGTTGCCCAAGTCAAAAAAAACCACATGGAAAGCCATCGCAAAACGGGATCCTGGGGGAGGGCTCTAAGAGCTGGTGAACTTGGTGACGGCCTTGGTGCCCTCGGAGACGGCGTGCTTGGCGAGCTCGCCGGGGAGGACCAAGCGGACGGCGGTCTGGATCTCCCTGGAGGAGAGGGTGTGCTTCTTGTTGTAGCGGGCGAGCTTGGAGGACTCCTGGGCGAGCTTCTCGAAGAGGTCGTTGGTGAAGCTGTTCATGATGCCCATGGCCTTGGAGGAGATGCCGATGTCCGGGTGCACCTGCTTTAGCACCTTGAACAGGTACGTCTTGTACGACTCCACGCTCCTCTTTGCCTTCTTCTTCTTCGTCTTCTCCGACCCGCCACCCTCTGACTTCGC
The DNA here is from genome assembly GCA_037367405.1 of Ottelia alismoides. Classification (NCBI taxonomy): domain Eukaryota; kingdom Viridiplantae; phylum Streptophyta; class Magnoliopsida; order Alismatales; family Hydrocharitaceae; genus Ottelia; species Ottelia alismoides. The sequence goes on along the minus strand of JAZKJV010003722.1, from coordinate 371,256 downwards.
CGCGCGCTTCTCCGCCTTAGGCTTCTTCTCCACGGGCTTCTTCTCTGCTTCCACGGGCTTCTTCTCCGCCTCCGCGACCTTCTTCTCCGCGGGCTTCTTCTCGGCCTTTGGCGCCATTGCTGATGGCTTCTAACGTTGGGAAGATGTTAGTGTACGCTTTTGGGGATTTGCGGACGGGGGTGAGATGAGAGGGAGAACGGCGCGTGGCTGTGCTTATATAGGAGACGGTGAGGCGCGTTTTGATTGGTCGACGAGTGCGGGGGAGGATCGCCAACGTGGAACGTTGATCTTCGATGGTGGGTAGAGCGGTCAGGATCCATCCACGTGGCACGCTTAGCTGGCCCGCACAGGCGAGGAACGTCTGAAAGTTTGGGGGGATTATACGAAATTTCCCTGGAGTGCTATTAGATATTATGTTAGGCCCCAAACCTTTCTTTTTCGTCTTTTTTTCCAAATGCAAACGTTGTTGTTCTCATTATAACTATGTTGTTCTCGTTATAACTGAGGTTTTCTATCATTTGTGCCCTCCTTACATATTGTAGTCATTTGTTTTGGAATATCAATTCTGTCTTTAGCTTCTTCCACAAGGTCTTCTGTGCTCTTTGTGTTAGTTGACATCCATCCCCATACCATGATAACTTTGAGGATACAATGGTAACTAAATAAAAAATCGATTGTAGAAATGTCATTTTCTTCTTCATCCTTCCACTCTTCCTCCTTCCTCCTCCCCCACCACCTCCTCCTTCTATGTCCCCTCCCTCAAAGGTGATGTTCCTAATGCTTCTTCGTTCCTACAGAGGCTAGGCTCTTATGAAATCCATGTGCAGCTCGTTGGGTGCGAAGAGAGGAATGGTCGATGGTCAAGGGTTTGATTCTCACTAGGCGAGGCCTCCGAAGACCTTCTGCTGGAGAAGGGATTTTGGAGCTGTCGAAGGGGGAGCTACGGAGCTTGGAGTCAAGGCTCCTCCTGGCACTGCTAATGTTTCTTCGAGGTGCCCTTATGGGAGCATTCTTGGGAGTCCTGACATGTTGGTCTTTGGACCCCTGTCACCTCGGGTCAACCCACTTAAAACCAACTCCCCCTCTTCCATTTCGAATTCGAGTCCCCTTGGTCCACCCTTCAGCGCCATCTCCGTGCTCCTGAGCTCCGTGGAGGTGACAGCTCCATCGCCAGCCCTTCAGCCAAGGCGCGCGAAGTCGAGGGAGCCTCCATCACCTCCGCCAACAGCCGGCGTCGAGGTACCTTCTTTCCTCTGGCTCCGGCCATCGAGGGCATCGCCCCGCCTTTCTATTTAGCCCGTTAGCTTCCTGTTACCCGTAGCTTTAAAAGCCCTCAAGAAATTTCGAGTTACATTCACTCCTTCGCCAAATCGATCATCCTCGCCGGAGCGCACCTCCGGCCACCCATCGTCACCTCGCCTCGCGCATCGATTAGACCCATTCCAGGTCCAGGCACTTTGCCCTGGACCTTCTAATGCTTTTTGCAGGTCCAAGTTCACTCATGGAAGCCTGGAGGCGAATCTGGAGCTTCGCCGGAGCTAGCGGAGCTCTATAGCTCCGCCGCCCTTCAGCGAGCCCCTCGGCCATCGCCGGGGCTTTTTGCCGCCACCAGTCGATAGAGAAGGACCAGGGGAAGCTTCACGGCCATTTTGGAGCCCTAACTTCGCCGGAGGACGAAGATCTGGAGCGGCGAAGTCCGCCTCGCCGGCGTTCTTCGCTGTTCTTCCTCATCGCCCCCAAGTCGTTGGATCGAGGAGCCCGCCCCAGGTCGAGCAGAAGCCGTTGGATCGCGCCCCGACTTCACCGTCCGATCGTCCCCTGATGATCTAATCTCAGCCGTCCGAGCGAAGCGTCGTCGACCCGTGGATTCACGCCACGTGTATAAGTGAAGACCGATAGCCGTTGGATCCACGCGTCGAGGGTATTTTGCATCTACACCCTCGCACCTTTTGTATTTACTTTTTAGTCTTTAAACTTTTGTCTGTAGTGTAAAAGTTTTGTAAAATTTGCACAAACACCCCCAAACTTTGTTTATTTGCATCTAGGTCCTCAGCCACGTCACCTCACGTGACCTGTACACGTGAGGTGTGGGCATTTTGCAAGGACACCCCCGTACGTTTGTGTATTTCGTTTTAGTCCCTAAACTGTGGAGTAAAGTGTAAACTTTTTGGTCATTTTGCAATTAGGCCCCCAGGGTTTCGACATATTGCATCTTAGTCCTTCCCAGGCGCGTGCAAGTCACGCGCCCTGGTGGGAAAATTTCTAAGAGGCCCAGGCGGCTTTTGTAATTGCTTTTTGGTATTAAAAATTGAATATTCAGTGTAAAGTTTTGTGGAAAATTGCATGTATGCCCCTGGATGTTTTAAATATTGCACATATACCCCTGCCAAGACTGTTTAATGTTTGGATGCTTGTTGTATTTATTTGAATGATCATTTCAAGTCCAAAAATTCCACAAAAATAGACTTAAGTATCTGGACACGTGTACTGTGACGCCATCTATTTAGTTTTTGATTTTACTTTATTTTCATATTTATTAAAAATCAAAAACATCTATTTTGTGTACTGTCTAGCTTAGAAAATACCAAAAAAATATTAAAACACCTCCAAAAATTCCAAAAAAATATATAAAATAGTAGAAAACTCCAAAATCAAAATCTCAGTTCCTACTTGTCACTTATTTTGTTCTTCTTATTAGAAAAATAATGTGAAAATTTTGAGTTACTGGTTGCTATTTTTAATTTGCATTTTATTCCCAGCCAGCCTTATTTCCACTGTTTTGTCTTATTTTAGTTTTTAAAAATATCAAAAATACCTTGAAAAATTCCCAAAAATCACAAAAACAGTAAAAAATTATAAAAATACCAAAAACATCTTAGTTCTGATTTTTTGGTTATTTTTGTGCATTTTTATAAATATTGTAGCTTGCCTTTTATTATATTGTCTTTATTCTCCAATATTGAAAAAAGAAATAAAAAAATATATATAATATAAAATATAAAAATCAGAAAATTAAAAATCAAAATACAAAATTAAAAATTAAAAAAATAAAAAAAATTAAAAATTAAAAACCCACAAAAATTCATTTGCTTGTTTGCTTAGTGTAGACACAACACACATCACACACACACTTGAGCATTTTTGCTTGAACTACCTTGTTTGCTCCCTGTGTTCGAACTCTCTACATACTTGCACCTATACATCTTTTATGTAGAGTTAAAAATAAATTTTAACTCCGCATTAGTTCTAATTCATTGATCTTAGTGTGGGTTAATTGTTGATTAAATTCGGATTTCATTTGAGAGCCGCCACAGCGACGGTTGTCTCCGCCTTGCGTGAGATACCAATTTAGACTCTCTTGAATTCCGCGTTTATCAAATGGCGCCGTTGCCGGGGAGCAACAGCGAGTAGTTCACATTTTTGTTTGATTGTGTGATTGTTTACCATAGCATTTTCCTTCTCTTACATTTTGATATATATCTTGTTGAGCTATCTGACCACTCTTCTTTGTCTTCTTGCGAGGGACCGCGGAGCGAGGCGGATCGCCTAGGTGACCCGACGCATCCTTGGGAAGCGGAGCCGGCTGTTCTTTAGCCAAGCCGGCAGGAGAGAGCAAGGAGTGAGAGAGAGAGTGATTAGATTAGTTTTCATTTATTTTGTGAGAGAGTGATTCATTTAATTTGTAATAATACAGGTACACTTGGACTTGGACACTTGAACATTCGGGCCTAACTTCCGGGTGATTGTTCACTCGGGGGCTCACCGCGGATTTTATCGCGTTTTCATCGCAGTCATTTTCCGGTTTTGTTTTCATTTTTCACTTTCTTTTGTGGATTGAGCTCTTAGTTCTAGGTCTGCTTGACTCGATTAGAATAGGTCCAAATACTTAATTATATTTGCATGCTCCTATAGATACGTATTTGGACTTAGACTAATTAAACAGTTAGTTAGTAGCTTCCAAATCCACGCGCCGCGAGCTCACACCCGAACAAGCGCTTTCTCCTACCCCAAATGTGTTGGGCAGAGGAGGGGTGAGCCTAGACCGGACACTCGGATTAGGAGTTATTAGTTAGCTTGTGGTTCTTCACGCTAGCAGCTGCCTGTTCTAGGACGATTTCCGCTTGCATTTCGCCATATAGCTTAGGTTTAAAAATTCTGCTTTGCATCCCGCATGGAGAGAGCTGGGATTCGCTGTAAGTCCTCTTACTTTGCATGCATCATCTAGGCACAAAGGTGAGATTTCCACCTTGGTGTCGACTTGCACGGCTTTTCCGACTCTATTCTCCCTCTGTTTTTGGAACAAAGTAGGATAAAGGAAAAATACAAAAACGTTAGGCGCTTGTTTGAATTGACTCAAAAGAAGCGATAACACCAAAAAAATTAAAAAAGGGACTGCTAAAGAAAACTTGACCAAAAATAAAATCGGTAATTGGATTCATTGCTTGGGGAGAGTAACACCCTCACTTGTCTTCAGGTTGCATAGGAAGGTCTCCTTCCAAGTGAGGTGAGCGCTTCGTAAGGATTAGAGCCCAAAACCCAACTTGTGGCTGCCTTGTGTATCGCCTGGATTTCCGAAGTATTGGCGCTACTATCGTACGTAGTCGAGTAGGACTTGGTCGCCATTGGTGACTCACTATTGTGTGAGCGCCGACCTTGTCCGAAGTACCGAGCCTAGGCCACGCCTTCACGGGTGTGTCTGTCTCACCGGTTGCATCCGAGTAGGATCTTGCACGCTCACGGGTGATTCCGTTGCGAGCGAGGTCCGAAGTATCGGTTTCGCCTATCGGCTTCCTCCCTCTATTTCTTTGGCTGAGTAGGGATCCAGGAAGGGTTACAAGGACCTCAAAAAGCGCAAGTTACAGGTTACACAGGAGGAGGACAAGTACGGGGACACTTTCCTGGCAGTACTCTCGCTCCTATAGGCGTAGCTCTCTAAGGACTCGTGAAAAGATAATTGCCTGAAAAACAAGCTAAAATTGACAAGATAAAAGCCGAACCTTCACGGCTTCACGAGTTGAGTTGGTGAACTTACCCTTGCTTTGTGTTTGATTGTTAGATTTATTAAGGTCAAGATCAAAAAAACACCGCACAATCGTGCACAATTTTGTTGCATTTCATTTTCTTCTTCTCTTGCATTATCCCCACTCTTCTCAAATAATCAAGATGATGGGACGGAGATCTCTTAGGCCGACCTTGTCGGCACCGCTATCCAGCACTCCTCCTTATTCATCTAGGAATAACTCGGAGAGTCCGCTCTCCGAGCCTGAGTTCACATCCACCCTGTTCCCCCTCGACCACCCTTCCCATTCTCCTTCCCTCAGTCCAATCATTTCAGAGTTCAGTGAATCACAGAATTCAGCTCATTCTACAGCACCTGAAATGGCCTCTTTTGCATTTTCAGAGAATCAAGCAATGGCAGACAGAGGCGAGCACCCAGATGACCACGATCACCCTCCATTCATAATCGATCAGGCGGCCATCAACAATTCATTACTAGCGTCCCTGGAAAATATGCAGAGACAGATCCGTGACCAGGGAACATTCATGGGTGATCTGATGAGAGAGATAGCGCAGCTGAGAGAAAACCGACCTGGAGGCGGTGGCGGAGAAGGAGGAGGACCTGATGCAGGAGGAGGCGATCCAGACGGTGAGCGACCGCCACAGACCATCATGAGGGAACTGCACAACCCAGCTTCATCCCTCACTCACCGGTGGATCAGACTCCCGCCAATCCACGGAGACTTCGAGCTTCAGCACCACACGATTCAGCTTCTTCCCAAGTTCCATGGGCTGCCGACCGAAGAGCCGCACCTCCATCTCCAAGAGTTCGAAATGATATGCAGCACTATCCACGATCGGTTGTTGACCGAGGACACTATCAGGATGATCGCCTTCCCGTTCTCACTGGTTGATCGAGCCGCCTATTAGCTCAAGCATCTAGGGCGATTCGTCGATACTTGGGCAGATCTCCGGTCCGTATATTTGAAAAAATACTATCCCCTCGGCCGGACCAACGCAGCTCGAGCCATGATCAGCAACTTCGTCATGATCCCAAATGAACAGTTCCATGAAGCATGGGATCGATTTAGAGAGCTCATAGACCGGTGTCCACATCACGATATCTCCAAGCCCCACCTGGTGCAGAGTTTCTTCTGTGGGCTGACACCGGAGCTGCAGGGGCTTGTGAACGCCTCTTGCGGTGGATCATATTTCTCCAAGGGAGAAGACAACGTCTGGGCCATCTACGAAGGTATGGCAGAGAACTCCACAGTGATGACCCAGGCCAGAGTCTACACTCAGCAGAAGCCCCCGCAAGGAGCGGGATCATTTCAGAGGATCGCTCGCATCGATGCCGGTCCCAGCACAACGTCGGTCGCCGCAGCCCAAGCCGAATCAGCAGCAGCCGACATGGGCATTATCAGTGAAAAGTTGGACCGCATGGAGATCCTCGAAAAGAAGCAGAACCAAGGTCTAGCCCAGATGGACCTTCTCACCAAGACAATGAGTGACCTGAAAACTCAAATTCTCTGTATTCAGGAGGCACAGGCCCATTCACAACAGCCTCCCAGGTCACAGGTTGCTTCCAGCAGCAACAATCCCAACCAGGCCTCCACCTCATACCGCCAGGTGAACCATATCCAGGCGGAGCCGGTTCCATTGTTGCTGTACCATCCAGAGCAACCGCCATCTCAGGAGACGCAGATGGTGGTGTATCAGCCGGAGCAGCCACTGGCAGTTCTTCCTCCACCTTCCTTCGAGCAGGAACCGTTGATGGAAGTCAACGGGATTTGGTATGACCGATACCCTCAGCCCGCAATTCGTAGGGATCATCCCGGATTCCGTTGGGGTAATGGTGGTTCCTCATCCCAATAGCATCCCCCTGCTCAAGGACAGCAGAGCAGCCAGCCACACCAGCAGCAACAGCCCCATTATGCCCAGCCACAACAATACCAGAGTGGTCCTCGTCCCGCCTATCAGGGACAACAGTGGAGGCAGCGTCAGCCGCCTCAGCATTCTTATCACCAGCCTTCCCCCCAGTTTCAGCAACAACACCAGCAGCAGCAGCCCCATTTCCAGCAGGGACAGACGTCCGGTTCTCAGGGTCCAGCCTTCGAGAACCCTGCTCTTGATGATCTTGCCCGCTTGCTATCTGAACAGCGAGCATCTTTCAGGCAAGAAATGGATGAGTTCCGGCAGGAAATGCGGGACATCATCAAAGGCAAAGCCGCCATACCCGCTCAGATCGAACCAAACCCTAATAATTTAAAAAGAAAATCTGAGCAGGTAGAGTCCACAGAGGATACCTCTCCTAGTGATTATTTGAGTGACATGTCTTATTCCTATTATGATGCTGATTTTGTTACTACTAGGAGCGGTAGGATGCCAGTCGGCGGCGCCTCTTCTGAGCGACAGCCAGATGCAGAACCAGGAGCGCCAAAGGAACAGAGGTGCGGTGCTGATACCGCACATGATGATGTTGAAGACGGTGGTGCTGATGCCACCAATGATGGAGTCCAGGACAACGGTGCTGATGCCGTTGTGATACCAGATGCAGACGGTGGTGCTGATGCCACCATTTTGGATGCTGAACCAGAGCGCGGTGTTGATGCCGCGAAGACAGGTGCTAGTGGTGGTACTGAGGCCACCACATCCACTTTTGTTGAGCCATCTGTGATGTTGCCACATTTTGTATCTAGAGACTGTGGGAAGAAAAACAAAAGCAAAAATATGAATAAAGGAAAGGTTTCTGTTCAAATTACGGATCCATATGTGTTGAATGATGATGATTGTATGGATTCTCCATCTTCACAGGCGCAGGGACCGATTCCTAGCCCTCCATCTAAGGAGGCCCCTACAATCCCCTTCACTGAGGCACTCCACCGAGCGAAGGGGAGTAAAAAAGAAAATCCAAAAAAGAGCCAACAGGTAGAGTTCGGCAACGAGATGATTGACAGATTTCATATTCAGCTGACTCTACGAGAAGCATTTGAGCATATCCCCTTCTTCAAGAAGAATTTGAAAGAAACAACTACTGTCAGAAGGAAGAAGAGGCACAGGGATCAAATCCATATGCTCACTCATGACACTTGCTGCGCCATTCAGAAAACACTGCCAGCCAAGCGACCAGACGCAGGAGCTCCCTATGTCAGATGCGAGATTCAGGAGCAGCAGTTTGATCGTACTCTATTAGACAGCGGCTCTTCAATTAACCTCCTTCCGGCAGCCTTACTCAAGCAGTTCGAGTTTGGCCCTCTTCTTCGAAGCAGAACCGTCCTTCAGTTTGCTGATAGGTCGATTAAGAGGCCGAAGGGGTTATTGAAAGACGTGGTCGTTACCATTCAGGGCCTGCAATTCCCCGTGGACTTCGTTGTGTTGGACATGGAGATCCCTGAGGCGGTAACTGATGCCCCCATCATCCTCGGACGTCCATTCTTGGCCACAACCAAAGCGGTGACCGACCATGATAGTGGGAAGGTATGCTTTCGCGTAGAGGGCGAAACCATACAAATAGAGACGATCGACGAGATCAGAGCCAGAGAGGCAGAATGCTCAGAACAGTCCAGCGAAGCCGAGCAGATGACAGAGGAGGAGCTAGACATCCACCAGGTTTGTGATTTTGAGATGACTGATGATGAATCCAACTGGAAAGATCCAGTAGCACCGACCCTCGCCTTGCCTACAGATTCTCTATATCTCTAGCTCATGGCAGTCGAGAGCCGGGAGAGCACATCCCTGGATGAGGATATTTCTGAGGCTGACAATGTTGTGATGAGTGGTGATGAGGAATTTCAATCTTTCTCATCGTCTTCTGATCCCTCGGATTCAGACATAGACTGGGATGACTTTGACGAATATTTACCTTGTCTGATTCCTTCTGAGCCGACAGCCATGACAGAGTGCGAGCCAGTGCAGTTGATTGATGAACCATCGGGCCGCCCTTCGTCAGAAATTTATGTAGAGCGAGAGTTCTCACATGCAGACCTGGTCGCCTTCACACAGACATATCAGAAGCCAGATCTGCCACCTCCCAGTTGTCCAGAATGAAAACCTCTGCCGCAGACAATGAAGTACAGATTCCTTGCTGGAGAGCCAGAAATGCACCCAGTCATTATCTCAGCAGATTTGACTGGAGAACAAGAATCTCGTCTGATGGAGGTTCTTGAAAGAAACCGCAAGGCAATCGGTTGGAGGATAGCTGATCTCCAAGGGCTGAGCCCAAATCTTTGCTCTCACCACATTTATCTTGAGGATAACGCTAAGCCGTCGCGTGAGTTCCAACGACGGCTGAACCCGAATCTTCGAGATGTAGTCATGAAAGAAATCTCCAATAGTGGAGCGCCGATTTCATCTATCCCATCTCCGACTCCAAATGGGTAAGTCCGTTACATGTGGTACCCAAGAAGACGGGTATCACTACAGTTGTCAATGAGTCTGGAGAGGAGATCGCTACCAGAGTACCAACTTCTTGGAGGGTCTGTGTGGACTACAGACGATTGAATGAGGCCACCAAGAAGGATCACTTCCCGCTACCATTCATTGATCAGATTATCGAGCGGTTAGCCGGGAAGAGTCATTACTGCTTTCTTGATGGGTACTCTGGATACAATCAGGTGGCCATTGCACCCGAAGACCAGGAGAAAACGACGTTCACCTGTCCGTTCGGGACTTATGCTTTCAGACGGATGCCCTTTGGTCTATGTAACGCTCCAGCGACATTCCAAAGGTGCATGTTGTCCATCTTCTCGGACATGGTGGGTGACTGTTTAGAGGTCTTCATGGATGACTTCTCGGTCTATGGCGACGGGTTCGATGCTTGTCTTGACTGCCTAGATCGTGTGCTGAAGCGCTGCATTGAGGTCAATCTTGTCTTATCCTGGGAGAAGAGTCATTTCATGATGACTCAGGGGACGGTCCTTGGTCATATCGTCTCCAACAGGGGCATGGAGGTCGATCCGGCTAAGGTGGATATCATCAGAAAACTTAATCCGCAGTTCAATTTGCGTCAGTTACGGTCTTTTCTGGGGCATGTCGGTTTCTACCGACGGTTCATTCAGGACTTCAGTCGAATTGCCCGACCGCTTACTGACTTGCTCACCAAAGACACCGAGTTTATTGTTAGTGATAAGTGTCTTGAAGCATTTGAGACTCTCAAGAATATGGTTGTCTCAGCTCCTGTCCTTCAGCCGCCCGATTGGTCTCTCCCATTCGAGATCATGACGGATGCTTCAGATTTTGCCGTTGGGGTTGTGCTTGGACAGAGGAGGGATGGTTTACCGTTCGCCATTCACTACGCCAGCCGGACTTTGGATGCCACGCAGCGGAATTACACTGTAACTGAGAAAGAGATGCTGGCCGTAGTCTTCGCTCTTGATAAGTATCGATCATATATTCTCGGATCTAGAGTGACAATCTACACTGATCATACCGCCATCCGGTACTTAATGGCTAAGAAGGATGCCAAAGCACGTCTCACCAGATGGATCCTTCTACTCCAGGAATTTGATATTGAAATTAAGGATAAGCCTGGAGTCAAGAATGTGGTGGCGGATCATCTCTCCAGATTGGAGAATCTCGAGGAATCTGAGCCCAGCGCACCTATCACAGAGACATTCCCAGATGAGGTGATCTTGGCTGTCACCTCACTCCCGTGGTATGCTGACTTTGTAAACTATCTTGTTGCCAAGACAGTCCCTCAGGGTTGGCCCAGGCAGAAACTTGAGACCTTCCTAGCTAAGGCCAAGTTTTACCATTGGGAGGATCCCGTCCTTTATCACGAAGGAGGGGATAGTATCTGGAGGAGGTGCATTCCTCAAGAAGAGCAACATAGCGTCCTCACATACTGCCACAAGCTTGAGGCAGGAGGACATCATTCTGGAAAAAGGACAGCACAGAAGGTGCTTCAATCCGGCCTATGGTGGCCTACTCTCTTCAAGGATTCTGATGAGTTCGTGAAGAGATGTACTGATTGTCAGAAAATGGGAACCTGCGGACAGAGAGACATGATGCCCATGCAACCCATTCACTTCTGTGAGGTTTTTGATGCATGGGGGATTGATTTCATGGGCCCATTTCCTAAGAGTCAGGGATTCGAGCATATTTTGCTCGCTGTAGATTATGTAAGCCGATGGGTTGAGGCCATCCCCGCCCGAGCCGCAGATGCTAAAACCGTTTGCAAATTTTTGAGGAAAAATATCATTTCACGGTTCGGAGTACCTAGAGTCTTGATTTCAGACGGGGGGTCTCACTTCATCAATGACAAAGTCAGGGCCCTTGCAGACGAGTTCGGCATTGACCATCGGGTTGCCACTCCTTATCACCCTCAGACTAATGGTCTTGCCGAAGTATCGAATAGGGAGATAAAGACTATCTTGCAGAAAGTTGTCCGCCCAGACCGAAAGGATTGGTCACAGCTTTTGGACTCGGTCTTGTGGGCTTATCGGACTTCTTTCAAGAATCCATTGGGAACATCTCCCTTTCGTCTCGTCTATGGCAAGCCGTGCCATTTGCCAGTGGAGATCAAGCATAAATCTTTTTGGGCAGTTACTAAGTTGCTTTTAGATCCCGAGAGTATAGGAGACCAGAGAAGAGCAGAATTGGCAGCCCTGGAGGAATTGAGAGATACAGCCTTCTCCAACAGCCTACAGTACAAAGAGAAAGTGAAGACATGGCACGATTCGCATATCAGCCATAAACAGTTTGAGCCAGATCAGAGAGTATGGTTGTTTGATTCAAGGCTAAAGTTATTTCCAGGGAAGTTACAGAGCAAGTGGAAAGGACCGTATGTGGTCAGGAAGGTACATGACAATGGCAGCATCGACATATCTGAACCGTCATCTTCCTCTACCTTCCGCGTCAATGGTCAACGCTTGAAACTATATCTTGATCATGATCCGCCGACCATTGACGTTGCCCCCATTCTTCTGGTATGAGATGTGTCCCTTGACTCTCATCATCTGCATTTCATACATGGTGATCAACTCTATTCCCCGTTGTACAGATCCATCTGTTTATATCATTCTGTTGTCTGTCAATTTATTTTCTTATTTTCTTCTTTTCTTCTTTTCCTTTTCTATCTTCTTTATCTATCAAAAAGGTGTCGCCCTTGTTGACAGTTTTCCATACTTAGGACGTACTTTGTCCTAAGTATAGGGGGGTTGGCACCCCGAGTTTCTTCTATTCCCTTCGATCCTCTCCATTGTCTCCTCTTCTTGTCTATACTTAGGGATATCTTACCCTAAGTATAGGGGGAGACAGTTTGAGTACGATCTGTTCATTCCCACCCTTGACCCTCCCTGCGTTGTGTACAGTCTGCTATACTTAGGATTATTTGATCCTAAGTATAGGGGGGACGGTCAACTTCTCATTCATTTATTCATCTATTATTCCTTTATTCTTTAGGCTTGTCTATACTTAGTACGAGTTATGTCTTCTCTTTTCTCTCCGATCTATGAGGACATAGCTCAAGCTAAGTATAGGGGGGTCGTATATACTACGTATATACTTTAGCCATAACTCGTACTTTCGTATTTTCCTAATAAATATGGCCAATAATTCTTTAAAATTCATTAACAATTCTTAATAAAAAGATGTGGTTATTCCTCAAATTCTTTTTGTATTTACTGATTAGTAAATCAGGTGAAAATGTTTTTTGCAAAATGTTTGAAAAATAGTTTGAGAAACTTTGTGAACATCTATTGAAAACTATTTTGAAAATATTTTGTTTCGTGTTTTCAACCTGTGTAAAAATGTGTGGATTGTAAAATTTCTTTTCTTTGTGTGAAATAAAATGTTTGAAAAATGATTTGCAAATGGTTTGAAAAATGGTTGCAAAAATGATTTGAAAAACCTATATATACTGTTTTGAAAGCCTTTGCAAAATGTTTTCAAATGTGTGTAAAAACTATTTTGGACTATAGTTTTCAAAAATTGTGTGAAAAGCTTGTGTCAAATAAGTTTGAGGAATATACACATCACACCAAAATCCACTATGTATAATTGTATAAAATTGATCACGTACCCTGTAAATTCTTAAAATCCACTTCTTGTATATATAAGAAGCACTCCCGTGTACATATTTTAACCTAGTTTTCAACCAAAAACTTTTTGTTATCAAAAAATCCCAAAAACATTTGCAAAAGTAAAATCCAAAAACATTTGAAAAATTTCTTTAAAAAAAATACAAAAAAAATTGCATCTGCATGCATCATCTTTTCAAAAATCCATAAAAAGTTCAAAATCTTGAAAATTGCATCACAAAAATATTTTCTGCATTTTGCATTGCATTGCATGGCATTCGCATTTTTCGGATTGAGTTTGATAATTGAACAAGTCTAAATAAAATCCGGAGATTGGAGCTTGATTGGACCTTAAAATCTACCTAATAACAGGAACCTTATAGGAATTGGGTTTGAGGTACTTCAGGTCTAGTTGACTTAATTCTTTGAGGATCACGGGACTTGGTTCAATGAATTCTTGACTGCCTAAGTAGAGTATTTCAGAGCACACGCACGACTCTTGTTGATAATGACCTAACTTGGACACATGCACCTTCCACTTGGCTCAACTCAGTTGGAGTGGTGAGGGGATTGGATTTGCCGGTATGAGACGCACACAAGTGGAAACATTTGTCCTCCTCTAGGGAGGGAAGTGCACCCCAACCCGTCCAGTGATTAGGAAGTCTAAAGACAGGAAGCTGTGGGTTGCGATAAAGCTTCAAAAGAGGGATAGTCTACTGGCTCAAGAAGAAAAACTCCTTATGTAAATGCTGCTGTGAATAGTATTTCAAAAAAAAAAAAAGTTCAGGCATGTACAAAAATAAAAAGCCTGCAAAGTATGTACATATGTTGAAAAGTCAATAAGCAAGCTTGAGTTCCAATGTCATATCATGTGAGCCTACAGCAGGATGACTTGACTACACTGGTCTTGCATCCAAGGATAGGTAGCTACACTGGCTACCGTCCATTCTTCTCTTCACCCCCTCCTCTTGAGCTGGTTGCCACTTGAACTTAGAAGGGAATACCCCGCTCCTCGAGGATGGAGTTGCTGGATTGGGGAATCATTGGGTTGTTGTACTGGAGAAGTCAGTCTCTTTGTCATTCTAGTTGGGGAGAGCCACCATCACTTACACTGTACGAGTCAGATTCATAGTCGTAAGAGTTTGCGTATGAGTTGAAGTATTTCTGACCTGGCTATTGAGGAGACTTGGACAGAGTTTTGGGATTCTCAAGGACTGTTGGACTTCAAACACAGTTCTCACTAAGGTTCCGCCCGCACTAAAATTCCAAAGGTCCGACTTAAGCTCCAAACTTTGATTTTGCGAAGACAAGTTTGATAATCAAATAAAATCCAAGTTCTTCTTTTTCTTTTCTTTCTTTTGCTTTCTGCACTTATTGCATAAGTGTTTGCTAGGGACTAGCAAAGGTAAAGTATAGGGGGATGATGAATCCACATTTCATCATCTCTATTCTATCATTTTGGCACCAAAAACCCTAGCAAATACCTGTAAATAGCCTTAAATCAAGCATCTTAGCATTCATGCATGTGCATCCAGACAGGGTATAAATTACTGTAATTAAGGCCAAAATTATAGAATAAATAAAGAAAAGAAAAAGAATAAAATATTGTAAATATTTTATGACCCAAAACCCCCGAGACCTAGGCATCTTGATGAATAGGTCGACAAGGAATAAAGTAGGGGGAGATAAGGTCAGAAATACAGATAAAAATACCTATATTTTTATTCATTCTTTATTCATTTTGGGACCTATTTTTGGTTCCACTTTTTATACATCAAATAAAGAAACTTTGTACATGAAAGTTGTAGATAATTTCATAAAGAAAAATACAAAATTGATTTCACAGAAAAAGAATGTACAGATAAAAAGATATGGTCTGAATAAGAATCCAAAATCCCAACTTTCCAGACCTGTATCTCACAAACGACAACTCCAAATGTAGCAAACTCACCTTTAATTGTATATAGAATAAAATAGTCTATCCAATGGCGGTGGTTTCGCATTTGGCGGAGCTACGGTTTGAAAGTTGGCTTTTGGACCCACATTGTATACTTGTACATATTAAAATATTCAATTTATTATTTATTTATTATTGTTATAATTTTATATTTTTATAATGTTGTAAATAATACTTATAATAATTACGTGAATTAAAATCAGGATAAAAACATGAATAAAATACAAATAAAAATACTTGTATATATTATAATACATAGGTACATTATCTATATACATACCTGTATAGAATACACTTGTATTTTATTAAATATACAAAACATAACAGAAAAATACAATAAAAATATATTTATGTATATAAAAGTATGTTACAATTTTATAAAATACTAAATAAAAATAATGAAAATAAAATACCTAAATAAAAATAAAATATCAAAACACATAGGTATTATACCTATATAGGGTTAAAAAGGCAACTTGTAAAAATATAAGTCATAAAAATAATTAAAAATCAAAATAAAATACTACATAAAATTCTAAGCATTTTTTATTTTATAACTTTTATTAGATTCGGCCTTTTTCTATTTTTTATTGAATTTATAAAACATTTAGGCGGGGTTTTTCCTGATTGGTCCACGTGGACCAATCAGGAGACGGCCCCCAGTTGACCCAGGTCAACTGGTCGTCCTCCCCACCTACCCTTGTCAGACGACCTAGTTTTTGGCGTTATTGGCGAATTTTTCTAGGTCGATTCTTGCACTATCTCGTCTCGATTTCTTCTGTGATCCTCTTCCTCGTTCATCCCTCATGCCCGCCGAGTGTTTACATCGGGCTATGGATCAATGAGGTGTTCCAGACCTCTTGGTCTTTGGACCCCTGTCACCTCGGGTCAACCCACTTAAAACCAACTCCCCCTCTTCCATTTCGAATTCGAGTCCCCTTGGTCCACCCTTCAGCGCCATCTCCGTGCTCCTGAGCTCCGTGGAGGTGACAGCTCCATCGCCAGCCCTTCAGCCAAGGCGCGCGAAGTCGAGGGAGCCTCCATCACCTCCGCCAACAGCCGGCGTCGAGGTACCTTCTTTCCTCTGGCTCCGGCCATCGAGGGCATCGCCCCGCCTTTCTATTTAGCCCATTAGCTTCCTGTTACCCGTAGCTTTAAAAGCCCTCAAGAAATTTCGAGTTACATTCACTCCTTCGCCAAATCGATCATCCTCGCCGGAGCGCACCTCCGGCCACCCATCGTCACCTCGCCTCGCGCATCGATTAGACCCATTCCAGGTCCAGGCACTTTGCCCTGGACCTTCTAATGCTTTTTGCAGGTCCAAGTTCACTCATGGAAGCCTGGAGGCGAATCTGGAGCTTCGCCGGAGCTAGCGGAGCTCTATAGCTCCGCCGCCCTTCAGCGAGCCCCTCGGCCATCGCCGGGGCTTTTTGCCGCCACCAGTCGATAGAGAAGGACCAGGGGAAGCTTCACGACCATTTTGGAGCCCTAACTTCACCGGAGGACGAAGATCTGGAGCGGCGAAGTCCGCCTCGCCGGCGTTCTTCGCTGTTCTTCCTCATCGCCCCCAAGCCGTTGGATCGAGGAGCCCGCCCCAGGTCGAGCAGAAGCCGTTGGATCGCGCCCCGACTTCACCGTCCGATCGTCCCCTGATGATCTAATCTCAGCCGTCCGAGCGAAGCGTCGTCGACCCGTGGATTCACGCCACGTGTATAAGTGAAGACCGATAGCCGTTGGATCCACGCGTCGAGGGTATTTTGCATCTACACCCTCGCACCTTTTGTATTTACTTTTTAGTCTTTAAACTTTTGTCTGTAGTGTAAAAGTTTTGTAAAATTTGCACAAACACCCCCGAACTTTGTTTATTTGCATCTAGGTCCTCAGCCACGTCACCTCACGTAACCTGTACACGTGAGGTGTGGGCATTTTGCAAGGACACCCCCGTACGTTTGTGTATTTCGTTTTAGTCCCTAAACTGTGGAGTAAAGTGTAAACTTTTTGGTCATTTTGCAATTAGGCCCCCAGGGTTTCGACATATTGCATCTTAGTCCTTCCCAGGCGCGTGCAAGTCACGCGCCTGGTGGGAAAATTTCTAAGAGGCCCAGGCGGCTTTTGTAATTGCTTTTTGGTATTAAAAATTGAATATTCAGTGTAAAGTTTTGTGGAAAATTGCATGTATGCCCCTGGATGTTTTAAATATTGCACATATACCCCTGCCAGGACTGTTTAATGTTTGGATGCTTGTTGTATTTATTTGAATGATCATTTCAAGTCCAAAAATTCCACAAAAATAGACTTAAGTATCTGGACACGTGTACTGTGACGCCATCTATTTAGTTTTTGATTTTACTTTATTTTCATATTTATTAAAAATCAAAAACATCTATTTTGTGTACTGTCTAGCTTAGAAAATACCAAAAAAATATTAAAACACCTCCAAAAATTCCAAAAAAATATATAAAATAGTAGAAAACTCCAAAAATCAAAATCTCAGTTCCTACTTGTCACTTATTTTGTTCTTCTTATTAGAAAAATAATGTGAAAATTTTGAGTTACTGGTTGCTATTTTTAATTTGCATTTTATTCCCAGCCAGCCTTATTTCCACTGTTTTGTCTTATTTCAGTTTTTAAAAATATCAAAAATACCTTGAAAAATTCCCAAAAATCACAAAAACAGTAAAAAATTATAAAAATACCAAAAACATCTTAGTTCTGATTTTTTGGTTATTTTTGTGCATTTTTATAAATATTGTAGCTTGCCTTTTATTATATTGTCTTTATTCTCCAATATTGAAAAAAGAAATAAAAAAATATATATAATATAAAATATAAAAATCAGAAAATTAAAAATCAAAATACAAAATTAAAAATTAAAAAAATAAAAAAAATTAAAAATTAAAAACCCACAAAAATTCATTTGCTTGTTTGCTTAGTGTAGACACAACACACATCACACACACACTTGAGCATTTTTGCTTGAACTACCTTGTTTGCTCCCTGTGTTCGAACTCTCTACATACTTGCACCTATACATCTTTTATGTAGAGTTAAAAATAAATTTTAACTCCGCATTAGTTCTAATTCATTGATCTTAGTGTGGGTTAATTGTTGATTAAATTCGGATTTCATTTGAGAGCCGCCACAGCGACGGTTGTCTCCGCCTTGCGTGAGATACCAATTTAGACTCTCTTGAATTCCGCGTTTATCAAATGGCGCCGTTGCCGGGGAGCAACAGCGAGTAGTTCACATTTTTGTTTGATTGTGTGATTGTTTACCATAGCATTTTCCTTCTCTTACATTTTGATATATATCTTGTTGAGCTATCTGACCACTCTTCTTTGTCTTCTTGCGAGGGACCGCGGAGCGAGGCGGATCGCCTAGGTGACCCGACGCATCCTTGGGAAGCGGAGCCGGCTGTTCTTTAGCCAAGCCGGCAGGAGAGAGCAAGGAGTGAGAGAGAGAGTGATTAGATTAGTTTTCATTTATTTTGTGAGAGAGTGATTCATTTAATTTGTAATAATACAGGTACACTTGGACTTGGACACTTGAACATTCGGGCCTAACTTCCGGGTGATTGTTCACTCGGGGGCTCACCGCGGATTTTATCGCGTTTTCATCGCAGTCATTTTCCGGTTTTGTTTTCATTTTTCACTTTCTTTTGTGGATTGAGCTCTTAGTTCTAGGTCTGCTTGACTCGATTAGAATAGGTCCAAACACTTAATTATATTTGCATGCTCCTATAGATACGTATTTGGACTTAGACTAATTAAACAGTTAGTTAGTAGCTTCCAATCCACGCGCCGCGAGCTCACACCCGAACAAGCGCTTTCTCCTACCCCAAATGTGTTGGGCAGAGGAGGGGTGAGCCTAGACCGGACACTCGGATTAGGAGTTATTAGTTAGCTTGTGGTTCTTCACGCTAGCAGCTGCCTGTTCTAGGACGATTTCCGCTTGCATTTTGCCATATAGCTTAGGTTTAAAAATTCTGCTTTGCATCCCGCATGGAGAGAGCTGGGATTCGCTGTAAGTCCTCTTACTTTGCATGCATCATCTAGGCACAAAGGTGAGATTTTTCACCTTGGTGTCGACTTGCACGGCTTTTCCGACTCTATTCTCCCTCTGTTTTTGGAACAAAGTAGGATAAAGGAAAAATACAAAAACGTTAGGCGCTTGTTTGAATTGACTCAAAAGAAGCGATAACACCAAAAAAATTAAAAAAGGGACTGCTAAAGAAAACTTGACCAAAAATAAAATCGGTAATTGGATTCATTGCTTGGGGAGAGTAACACCCTCACTTGTCTCCAGGTTGCATAGGAAGGTCTCCTTCCAAGTGAGGTGAGCGCTTCGTAAGGATTAGAGCCCAAAACCCAACTTGTGGCTGCCTTGTGTATCGCCTGGATTTCCGAAGTATTGGCGCTACTATCGTACGTAGTCGAGTAGGACTTGGTCGCCATTGGTGACTCACTATTGTGTGAGCGCCGACCTTGTCCGAAGTACCGAGCCTAGGCCACGCCTTCACGGGTGTGTCTGTCTCACCGGCTGCGTCCGAGTAGGATCTTGCACGCTCACGGGTGATTCCGTTGCGAGCGAGGTCCGAAGTATCGGTTTCGCCTATCGGCTTCCTCCCTCTATTTCTTTGGCTGAGTAGGGATCCAGGAAGGGTTACAAGGACCTCAAAAAGCGCAAGTTACAGGTTACACAGGAGGAGGACAAGTACGGGGACACTTTCCTGGCAGTACTCTCGCTCCTATAGGCGTAGCGCTCTAAGGACTCGTGAAAAGATAATTGCCTGAAAAACAAGCTAAAATTGACAAGATAAAAGCCGAACCTTCACGGCTTCACGAGTTGAGTTGGTGAACTTACCCTTGCTTTGTGTTTGATTGTTAGATTTATTAAGGTCAAGATCAAAAAAACACCGCACAATCGTGCACAATTTTGTTGCATTTCATTTTCTTCTTCTCTTGCATTATCCCCACTCTTCTCAAATAATCAAGATGATGGGACGGAGATCTCTTAGGCTGACCTTGTCGGCACCGCTATCCAGCACTCCTCCTTATTCATCTAGGAATAACTCGGAGAGTCCGCTCTCCGAGCCTGAGTTCACATCCACCCTGTTCCCCCTCGACCACCCTTCCCATTCTCCTTCCCTCAGTCCAATCATTTCAGAGTTCAGTGAATCACAGAATTCAGCTCATTCTACAGCACCTGAAATGGCCTCTTTTGCATTTTCAGAGAATCAAGCAATGGCAGACAGAGGCGAGCACCCAGATGACCACGATCACCCTCCATTCATAATCGATCAGGCGGCCATCAACAATTCATTACTAGCGTCCCTGGAAAATATGCAGAGACAGATCCGTGACCAGGGAACATTCATGGGTGATCTGATGAGAGAGATAGCGCAGCTGAGAGAAAACCGACCTGGAGGCGGTGGCGGAGAAGGAGGAGGACCTGATGCAGGAGGAGGCGATCCAGACGGTGAGCGACCGCCACAGACCATCATGAGGGAACTGCACAACCCAGCTTCATCCCTCACTCACCGGTGGATCAGACTCCCGCCAATCCACGGAGACTTCGAGCTTCGGCACCACACGATTCAGCTTCTTCCCAAGTTCCATGGGTTGCCGACCGAAGAGCCGCACCTCCATCTCCAAGAGTTCGAAATGATATGCAGCACTATCCACGATCGGTTGTTGACCGAGGACACTATCAGGATGATCGCCTTCCCGTTCTCACTGGTTGATCGAGCCGCCTATTGGCTCAAGCATCTAGGGCGATTCGTCGATACTTGGGCAGATCTCCGGTCCGTATATTTGAAAAAATACTATCCCCTCGGCCGGACCAACGCAGCTCGAGCCATGATCAGCAACTTCGTCATGCTCCCAAATGAACAGTTCCATGAAGCATGGGATCGATTTAGAGAGCTCATAGACCGGTGTCCACATCACGATATCTCCAAGCCCCACCTGGTGCAGAGTTTCTTCTGTGGGCTGACACCGGAGCTGCAGGGGCTTGTGAACGCCTCTTGCGGTGGATCATATTTCTCCAAGGGAGAAGACGACGTCTGGGCCATCTACGAAGGTATGGCAGAGAACTCCACAGTGATGACCCAGGCCAGAGTCTACACTCAGCAGAAGCCCCCGCAAGGAGCGGGATCATTTCAGAGGATCGCTCGCATCGATGCCGGTCCCAGCACAACGTCGGTCGCCGCAGCCCAAGCCGAATCAGCAGCAGCCGACATGGGCATTATCAGTGAAAAGTTGGACCGCATGGAGATCCTCGAAAAGAAGCAGAACCAAGGTCTAGCCCAGATGGACCTTCTCACCAAGACAATGAGTGACCTGAAAACTCAAATTCTCTGTATTCAGGAGGCACAGGCCCATTCACAACAGCCTCCCAGGTCACAGGTTGCTTCCAGCAGCAACAATCCCAACCAGGCCTCCACCTCATACCGCCAGGTGAACCATATCCAGGCGGAGCCGGTTCCATTGTTGCAGTACCATCCAGAGCAACCGCCATCTCAGGAGACGCAGATGGTGTGTATCAGCCGGAGCAGCCACTGGCAGTTCTTCCTCCACCTTCCTTCGAGCAGGAACCGTTGATGGAAGTCAACGGGATTTGGTATGACCGATACCCTCAGCCCGCAATTCGTAGGGATCATCCCGGATTCCGTTGGGGTAATGGTGGTTCCTCATCAAAACAGCATCCCCCTGCTCAAGGACAGCGGAGCAGCCAGCCACACCAGCAGCAACAGCCCCATTATGCCCAGCCACAACAATACCAGAGTGGTCCTCGTCCCGCCTATCAGGGACAACAGTGGAGGCAGCGTCAGCCGCCTCAGCATTCTTATCACCAGCCTTCCCCCCAGTTTCAGCAACAACACCAGCAGCAGCAGCCCCATTCCAGCAGGGACAGACGTCCGGTTCTCAGGGTCCAGCCTTCGAGAACCCTGCTCTTGATGATCTTGCCCGCTTGCTATCTGAACAGCGAGCATCTTTCAGGCAAGAAATGGATGAGTTCCGACAGGAAATGCGGGACATCATCAAAGGCAAAGCCGCCATACCCACTCAGATCGAACCAAACCCTAATAATTTAAAAAGAAAAATCTGAGCAGGTAGAGTCCACAGAGGATACCTCTCCTAGTGATTATTTGAGTGACATGTCTTATTCCTATTATGATGCTGATTTTGTTACTACTAGGAGCGGTAGGATGCCAGCCGGCGGCGCCTCTTCTGAGCGACAGCCAGATGCAGAACCAGGAGCGCCAAAGGAGCAGAGGTGCGGTGCTGATACCGCACATGATGATGTTGAAGACGGTGGTGCTGATGCCACCAATGATGGAGTCCAGGACAACGGTGTTGATGCCGTTGTGATACCAGATGCAGACGGTGGTGCTGATGCCACCATTTTGGATGCTGAACCAGAGCGCGGTGTTGATGCCGCGAAGACAGGTGCTAGTGGTGGTACTGAGGCCACCACATCCACTTTTGTTGAGCCATCTGTGATGTTGCCACATTTTGTATCTAGAGACTGTGGGAAGAAAAACAAAAGCAAAAATATGAATAAAGGAAAGGTTTCTGTTCAAATTACGGATCCATATGTGTTGAATGATGATGATTGTATGGATTCTCCATCTTCACAGGCGCAGGGACCGATTCCTAGCCCTCCATCTAAGGAGGCCCCTACAATCCCCTTCCCTGAGGCACTCCTCCGAGCGAAGGGGAGTAAAAAAGAAAATCCAAAAAAGAGCCAACAGGTAGAGTTCGGCAACGAGATGATTGACAGATTTCATATTCAGCTGACTCTACGAGAAGCATTTGAGCATATCCCCTTCTTCAAGAAACATTTGAAAGAAACAACTACTGTCAGAAGGAAGAAGAGGCACAGGGATCAAATCCATATGCTCACTCATGACACTTGCTGCGCCATTCAGAAAACACTGCCAGCCAAGCGACCAGACGCAGGAGCTCCCTATGTCAGATGCGAGATTCAGGAGCAGCAGTTTGATCGTACTCTATTAGACAGCGGCTCTTCAATTAACCTCCTTCCGGCAGCCTACTCAAGCAGTTCGAGTTTGGCCCTCTTCTTCGAAGCAGAACCGTCCTTCAGTTTGCTGATAGGTCGATTTAAGAGGCCGAAGGGGTTATTGAAAGACGTGGTCGTTACCATTCAGGGCCTGCAATTCCCCGTGGACTTCGTTGTGTTGGACATGGAGATCCCTGAGGCGGTAACTGATGCCCCCATCATCCTCGGACGTCCATTCTTGGCCACAGCCAAAGCGGTGACCGACCATGATAGTGGGAAGGTATGCTTTCGCGTAGAGGGCGAAACCATACAAATAGAGACGATCGACGAGATCAGAGCCAGAGAGGCAGAATGCTCAGAACAGTCCAGCGAAGCCGAGCAGATGACAGAGGAGGAGCTAGACATCCACCAGGTTTGTGATTTGAGATGACTGATGATGAATCCAACTGGAAAGATCCAGTAGCACCGACCCTCGCCTTGCCTACAGATTCTCTATATCTCAAGCTCATGGCAGTCGAGAGCCGGGAGAGCACATCCCTGGATGAGGATATTTCTGAGGCTGACAATGTTGTGATGAGTGGTGATGAGGAATTTCAATCTTGCTCATCGTCTTCTGATCCCTCGGATTCAGACATAGACTGGATGACTTGACGAATATTTACCTTGTCTGATTCCTTCTGAGCCGACAGCCATGACAGAGTGCGAGCCAGTGCAGTTGATTGATGAACCATCGGGCCGCCCTTCGTCAGAAATTTATGTAGAGCGAGAGTTCTCACATGCAGACCTAGTCGCCTTCACACAGACATATCAGAAGCCAGATCTGCCACCTCCCAGTTGTCCAGAACGAAAACCTCTGCCGCAGACAATGAAGTACAGATTCCTTGCTGGAGAGCCAGAAATGCACCCAGTCATTATCTCAGCAGATTTGACTGGAGAACAAGAATCTCGTCTGATGGAGGTTCTTGAAAGAAACCGCAAGGCAATCGGTTGGAGGATAGCTGATCTCCAAGGGCTGAGCCCAAATCTTTGCTCTCACCACATTTATCTTGAGGATAACGCTAAGCCGTCGCGTGAGTTCCAACGACGGCTGAACCTGAATCTTCGAGATGTAGTCATGAAAGAAATCTCCAAGTGGTGGAGCGCCGATTTCATCTATCCCATCTCCGACTCCAAATGGGTAAGTCCGTTACATGTGGTACCCAAGAAGACGGGTATCACTACAGTTGTCAATGAGTCTGGAGAGGAGATCGCTACCAGAGTACCAACTTCTTGGAGGGTCTGTGTGGACTACAGACGATTGAATGAGGCCACCAAGAAGGATCACTTCCCGCTACCATTCATTGATCAGATTATCGAGCGGTTAGCCGGGAAGAGTCATTACTGCTTTCTTGATGGGTACTCTGGATACAATCAGGTGGCCATTGCGCCCGAAGACCAGGAGAAAACGACGTTCATCTGTCCGTTCGGGACTTATGCTTTCAGACGGATGCCCTTTGGTCTATGTAACGCTCCGGCGACATTCCAAAGGTGCATGTTGTCCATCTTCTCGGACATGGTGGGTGACTGTTTAGAGGTCTTCATGGATGACTTCTCGGTCTATGGCGACGGGTTCGATGCTTGTCTTGACTGCCTAGATCGTGTGCTGAAGCGCTGCATTGAGGTCAATCTTGTCTTATCCTGGGAGAAGAGTCATTTCATGATGACTCAGGGGACGGTCCTTGGTCATATCGTCTCCAACAGGGGCATGGAGGTCGATCCGGCTAAGGTGGATATCATCAGAAAACTTAATCCGCCGTCCAATTTGCGTCAGTTACGGTCTTTTTTGGGGCATGTCGGTTTCTACCGACGGTTCATTCAGGACTTCAGTCAAATGGCCCGACCGCTTACTGACTTGCTCACCAAAGACACCGAGTTTATTGTTAGTGATAAGTGTCTTGAAGCATTTGAGACTCTCAAGAATATGGTTGTCTCAGCTCCTGTCCTTCAGCCGCCCGATTGGTCTCTCCCATTCGAGATCATGACGGATGCTTCAGATTTTGCCGTTGGGGTTGTGCTTGGACAGAGGAGGGATGGTTTACCGTTCGCCATTCACTACGCCAGCCGGACTTTGGATGCCGCGCAGCGGAATTACACTGTAACTGAGAAAGAGATGCTGGTCGTAGTCTTCGCTCTTGATAAGTATCGATCATATATTCTCGGATCTAGAGTGACAATCTACACTGATCATACCGCCATCCGGTACTTAATGGCTAAGAAGGATGCCAAAGCACGTCTCACCAGATGGATCCTTCTACTCCATGAATTTGATATTGAAATTAAGGATAAGCCTGGAGTCAAGAATGTGGTGGCGGATCATCTCTCCAGATTGGAGAATCTCGAGGAATCTGAGCCCAGCGCACCTATCACAGAGACATTCCCAGATGAGGCGATCTTGGCTGTCACCTCACTCCCGTGGTATGCTGACTTTGTAAACTATCTTGTTGCCAAGACGGTCCCTCAGGGTTGGCCCAGGCAGAAACTTGAGACCTTCCTAGCTAAGGCCAAGTTTTACCATTGGGAGGATCCCGTCCTTTATCACGAAGGAGGGGATAGTATCTAGAGGAGGTGCATTCCTCAAGAAGAGCAACATAGCATCCTCACATACTGCCACAAGCTTGAGGCAGGAGGACATCATTCTGGAAAAAGGACAGCACAGAAGGTGCTTCAATCCGGCCTATGGTGGCCTACTCTCTTCAAGGATTCTGATGAGTTCGTGAAGAGATGTACTGATTGTCAGAAAATGGGAACCTGCGGACAGAGAGACATGATGCCCATGTAACCCATTCACTTCTGTGAGGTTTTTGATGCATGGGGGATTGATTTCATGGGCCCATTTCCTAAGAGTCAGGGATTCGAGCATATTTTGCTCGCTGTAGATTATGTAAGCCGATGGGTTGAGGCCATCCCCGCCCGAGCCGCAGATGCTAAAACCGTTTGCAAATTTTTGAGGAAAAATATCATTTCACGGTTCGGAGTACCTAGAGTCTTGATTTCAGACGGGGGGTCTCACTTCATCAATGACAAAGTCAGGGCCCTTGCAGACGAGTTCGGCATTGACCATCGGGTTGCCACTCCTTATCACCCTCAGACTAATGGTCTTGCCGAAGTATCGAATAGGGAGATAAAGACTATCTTGCAGAAAGTTGTCCGCCCAGACCGAAAGGATTGGTCACAGCTTTTGGACTCGGTCTTGTGGGCTTATCGGACTTCTTTCAAGAATCCATTGGGAACATCTCCCTTTCGTCTCGTCTATGGCAAGCCGTGCCATTTGCCAGTGGAGATCAAGCATAAATCTTTTTGGGCAGTTACTGAGTTGCTTTTAGATCCCGAGAGTATAGGAAACCAGAGAAGAGCAGAATTGGCAGCCCTGGAGGAATTGAGAGATACAACCTTCTCCAACAGCCTACAGTACAAAGAGAAAGTGAAGACATGGCACGATTCGCATATCAGCCATAAACAGTTTGAGCCAGATCAGAGAGTATGGTTGTTTGATTCAAGGCTAAAGTTATTTCCAGGGAAGTTACAAAGCAAGTGGAAAGGACCGTATGTGGTCAGGAAGGTACATGACAATGGCAGCATCAACATATCTGAACCGTCATCTTCCTCTACCTTCCGCGTCAATGGTCAACGCTTGAAACTATATCTTGATCATGATCCGCCGACCATTGACGTTGCCCCCATTCTTCTGGTATGAGATGTGTCCCTTGACTCTCATCATCTGCATTTCATACATGGTGATCAACTCTATTCCCCGTTGTACAGATCCATCTGTTTATATCATTCTGTTGTCTGTCAATTTATTTTCTTATTTTCTTCTTTTCTTCTTTTCCTTTTCTATCTTCTTTATCTATAAAAAAGTTGTCGCCCTTGTTGACAGTTTTCCATACTTAGGACGTACTTTGTCCTAAGTATAGGGGGGTTGGCACCCCGAGTTTCTTCTATTCCCTTCGATCCTCTCCATTGTCTCCTCTTCTTGTCTATACTTAGGGATATCTTACCCTAAGTATAGGGGGAGACAGTTTGAGTACGATCTGTTCATTCCCACCCTTGACCCTCCCTGCGTTGTGTACAGTCTGCTATACTTAGGATTATTTGATCCTAAGTATAGGGGGGACGGTCAACTTCTCATTCATTTATTCATCTATTATTCCTTTATTCTTTAGGCTTGTCTATACTTAGTACGAGTTATGTCTTTTCTTTTCTCTCCGATCTATGAGGACATAGCTCAAGCTAAGTATAGGGGGGTCGTATATACTACGTATATACTTTAGCCATAACTCGTACTTTCGTATTTTCCTAATAAATATGGCCAATAATTCTTTAAAATTCATTAAAAATTCTTAATAAAAAGATGTGGTTATTCCTCAAATTCTTTTTGTATTTACTGATTAGTAAATCAGGTGAAAATGTTTTTTGCAAAATGTTTGAAAAATAGTTTGAGAAACTTTGTGAACATCTATTGAAAACTATTTTGAAAATATTTTGTTTCGTGTTTTCAACCTGTGTAAAAATGTGTGGATTGTAAAATTTCTTTTCTTTGTGTGAAATAAAATGTTTGAAAAATGATTTGCAAATGGTTTGAAAAATGGTTGCAAAAATGATTTGAAAAACCTATATATACTGTTTTGAAAGCCTTTGCAAAATGTTTTCAAATGTGTGTAAAAACTATTTTGGACTATAGTTTTCAAAAATTGTGTGAAAAGCTTGTGTCAAATAAGTTTGAGGAATATACACATCACACCAAAATCCACTATGTATAATTGTATAAAATTGATCACGTACCCTGTAAATTCTTAAAATCCACTTCTTGTATATATAAGAAGCACTCCCGTGTACATATTTTAACCTAGTTTTCAGCCAAAAACTTTTTGTTATCAAAAAATCCCAAAAACATTTGCAAAAGTAAAATCCAAAAACATTTGAAAAATTTCTTTAAAAAAAAATACAAAAAAAATTGCATCTGCATGCATCATCTTTTCAAAAATCCATAAAAAGTTCAAAATCTTGAAAATTGCATCACAAAAATATTTTCTGCATTTTGCATTGCATTGCATGGCATTCGCATTTTTCAGTTTGAGTTTGATAGTTGAACAAGTCTAAATAAAATCCGGAGATTGGAGCTTGATTGGACCTTAAAATCTACCTAATAACAGGAACCTTATAGGAACTGGGTTTGAGGTACTTCAGGTCTAGTTGACTTAATTCTTTGAGGATCACGGGACTTGGTTCAATGAATTCTTGACTGCCTAAGTAGAGTATTTCGGAGCACACGCACGACTCTTGTTGATAATGACCTAACTTGGACACATGCACCTTCCACTTGGCTCAACTCAGTTGGAGTGGTGAGGGGATTGGATTTGCCGGTATGAGACGCACACAAGTGGAAACATTTGTCCTCCTCTAGGGAGGGAAGTGCACCCCAACCCGTCCAGTGATTAGGAAGTCTAAAGACAGGAAGCTGTGGGTTGCGATAAAGCTTCAAAAGAGGGATAGTCTACTGGCTCAAGAAGAAAAACTCCTTATGTAAATGCTGCTGTGAATAGTATTTCAAAAAAAAAAGTTCAGGCATGTACAAAAATAAAAAGCCTGCAAAGTATGTACATATGTTGAAAAGTCAATAAGCAAGCTTGAGTTCCAATGTCATATCATGTGAGCCTGCAGCAGGATGACTTGACTACACTGGTCTTGCATCCAAGGATAGGTAGCTACACTAGCTACCGTCCATTCTTCTCTTCACCCCCTCCTCTTGAGCTGGTTGCCACTTGAACTTAGAAGGGAATACCCCGCTCCTCGAGGATGGAGTTGCTGGATTGGGGAATCATTGGGTTGTTGTACTGGAGAAGTCAGTCTCTTTGTCATTCTAGTTGGGGAGAGCCACCATCACTTACACTGTACGAGTCAGATTCATAGTCGTAAGAGTTTGCGTATGAGTTGAAGTATTTCTGACCTGGCTATTGAGGAGACTTGGACAGAGTTTTGGGATTCTCAAGGACTGTTGGACTTCAAACACAGTTCTCACTAAGGTTCCGCCCGCACTAAAATTCCAAAGGTCCGACTTAAGCTCCAAACTTTGATTTTGCGAAGACAAGTTTGATAATCAAATAAAATCCAAGTTCTTCTTTTTCTTTTCTTTCTTTTGCTTTCTGCACTTATTGCATAAGTGTTTGCTAGGGACTAGCAAAGGTAAAGTATAGGGGGATGATGAATCCACATTTCATCATCTCTATTCTATCATTTTGGCACCAAAAACCCTAGCAAATACCTGTAAATAGCCTTAAATCAAGCATCTTAGCATTCATGCATGTGCATCCAGACAGGGTATAAATTACTGTAATTAAGGCCAAAATTATAGAATAAATAAAGAAAAGAAAAAGAATAAAATATTGTAAATATTTTATGACCCAAAACCCCCGAGACCTAGGCATCTTGATGAATAGGTCGACAAGGAATAAAGTAGGGGGAGATAAGGTCAGAAATACAGATAAAAATACCTATATTTTTATTCATTCTTTATTCATTTTGGGACCTATTTTTGGTTCCACTTTTTATACATCAAATAAAGAAACTTTGTACATGAAAGTTGTAGATAATTTCATAAAGAAAAATACAAAATTGATTTCACAGAAAAAGAATGTACAGATAAAAAGATATGGTCTGAATAAGAATCCAAAATCCCAACTTTCCAGACCCGTATCTCACAAACGACAACTCCAAATGTAGCAAACTCACCTTTAATTGTATATAGAATAAAATAATCTATCCAATGGCGGTGGTTTCGCATTTGGCGGAGCTACGGTTTGAAAGTTGGCTTTTGGACCCACATTGTATACTTGTACATATTAAAATATTCAATTTATTTATTTATTTATTATTGTTATAATTTTATATTTTTATAATGTTGTAAATAATACTTATAATAATTACGTGAATTAAAATCAGGATAAAAACATGAATAAAATACAAATAAAAATACTTGTATATATTATAATACATAGGTACATTATCTATATACATACCTGTATAGAATACACTTGTATTTTATTAAATATACAAAACATAACAGAAAAATACAATAAAAATATATTTATGTATATAAAAGTATGTTACAATTTTATAAAATACTAAATAAAAATAATGAAAATAAAATACCTAAATAAAAATAAAATATCAAAACACATAGGTATTATACCTATATAGGGTTAAAAAGGCAACTTGTAAAAATATAAGTCATAAAAATAATTAAAAATCAAAATAAAATACTACATAAAATTCTAAGCATTTTTTATTTTATAACTTTTATTAGATTCGGCCTTTTTCTATTTTTTATTGAATTTATAAAACATTTAGGCGGGGTTTTTCCTGATTGGTCCACGTGGACCAATCAGGAGACGGCCCCCAGTTGACCCAGGTCAACTGGTCGTCCTCCCCACTTACCCTTGTCAGACGACCTAGTTTTTGGCGTTATTGGAGAATTTTTCTAGGTCGATTCTTGCACTATCTCGTCTCGATTTCTTCTGTGATCCTCTTCCTCGTTCATCCCTCATGCCCGCCGAGTGTTTACATCGGGCTATGGATCAATGAGGTGTTCCAGACCTCTTGGTCTTTGGACCCCTGTCACCTCGGGTCAACCCACTTAAAACCAACTCCCCCTCTTCCATTTCGAATTCGAGTCCCCTTGGTCCACCCTTCAGCGCCATCTCCGTGCTCCTGAGCTCCGTGGAGGTGACAGCTCCATCGCCAGCCCTTCAGCCAAGGCGCGCGAAGTCGAGGGAGCCTCCATCACCTCCGCCAACAGCCGGCGTCGAGGTACCTTCTTTCCTCTGGCTCCGGCCATCGAGGGCATCGCCCCGCCTTTCTATTTAGCCCATTAGCTTCCTGTTACCCGTAGCTTTAAAAGCCCTCAAGAAATTTCGAGTTACATTCACTCCTTCGCCAAATTGATCATCCTCGCCGGAGCGCACCTCCGGCCACCCATCGTCACCTCGCCTCGCGCATCGATTAGACCCATTCCAGGTCCAGGCACTTTGCCCTGGACCTTCTAATGCTTTTTGCAGGTCCAAGTTCACTCATGGAAGCCTGGAGGCGAATCTGGAGCTTCGCCGGAGCTAGCGGAGCTCTATAGCTCCGCCGCCCTTCAGCGAGCCCCTCGGCCATCGCCGGGGCTTTTTGCCGCCACCAGTCGATAGAGAAGGACCAGGGGAAGCTTCACGGCCATTTTGGAGCCCTAACTTCGCCGGAGGACGAAGATCTAGAGCGGCGAAGTCCGCCTCGCCGGCGTTCTTCGCTGTTCTTCCTCATCGCCCCCAAGCCGTTGGATCGAGGAGCCCGCCCCAGGTCGAGCAGAAGCCGTTGGATCGCGCCCCGACTTCACCGTCCGATCGTCCCCTGATGATCTAATCTCAGCCGTCCGAGCGAAGCGTCGTCGACCCGTGGATTCACGCCACGTGTATAAGTGAAGACCGATAGCCGTTGGATCCACGCGTCGAGGGTATTTTGCATCTACACCCTCGCACCTTTTGTATTTACTTTTTAGTCTTTAAACTTTTGTCTGTAGTGTAAAATTTTGTAAAATTTGCACAAACACCCCTGAACTTTGTTTATTTGCATCTAGGTCCTCAGCCACGTCACCTCACGTGACCTGTACACGTGAGGTGTGGGCATTTTGCAAGGACACCCCCGTACGTTTGTGTATTTCGTTTTAGTCCCTAAACTGTGGAGTAAAGTGTAAACTTTTTGGTCATTTTGCAATTAGGCCCCCAGGGTTTCGACATATTGCATCTTAGTCCTTCCCAGGCGCGTGCAAGTCACGCGCCCTGGTGGGAAAATTTCTAAGAGGCCTAGGCGGCTTTTGTAATTGCTTTTTGGTATTAAAAATTGAATATTCAGTGTAAAGTTTTGTGGAAAATTGCATGTATGCCCCTGGATGTTTTAAATATTGCACATATACCCCTGCCAGGACTGTTTAATGTTTGGATGCTTGTTGTATTTATTTGAATGATCATTTCAAGTCCAAAAATTCCACAAAAATAGACTTAAGTATCTGGACACGTGTACTGTGACGCCATCTATTTAGTTTTTGATTTTACTTTATTTTCATATTTATTAAAAATCAAAAACATCTATTTTGTGTACTGTCTAGCTTAGAAAATACCAAAAAAATATTAAAACACCTCCAAAAATTCCAAAAAAATCACCTAGTGTCTATTTTATCCTATTTTAGTGTCAGTCCAAAAATCATTAAAAATCTCAAAAGAAAAAAACCCTAAAAATTGAAAAACACTCAAAAACTTCAAAAAAATATATAAAATAGTAGAAAACTCCAAAAATCAAAATCTCAGTTCCTACTTGTCACTTATTTTGTTCTTCTTATTAAAAAAATAATGTGAAAATTTTGAGTTACTGGTTGCTATTTTTAATTTGCATTTTATTCCCAGCCAGCCTTATTTCCACTGTTTTGTCTTATTTCAGTTTTTAAAAATATCAAAAATACCTTGAAAAATTCCCAAAAATCACAAAAACAGTAAAAAATTATAAAAATACCAAAAACATCTTAGTTCTGATTTTTTGGTTATTTTTGTGCATTTTTATAAATATTGTAGCTTGCCTTTTATTATATTGTCTTTATTCTCCAATATTGAAAAAAGAAATAAAAAAATATATATAATATAAAATATAAAAATCAGAAAATTAAAAATCAAAATACAAAATTAAAAATTAAAAAAATAAAAAAAATTAAAAATTAAAAACCCACAAAAATTCATTTGCTTGTTTGCTTAGTGTAGACACAACACACATCACACACACACTTGAGCATTTTTGCTTGAACTACCTTGTTTGCTCCCTGTGTTCGAACTCTCTACATACTTGCACCTATACATCTTTTATGTAGAGTTAAAAATAAATTTTAACTCCGCATTAGTTCTAATTCATTGATCTTAGTGTGGGTTAATTGTTGATTAAATTCGGATTTCATTTGAGAGCCGCCACAGCGACGGTTGTCTCCGCCTTGCGTGAGATACCAATTTAGACTCTCTTGAATTCCGCGTTTATCAAGGTCCAAATCTCATGTCATCCGACTTGGAGGTGCTATTTCCTTTGTTTTTAGTGAGTTATTTCATTCTGGGTAGATGTAGGATCTAATCTCCTTCTTATTTTCTGTGTTTTCCCGCTCGATCTTCCCACCGATCACGTCGCCGGCGTTTGCTCCGGCGAGTCCTCACCCCGCAGCTTCCACCCTTGTTTTGCTATCTGGAGGAGCACGGCAATTTGCCTGTGCTCCTCGCCATTTTTTTTCTGCAGGTGGTTGCGCATACGGCTCGCCTGGAGCGATTTTGTGACGACCCGGAGGCACCTGGCGCGCCTGCTCCTCCGCCCTCGCGGGTGAACTCCAGTGCCCCTCCGGCCGTCTTAGCACCCTTGGACGACTCAGGACTCCTCCAGGAAGAAACTCGGCATTTTTTGGGACTTCACTGAACGTCGGAGGGAAGCAGACATGCCGGAGGAAACTCTCCTTGGTCGGCGAGCATCCCCGTTCTTCCACCCTCCTCCACCACCGTCGGATCGCCGCATGTTCTTGACGACACGCCAGCATCCGTTGGATCAAGCCTTCCTCAGTCGTCGATCGTCCTTTCAACATCTAATCTCGGTCATTGCAGTCGAAGCGGCATCGTGGCGTCTGGCATCGCCACGTGGCATTAGTGAAACATTCAGAGCCGTCTGATATGCGTCTGAGGGTATTTTGCGAAGTTAACCCTCGTGTTTTCTGTATTTTAAAATTAAACCTTAAACGTTCCTCTTCCATTGCGATATTTTGTAATATTTGCGTAGAGACCCCTGAGGTTTTGTGATATTCCTTTTTGACCCCTGCTAGGTCACGTGCTCCGCGCACGTGACGTGGCATTTTTACAGGGAAGCCCTCGGCTGTTTGGGTATTGCATTTTGATCCACAAACTTTTAATTACAGTTATATATTTCTAGTATTTTTGCATTTAAGCCCCCTAAGTTTCTGATAATTGCAAAGTAAGGCCCCACTAGGCGCGCGTGACAACGCACGTGGGCTTGGCTTTTTGCAAAATTCACCTTGCGGTTTTGGCTGTTTCTAATTAGTCCAGAAAATTTGTTATTGCATTATATTTTTTGTGGAAAATTGTGCTGAGTCCCCTGAGATTCTAGATATTTACTTTTATGTCCCTGCCGGATTGATTTTTCATTATGTTTCGAGCATTTATTGCATGCATCTCTAAAGTGCTAAAAAATCCATAAAAATTATCATAGGCTCATGTTGCATCACTCTTTCATGTAATATTTTTATTTTACATTTTTATTGCATGTTCATATTTATAAAAATTCAAAAACATACATTTTCAGCATTGTTTGCATTATAAAATCCATAAAAATTATAAAAACACCTCAGAAAATTTCCAAAAAAATATCTTGTGTCTTTTAGTGTCTTCTAACTTTATACAAAAATCACCAAAAAATATAAAACAAAACTCCTAAAAAATAGAAAACCCCAAAAATCTTTATAAAAATCTTAAAAATTCTAGAAAAATCCTAAAAATCTAATTTTTGTCTCTGAATTTTCCTTATTTTATTATCTTTTATTTAAAATTAATTTGGAGAATTTTTGTTATTATTTTCTATTTTATTTCTCCATTTTAATTTCATACTTTTATTTATCTACTATTTTCAGTATTTTTGACTTTGAAAATACCAAAAAAATTAGGAAAAAATCTAGAAAAAACACAAAAACATTAGAAAATTATAAAAAGACCAAAAACATTTTATTTCCTGATTTTTGAGTATTTTTACCTATTTTTATAAATTCTTATTCCTCTCTTTCTTATTTTGTACATATATTCCTTTTACAAGAAAAAGAAAATATAAAAAATATAAAATATAAAAAGAAAATATAAAATCAGAAAATTAAAAATCAAAATATAAAAATATAAAATTAAAAAATTAAATAAAAAATATAAAAATTAAAAACCCACAAAAACATAGCATAAATAGACAAATACATCACATTCACATTTTGAGCATTTTGCCTCGTTCTACCTGTCTGCTCCCTGTGTTCGACCTCTACACATACTTGCACCTATACACATCTTTTTTGTAGAGTTATAATAATTTTAACTCTGCACATTCACTTTGATTGTTTTATTTGATTGATGTGGGTTAATTGTTGTTTGAATTTCGGATTTCGTTGGAGGTCAAATCGACGACTGTTGATTCGCCTTGTGAATCGACACGACCTCTACAAAATCCGATTCAACAGGTGCATGGAAGTTAATTTTACGATATTAACGGTTGAATGGACCTACTTTCTTGGGACGAAGCTCTATTTTTATCTTCTTAGAGTGATGAATCATATTCATCAATGCTCATATAGGAGGATTCTATATAGCCCAGAAACTCCCTTGTGGTTGTGATAAGGAGAAATGTTGATAGAGAAGAGCCCCCGGCAACCCTCTTCCTCTTCCAACCTCTACCTCATCCGCCCCTGGGGGGATTGTATAAAATTTTCATGGAGAGCTATGGATGTTATGTTTGGCTTCAAACCTTTCTTTTTCATCCTTTTCGAAATGAAAAACTCGTTGTTCCCATTATAATTAGGATTTTATCATTTGTGCCTCTCTTATCTTCTACAATTTCAGTTTGCCTGCCCATTTTTGGAATATCAATTCTGCCCCCATCTTCTTGCACCTTTATCACATGTGTCCCTCGATTTAGTTGTCGTCAATTCATGTCCCAAATGGATGTTAACTTTTGGACAAAAGGAAATTAGAAACAATACCTAGTATATATGCATCCTTACGCCTCCAACCACTTCCTTCATCACCCCTCAGGGCCTCGACCTCCCCCTTCCATCGATCAGAACAAAGCTTCATCAATCAGAATCTTCATCCTCCACAACTCGAATCATCGAAGAATCACAATAAGAGCTTCGGTTCATCATGGTTCTCGTAGCAGGTCTTGGGGGCACTCTAGGGCTACAACAACACTCCAACAATCCATATCCACTACTCCTCCATCGTTGAGGTGTGAACAGAGAAGAAAACAACATGAGGATCTTCATCGCAATGCTCCTTTGTACCTCTCCTGAAATTAAACGAACTAGAATCCGCAGTACAAGAACCGTACATATACATGGAGCTCGCATTCTGATTGTTGTTCGAATCCCAAAGCTCACCCTTACGATAAAACCCTACAACCAATTCCTCCTCCTCTCCCTTCTTCCTCCCTCTCCACTCCCTTCCTTGTATGTGATGGTAAAAGATGCTTAATATGGATCAAGCTCTAGGCTCAAACTAGAACGGGAATAAAGAGCTGCATTGAGAATGATGATGATGGTGATCCAAAAGCAAATGGAGAAGAAAAGTGGGTTTGGGGAGGAGTGAATAAAAAAAGATGAGAAAGGACATAGGTGAAGAAGAAAGAGCGTGTCGTCAAAAATGATTCACTTTTTTGGCAATAATGCTATTTGAGAAATGAATAACTTTTCAGACAACGTCACCATTTGATGAGCGCAAATGTTATCCTTTTAATTATGTCATTTTATTCGTTATAGTATTAGATAAAGAGCGTGTCGTCAGAAATCACTTGAAAATGTTTACAATTAGTTCTAACTTGTCAAATGTATATTTTACGTGGACAAGCTCAAGATCGAATTCAAGTAGGTAAAAATATGTGTTTATTCACACTTTAGAAATGTAGTGATTAGATTTTCCAAAATTATTATTTTAATTTTTTAGTTTCTATTTTTTTAGTTTTTAATTTTTAGTTTTTAATTTTTAGTTTTTTGAAAAGAAATGAGAATGAAATGCAATGATGAATTCAATTTTCAAGGGACTTTCACAACTTTTTCCAACAGTTGTTTTAATATCAAACATGCTCAAAAATCAAATCCAATTTTCCCTTTAACTATATGCAATAAAGTACACATTTTTTGGAATTTTTCAATGCAATGTGAATTAAATATACGACGATGAATACTTTTGATCCTTTTCAATTCAAAGAATAAAAATGCAATATTTCACAAGCTAAAAATCTGGTGGGTATGTGATAAAATGAAGTTACTCAAATGTCTATAGAATTTTCTTAGATAAATATGGTTGAATAAAAAATGCAAGAGTGAACATTTCATGTTTCACATGTAATGAATTTTTAAGCTAACTAAATGATCTCGGAGAAAATCATAGAAAATTCTCAACAATAGATCAATCTATTATACATAAAGGGGTATTTTTATTTTCTAAAAATATTGCAGTATGATACAATGAATATTCAATTAAGAAACTCACAAAATATTTACTTAGAGAGCATGTGCCATTGGAATTCAATTTCGGGATTTTTACCCGGCAGACCCTGTAATCTTTTGCAATTACCGCTACGACCTCTGAAACATCATAATTCCTCCCTCGACCCTGTAAACTTGCTCCGTCTTACCCCACAAACCCTGCCGTTAAATTTAACTTTATTGGAGTCAATTACTTGAGTTAAACTTGAGTTAATCAAATTCAAGAAGATCAACGGCGTGGATCTTCAATCTCCCTGTGTAGGGACCCCCTCCACCATGCCCCCTCACGTGTAGCCACATCACCTCCTCCTCCCGTAATCCCATCCTCTCCCGCCCGATGACGTTGGCCCAGCCGGCTCCTCCGCCACTGAAGCCCTTCAACGCAACAGCCCCTCCGCATGGAGGCCCCGGGCGGCACCCCGGTTTCCCCGTCCTCCACCGCCACCTCCTCCTCCTCCGCCCACCCTCCCCCAAACCCCAACGCGAACCCCATGCAGTCGTGGTGGGAGTCCCTGTCGAAGGCCCGGTCCCGCATCCACTCTCTCGCCTCCCTCCTCCCCTCGCCCTCCCCGACCGTCTCCTCCCTCGCCGACTCCGACCGCCCCGCCCGCTCCCTCCTGGAGTCCTCCGAGGCCTACCTCTCCCTCTCCTCCCCGCTCTCCTCCCCCTCTTCCGGCTCCGGCTCCGACCCCCTCTGCCACTGGATCTACGACACCTTCCTCTCCTCCGACCCCGACCTCTGCCTCGTCGTCCTCTCCTTCGTCCCCCTCCTCTCCGGCCTCTACCTCTCCCGCGTCGTCTCCTACCCCACCCCTTCCCTCTCCGGCTTCGAGGCCGTCCTCCTCGCCCTCTACTCCTCCGAGGTCAAGTCCCGTAATGGCAAACCCCTCACCGTCTCCGTCCCCGACCTCTCCGTCCCCTCCCTCTACCACTCCCCCCGCCCCGCCTCCGGCCCCCGCAACCCCCCCCCCATCCCGATGCGGGTGTCCTCTGCCCCCCTCTCAAGCCCCAGATCACCGTCAAGTCCACCAAGCGTGCGTGCGTCGTCTCCGTCGCGCTTGATTGCTACTACAAGAAGATCTCCCAGCCGGCGAGAGCGGAGGTGTGAGGGGTGAAGCCGAGGTGGGAGGAGGCCTTGAGGATCCATTGCGTGGCCTCCTTCCTCGCCCAGGAGAGGAAAGCTTCGGCCTTTGGGTAGCCGTTGGAGATGTGGAGGTGGGTCTCTGCTTGCTTGGTGAGCAGGAAGCAGAGCTCCTCCATGGGGAGCTGGGAGGAGGATAGTTGTAGCTCTGGTTGGAGAGGCAGCAGAGGGGGTCGAGGAGGTGGAGAGACATTGGCTTCTCCTCGGTGATGGGTCGTGATCATCTCATGGTGGTAGAGTGGAGGTGGTGGTGGTTGTGGGAAACGTTGAAGATGAGGTCCTGCAGGGTGTTGTTGGAGAAGCTCTGCTTCAGCGTCCCGTACGTGAACACCAGGCTCCCACCCCACCATCGGAGAACACGATATTGGATAGTGGAGCGACCGGGGGTCCTCCTATGGTGGAGTGGCACTCCATGTAAATTTAATAAACAAAATGGGTATAATATAAATGAATATAACGGAATCTGGTTAATTTTAATGGGTCAATTAACAGGCCTTAACCGCAGGGTCTGTAGGGTAAGAGTTAGCAACTTTACAGGGTCGGGGGAGGAATTACGATGTTTCAGAGGTCGTAGCGGTAATTGCAAAAGATTGTAGGGTCCGTCGGGTAAAAATCCCTTCAATTTCTTATGTATCATGAGTTTTCTCTTTTAATCACCTTTCAACACCTTTTAGTGTAATTTTCTAAGTCAAGGATAATTTTAAAATGACGAAACAATCTCAAAAACAATATTATGCTCCAAGTATAATAATTAATTCAAATAAACTATAGATTGAATAAAGATGTTAAATCAATGAGCATCAAATAATCTTTATAAAGATATAAAATTTACAGTTTTATGATAAAGTATGCACTAAATATTAATCAATGTTCTCAAAGGTATGTGTATAGAATAAATGATTAATAAAGCACTCAAAACTTATCTTCATAAGGGTATTTGTGAAAATCTATGAAACCATATGTCGTCCTTTGCATACATGCCCAACGCGTAGGCCTTGAATGTAATTCCAAGAGGATGAGAGGGGCCTTCTCACAAATTAACCAAATCACGTGACTTGAGTTGCATGCTCCAACCTACAGATCTGACAATGGGGATGATCCTCTTTTGTTGATCTCAAGGTACTCGTGACACCACGTGGCGCTCTCCTGATGCTGATCGGAGAGTCCAGCATTTGATATCAAAGGGATCTTGAATGGTGGAGATGCAGCTTGATTATGGATCGGATGGCTCAAGGTTGCTCAACGGTCTTGAAGATATCGCTCCACATATCGATGGCGTTTGGATGTCTTCGGACGGATGACATAGATGAGGATGCCTGTGGAATTAACGACAATTGTGTGTCATGGATCTCGATGTCCTTCCTTGTCAACTACAGTTGGAGGTCTATGGCAACATCACTTGATGACAATGTTTCTAACGATCGGGCTTTCAACATGATCCACATGGGTCTTCCACTAACTTGAATTGCTTATGCGAGCAATCTGATCGTACTACACAAAAAGTTAATTATGCAATCAAATCAATCGCATATTGGTAAATATCCTACTAACCTCAATATCAAAAATAAATATACAATAAAAAATATGAGATAGAAATTAAAATATTCTTATAGAGTGAGAAATGTGCTCGTACTCTCATTTCTTTCTTGGAAGTGATAGTGATGATCTTACTTGGAAGTTCTCCAGCAAGGAAGATTCTTCCCATTTCTCGGTTGATTTATAATAGTAGTGATCCTGATATTCATGTCCTTAATGGTACTTTTTTACGCATCTTGAAGGTTTCATAATCCAATGGTAGCGTTTCAAAACAAGATTCATTCTCCTTGGATGTTCCCTCGTG
Source organism: Ottelia alismoides (assembly GCA_037367405.1). Taxonomy (NCBI): domain Eukaryota; kingdom Viridiplantae; phylum Streptophyta; class Magnoliopsida; order Alismatales; family Hydrocharitaceae; genus Ottelia; species Ottelia alismoides. The sequence continues at coordinate 330,939 of JAZKJV010003722.1, read as the reverse complement.
GGTCATCTTTAGACATTTCCAAATCTCAAAAGAGAGGGAAGTCCGACGAGCAGTTGGTTAGGCGAGAGGTGGAACTGAGAAGTGGGGAAAATGGGGAGACAATGAGGTGTTGACGAGGGAGTGCGTGTGAAGGGAGGAGCGATGGGGTTGTCAATGCAACTCAACCGTTGGATCATGCAATCCAACGACCGAGTGAAGGTTGCAAACGAAGGGCCCAGATCCAATCCATCAAGATGGATCGAAGGCTGAGGAGTGAGATAGGTGGTGAGAGGAGAGGCGGGACACATGGGTGGCTCAGGGGGCGCCATGTGGTCCAATGAAATAAAAGAAAAGTTTGAAAGACAAAAGTAAATACGAAAGAAATATCTACACGCTCCAAAATAAAAATAATCAACATGAAAATAAAAAATATTTAACATGAATAAAATAACATAATTAAAAGGATAATGACAATGCTCATCAAATGGTATCGTTGCTGGGAAAGTTATTCATTTCTCAATAGTGTTGTTGCCATGGAAGTGATTCTTTTTTGCCGACATGCTCTTCCTTCTTCAACTATGTCCTTTCTCATCCTTTTTTCTCCACTCCTCCCCAAAACCCACTTTTCTTCTCCACCTGTTTTTGGATCAACATCATTATCATTCTCAATCCAACTCTCCATTCTTCTCTAATTTAAGCCTAGAGTTCGATCCGTGTTAAGCATCTTTTATCATCACAAATAGGGGAGGGAAAGGAGGGGGAGGGGCGGAAGGGAGAGGAGGAGGAAGGGTTGTAGGATTTGATCATTATCGAATCTTTGTTTCATCATTGTTATTCTTTCATTTTGGTATTTAAACCCTAGCCAAATGCATGTAAATAGCATTATTTTGCATAAAATAATATCTATAGTTTATTGTATAAATATTGTATTTAGAGTCAAAAATAAAAAAAATAAAGAAGAAAAAGAAAATTAATTGAAATATCATTGGTATTGAATGATCATAAACCCTGAGACCTAGGCATCATGATGACTGGGTCGATAAAAATAAAGCAGAGGGAGATAAGGGTCAATAAATACAAGAAACCCTAATTCAAAATTACCCAATATTATACATGAAAATTGTAGATAAAAATACATAAAAATACAAAATTTATTTCATATAAAAAATACATAGTGTACTTTCTACTCTTAGAATAAGAATCCAAAATCCAAACTTCCCAAACCCATATCTTCTCCATATGAACTCAAAATTCATCAAAATCATCTTTAATTGTATATACCTTTTTGTTAGTTATTTAATGAAGAAGTTTAATTTAATTTGAAGTTAAGATGCAAAGGTTAGGTTTTGGATCTCTATTGTATAGTCATTTTATTTATATGTTAATATTTTTCATTATTTTACATTTTCATAATATTATAAATATCATCTATAACTCATGTACATAATTAAAATAAAATAAAACCATTAAAAATAAATGAAAATAAATATATATACAAAAATGCATAAATGAATTATACATACTTATACCTATATGATATCTACTTATAATGAATTAAGTGTACAAATAAACTCAGAAAGAATTGATAAAAATGTATTCGTGTATATTTAAATATGTTATTAATATACAAAATAATTATATAAAATAATAAAAGTTAAAATAGAAAATAAAAACAAAATATTCAAAACATAGGTCAATATACCTATAATTATACTTGTAGAAAGAAACCTATGATAAATTAAGTCATAAAAATTTAGAAAACCCCATAATAAAATACTACATAAAATAATAAATATTTTCGTGTTTTATCCAAAATTAAATAAATCATTTACTATATTATTTAGATTAATTTTCTCTTTTATTTTATTTTTTGTCTTCTTGCGGGTGATGTGACCCAATCAGGGCCAATTGTCCGTTATTCCGTCATCAGCGGGCCGCTTACTCGCCTAGGTCTGACAGAACTCACTGACCACCATCTTCCTCAATTTTATTCCCATCGTTTCTTGTATTTTTAAGGAACGATTCATTCTGCACTTTTGTTCCTCGATCATTGTTGTTTCACGCCGGGATCTTTCCTTGATCAATGGAGCATTGGTTAATGGGCTGGCAATGGTCAAAGACTCCCTTGTATAAAACCAACCCTCCAACCTCCATTCAAATTTGACCTCCCTTAACCCCTCAAAATCCCCAAGCCTTGTGTTGTGAAGCTTCCTGGTGACAACAGGGACGCCGGGGACTACTTTGGTGTGGAGGAAGAGGACTGAGGTTGAAGATCCGAGTTCCATTGGCCAGCTCTGTCGCCCACTCACAAGGCGAAACCACAGTCGGTGTATTGACCACTCCATAAACCTAGCTCAATCAACAATAGACCTACGAATATAAATTAAGCAGTGAATATCAAAGAGTGAGTTAAAATTTATTATTTTCTCTACAACTAGATGTATAGCAAGCAAATACGTAGAGGTCGAACCACAGAGAGCAAATAAGGTAGCCTATAATTACTTATAACCAAACAATACTATGCACGAGCATGTGATTTATTTTACTTTTTCGTGTTATAGATTTTTTATTTTCTTTTTGTTTTATATTTTTGTATTTAGATTTTTTAATTTTCTGTTTTTATATTTTCTTTTTTAGTTTTTTAGATTTTATTTCCTTTTTCTTTTAAAATAAAGCTATGTATAAAGTATATACACAATGTAAGCTAATATACATATATATAGTAATATATAAAATAAAGAAAATAAAATCTTTTTGGATTTTAAATAAATTTTTACTATTTTTGTGATTTTCAAAATTATTTTGCTAATTTTTGTATATTTTAAAATCAAAAATACCCTAAATCAAGGTTTTAATAAATAATTGAAATTGAAATGGAAATTGAAAATAAAAATGGAGCCCAAAATTCTCCAAATCAATTTTAATATATATCTAATAATATAAAGTAAATTATAAAATAGGAAATACTATTCTTGGAGTTTTTAGAAATTTTATAAATTTTTATAAAGGTTTTTGAGGTTTTTCAATTTTTACTAGCTTTCTTTTGTACTTTTTATGGATTTTTGGTCTGAAAGTTAAAAATATTAATAAGCAACATATACTTTTTGGGGATTTTTTTTGAGACATTTTGATATTTTTTGGCATTTTATACGATAAACATGGACTGTTTGTGCTCAAAATGATTTTTAATACATATCAAAAAGGTCCAAAATTACGAATAAAAATTATGACGTGAAACTTCAAGCAATCAAGAACTTACACCTATTTTTCGTGATTTTTGGAGCATAATGGACATATTAAATAAATCCAACAAGTATACAAAAATACAATTGTCGGTACGGGCATATGTGTAAATAAAATAAAAGTCTAGAGGCCATTGTGCAATTTAACCAAAAATATACAATGTATTTTAAAATTTAGCGGACTAAAAATAAATACAGAACGTTGTAGGAGCTTCTGTGCAATTTGCTCAGCTCACGTGGGACTTCATGTGAGCTGAGCTGGACTGGACCAAAAACAAATAAATTAAGTGTAGGGGCCTATATGCAAAATGTCCATTTTATATTAAAATTCATATTTTATTTACAAGAGTAACTAATAAATAAAAAGGAGTGGGGCATGGTTTGCGAATTACCCCTTTATGCACTTGATCGAACGACTCCCCTTCCTTCACTAATCCACATGGTGGCGCGAGGGAAGACGATGACGCTTCAGTGATGACTGGCATGGATTAGATTGGCGGGGATGATCTTTAGTTTGTTTAAGATTTTTAAAGTTTTTGGTGTTTTTGTTGATGGTCATGGAGGTGAATGGCAGCTGGCATGGCTCCTCCTTCTTCTTCCTCACTCATCCCTGTAGCTGGCGCGAATGATGCAGAAGATGACGATTCACCTATCAAAGGTTTATTTTCCCCATAACTTGATAGCAGATGGAAGTAAAGTCCTACTGCTCCTATTCTTTCCTTTTGAAGCTATTGGGGTTTGCTTCTACCTGCGTCAGAATTGACGTTTTGGTGGTGGTTCGGTCATCGAGCTTTCTCGTCATGTCTGCTAGGCCTTTGACAAGTTGAGCCAAGCAATCAAGGGTAGGGTTTGTACGACTCGCCTCAGAAGGTTCAGCATGCAAACCATGTCGTGGCTGATTATTGTGGAGCTGAGGGAGACTGCTGATGTGGTTGAGGAGGTAGAGGAAGCTGGTATTGGTGGTAGGAGAGAGGAGGATACTGTTGATGTGGTACAACCACGTACTGGTGATACGACTATAACGGGCGGTACTGCGGCTGGGCATACTGTTGATTCTGCCTCCATTGGTTGTGATACAACGGAGACTGGTGATACTGAGGCGGGGGTTGAGAGGACTGCCCAAAACGACCACCCTGAGGTTGGTGGTAAGCCCTATTGGCTTGTGGTTGGTCCTGAGGATGCTCGATAGGACATGCCAGCTGTGCATCATTACTCCAAACACCATTGACTTCTTGAGTCAAGGGTGGTGGTGGGAAGGCTGGATCAGAGGATGGAAGGAAGTCTGGCTGGTAGACTACCATCTGCTGCTGCGACGGGCCATGATCGGGCGCATGCACGTAGTATACGTACTGCACAGTCGGTGGCTGCTAACTCAGTTGAGGTTGTTGCTGCTGTGCTAGCTCATCCTTCTTCTCAGATGGAATCTCAGTAGATGGTGTCGTCGACTAGATTGAACCGATGGTGCTCACCAGCAGCTCCAACTGCTTGGTGATCTGGTCAAACTTATCTAGGTGTTGCATCCTCTTCTTTATCACAAAGAGCTTTTCAAGATCATGTGATTGCTTCTCAATAATGTCAACCTTTAAGAGATACCTCCCGATGATGTTGAGAATGGAGCTCTCATCTCTCTCCGCCTCACAAGAAGCTGCCATATGTACTTGCTTCTGGAGGATATGTGGTTGCTTCTAATAGACACGAGATGAAGAGAGGGTGGCCTCTTCTTCAGCCATTTCTTCAAAAATCTGCCAGACACATCTTGATCCTTGTTGAAATGTGATCCCCCACAGGCTGCGTCAACGATCCTTTGGCTCTCTACATTCAACCCCTTAAAGAAGTGTTGGACCAAGCTGGTCCTCGGTGATTCACGATGGGGCACTTCTCCTGCATGTATGTAAATCTCTCCCGTGCTTCATGAATGGTCTTGTGGGCACTTCGGGAGAAGTTGTTGATCCTGGATCGCATCTGATTGAGCCGACTGAGAGGATAGAATTTGTGCAGAAAGGCAGATACCATTGGACTGTGCAGTCCGTTAGAGGATAAAACTGAATATTTATTTGAAAGTAATTATTTAAAAATAATTAATGATTTTATTAATTTTTAAATATAAAAAATTATTATTTTATGTAGTATTTTGTTATGATTTTTATTTATTTTTTTGAGATTATTTATTAGTAGTTAATTTTTAGGAGTCTATTTATAGATATATTCATCTATATTTTGATTATTTATTTTTATTTTGTGTATTTTATTTTATTATTTTATGCTATTGTTTTACATATTTATAAATTAATTTTAGGTGTATAAATATTTTTTTATATATTTTTTGAGGTTATTTGTGTCTTAAAATAAATAGGGGTATAAATTGTATATGTATATTTATTATATATTTATCTATGTGTTTTGTACGTTATCTTATTTGGATGTATTTTCTTGGGTTATATTCTAGCTTTATATCTTTACTAGGATATGAATATTATTTTCAAGAGTATAAAAATATAAAAGAATCAAATAATAAAAGATTAAAATCCATTTTTATTTATTTACAAGTAGTGACATAAGTATTTTTACCTATATTTAATCGACTTGTTTTATTTAAGTGTTTTATTGGTGAGTATATTATAGTTTTGATATGTACATATATTCTAAATAAAATTCGCAAATTTATAAAATATAAAATTATAAAAATAATAAATAATGAATAAAATGAATACTTTATTCGTGTATACTATACAATGAGGGTCCAAAACCTAACTTTCACACCATAACCCCAAAAAATTATGAAACCACCTCAATCAAATATCTTATTAAAAGTTATATACAATTAGAGTGATTTTGATATATTTTGAGTCTTTATTTAGGAGATATGGATCTGTGAAGTTGAGATTTTGGTTTTTTATTTTGTGTATAAAATGAACATTGTATCTTATTTTTGTACAAACTCAATTTTGTATTTTTATTCACATTATTATCTGCAACCTTCATATAAAAAGTTTATTTATTTGATTTATAAATAATAAAGAATAAAATAGGTGTAAAAAATGCTTCATTGGGAAGTAAAGAATTGGGTTTTTATTGCATTTTTGGCCCTTATCTCCCCCTACTTTATTCCTTGTCGGACAACTCTATTCTTGACTTGGTCTCGAGGTCTAAGGTTATAAAATACCTTTGGTATTTTATTCTTTTTCTTTTCTTTTCTTTATTCTATAATTTTGGCATTATAAACCGTATTTTATATACAATAAATGCAATAAATAATGAATGCCATTTTGAACAAATTAATGTTATTTACATGCATTACCTGGGGTTTTTAAGGCCAAAATGATTGAATAAAGGTGATGAAATGGAGATTCATCAATCACCTTGGGAGATCTGACAGTCACAATTAGCCGGGACCTAATGGTGGTCAATCAAATTGGGGGGGGGGGGGGGGGGGTGGAGACGCCGATCCAACGGTGACTGCTCCCTGAAGAACATGGAAGAACAACCTGAGATGCGAGATTTAATTGGTGCACCCCTCCGTCTTTGTGTTTCTCCGACATTCCAAAAATGCTCCATATGTTCATCTGGCCGGTCTTCACCAGCAGGAAGCGTAAAATAGCTCCGAGGAGTATGGGCGGAGTCCCTAGAGATCGAAGAAGCCGAGGTGCTCCAGGAACCTTCTCCTCTGCCAAAATCACCTCCATCTATCTTTTCGCTCCAAGTAACTACACAAGGAGATAGAGGGGTCGAGGGCAAAGTGCCTCGACCCTATTAGAGGGGAATGAATGGTTGGTGGTGTGTGGCGGTAGTAACTCCGACGAGTGGGGGGTTGGAGCAACTGAGCTCCAGATCTGAGGAGGATCTGGGTGAGCAAAGTGGAGTGAAGCGTGGGGAATCGTGAGGGAAAGAAGATGAGGTGGTTAGGTGGGTCGAGCACCGGCGGAAGCACTGTGAACAAGATACGCTCCGACGAACTATGAATCAAACATTTTACGCTAAACCAATTAATCTACAGCTAATCTGATTGCATAATACTAAATCTAAACCTAAAATCTATCTAGAAAACATGAAAGGCACAACTCTTATACCTGAGGAGTGCTCAGGGAGCAGGGCAGCTGGCGAGTTGCCATGGGTGCACCTCCATCCTCCTCCTGCTTCAAGCTGCAGGGGACATCCACCTGTCACCTGGACGCGCGCTTGGCCGGAGTTGAAGAGATTTAGGGGTCTGAAAGTGACCAGATTCAAAGAAGGAGGGGGAGGTTTTAACTTAAAGATGTGTGTGCACCCTAATTTATCGGAGGATTGGCGAAGATAAAGTTATGTACAGGAAATCTCGATGCTCGGCGTGAATCATGGAAGAGCAGGGATCATTATTGATGAATGGCTCGAGGGCAAACAAGATCTAGGGGAAGCGGGAAAAATGTATGAAATTGGGGAATTCGATAGGTCCGGCAAAAGTCAGAGGTGTCTGGGGGAGTTGACCGGAGGTCAACAAACCTAGGCCCTGATTGGTCCAGATCAACCGCATAAGGACAAAACAACCCCCTTTATTAGAAAATAATTAATTAAATATAGTAAATGATTTTATTAATTTTTTATTATAAAATAAAAATGTTTATTATTTTATGTAGTATTTTATAATTTTTATTTATCGTTGAGGGTATATTTACAGGTATATTCATCTATGTTTTGGTTATTTTATTTTTATTTTGTATATTTTATTTTATCATTTTATTATTTAATTTTATATATCTATAACTTGTTTTTAAGTGTATACATATATTTTTATTATATTTTTTTGATGTTATTTATATATTTAAATAAATAGGGATATAAATTGTATATGTATAGTTATTGTATATTTATCTATGTATTTAGCTATATTATTTATTTTGAAGTATTTTCTTTGGTTTTATTTTATGTTTTTGTTTTTGATAGAATATAGATAATATTTACAAATGTATACAAAATAAGATAATAAAGAATGAAAGAATGAATTTCACTTTTATTTATTTACACTTTTTAGCATAGGTATTTTACATATATATTTTATATACTTATTGTATTTGGTAATTTATTCATGTTTTAGTGTATTATAATATGTACATACATTATATTTAATATTTACAAAATTATAAAAATATAAAATTGTAGAAATAATAAATAATGAATAAAATGAATGTTTTATTCGGATATATTGTACATTGAGGGTCCAAAAACTAACTTTCACATATTGACTCCAATAAATATGAAACTACCTTCATTAAATAGCTTATTAAAAGTTATATACACTTAAAATAATTTTGATACATTTTGAGTTTTTATTTAGAAGATATGGGCATGTGAAGTTGGAATTTTGGAATCTTATTCAAAGTATACAAAATACACAGTATATTATTTTTGTATGGAATCAATTTTGTATTTTTCTATATATTATTATCTACGAATTTTATGTACAAAGTTTCTTTAATTGATGAATAAATAATAAAAAAATAAAATAGGTCCTAAAAATAAATAAATAATGAATAAATAATTGAGAATTTTATTGTATTATTGACCCTTATCTCCCCCTACTGTTGAGGAGGAGAATTGAGCAGTCTTGTGTTCCACACAAGGCAGGAACACAGTCGTCGAATCGACTACATAAATTTCAGACTTCAAACAATAATTAACCCACAACATATGATCAAACAATGAAAAGCAAGTGTGCAGAATTAAAATTTATTATAACTCTACAATAAAAGCGTGTATAGGTGCAAGTATGTGTAGAGTGTCAAACACATGGAACAAGCAGGTAGATTGGGGCAAAATGCTAAAAAATGAGTGTGATGTAATTATCTATATATGTGCTATTTATTTGTGGGTTTTTAATTATTTTTTATTTTTTATTTTTTATTTTTATATTTTGATTTTTAATTTTCTGATTTTATATTTTCTTTTTATATTTTTTACATTTCCTTTTTCTTTTAAAATATAAAATAGGGAATATATAGGATACATATACAATGTAGGATAAGGTTGATATAAAAATTAATAAAAATGAGCAAAATTAAGGAAATAAAATATTTTTACATTTTTAATAATTTATTATTATTTTTATGATTTTTAAGAATTTTTGCTAATTTTTATATATTTTTAAAGTAAAAAATACCCAAAATAGGGAATAAAACGAATACCCGAAATTAAATTGGAGATAAATAATATCAAACTGTAACAAAAATTATCCAAATTAATTTTAAAATAAAGATAATAAAATAGAAAAAATCCAGAACCAGAAAATATAATTTTTGAATTTTTTTATAGATTTTTTATATTTTTATGAAGGTTTTTAAGGTTTTCTATTTTTTAAGTTTTCTTTTATCTTTTTTATTGATTTTTGGTCTGGAGGTTCAAAAATACAAAAATAAGCAATATATTTTTTTTTTGGGAATTTTTCAAAGAGTTATTATTTTTTATGGATTTTCTTTTTTAAATAATACAAAAATGGTTGTTTTTTATTTTTTATAAATATTAAAATGCTTCAAAATTGCAAATTAAAAATACGACATGGAAGTGCAATGCAATAAGAAATAATGCCTATTTTTGTGGATTTTTTTGAGTTTTATAGATGCATGAATTAATTAGAGTCATTAAAGAGAAAATACAACCCTAACAGGGGTATTTTTGTAAATATAAGAAAATGCGAGGGCCTGAGTGAAATTTTCACAGATATTTATAACACAATAAAAATATTTCTGGAACCATGCCCTTGCCTACAAAATCGCCAAAGCTCACTTGTACAAGCACGTAAGCCTGACAGGGACCAAAACACAAATAGCTAAACATCTAGGGGCTTAATTGTAATTTATCTAAAAAGTTATAACTTAATTAAAATAGTTTCTAGACTAAAGAACAATAACCAAAAGAGACGAGGGCCCCCTCGCAAAATGTCCACACCTCACGCGCGCCAGGCATGTGAGCTAAAGTGGCCGAGGACCTCTATGCAATTTCCAGAAATGTAGGGGTGTTATGAAAATATTACAAAGCTATCTGGACAACAAAGGAAAGATTGAGTTCTAATATTTAAATATGAAAATTGGCGAGGGCCAGATTGCAAAATACCTACGCCTGGGTGCGATCCAACGGTACGGGCGAAGCCACTTATCCATGTGTCAGATCTTGGATGCACGATAACGCTTCACGATACAACGGTCTGGATTAGATCACCTGAAGACGATCAATGGTCGATGCACGACTAGATCGGATGACTCACGATCAAACGGGGGGGGGGGCAGCCCTAATCGGACATTGTACAAAGGATAGGGAAAAACTCCGGCAAGCCGTTCCTCGCCCTCGATCCTCCTCCTTCGTGGTTTGCTGAGGCTCGGAAATGACCAGGAAGGCTCCTGTAAGTTCCGTCTATCGTCTGGAGACGACAAAAATTACCGGGATACATCGGCGTCCTCGCACGGGGGAGGCAGAGCTGGGAAGCTCCAGGATCCTCCGTCGAGGACCAAAACTCATTCCAAATGGTCCTTTTGATCCAGATACCTGCAGAAAATGTTAAGAGGGTCACGGGCAAATTGTCGCGACCCTCCAGATGGCAAACAAAAGTGGGAACAACACGGGTGAATAAGATGGAAGCTCACCGAAGCGGAGCTCCGGCACACAATGGGCGAGTGCGGTTGAACGACTAAGATGTGAAAAGTAAAAATGATCCTACGTCTACAACTAACAGAAAGAACAAAAAACATGTAGAAGAGGGGACCTCAACCGATCGGGATGGCAGGGAGATAGACCTCATGGCCAAAGGCTGGAGATGGAGGGTGGAGACCACCCTTGGCTCGCCTGAGCTCTCTCCCAAGGATCTGGTGATGATGATGTCGGTCTCTCTAGAGCACCTAAGAAAGAGGGACAAAACGAGTCGGAAGAGGATTCAAACTTCGGATGGAAGGTCGGGTAGGAATATGTACATGGAGGTCTGGGCGCTCAAAGATCGAAGGAGATCGATGGAATCCGTGACACAATCCTCGAGATAATCATTGGGCGTGTAAGATCAGACTATGAGGATCAAAAGTCGTGAAGATGTCGACATGAAAGGATGAAATATGCGAGCCCAAAAATTGGGAGAAATTGAGGAAAAAACGTTCTGACAAGCAGCAGGGGGGGTTAGACAGTTGATCCACGGTGAACTGTCCGATCCACCTGGTTGGTCCACGTGGATTAACCAGGAAAAACCTCCTGGAAAAGAATTAAAAATCGATTAAAAATAATAATTGATTTTTTATTAATTTTAGGTTATAAAATAAAAAATATTTATTATTTTATGAAGTATTTTATTATGTTTTTATTTATTTTTTAGAGGTAGTTAAATTATAAGTTACCTTTTAAGGCTATATATAAGTATATTTATCTATGTATTTTAATATTTCATTTTTATTTTTTATTTTTAATTTTGTTAATTTGAATTATTATTTTATATATTTATAACTTAATTTTATACACTTAAATATATTTTTATTTTATTTTTTGATCTAATATACATAATTAAATAAATAGATATATTATCTATATAGGTATATATATAGGTATTTTATCTATGTATTTTATACAAGTATTTTATTTTAATGATTTCTTTGTATTTTTATTCCTGTTTTAATACACATATATATTATAAATAATATTTACAAAATTATAAAATTATAAAATAATGAATAATGAATAAAATGAATATTTTAATCGGTATAAGTATACAATAGGGGTCCAAAACCTAACTGTTAAACCGTAACTCCAAAAAATATAAAACCACTTTCATTAAATACCTTATTAAAAGTTATATACAATTAAAGGTGATTTTAATATATTTTATGTTTTTATTTGTGAGATATGGGTCTGGGAGTTGGGATTTTGGAAACTTATTCAGATCGTATCTTTTTATATGTATATTATTTTGTATGAAATCAATTTTTGTATTTTTTTATATTTTATAATCTACAACTTTTATGCTAAAAGTTTCTTTATTAGAAGTATCAAAAGTGAAAATAAAAATAGGTTCCAAAAATGAAGGAAAATGAATAAAATAAAAGGGATTTTTATTGGATTTTGACCCTTATCCCCCCTACTTTATTCCTTGTCGACCTAGTCATCGAGATGCCTAGTAGGGTTTCGGATCATAAAATATTTACAATAATTTATTTTATTTTATTTTCTTTTCTTTATTTTATAATTTTGGCATTAAAACATTAATTTATACACTATTTACATACAAATGCATAAATGATAAAATGCATGCATTAAGGCTATTTACACGCATTTACTAGGGTTTTTAAGGCCAAAATGATAGAATAAAGATGATGATATGGAGATTCATCACCTACTTTATTACTTGTCGACATTATTATCAAGCTGCCTAGGTCTCGGAGTATAGCATCATAAAATACCTTTGTTATTTTATTCTTTTTCTTTTCTTCTCTTTATTCTATAATATCAGCATTAAAAATAACATTATTTACACAATGAATGCAATAACGAATGTTATGTTATACAAATTAATGCTACTTTCATGCATTCGCTAAGGGTTTTTTAGGCCAAATTATAGAATAAAGGTGAAGAGATGGAGATTCATCAAGAATGAAGGTTCGTATTGATGAAGCTTCATTCTGATCGATGACAGGGGGAGGTGGAGTGATGAACGTAAAATTCGCCTCGATAATAATGATGAATTAAGTCGTAGTACAGGAGGCGAATTTTGTTCATCAAAAACCACAGTCTTTGAATGCTGTGGAGTATTTATACTTGGCAAGTGTACCAAGGTCGAACACAGGGATACAGCTGCTTAATTAGGGCTTTTGAATATTAATTCTTGAAGTTCAATGTCAATTAATCTCAATTCCAGGTCCATATGCATTTTATGAAGCACTATGCTAAGTGATGATATGATGCATGTATTTTTATCGGTTTTTATGCAAATTAAAGTGATGCATGGGCAAACAATGCAAAGGAACATGCATGATGAATCAAATGCTACAATTATACCCTAAAATATGAGCAACACAATATAAAATGAAGTTAGAGCCATTTTGAACACATCATTAAAAATCGGTCATCAAATCAAGCAAAACAAGTAGAGCTAGGTCCCATTCTTGACATAAAAAATCACTTAATTTAAAACATTGTCAAAAGGAACAAATAGATATGCTAGATTGTAGATGACAAAACGAGGATCAAAACGACACTAAAATCATGCAATTTGGACCTACGATGCTCAAGTTATGCTAAAAACAGTGCGAGGGCATAAATGTAATAAAAATGCAAGAAAAATAAAGGATAAATATTGCATTTAGGTCCCTGGAGGGACCTAAATGCAAATAGAGAAACCCGCCTGGGCCCAGATGTAATTTCTTCATGCGCGCAAGGGCCATTTTGTAATTCCTCCAAACCTCGAGGGCTTCCCTGTAAAATAACCCAGGCGCGCACGTGAGGCACGCGCCTGGGGACCTTTATGCAATTTCCAAAATGTCCGGGGCCTTTATTGCAAATTACCCAGGCCTCACGTGCGGTGCACGTGAGGGTCCAGGCTCGGGAGGCTGGCTGAGGCTCGGGCCCACGTGTCATCTGCCTGTGGTTCGGATTGAAGCTCGGATGACCCGAGCCTATTGGTCTGGAGGGGAGGCTCGGGCTGCCACGCGTCTATATCTCGACCGTCCGATCAGGAGGATCGGACGGAGGCTGTACCACCTTCTTCCTCCGCGACCCACCGGAGTAGGCGGGGCTCCGGCGAGGTCGATAGAGCTCCGCCGCCTTCCGCAGACACGCCTGATGATCGGAAAAGTTAGCTGGGGATGCTGCGAAGACGGTGGAACTCCGGCGATGCTCCAGGCGTGGTCAGAACTTGGAGTCGATGAAGCTTCGCCGGAGGAGAAGTTCGTGAAGATGCTCCGGTCTGATCTCCGGCCAATGAACCTGCAAATCGTTAAAGGCATAGCCGAAGCGTGTTGTGAGTGTAACGTGAGTGAAATGGAGTCCCAGGGAGGTGGTCGGAGCGGGGGACCAGGGCTCCTTCCCCGCCGGAGCAGAGGAGGAGGTGGCGGAAGGTGGACATGGTTGTGGAGAAGGGAAGGGTGAGTCGGAGGAGGTTGGCGAGGATGATGGCGTTGTTGCGAAGCTGATGAGCGGGTTAAATGGAGGATGAGTGAAGGGTAGATGGGGGGGAAAATTTGGAGAAAACAAGGGAAAAACACCTCGCCGGAGCGAGGTGTTGGTGGAGGCTGTGATCTATGCTGAGGCCTTCATCGGACCTCGGGGTCTTCGCCTCGACATGGTCGATCTTCCAGGAGGCTCGGTGGTGCCCGGAGGTCACCGTGACACGGCCACATCGGCCGTGGGTCGACACCGGACTCCAGCCATCGTTGCCTCGATGCCCCGCCCTCTCCGCTGTCACCGGAGGGGCGGGGGAGACTAGGCTGAAGCCCCGAAATGGTGGACAAGGCTAGACGGTGGCAGGGGAGGGGCTTAAATAGCAGAGGGTGACCGGCGGTTTCATGGTGAATCAGGGGGTTTCGAGGGGGGGTTTAATGGTGAAGGGGTTAATGGCTGTGCATGGTGGTTAACGCGCGAGGATGGCGGAAGAACGGGGAAGGTAATGGTGGCGTTACATCGAGGGGGGAAGGTCCAAGGAGCCTTCCAAAAATGGAAGGGGGCAGTGCGCGCGAGAGACTCGTAACGCCTGGGAACGGGGGTTTCGGAGGTGGAAGACGACCTCCTGACCGTTGGATCTAGCGATCCAACGGCTGAGGGTGAGGCGCGTGTGGAGGGTCGCGATCAGATCATTAGATCTGATCGGATGGCCGAGGGTCGAGCGCGAAGGAGCGGCCCAGATGGAAAGCTGGCGAGATCCAACGGCGAGGGTTTGAAGGAGGATGTGGCACAAGCAGAAGCGTTGGATTAAACTAGGATCGGAGGGCTATGGTTAAGGGGTGACGTGGCGCGAGGCAGGCTGTAGGATCGGGCGAGGATCCAACGGCCATAGATGAGGCGGGGTTGGGTGGCTTAGATCTGATCTGGGGATCAGATCTGACGGTTGTGAGCTAGGCGAGGCTGGATGGTGGAGATGGGGGTGGAGTTGGAAAGATCCAACGGCCCAGGAGGCCGCCGGGTGGCGTGAGGAGGAGCGGGCCACGTGGGCGGCCCAGAGGGCGCCACGTGGCCCAATCAGATTAATTCAAAAATAAATATAAAGAAAAATATAAAAGAAATAGTTAGAGGCTGAATCTGGAAAAAGTCAAAACATGAAAGTTGCTCGTCTCGATGAGATCTACAACTTTCATGTTGGTCAAAAAGCCAAAAGAGGTCATCTGTACAAAAGCTATTTTTGGGGGTATTTTTAAGGGGATAAAAACACCGATTTTGTGGTTTTGAGTTGTTTTTGTATTTTTTAGTGGTTTTAAGGGTCAGTGATTTATAGACAACTTATCTACCTAATTTTTAGGGGTTTTTGAGTTATAAAATAATTACAGAAAAATAAGGGCAATTAAATACACAATAATTAAGGGTTAAATATACACAATATAGTGTATGATAAAATCAAAGAATTAGAGGTGATTTTTATTGGTTTGTTTAAGCAGGGATTTTAATAAGAAGTTTTTAGCATGATGAATACGAGATTCATCATACCCCTATACTTAAACCATGCTCGTCCTCGAGCATCTAAAGAATGAAGGAGTCGGATTAATTCCTGACAGTGCGTGTGAAAAATTCAAGGCTTGATCTTTCGAAGACCCTTGACCTAAGTGATCCTAAAATTCTAGGTTTATCCAAGCCCTAGTCAGAAGGAATCCAACTTTTCTGATTATCAGACTCTCTTTTTGTACATATAATATAAGGATATGACAATTAGTGTACTGCATTTCATGAGAGCCGAGTCGAAGCATCACCCAAAGTTCCAGTCCCAAAGACTCTCCTCTAGACCTAATCCTCAATACTAGGGAAGAAGTCTACTCTTGCTTCAGTCAACCATCTCTTTAGTTTGTCAGACTTTAAAGTGTAGATGGACGGCCAGATGATGAAGGGACATGGGATTGTGTCTATTTTTCTCACCCTTACATTGGAACAAGGGGTCTCTCGAGTGCCTTTTACTCAACACATGTAAATTATTAATTTGTTGATCAATGTGTCCGTCAAGAGAGTTGGAGTCGTCTGCACTTGTTTTTCTGGGAATACACCGGGGTGTGTCTTTTCTGAGTATCTAAGATACCTTCGACACCCAGACTTGTATCGCTTACGATGCAGGGCCCTTTTTGTGGTGTCAGCCTGACTCCTTAGTCCTAATTAGCGCTTGGTCCAAGTGGACACTTGAAAATGTTTGGGAGCGCTCGCCTTTGGTGGAAGCTCATTTGGAATTTTTGACTTTGGATTTAGAGCTTTTCTTTGACATTTCATTTCTTTTGTTGGCTAGCTCCACTGCTTTTACCAAGAGATTGGCGCACACTGATCAACAAGTTCTTTAAGTTTCATCACACCCTGGCACTTTTAGGTAAATATCAAGAGATAGCATATGAATCTTGTTCACATACTGGCTAGGGTTTTTGCTGACACTCAGGTTTTCTGAAGCCTTCATTAACTTTATCCCATCCTCGAATATCATTAGATCAGATCTAAACTTAAATCCATGATCCTAGTTCCTCAAGTGATATCTCATCTCAGCTCATCAATCATGCGGTTGTGGAAGTGACTGTGCTGATCATATTTTCTTGAAAGTAGAGATTAAGAGTGCAATATAGCACTCAAATCTTTCAAACCAGAGGAGTGTGGATATTTAAGTCATGAAAACCCTAATGACTAAGGTATGTTAACTCAGACTCTCTAGATCCCAGAGATCCAGTGTCCTCAAATTCCTCAAGCCTTGCGTGAGTGTGAATGTGTCAGGAAAACACCAACTCCATGGGTTAGTGAATTTTTGTGTGATTTTTGATTTTTGCAGATTTTTATGGGTTTTATAGTTTTTTTTTAATACAGGAATATTCACAAAAAATAAACCCTCAAATTTTAATTTTTACAGGATTTTACTCAGTTCACTAGTTTACCAAAACCCAGCCCGAAAAAAAATACCCCTATACTTAAACCATGCTCGTCCTCGAGCATCTAAAGAATGAAGGAGTCGGATTAATTCCTGACAGTGCGTGTGAAAAATTCAAGGCTTGATCTTTCGAAGACCCTTGACCTAAGTGATCCTAAAATTCTGGGTTTATCCAAGCCCTAGTCAGAAGGAATCCAACTTTTCTGATTATCAGACTCTCTTTTTGTACATATAATATAAGGATATGACAATTAGTGTACTGCATTTCATGAGAGCCGAGTCGAAGCATCACCCAAAGTTCCAGTCCCAAAGACTCTCCTCTAGACCTAATCCTCAATACTAGGGAAGAAGTCTACTCTTGCTTCAGTCAACCATCTCTTTAGTTTGTCAGACTTTAAAGTGTAGATGGACGGCCAGATGATGAAGGGACATGGGATTGTGTCTATTTTTCTCACCCTCACATTGGAACAAGGGGTCTCTCGAGTGCCTTTTACTCAACACATGTAAATTATTAATTTGTTGATCAATGTGTCCGTCAAGAGAGTTGGAGTCGTCTGCACTTGTTTTTCTGGGAATACACCGGGGTGTGTCTTTTCTGAGTATCTAAGATACCTTTGACACCTAGACTTGTATCGCTTACGATGCAGGGCCCTTTTTGTGGTGTCAGCCCGACTCCTTAGTCCTAATTAGCGCTTGGTCCAAGTGGACACTTGAAAATGTTTGGGAGCGCTCGCCTTTGGTGGAAGCTCATTTAGAATTTTTGACTTTGGATTTAGAGCTTTTCTTTGACATTTCATTTCTTTTGTTGGCTAGCTCCACTGCTTTTACCAAGAGATTGGCGCACACTGATCAACAAGTTCTTTAAGTTTCATCACACCCTGGCACTTTTAGGTAAATATCAAGAGATAGCATATGAATCTTGTTCACATACTGGCTAGGGTTTTTGCTGACACTCAGGTTTTCTGAAGCCTTCATTAACTTTATCCCATCCTCGAATATCATTAGATCAGATCTAAACTTAAATCCATGATCCTAGTTCCTCAAGTGATATCTCATCTCAGCTCATCAATCATGCAGTTGTGGAAGTGACTGTGCTGATCATATTTTCTTGAAAGTAGAGATTAAGAGTGCAATATAGCACTCAAATCTTTCAAACCAGAGGAGTGTGGATATTTAAGTCATGAAAACCCTAATGACTAAGGTATGTTAACTCAGACTCTCTAGATCCCAGAGATCCAGTGTCCTCAAATTCCTCAAGCCTTGCGTGAGTGTGAATGTGTCAGGAAAACACCAACTCCATGGGTTAGTGAATTTTTGTGTGATTTTTGATTTTTGCAGATTTTTATGGGTTTTATAGTTTTTTTTAATACAGGAATATTCACAAAAAATAAACCCTCAAATTTTAATTTTTACAGGATTTTACTCAGTTCACTAGTTTACCAAAACTCAGCCCGAAAAAAATAAAATTTTAAAAAGTTTTAAAAACGCGAGCTAAGGCTAAAGTAATATACAGTAATATACGGTATACCCCCCTATACTTAAAATTTGCTATGGCCCCATAGCACAAGTGCCATGAAGCCAAGGCTCGGTTCAAGTACAGGTTGATATAGCGGAACTGAGGAGGAGGGTCCCCCTATACTTAGGCCAAAATTGCCCTAAGTACAAGAAGACGGGATGAGGGAAGGAAGAGCAGGCAGGTCCCCCCTATACTTAGGCTACAAATAGCCTAAGTAAGGTCTGCGTTAAGGGGGGGGGGGTTCTATGATACAAGGGAGAGGGGGAGGGGGTTTGTGTAGAATAGATATACACACACAGAGAGAGAGAGAGAGAGAAATATACAGGGGGCGGTTGGGGGTGAGTATGTGCAGTGTAGGTGTGTGTGTGTGTGTGAGGGGGGGGGGAATTTTTTTTTATTTTTTTTTTGAATACAATATGCAATACTGAAATAAATATGCAGATGCAAGATTTTTTTTTGAGACAGAATGCAATGCAATTTAACTGCTATAATCTCCCAAATCCTTCTCAGGTTCTTTCGCGGCCTCTTCAGCAGAAGTATTTGACTTCTCGCCTCCATGAGGATCAAGCGTCCTCGATCACCATGGGCCCTGCCACAAAAGATAAACGTTAGAAATCCAGAGAAATTAAATCCGCAAATAATATGCAACTAAATGATGCATGGAATGAGGACCTATAAATTATTGAATTAAAAAAATCAAAATCAAAAAATTAAGCAAAGCCGTATCCCCGGCAACGGCGCCATTTGATGAACGTAAAATTCGCCTCGATAATAATGATGAATTAAGTCGTAGTACAGGAGGCGAATTTTGTTCAGCAAAAACCACAGTCTTTGAATGCTGTGGAGTATTTATACTTGGCAAGTGTACCAAGGTCGAACACAGGGATACAGCTGCTTAATTAGGGCTTTTGAATATTAATTCTTGAAGTTCAATGTCAATTAATCTCAATTCCAGGTCCATATGCATTTTATGAAGCACTATGCTAAGTGATGATATGATGCATGTATTTTTATCGGTTTTTATGCAAATTAAAGTGATGCATGGGCAAACAATGCAAAGGAACATGCATGATGAATCAAATGCTACAATTATACCCTAAAATATGAGCAACACAATATAAAATGAAGTTAGAGCCATTTTGAACACATCATTAAAAATCGGTCATCAAATCAAGCAAAACAAGTAGAGCTAGGTCCCATTCTTGACATAAAAAATCACTTAATTTAAAACATTGTCAAAAGGAACAAATAGATATGCTAGATTGTAGATGACAAAACGAGGATCAAAACGACACTAAAATCATGCAATTTGGACCTACGATGCTCAAGTTATGCTAAAAACAGTGCGAGGGCATAAATGTAATAAAAATGCAAGAAAAATAAAGGATAAATATTGCATTTAGGTCCCTGGAGGGACCTAAATGCAAATAGAGAAAACCGCCTGGGCCCAGATGTAATTTCTTCATGCGCGCAAGGGCCATTTTGTAATTCCTCCAAACCTCGAGGGCTTCCCTGTAAAATAACCCAGGCGCGCACGTGAGGCACGCGCCTGGGGACCTTTATGCAATTTCCAAAATGTCCGGGGCCTTTATTGCAACCCAGGCCTCACGTGCGGTGCACGTGAGGGTCCAGGCTCGGGAGGCTGGCTGAGGCTCGGGCCCACGTGTCATCTGCCTGTGGTTCGGATTGAAGCTCGGATGACCCGAGCCTATTGGTCTGGAGGGGAGGCTCGGGCTGCCACGCGTCTATATCTCGACCGTCCGATCAGGAGGATCGGACGGAGGCTGTACCACCTTCTTCCTCCGCGACCCACCGGAGTAGGCGGGGCTCCGGCGAGGTCGATAGAGCTCCGCCGCCTTCCACAGACACGCCTGATGATCGGAAAAGTTAGCTGGGGATGCTGCGAAGACGGTGGAACTCCGGCGATGCTCCAGGCGTGGTCAGAACTTGGAGTCGATGAAGCTTCGCCGGAGGAGAAGTTCGTGAAGATGCTCCGGTCTGATCTCCGGCCAATGAACCTGCAAATCGTTAAAGGCATAGCCGAAGCGTGTTGTGAGTGTAACGTGAGTGAAATGGAGTCCCAGGGAGGTGGTCGGAGCGGGGGACCAGGGCTCCTTCCCCGCCGGAGCAGAGGAGGAGGTGGCGGAAGGTGGACATGGTTGTGGAGAAGGGAAGGGTGAGTCGGAGGAGGTTGGCGAGGATGATGGCGTTGTTGCGAAGCTGATGAGCGGGTTAAATGGAGGATGAGTGAAGGGTAGATGGGGGGGAAAATTTGGAGAAAACAAGGGAAAAACACCTCGCCGGAGCGAGGTGTTGGTGGAGGCTGTGATCTATGCTGAGGCCTTCATCGGACCTCGGGGTCTTCGCCTCGACATGGTCGATCTTCCAGGAGGCTCGGTGGTGCCCGGAGGTCACCGTGACACGGCCACATCGGCCGTGGGTCGACACCGGACTCCAGCCATCGTTGCCTCGACGCCCCGCCCTCTCCGCTGTCACCGGAGGGGCGGGGGAGACTAGGCTGAAGCCCCGAAATGGTGGACAAGGCTAGACGGTGGCAGGGGAGGGGCTTAAATAGCAGAGGGTGACCGGCGGTTTCATGGTGAATCAGGGGGTTTCGAGGGGGGTTTTAATGGTGAAGGGGTTAATGGCTGTGCATGGTGGTTAACGCGCGAGGATGGCGGAAGAACGGGGAAGGTAATGGTGGCGTTACATCGAGGGGGGAAGGTCCAAGGAGCCTTCCAAAAATGGAAGGGGGCAGTGCGCGCGAGAGACTCGTAATGCTTGGGAACGGGGGTTTCGGAGGTGGAAGACGACCTCCTGACCGTTGGATCTAGCGATCCAACGGCTGAGGGTGAGGCGCGTGTGGAGGGTCGCGATCAGATCATTAGATCTGATCGGATGGCCGAGGGTCGAGCGCGAAGGAGCGGCCCAGATGGAAAGCTGGCGAGATCCAACGGCGAGGGTTTGAAGGAGGACGTGGCACAAGCAGAAGCGTTGGATTAAACTAGGATCGGAGGGCTATGGTTAAGGGGTGACGTGGCGCGAGGCAGGCTGTAGGATCGGGCAAGGATCCAACGGCCATAGACGAGGCGGGGTTGGGTGGCTTAGATCTGATCTGGGGATCAGATATGACGGTTGTGAGCTAGGCGAGGCTGGATGGTGGAGATGGGGGTGGAGTTGGAAAGATCCAACGGCCCAGGAGGCCGCCGGGTGGCGTGAGGAGGAGCGGGCCACGTGGGCGGCCCAGAGGGCGCCACGTGGCCCAATCAGATTAATTCAAAAATAAATATAAAGAAAAATATAAAAGAAATAGTTAGAGGCTGAATCTGGAAAAAGTCAAAACATGAAAGTTGCTCGTCTCGATGAGATCTACAACTTTCATGTTGGTCAAAAAGCCAAAAGAGGTCATCTGTACAAAAGCTATTTTTGGGGGTATTTTTAAGGGGATAAAAACACCGATTTTGTGGTTTTGAGTTGTTTTTGTATTTTTTAGTGGTTTTAAGGGTCAGTGATTTATAGACAACTTATCTACCTAATTTTTAGGGGTTTTTGAGTTATAAAATAATTACAGAAAAATAAGGGCAATTAAATACACAATAATTAAGGGTTAAATATACACAATATAGTGTATGATAAAATCAAAGAATTAGAGGTGATTTTTATTGGTTTGTTTAAGCAGGGATTTTAATAAGAAGTTTTTAGCATGATGAATACGAGATTCATCATACCCCTATACTTAAACCATGCTCGTCCTCGAGCATCTAAAGAATGAAGGAGTCGGATTAATTCCTGACAGTGCGTGTGAAAAATTCAAGGCTTGATCTTTCGAAGACCCTTGACCTAAGTGATCCTAAAATTCTAGGTTTATCCAAGCCCTAGTCAGAAGGAATCCAACTTTTCTGATTATCAGACTCTCTTTTTGTACATATAATATAAGGATATGACAATTAGTGTACTGCATTTCATGAGAGCCGAGTCGAAGCATCACCCAAAGTTCCAGTCCCAAAGACTCTCCTCTAGACCTAATCCTCAATACTAGGGAAGAAGTCTACTCTTGCTTCAGTCAACCATCTCTTTAGTTTGTCAGACTTTAAAGTGTAGATGGACGGCCAGATGATGAAGGGACATGGGATTGTGTCTATTTTTCTCACCCTTACATTGGAACAAGGGGTCTCTCGAGTGCCTTTTACTCAACACATGTAAATTATTAATTTGTTGATCAATGTGTCCGTCAAGAGAGTTGGAGTCGTCTGCACTTGTTTTTCTGGGAATACACCGGGGTGTGTCTTTTCTGAGTATCTAAGATACCTTCGACACCCAGACTTGTATCGCTTACGATGCAGGGCCCTTTTTGTGGTGTCAGCCCGACTCCTTAGTCCTAATTAGCGCTTGGTCCAAGTGGACACTTGAAAATGTTTGGGAGCGCTCGCCTTTGGTGGAAGCTCATTTGGAATTTTTGACTTTGGATTTAGAGCTTTTCTTTGACATTTCATTTCTTTTGTTGGCTAGCTCCACTGCTTTTACCAAGAGATTGGCGCACACTGATCAACAAGTTCTTTAAGTTTCATCACACCCTGGCACTTTTAGGTAAATATCAAGAGATAGCATATGAATCTTGTTCACATACTGGCTAGGGTTTTTGCTGACACTCAGGTTTTCTGAAGCCTTCATTAACTTTATCCCATCCTCGAATATCATTAGATCAGATCTAAACTTAAATCCATGATCCTAGTTCCTCAAGTGATATCTCATCTCAGCTCATCAATCATGCAGTTGTGGAAGTGACTGTGCTGATCATATTTTCTTGAAAGTAGAGATTAAGAGTGCAATATAGCACTCAAATCTTTCAAACCAGAGGAGTGTGGATATTTAAGTCATGAAAACCCTAATGACAAAGGTATGTTAACTCAGACTCTCTAGATCCCAGAGATCCAGTGTCCTCAAATTCCTCAAGCCTTGCGTGAGTGTGAATGTGTCAGGAAAACACCAACTCCATGGGTTAGTGAATTTTTGTGTGATTTTTGATTTTTGCAGATTTTTATGGGTTTTATAGTTTTTTTTAATACAGGAATATTCACAAAAAATAAACCCTCAAATTTTAATTTTTACAGGATTTTACTCAGTTCACTAGTTTACCAAAACCCAGCCCGAAAAAAAATACCCCTATACTTAAACCATGCTCGTCCTCGAGCATCTAAAGAATGAAGGAGTCGGATTAATTCCTGACAGTGCGTGTGAAAAATTCAAGGCTTGATCTTTCGAAGACCCTTGACCTAAGTGATCCTAAAATTCTGGGTTTATCCAAGCCCTAGTCAGAAGGAATCCAACTTTTCTGATTATCAGACTCTCTTTTTGTACATAAAATATAAGGATATGACAATTAGTGTACTGCATTTCATGAGAGCCGAGTCGAAGCATCACCCAAAGTTCCAGTCCCAAAGACTCTCCTCTAGACCTAATCCTCAATACTAGGGAAGAAGTCTACTCTTGCTTCAGTCAACCATCTCTTTAGTTTGTCAGACTTTAAAGTGTAGATGGACGGCCAGATGATGAAGGGACATGGGATTGTGTCTATTTTTCTCACCCTCACATTGGAACAAGGGGTCTCTCGAGTGCCTTTTACTCAACACATGTAAATTATTAATTTGTTGATCAATGTGTCCGTCAAGAGAGTTGGAGTCGTCTGCACTTGTTTTTCTGGGAATACACCGGGGTGTGTCTTTTCTGAGTATCTAAGATACCTTCGACACCCAGACTTGTATCGCTTACGATGCAGGGCCCTTTTTGTGGTGTCAGCCCGACTCCTTAGTCCTAATTAGCGCTTGGTCCAAGTGGACACTTGAAAATGTTTGGGAGCGCTCGCCTTTGGTGGAAGCTCATTTGGAATTTTTGACTTTGGATTTAGAGCTTTTCTTTGACATTTCATTTCTTTTGTTGGCTAGCTCCACTGCTTTTACCAAGAGATTGGCGCACACTGATCAACAAGTTCTTTAAGTTTCATCACACCCTGGCACTTTTAGGTAAATATCAAGAGATAGCATATGAATCTTGTTCACATACTGGCTAGGGTTTTTGCTGACACTCAGGTTTTCTGAAGCCTTCATTAACTTTATCCCATCCTCGAATATCATTAGATCAGATCTAAACTTAAATCCATGATCCTAGTTCCTCAAGTGATATCTCATCTCAGCTCATCAATCATGCAGTTGTGGAAGTGACTGTGCTGATCATATTTTCTTGAAAGTAGAGATTAAGAGTGCAATATAGCACTCAAATCTTTCAAACCAGAGGAGTGTGGATATTTAAGTCATGAAAACCCTAATGACTAAGGTATGTTAACTCAGACTCTCTAGATCCCAGAGATCCAGTGTCCTCAAATTCCTCAAGCCTTGCGTGAGTGTGAATGTGTCAGGAAAACACCAACTCCATGGGTTAGTGAATTTTTGTGTGATTTTTGATTTTTGCAGATTTTTATGGGTTTTATAGTTTTTTTTAATACAGGAATATTCACAAAAAATAAACCCTCAAATTTTAATTTTTACAGGATTTTACTCAGTTCACTAGTTTACCAAAACTCAGCCCGAAAAAAATAAAATTTTAAAAAGTTTTAAAAACGCGAGCTAAGGCTAAAGTAATATACAGTAATATACGGTATACCCCCCTATACTTAAAATTTGCTATGGCCCCATAGCACAAGTGCCATGAAGCCAAGGCTCGGTTCAAGTACAGGTTGATATAGCGGAACTGAGGAGGAGGGTCCCCCTATACTTAGGCCAAAATTGCCCTAAGTACAAGAAGACGGGATGAGGGAAGGAAGAGCAGGCAGGTCCCCCCTATACTTAGGCTACAAATAGCCTAAGTAAGGTCTGCGTTAAGGGGGGGGGTTCTATGATACAAGGGAGAGGGGGAGGGGGTTTGTGTAGAATAGATATACACACACAGAGAGAGAGAGAGAGAGAGAGAGAGAGAGAAATATACAGGGGGCGGTTGGGGGTGAGTATGTGCAGTGTAGGTGTGTGTGTGTGTGTGAGGGGGGGGGAATTTTTTTTTTATTTTTTTTTGAATACAATATGCAATACTGAAATAAATATGCAGATGCAAGATTTTTTTTTGAGACAGAATGCAATGCAATTTAACTGCTATAATCTCCCAAATCCTTCTCAGGTTCTTTCGCGGCCTCTTCAGCAGAAGTATTTGACTTCTCGCCTCCATGAGGATCAAGCGTCCTCGATCACCATGGGCCCTGCCACAAAAGATAAACGTTAGAAATCCAGAGAAATTAAATCCGCAAATAATATGCAACTAAATGATGCATGGAATGAGGACCTATAAATTATTGAATTAAAAAAATCAAAATCAAAAAATTAAGCAAAGCCGTATCCCCGGCAACGGCGCCATTTGATGAACGTAAAATTCGCCTCGATAATAATGATGAATTAAGTCGTAGTACAGGAGGCGAATTTTGTTCAGCAAAAACCACAGTCTTTGAATGCTGTGGAGTATTTATACTTGGCAAGTGTACCAAGGTCGAACACAGGGATACAGCTGCTTAATTAGGGCTTTTGAATATTAATTCTTGAAGTTCAATGTCAATTAATCTCAATTCCAGGTCCATATGCATTTTATGAAGCACTATGCTAAGTGATGATATGATGCATGTATTTTTATCGGTTTTTATGCAAATTAAAGTGATGCATGGGCAAACAATGCAAAGGAACATGCATGATGAATCAAATGCTACAATTATACCCTAAAATATGAGCAACACAATATAAAATGAAGTTAGAGCCATTTTGAACACATCATTAAAAATCGGTCATCAAATCAAGCAAAACAAGTAGAGCTAGGTCCCATTCTTGACATAAAAAATCACTTAATTTAAAACATTGTCAAAAGGAACAAATAGATATGCTAGATTGTAGATGACAAAACGAGGATCAAAACGACACTAAAATCATGCAATTTGGACCTACGATGCTCAAGTTATGCTAAAAACAGTGCGAGGGCATAAATGTAATAAAAATGCAAGAAAAATAAAGGATAAATATTGCATTTAGGTCCCTGGAGGGACCTAAATGCAAATAGAGAAAACCGCCTGGGCCCAGATGTAATTTCTTCATGCGCGCAAGGGCCATTTTGTAATTCCTCCAAACCTCGAGGGCTTCCCTGTAAAATAACCCAGGCGCGCACGTGAGGCACGCGCCTGGGGACCTTTATGCAATTTCCAAAATGTCCGGGGCCTTTATTGCAAATTACCCAGGCCTCACGTGCGGTGCACGTGAGGGTCCAGGCTCGGGAGGCTGGCTGAGGCTCGGGCCCACGTGTCATCTGCCTGTGGTTCGGATTGAAGCTCGGATGACCCGAGCCTATTGGTCTGGAGGGGAGGCTCGGGCTGCCACGCGTCTATATCTCGACCGTCCGATCAGGAGGATCGGACGGAGGCTGTACCACCTTCTTCCTCCGCGACCCACCGGAGTAGGCGGGGCTCCGGCGAGGTCGATAGAGCTCCGCCGCCTTCCACAGACACGCCTGATGATCGGAAAAGTTAGCTGGGGATGCTGCGAAGACGGTGGAACTCCGGCGATGCTCCAGGCGTGGTCAGAACTTGGAGTCGATGAAGCTTCGCCGGAGGAGAAGTTCGTGAAGATGCTCCGGTCTGATCTCCGGCCAATGAACCTGCAAATCGTTAAAGGCATAGCCGAAGCGTGTTGTGAGTGTAACGTGAGTGAAATGGAGTCCCAGGGAGGTGGTCGGAGCGGGGGACCAGGGCTCCTTCCCCGCCGGAGCAGAGGAGGAGGTGGCGGAAGGTGGACATGGTTGTGGAGAAGGGAAGGGTGAGTCGGAGGAGGTTGGCGAGGATGATGGCGTTGTTGCGAAGCTGATGAGCGGGTTAAATGGAGGATGAGTGAAGGGTAGATGGGGGGGAAAATTTGGAGAAAACAAGGGAAAAACACCTCGCCGGAGCGAGGTGTTGGTGGAGGCTGTGATCTATGCTGAGGCCTTCATCGGACCTCGGGGTCTTCGCCTCGACATGGTCGATCTTCCAGGAGGCTCGGTGGTGCCCGGAGGTCACCGTGACACGGCCACATCGGCCGTGGGTCGACACCGGACTCCAGCCATCGTTGCCTCGACGCCCCGCCCTCTCCGCTGTCACCGGAGGGGCGGGGGAGACTAGGCTGAAGCCCCGAAATGGTGGACAAGGCTAGACGGTGGCAGGGGAGGGGCTTAAATAGCAGAGGGTGACCGGCGGTTTCATGGTGAATCAGGGGGTTTCGAGGGGGGGTTTAATGGTGAAGGGGTTAATGGCTGTGCATGGTGGTTAACGCGCGAGGATGGCGGAAGAACGGGGAAGGTAATGGTGGCGTTACATCTAGGGGGGAAGGTCCAAGGAGCCTTCCAAAAATGGAAGGGGGCAGTGCGCGCGAGAGACTCGTAACGCCTGGGAACGGGGGTTTCGGAGGTGGAAGACGACCTCCTGACCGTTGGATCTAGCGATCCAACGGCTGAGGGTGAGGCGCGTGTGGAGGGTCGCGATCAGATCATTAGATCTGATCGGATGGCCGAGGGTCGAGCGCGAAGGAGCGGCCCAGATGGAAAGCTGGCGAGATCCAACGGCGAGGGTTTGAAGGAGGACGTGGCACAAGCAGAAGCGTTGGATTAAACTAGGATCGAAGGGCTATGGTTAAGGGGTGACGTGGCGCGAGGCAGGCTGTAGGATCGGGCAAGGATCCAACGGCCATAGATGAGGCGGGGTTGGGTGGCTTAGATCTGATCTGGGGATCAGATCTGACGGTTGTGAGCTAGGCGAGGCTGGATGGTGGAGATGGGGGTGGAGTTGGAAAGATCCAACGGCCCAGGAGGCCGCCGGGTGGCGTGAGGAGGAGCGGGCCACGTGGGCGGCCCAGAGGGCGCCACGTGGCCCAATCAGATTAATTCAAAAATAAATATAAAGAAAAATATAAAAGAAATAGTTAGAGGCTGAATCTGGAAAAAGTCAAAACATGAAAGTTGCTCGTCTCGATGAGATCTACAACTTTCATGTTGGTCAAAAAGCCAAAAGAGGTCATCTGTACAAAAGCTATTTTTGGGGGTATTTTTAAGGGGATAAAAACACCGATTTTGTGGTTTTGAGTTGTTTTTGTATTTTTTAGTGGTTTTAAGGGTCAGTGATTTATAGACAACTTATCTACCTAATTTTTAGGGGTTTTTGAGTTATAAAATAATTACAGAAAAATAAGGGCAATTAAATACACAATAATTAAGGGTTAAATATACACAATATAGTGTATGATAAAATCAAAGAATTAGAGATGATTTTTATTGGTTTGTTTAAGCAGGGATTTTAATAAGAAGTTTTTAGCATGATGAATACGAGATTCATCATGGAGGCCCTGAGGGGTGACGAAGGAAGTGGTTGGAGGCGTAAGGACGTATCTACGCTAGGTGTCATTTCTAATTTCCTTTTATCCAAAAGTTAACATCCATGTGGGACATGGATGGACGACAACTAAACCGAGGGGCACAGGATAAACGTGCAAGAATATGAGGACAGAATTGATGTTCCAAAAAGGAGGGACAAACTGAAATTGTAGAAGCTAATAGAGGCACGAATAGTAAAAATCCTAATTATAATGAGAACAACAAGTTTTGCATTTCGAAAAGGAGAAAAATAAAGGTTTGGTGCCAAACATAATGTCCATAACTCTCTAGGATTTTTTTGTACAACTCCCCCCTTTTCGTGCTGGAGGAGGAGGGGCGGAGGAGGAGATGGTTGAAAGAGGAGGAGGGTTTGTCGGGGGGCTCTTCTCTATCAGCATTTCTCCGTATTGCAACCACAAGGGAGCGTCTCGCTCCATAAAATCCTCCCATAAGAGAACTTCGTAGCAGCATATCTGGGCACCTAGTGAGCTGCACATGGATTTCATAAGAGCCTAGCCTTTTAGGAACGAAGAAGCATTAGGGACATCACCTTTGAGGGAGGGGATAGAGGAGGAGGAGGAGGCGGTGGGGGGGGGAGGAGGGAGGAAGAGTGGAAGGACGAAGAAGAAAATGACATTTCTACAATCGATTTTTTATTTAGTTTCCATTCTGTCATCAAAGTTACCATGGTATGGGGATGGATGTCAACTAACCCGAATAGCACAAGAGATCATTGTGGAAGAAGCTAAAGACAGGATTGATATTCCAAAACAAATGACTACATTATGTAAGGAGGTCACAAATGATAGAAAACCTCAGTTATAATGAGAACAACAACATTTGCATTTGGAAAAAAGATGAAAAAGAAAGGTTTGGGGCCTAACATAATATCTAATAGCACTCCAGGAAAATTTCGTATAATCCCCCCGCCTTTCAGACGTTCCTCGCCTGTGCGGGCTAGCTTAGCGTGCGACGTGGATGAATATACATATACAATTTATACCCCTATTTATTTTAAGACACAAATAACCTCAAAAAATATATAAAAAAATATTTATACACCTAAAATTAATTTATAAATATGTAAAACAATAGCATAAAATAATAAAATAAAATACACACAATAAAAATAAATAATCAAAATATAGATGAATATATCTATAAATAGACCCATAAAAATTAACTACTAATAAATAATCTCAAAAAAATAAATAAAAATCATAACAAAATACTACATAAAATAATAATATTTTTTATTTTATATTTAAAAATTAATAAAATCATTAATTATTTTTAAATAATTACTTTCAAATAAATATTCAGTTTTATCCTCTAACAGACTGCACGGTCCAATGGTATCTGCCTTTCTGCACAAATTCTATCCTCTCAGTCGGCTCAATCAGATGCGATCCAGGATCAACAACTTCTCCCGAAGTGCCCACAAGACCATTCATGAAGCACGGGAGAGATTTACATACATGCAGGAGAAGTGCCCCATCGTGAATTACCGAGGACCAGCTTGGTCCAACACTTCTTTGAGGGGTTGAATGTAGAGAGCCAAAGGATCGTCGATGCAGCCTGTGGGGGATCACATTTCAACAAGGATCAAGATGTGTCTGGCAGATTTTTGAAGAAATGGCTGAAGAAGAGGCCACCCTCTCTTCATCCCGTGTCTATTAGAAGCAACCACATATCCTCCAGAAGCAAGTACATATGGCAGCTTCTCGTGAGGCGGAGAGAGATGAGAGCTCCAATCTCAACATCATCGGGAGGTATCTCTTAAAGGTTGACATTATTGAAAAGCAATCACACGATCTTGAAAAGCTTTCTGTGATAAAGAAGAGGATGCAACACCTAGATAAGTTTGACCAGATCACCAAGCAGTTGGAGCTGCTGGTGAGCACCATCAGTTCAATCTAGTCGACGACACCATCTACAGAGATTCCATCTGAGAAGAAGGATGAGCTAGCACAACAGCAACAACCTCAACCGAGTTAGCAGCCACCGGCTGTGCAGCACGTATACTACGTGCATGCGCCCGATCATGGCCCGCCGCAGCAACAGATGGTAGTCTACCAGCCAGACTTCCTTCCATCCTCTGATCTAGCCTTCCCACCACCACCCTTGATTCAAGAAGTCAATGGTGTTTGGAGTAATGATGCACAGCTGGCATGTCCTATCGAGCATCCTCAGGACCAGCCACAAGCCAATAGGGCTTACCACCAACCTCAGGGTGGTCGTTTTGGGCAGTCCTCTCAACCCCCGCCTCAGTATCACCAGTCTCCGTTGTATCACAACCAATGGAGGCAGAATCCACAGTATGCCCAGCCGCAGTACCGCCCGTTATAGTCGTATCACCAGTACGTGGTTGTACCACATCAACAGTATCCTCCTCTCTCCTACCACCAATACCAGCTTCCTCTACCTCCTCAACCACATCAGCAGTCTCCCTCAGCTCCACAATAATCAGCCACGACATGGTTTGCATGTTGAACCTTCTGAGGCGAGTCCTACAAAGCCTACCCTTGATTGCTTGGCTCAACTTGTCAAAGGCCTAGCAGACATGACGAGAAAGCTCGACGACCGAACCACCACCAAAACGTCAATTCTGACGCAGGTAGAAGCAAACCCCAATAGCTTCAAAAGTTAAGAATAGGAGCGGTAGGACTTTACTTCCATCTGCTATAAGTTATGGGGAAAATAAACCTTTGATAGGTGAATCGTCATCTTCTGCATCATTCGCGCCGGCTACAGGGATGAGTGAGGAGGAAGAAGGAGGAGCCATGCCAGCTGCCATTCACCTCCATGACCATCAACAAAAACACCAAAAACTTTAAAAAGCTTAAAAAAATTAAAGATCATCCCCGCCAATCTAATCCAGGCCAGTCATCACTGAAGCGTCATCGTCTTCCCTCGCGCCACCATGTGGATTAGTGAAGGAAGGGGAGTCGTTCGATCAAGTGCATAAAGGGGTAATTTGCAAACCATGCCCCACTCTTTTTGTATTTATTAGTTACTCTTATAAATAAAATATGAATTTTAATATAAAATGGACATTTTGTATATAAGCCCCTACACTTAATTTATTTGCTTTTGGTCCAGTCCAGCTCAGCTCACGTGCAGTCCCACGTGAGCTGGGCAAATTGCACAGAAGTTCCTACAACGTTTTGTATTTATTTTT
Organism: Ottelia alismoides; assembly: GCA_037367405.1. Taxonomy (NCBI): domain Eukaryota; kingdom Viridiplantae; phylum Streptophyta; class Magnoliopsida; order Alismatales; family Hydrocharitaceae; genus Ottelia; species Ottelia alismoides. The sequence goes on along the minus strand of JAZKJV010003722.1, from coordinate 298,570 downwards.
AGTCCGCTAAATTTTAAAATACATTGTATATTTTTGGTTAAATTGCACAATGGCCTCTAGACTTTTATTTTATTTACACATATGCCCGTACCGACAATTGTATTTTTGTATACTTGTTGGATTTATTTAATATGTCCATTATGCTCCAAAAATCACGAAAAATAGGTGTAAGTTCTTGATTGCTTGAAGTTTCACATCATAATTTTTATTCGTAATTTTGGACCTTTTTGATATGTATTAAAAATCATTTTGAGCACAAACAGTCCATGTTTATCGTATAAAATGCCAAAAAATATCAAAATGTCTCAAAAAAATCCCCCAAAAAATATATGTTGCTTATTAATATTTTTAACTTTCAGACCAAAAATCCATAAAAAGTACAAAAGAAAGCTAGTAAAAATTGAAAAACCTTAAAAACCTTTATAAAAATTTATAAAATTTCTAAAAACCCAAGAATAGTATTTCCTATTTTATAATTTACTTTATATTATTAGATATATATTAAAATTGATTTGGAGAATTTTGGGCTCCATTTTTATTTTCAATTTCCATTTCAATTTCAATTATTTATTAAAACCTTGATTTAGGGTATTTTTGACTTTAAAATATATAAAAATTAGCAAAATTATTTTGAAAATCACAAAAATAGTAAAAATTTATTTAAAATCCAAAAAGATTTTATTTTCTTTATTTTATATATTACTATATATATGTATATTAGCTTACATTGTGTATATACTTTATACATAGCTTTATTATATATTTTAAAAAAAAGGAAATAAAATCTAAAAAACTAAAAAAGAAAATATAAAAACAGAAAATTAAAAAATCTAAATACAAAAATATAAAACAAAAAGAAAATAAAAAATCTATAACATGGAAAAGTAAAATAAATTACATGCTCGTGCATAATACTGTTTGGTTATAAGTAATTATAGGCTACCTTATTTGCTCTCTGTGGTTCGACCTCTACGTATTTGCTTGCTATACATCTAGTTGTAGAGAAAATAATAAATTTTAACTCACTCTTTGATATTCACTGCTTAATTTATATTCGTAGGTCTGATTGTTGATTGAGCGAGATTTATGGAGTGGTCAATACACCGACTGTGGTTTCGCCTTGTGAGTGGGCGACGGAGCTGGCCAATGGAACTCGGATCTTCAACCTCAGTCCTCTTCCTCCACACCAAAGTAGTCCCCGGCGTCCCTGTTGTCACCAGGAAGCTTCACAACACAAGGCTTGGGGATTTTGAGGGGTTAAGGGAGGTCAAATTTGAATGGAGGTTGGAGGGTTGGTTTTATACAAGGGAGACTTTGACCATTGCCAGCCCATTAACCAATGCTCCATTGATCAAGGAAAGATCACGACGTGAAACAACAATGATCGAGGAACAAAAGTGCAGAATGAATCGTTCCTTAAAAATACAAGAAACAATGGGAATAAAATCGAGGAAGATGGTGGTCAGTGAGTTCTGTCAGACCGAGGCGAGTAAGCGGCCCGTTGATGACGGAATAACGGACAATTGGCCCAGATTGGGTCACATCACCCGCAAGAAGACAAAAAATAAAATAAAAGAGAAAATTAATCTAAATAAAGTAGTAAATGATTTATTTAATTTTTGGATAAAACACGAAAATATTTATTATTTTATGTAGTATTTTATTATGGGTTTTTCTAAATTTTTATGACTTAATTTATTATAGGTTTCTTTTTACAAGTATAATTATAGGTATATTGACCTATGTTTTGAATATTTTATTTTTATTTTCTATTTTAACTTTTATTATTTTATATAATTATTTTGTATATTACTAACATATTTAAATATACACGAATACATTTTTACCAATTCTTTCTGAGTTTATTTGTACACTTAATTCATTATAAGTAGATATCATATAGCCATATAGGTATAAGTATGTATAATTCATCTATGCATTTTTGTATATATATTTATTTTCATTTATTTTTAATTGTTTTATTTTATTTTAATTATGTACATGAGTTATAGATGATATTTATAATATTATGAAAATGTAAAATAATGAAAAATATTAACATATAAATAAAAGAGGTTGGGGAGCTTGCACCAAGGTGCATGTAACCTTACATGCACCGCTGCCATAAACGCCCATTTTTTTGAAACAAAACCTTGGGGGATATACTTAGAACTATTAGTGGAATACGTGTTTCAAATTTCGTGTAAAACAGACGTTCCTAACATGTTCATCTAGACGGCTAAATTTCAGCAATTCTGAGACCGTTAAAATTTCACTATCTTGATGGATGGCTTATGAGTCTCGAATTAAGTTGAATTTTTAATGACAACATGGTGATATTTGGTGATCTAAATTCCACATGATTTCATTTCAAAAAAATAAAAAAATATGGGCGTTTATGGCATCGGTGCATGTAAGGTTACATGCACCTTGGTGCAAGCTCCCCAACCTCTAAATAAAATGACTATATAATAGAGGTCCAAAACCTAACCTTTGCATCTTAACTTCAAATTAAAATAAACTTCTTCATTAAATAACTAACAAAAAGGTATATACAATTAAAGATGATTTTAATGAATATTGAGTTCATATGGAGAAGATATGGGTTTAGGAAGTTTGGATTTTGGATTCTTATTCTAAGAGTAGAAAGTACACTATGTATTTTTTATATGAAATAAATTTTGTATTTTTATGTATTTTTATCTACAATTTTCATGTACAAAGTTTCTTGATTTGATGTATAAATGATAAAGAATAAAATAGATCCCAAGAATACATTGTTGGATAATTTTGAATTAGGGTTTCTTGTATTTATTGGCCCTTATCTCCCTCTGCTTTATTTTTATCGACCCAGTCATCATGATGCCTAGGTCTCAGGGTTTATGATCATTCAATACCAATGATATTTCATTTAATTTTCTTTTTCTTCTTTATTTTTTTTATTTTTTGACTCTAAATACAATATTTTATACATTATTTAGACAATAAACTATAGATATTATTTTATGCAAAATAATGCTATTTACATGCATTTGGCTAGGGTTTAAATACCAAAATGAAAGAATAACAATGATGAAACAAAGATTCAATAATGATCAAATCCTACAACCCTTCCTCCTCCTCTCCCTTCCGCCCCTCCCCCTCCTTTCCCTCCCCTATTTGTGATGATAAAGGATGCTTAACACTGATCGAACTCTAGGCTTAAATTAGAGAAGAATGGAGAGTTGGATTGAGAATGATAATGATGTTGATCCAAAAACAGGTGGAGAAGAAAAGTGGGTTTTGGGGAGGAGTGGAGAAAAAAGGATGAGAAAGGACATAGTTGAAGAAGGAAGAGCATGTCGGCAAAAAAGAATCACTTCCATGGCAACAACACTATTGAGAAATGAATAACTTTCCCAGCAACGATACCATTTGATGAGCATTGTCATTATCCTTTTAATTATGTTATTTTATTCATGTTAAATATTTTTCATTTTCATGTTGATTTTTTTAAGCGTGTAGATATTTCTTTCGTATTTACTTTTGTCTTTCGTACTTTTCTTTTATTTCATTGGACCACATGGCGCCCCCTGAGCCACCCATGTGTCCTGCCTCTCCTCTCACCACTTGCCTCACTCCTCAACCTTCGATCCATCTTGATGGATTGGATCTGGGCCCTTCGTTTGCAACCTTCACTCGGTCGTTGGATTGCATGATCCAACGGTTGAGCTGCATTGTCAACCCCATCGCTCCTCCCTTCACACACACTCCCTCATCAACACCTTATTGTCTCCCCATTTTCCCCACTTCTCAGTTCCACCTCTCGCCTAACCAACTGCTCGTCAGACTTCCCTCTCTTTTGAGATTTGGAAATGTCTAAAAATGACCCACGAGGGAACATCCAAGGAGAATGAATCTTGTTTCGAAACGCTACCGTTGGATTATGAAACCTTCAAGATGCATAAAAAAGTACCATTAAGGACATGAATATCAGGCTCACTACTATTATAAATCAACCAAGAAATGGGAAGAATCTTCCTTGCTGGAGAACTTCCAAGTAAGATCATCACTATCACTTCCAAGAAAGAAATGAGAGTACGAGCACATTTCTCACTCTATAAGAACATTTTAATTTCTATCTCATATTTTGTATTGTATATTTATTTTTGATATTGAGGTTAGTAGGATATTTACCAATATGCGATTGATTTGATTGCATAATTAACTTTTTGTGTAGTACGATCAGATTGCTTGCATAAGCAATTCAAGTTAGTGGAAGACCCATGTGGATCATGTTGAAAGCCCGATCGTTAGAAACATTGTCATCAAGTGATGTTGCCATAGACCTCCAACTGTAGTTGACAAGGAAGGACATCGAGAACCATGACACACAATTGTCGTTAATTCCACAGGCATCCTCATCTATGTCATCCGTCTGAAGACATCCAAACGCCATCGATATGTGGAGCGATATCTTCAAGACCGTTGAGCAAGCCCCAACCTTGAGCCATCCGATCCATAATCAAGCTGCATCTCCACCATTCAAGATCCCTTTGATATCAAACGCTGGACTCTCCGATCAGCATCAGGAGAGCACCACGTGGTGTCACGAGTACCTTGAGATCAACAAAAGAGGATCATCCCCATTGTTAGATCTGTAGGTTGGAGCATGCAACTCAAGTCACGTGATTTGGTTAATTTGTGAGAAGGCCCCTCTCATCCTCTTGGAATTACATTCAAGGCCTACGCGTTGGGCATGTATGTAAAGGATGACATATGGTTTCAGAGATTTTCACAAATACCCTTATGAAGATAAGTTTTGAGTGCTTTATTAATCATTTATTCTACACACATACCTATGAGAACATTGATTAATATTTAGTGCATACATTATCATAAAACTGTAAATTTTATATCTTTATAAAGGTTATTTGATGCTCATTGATTTAACATCTTTATTCAATCTAGAGTTTATTTGAATTAATTATTATACTTGGAGCATAATATTTTTTTTGAAATTGTCTCGTCATTTTAAAATTATCCTTGACTTAGAAAATTACACTAAAAGGTGTTGAAAGATGATTAAAAGAGAAAACTCATGATACATAAGAAATTGAATTCCAATGTCACATGCTCTCTAAGTAAATATTTTGTGAGTTTCTTAATTGAATATTCATTGTATCATACTGCAATATTTTTAGAAAATAAAAATACCTCTTTATGTATAATAGATTGATCTATCGTTGAGAATTTTCTATGATTTTCTCCGAGATCATTTAGTTAGCTTAAAAATTCATTACATGTGAAACATGAAATGTTCACTCTTGCATTTTTTATTTCAACCATATTTATCTAAGAAAATTCTATAGACATTTGAGTAACTTCATTTTATCACATACCCACCAGATTTTTAGCTTGTGAAATATTGCATTTTTATTCTTTGAATTGAAAAGGATCAAAAGTATTCATCGTCGTATATTTAATTCACATTGCATTGAAAAATTCCAAAAAATGTGTACTTTATTGCATATAGTTAAAGGGAAAATTGGATTTGATTTTTGAGCATGTTGTTTGATATTAAAACAATTGTTGGAAAAAGTTGTGAAAGTCCCTTGAAAATTGAATTCATCATTGCATTTCATTCTCATTTCTTTTCAAAAAAAACTAAAAATTTAAAACTAAAAATTAAAAACTAAAAAAATAGAAACTAAAAAAATTAAAATAATAATTTTGGAAAATCTAATCACTACATTTCTAAAGTGTGAATAAACACATATTTTTACCTACTTGAATTCGATCTTGAGATTGTCCACGTAAAGTATACATTTGACAAGTTAGAACTAATTGTAAACATTTTCAAGTGATTTCTGACGACACACTCTTTATCTAATACTATAACGAATAAAATGACATAATTAAAAGGATAACATTTGCGCTCATCAAATGGTGTCGTTGTCTGAAAAGTTATTCATTTCTCAAATAGAATTATTGCCAAAAAAGTGAATCATTTTTGACGACACGCTCTTTCTTCTTCACCTATGTCCTTTCTCATCTTTTTTTATTCACTCCTCCCCAAACCCACTTTTCTTCTCCATTTGCTTTTGGATCACCATCATCATCATTCTCAATGCAGCTCTCTATTCCCGTTCTAGTTTGAGCCTAGATCTTGATCCATATTAAGCATCTTTTATCATCACAGACAACGAAGGGAGTGGAGAGGGAGGAAGAAGGGAGAGGAGGAGGAATTGGTTGTAGGATTTTATCGTAAGGGTGAGCTTTGGGATTTGAACAACAATCAGAATGCGAGCTCCATGTATATGTACGGTTCTTGTACTGCGGATTCTAGTTCGTTTAATTTCAGGAGAGGTACAAAGGAGCATTGCGATGAAGATCCTCATGTTGTTTTCTTCTCTGTTTCAACACCTCAACGATGGAGGAGTAGTGGATATGGATTGTCGGAGTGTTGTTGTATCCCCAGAGTGCCCCCAAGACCTGCTACGAGAACCATGATGAACCGAAGCTCTTATTGTGATTCTTTGATGATTCGAGTTGTGGAGGATGAAGATTCCGATTGATGAAGCTTTGTTCTGATCGATGGAAGGGGGAGGTCGAGGCCATGAGGGGTGATGAAGGAAGTGGTTGGAGGCGTAAGGATGCATATACGCTAGGTATTGTTTCTAATTTCCTTTTGTTCAAAAGTTAACATCCATTTGGGACATGAATTGACGACAACTAAATCGAGGGACACATGTGATAAAGGTGCAAGAAGATGGGGGCAGAATTGATATTCCAAAAATGGGCAGGCAAACTGAAATTGTAGAAGATAAGAGAGGCACAAATGATAAAATCCTAATTATAATGGGAACAACAAGTTTTTCATTTCGAAAAGGATGAAAAAGAAAGGTTTGAAGCCAAACATAACATCCATAGCTCTCCATGAAATTTTTGTACAATCCCCCCAGGGGCGGATGAGGTAGAGGTTGGAAGAGGAAGAGGGTTGTCGGGGGCTCTTCCTTATCAACATTTCTCCTTATCACAACCACAAGGGAGTTTCTGGGCTGTATAGAATCCTCCCATAAGAGCATTGATGAATATGATTCATCACTCTAAGAAGATAAAAATAGAGCTTCGTCCCGAGAAAGTAGGTCCATTCAACCGTTAATATCGTAAAATTAACTTCCATGCACCTGTTGAATCGGATTTTGTAGAGTTCGTGTCGATTCACAAGGCGAATCAACAGTCGCTGATTTGACCTTCAACGAAATTCGAAATTCAAACAACAATTAACCCACATTAATCAAATAAAACAATCAAAGTGAATGTGCGGAGTTAAATTTTATTATAACTCTACAACAAAGATGTGTATAGGTGCAAGTATGTGTAGAGGTCGAACACAGGGAGCAGACAGGTAGAACGAGGCAAAATGCTCAAAATGTGAATGTGATGTATTTGTCTATTTATGCTATGTTTTTGTGGGTTTTTAATTTTCATATTTTTATTTAATTTTTTAATTTTATATTTTTATATTTTGATTTTTAATTTTCTGATTTTATATTTTATTTTTATATTTTATATTTTTTTATTTTCTTTTTCTTGTAAAAGGAATATATGTACAAAATAAGAAAGAGAGGAATAAGAATTTATAAAAATAGGTAAAAATACTAAAAAATCAGGAAATAAAATGTTTTTGGGCTTTTTATAATTTTCTAATGTTTTTGTGATTTTTCTAGATTTTTTCCTAATTTTTTTGGTATTTTCAAAGTCAAAAATACTGAAAATAGTAGATAAAATAAAAGTCTGAAATTAAAATGGAGAAATAAAATAGAAAACAGTAATAAAAATTCTCCAAATTAATTTTAAATAAAAGATAATAAAATAAGGAAAATTCAGAGACAAAAATTAGATTTTTAGGATTTTTCTAGAGTTTTTAAGATTTTTATAAAGATTTTTGGGGTTCTCTAATTTTTAGGAGTTTTGTTTTATATATTTTGGTGATTTTTGTATAAAGTTAGAAGACACTAAAAGACACAAGATATATTTTTTTGGAAATTTTCTGAGGTGTTTTTATAATTTTTATGGATTTTATAATGCAAACAGTGCTGAAAATGCATGTTTTTGAATTTTTATAAATATGAAAATGCAATAAAAATATAAAATAAAAATATGACATGAAAGAGTGATGCAACAAGAGCCTATGATAATTTTTGTGGATTTTTTAGCACTTTAGAGATGCATGCAATAAATGCTCGAAACATAATGAAAAATCAATCTGGCAGGGACATAAAAGTAAATATCCAGAATCTCAGGGGACTCAGCACAATTTTCCATAAAAAATATAATGCAATAACAAACTTTCTGGACTAATTAGAAACAACCAAAACCGCAAGGTGAATTTTGCAAAAACGCCAAGCCCACGTGTGTTGTCACGCGCACCTAGCGGGGCCTTACTTTGCAATTATCAGAAACTTAGGGGGCTTAAATGCAAAAATACTAGAAATATATAACTGTAATTAAAAGTTTGTGGATCAAAATGCAATACCCAAACAAACGAGCCTACCACCCCACCTGCGCCTCACGCGCGTGCGGAAAAGATTGCATCCATGCCCTTGCACGTTTGTAGAATCGCAAAAGAGTCCTGCATCACATGTCTTGCGTGTGACATACGGGCAAAATTGCAAACATACCCTTGTAACTTCCAGATATTACAAAAAGACCCTCGTCAAGGTAAATTGCAGAACGACCAGGCATCTATCAAAAAATACAATCAAGTCCCTCAAGAAGGTCTAATTTGCAAGATTTTGTTTATTTTTATTATTTAGTCTTTGAAACTTCAATTATCCATATCTTGAATATTTGTCATCGGATTTTTATATTTTTAGTGTTGTTTTAAACCACATTTAATTCTTTATCATCTATAACATTGAGAAATTCATTTCGAAACATTTTCGATCATCAATTAAATTATCTGAATTCTTCTTCTGAAACTTAATTGTCTGAACTATTTGGAGATCAATTCTAAATTCTCTTATTATCTCCCCGAGTTCGACCTTGGGAATTACCCAAGTACAATAAATAATCTTGAGCATATTAAGACTTGATTCTTTATATCATTTCTCGGTGCAATCATTTTTGACGGATCTTAGATTGCCTGACTACAACAACTTCGATCGATTAATTTTCATTAATTGAAAGGACAACTCTCCGATTCGTCAAGCATTTCGAAGCAACATGTCAGGGCTCCCAAGAATGCTCCCATAAGGGCACCTCGAAGAAACATTAGCAGTGCCAGGAGGAGCCTTGACTCCAAGCTCCGTAGCTCCCCCTTCGACAGCTCCAAAATCCCTTCTCCAGCAGAAGGTCTTCGGAGGCCTCGCCTAGTGAGAATCAAACCCTTGACCATCGACCATTCCTCTCTTCGCACCCAACGAGCTGCACATGGATTTCATAAGAGCCTAGCCTCTGTAGGAACGAAGAAGCATTAGGAACATCACCTTTGAGGGAGGGGACATAGAAGGAGGAGGTGGTGGGGGAGGAGGAAGGAGGAAGAGTGGAAGGATGAAGAAGAAAATGACATTTCTACAATCGATTTTTTATTTAGTTACCATTGTATCCTCAAAGTTATCATGGTATGGGGATGGATGTCAACTAACACAAAGAGCACAGAAGACCTTGTGGAAGAAGCTAAAGACAGAATTGATATTCCAAAACAAATGACTACAATATGTAAGGAGGGCACAAATGATAGAAAACCTCAGTTATAACGAGAACAACATAGTTATAATGAGAACAACAACGTTTGCATTTGGAAAAAAAGACGAAAAAGAAAGGTTTGGGGCCTAACATAATATCTAATAGCACTCCAGGGAAATTTCGTATAATCCCCCCAAACTTTCAGACGTTCCTCGCCTGTGCGGGCCAGCTAAGCGTGCCACGTGGATGGATCCTGACCGCTCTACCCACCATCGAAGATCAACGTTCCACGTTGGCGATCCTCCCCCGCACTCGTCGACCAATCAAAACGCGCCTCACCGTCTCCTATATAAGCACAGCCACGCGCCGTTCTCCCTCTCATCTCACCCCCGTCCGCAAATCCCCAAAAGCGTACACTAACATCTTCCCAACGTTAGAAGCCATCAGCAATGGCGCCAAAGGCCGAGAAGAAGCCCGCGGAGAAGAAGGTCGCGGAGGCGGAGAAGAAGCCCGTGGAAGCAGAGAAGAAGCCCGTGGAGAAGAAGCCTAAGGCGGAGAAGCGCGCGGCGAAGTCAGAGGGTGGCGGGTCGGAGAAGACGAAGAAGAAGAAGGCAAAGAGGAGCGTGGAGTCGTACAAGACGTACCTGTTCAAGGTGCTAAAGCAGGTGCACCCGGACATCGGCATCTCCTCCAAGGCCATGGGCATCATGAACAGCTTCACCAACGACCTCTTCGAGAAGCTCGCCCAGGAGTCCTCCAAGCTCGCCCGCTACAACAAGAAGCACACCCTCTCCTCCAGGGAGATCCAGACCGCCGTCCGCTTGGTCCTCCCCGGCGAGCTCGCCAAGCACGCCGTCTCCGAGGGCACCAAGGCCGTCACCAAGTTCACCAGCTCTTAGAGCCCTCCCCCAGGATCCCGTTTTGCGATGGCTTTCCATGTGGTTTTTTTTGACTTGGGCAACCTGTTTCATACGTTGGATGCAATGTAGAGAGCCTGTTCTAAGAATGACTGCTGATTTCTGGATATTTTGCACCCCCTTTGATTAGTATGGTGTCCTCCGTTCTGAAAAAGAATGCAATAGATATTTCATATTTAAATTATCTCATCTGTGATCACAGCTGCTTGTTGTAGTGTTTTGGTTTCTATCTCTTCTGCACCTTGTGGGTTCTGGGCTTGTTTCTGGATCAAAGTAATCTTGTTTATGTAGGATGGTTCAAATGAATGCGGTTATGTAGAGCATTAAAAAGTTTATGTTGAAGGAGATACATGACACTCTGAAATGTATATGCTGTCACCTATAAATTGGATGAGGGGACGGTAGAAAATCGACATTGAGGTCGTAGCAATGTTGAGACGATACGCACTAATCAAAACTCGCACATAATCCACACCATCCTAAAAATGACAGCGCGCAGAGATCGTAAACTGAGCATCCTGGAAAGGTTTTTTTATTTTCGATTTAATATAAAACATTAAAATATGCACCAGCCGGGAATCGAACCCGGGTCTGTACCGTGGCAGGGTACTATTCTACCACTAGACCACTGGTGCTTTGGTGTTCTATGCATATATATCTTTAAAACTGAATCACTGTGAGGAAAAAGCAAAGGAGCGCGATGCTGCTTGATAGAAAAAGCGAAAAGCATGTCAAACTGCTTGGAATTTCCTCGAAACGTGAAGGGGTGCATCACTATGGAGAAGCTATAAATGAGTGAAATCATACACAAGAAAACAGAGAAACAAGGCAATGTGTTACAATGTTTGTTTGCTTGCCGACCAAACAAGAAGCAGGAAATCATAGATAAATCACATGAATTATTTACATTGGTCCAGTAGAAAACCAACCAGCACTCCTTTACTTTTCATCTAAATCTGCAACCGACTCTATTATCAGGGGACTCAGAACTGGCGTGAGAGCATATTCGCGTAAACAGATCTTGGCCTATGGACTTTTAGGATCTGATTAGTATCCGTTTACGTTACTCATATATATATGTATTTTAAGGTTAAGGCATTAGCCAGACTGAGTCTAACTAGGCTAGTTCGGGCGTGGGAGAGTCTCATTTGAAGAGAGCACCGGAACCCAGGGTTTTGTACATGTACTCCAGCTTTTTCATCATAATTGAACTTCTCACCGGAACCAACTCAATTGCCGAGGGCACCAACTCAAACATAATCCTCTGCTTTTACAGTCACCATTGACTGGATTTGCAACTAAACATACAAGTCTGGTTATCTTTTGTTGCCAACAGATCATCAAGCATACATTAAACATTAATCATCCGGATTAAAATGAATCAATTTAATAGCATTATATATTAGCAAACCGTTAATCAACAATTCACGATCCCATTACAAAATGTAAACAAGGACCGATTCAATATAACAAATTAGGGTAAGAACGTATAAGAGCAAAAGATTAAACCGGACACGACAAACAAAACAGTAAATAGATCAGAGAAGAGGTTACTGAAGCACGCATGAAAGACTATCTTTAGAAATGAATAACATAAACGACTAAGGTGCACATGTTAGAAAATACCAGTCTAAACATATAAATAAGAGCATAGTGGCAGTAACGCATTGAACTGAGCAAAATGTGCTTTCAACCTCAATCACAAAAATAATGTCGTCTAAATTACAAGTTAAAGCAAAAAAGATACATCTATGAAAGGGATTCAACACAAACCAGGTCCTCCACCAGCATCAACTTGGATCGACTTACGCAACCTATTAATGCTTACAAGTAACAAAAAAGGCATTCGGATCATGAAGATGGAAGCACACAGGTCGTATATCTATACAGGATCTTGTCTCTCCAAAACAAAAGTTGCATCTCATCAGGGACACCAGATCATACATAAGAAGACGGAAGCCTCCTGCTTCTTGGTCCATAAATCTGCGCGTTCATCCCTGGGAGCTGTATGAAACTTGCCCTTCATTCTAAAAGAGCCAGAAGATTGAATAAATAATGATCCAAGATCACATTAAGAATCTGTTTTCCCGTCATTTAGTTCTTGAAAGAATGCCTTCGATGACTCGTATGCAGACCAACAAATAGCAGCAGCCGGAGCATGAAACAGCATTCTGGGTTTCCAGCCTCGCACCAGGCCAGTATAACCATCCCTTTTCACAATGATTTTAATTACTTCCCCTATCGAGGTGCTTGAAAATCTGTCACAGCCACACACGCCCTGCACCACATCCCAAATTGAGGAAGAATGAGCGGAAGTAGTTAAAATGCAACCACCAGATAAAACTATAGAACTTAACTGTCAATTTCAAAGTCAGTTGATAAAGAGGATAGCCCAGTGCACATACTCCTCCATCCTTGCAACATTTGGAAGAGGATACATACATTTCAGATTTATGATATGCAATACGACTTTTTACTTTTTTTTGCACAATAGTTTGTTTCCATAGCCCGTACCAGAGACCTCTGGTCACACAACTTTGTCAAGTTGTGTCAAAGCTGCTCTACTCAAAATTAAGTTAATAAAAATACATAAATTTACAGACAGCCCAACTGTTTGGATATAGCAAAAAGGAAACTACATTGCAGACACTGTATTGTAAACTCTTCCAGCCTTTTTGTCACGCCATATTTTCAAAAGTCATTGAGGGCATCTAAATCATGAGCAATAAATTTCTTATTGCAAATATCGAGATCACCACAAATCGATCTATTTCCCCTGGTTAACTTGGTATCCGTGTCTTAATTTATTTTTTGAAAAAAAATCTTATTTTATTTAATGTCTAACCCTGAATGGTTACAATTGTTTGAAGCCCTTCATGAATCACCTTTTACATGTCTCAAAGCAAAATTCTACACAATTTCTTTATCCACGGCTTCTGAGTTCAAAAAGTTCACGGGAAGTTTTTTTTGAAAGAAAAAAAGGTCCACCGTATAGGTGTGTGCTCAAAAACTTCACCATTTCTAACCAAAAAGTATAATATGTACAATATAATTTCGAACTACAGACTCCGGCTCTGATCTAGTGTCTTAGCATGCACCATTTTCCCTATAGAAATGACCCTGTCAAAAAATCACCCCATTTCTAGCCAACCATAAGGCCCAAATCATTAGATTCATTGCCACACACCCAATTTCTCTTTCGCCATGCCATTCCAGTCTGTCCAATGGAGCTCTAGAACCCATAGACAATGTCAGTACAAAATTACAAATAACCTGACTCCCAAAGAGATTCCAGACCTCCACGGAACTCTCACAACCAAAGAAAATATGGTCTGTATCCTCCATGCTCACCAAACACCAGGGACACGTCGGGTCAGATGTCGGCACGAAACGCGAAAATCTGTCCTTGGTCAGCAATCTTCCTCTATTGAATAGCCAAAGAGATAACTTCACACAAGCTGGAACCTTCCATTTCCATATTCCCAACAGAGAAAGATCCGTCACACCAGGTTCAGTAGTCACGACCGTCAGTGGGCACAACCATACTCTTAAGCTCCTCAAGTAAAATCAAGAGCTCCTCCAACCGTTGATCCGAAAGCTCCGAGCTATACTGCAGAAAGAAAGAGCTCCGCCCTCGCTCCAATCATCAACCCATAGTCGAAAACCATCGTTGTCCCCAACACTGGTCTCAACAACGACTGGATCTCCTGCGCCACGCTGTGTATGCCTCTCAAGAAGTACAAAGGTGAGAGGCCAAGATCCCCGGGACCATGGAAAGAGAGATCATGTCCATATATTCTCCGAATCAAGCCGCAAACTAGGCTGTCATAGTCGCCCCAGAAGTGGGCGACCCACTTGCTCAATAGTATCAATAGCAAACTGCGGACTCCAAGGCCACCATCCTCCTTTGAGCACGACACCAACTTCCAATCCACCAATGGGAACCCATGTGATTGCCCAGATGACGATCATAACCACCTCATGATGGACACAAGCTTCTTCCTCACCCCCACATGCATCAAACGAGAAGACAAGAAGAAACTCAGAATAGCGGAAAGAACCGACCGTAGGAACACCAATCTACCACGCCTGGATAGGCAGACAGACTTCCATCCATCCAAACTTTGCTCCAGCTTCTCAATCATAGGTAGCAACTCAACGATACACATCCTCCCAGCCACCGACACACCAAGATATCATAGCGGAAGATCCTTGTGCAGCCACCACAACAAGCCATCACACAAAGCAATCTCCGCATCCGCCAATCCAAAAAGGAACAAACTTCGACTCGTGTATGTTAAGCCCCAATCCTGACACATCATCAAACATGTCCAGAACCATAGACATCCCCCTGCAACTATCAACACCACCCTCCATAAAGAGAATCGTATCATCCATGTACTGAAGGACGGGTACAGAGAAATCCTCCCTTGTGTAGCCGTTGCAAAATCCCTATGAGACATCGCGATCAACCATGACCATCAAGGCATCGGCCGCAAGAACAAATAGAAGAATTGCCAATGGAAAACCCTGTCGGACCACACGCTGTGGCTGGAAGTACCCCCTGGATGCCCATTCACCAGGACCACACATGAAGTGGTCGTGACACATCTCTTCATCCATGAAATCCATCTGTCCGAAAAACCATGCAAGTGCAGATAGGCCCGTAGAAAGCGACAATCGACACAATCATAAGCCTCGAGAAGTTCACCTTCCATAGGACACTTTTTTGTTTTACTCTGCCGTCAGCCTGCCACGAGCTCAGAGGTTGTAACCATACTGTCCACGAGATGCATGCTAGGTAAGAAGGTACTCTGAGCTGGCGAGATGATCTTGTTCAGTACTCTCCTAAACCTATTGGCTAATAGCTTTGACATAATTAGATAAACGGTATTGGATAGCGCAATTGGTGTGTAATCTTCGGTTCTTGTTGAAGTAAGAAGATAGATCAGTCGATCTGGTCAAAACCATAATTCCCCTTAGCGAATTTCGCCATCATCTCCACATCAACCAAATCCCAAATTTCTTGAAAAAGAAAACAGAAAAACCATTCGGCACAGGGGAACCATCCGAATTCGGGCCAAAGACAACCTCACGAACCTCCTACAAATTAAAAGGCCTCGTCAACTCCTCTACATAGAGTCAGAGATATCTTTGACCCCCACCCCCAACCACCATGAACCACAGTAAGGAAGTTGCCCGCTCATTTCCTTGAAATAATCTGTCATGACTCAGGCGACCTCCCCCTCCCCTCGAAAGACATCTCCCCCTACCTCTACTGAGCAAATCATATTTCTCCTCCTACGGTTAGCCATCATATGGAAGAATCTTGTATTCGTATCACCTTTCTTACACCACTTCTGCCGCGACCAAGGAAGGCTGTATCAATATCGACATCGTTTCAGTCCGCCAGGAAATGGATATATCGTTGATATATCGACGATATCGGTGGAAATGTCGGAAATGGCTCAAAAAATCCATTTTTTATCGTTTTTTCAGAAATTAAGATCATCCAAGATATTAAAACAACAACTAACTTACAAATACACACTTATTTCACACATATCGGTCATTTATAGCTCATATATCGCACATATCGGTCATATCGAACATATCGCTGTTAATGTTTATTCCTGACCTATAGATATTGGAAATAGATTCCATTCAACTTCTTATAACATTAAATACCTTACAAATATACACTTAGATGACACATATAGATCATTTATGAAGACTATGATCCTTATATTGCACATCTCGGTCATATCGAACATATCGTTGGTACTGTTAGTTGTTGTTGACCTATATATATTGAAAATGGATTTCATCAAAATTCTTAGATCACTAAATAACTTACAGATATACTCTTAGATCACACATATCGGTCATCTGTGAAGCTTATATCGCATATATCAATCATTTCAAACATATCGATAATAATGTTGATTCTTGACTTATAGATATTTTTTTGAAGAATTGACTTATACATATTAGTAATGGATTTCATTCAAGTCTTATAACATGAAATAACTTGCAAATATGCTCCAAGTTGAAGAACCATTGTATGCACCCTCCTGTCGCACCATACCCTACCAGTACGGGGGTCTCGCTGCCCGATCAGCGAGCCTGGGGGGGCACAGGTTGGCCCCCCCTTGCGGGGGTGCGGGGACAACGCCCCTGACCCGAAACAAAAAATATATAAACCATTGTGTGTTTTTAATACTAGGTATAGCTAGATATGTGTTTTAATACTGGGTGTAGCTAGATAAGTAGTGGAATCAATCTTGCATGAATAATAACATTGATATATAGAGATATCGATGAAATATTGGCGATATCGGTCGATATCCAGGATTTTTTGTACTAAATCCAATCATTTTTGATCGATATGAGCCAATATGGCGATATATCGACGATACCCCTGTAAAAGGATATACTGGGTGATTTCGATACCCCTTCCCTGTCGAAACCGATATATCGGCGATATATCGACGATATATCGCCGATACAGCCTTCTATGGCCGCGACCTCTACCTCCACTCATATTCCCTCTTCCTGTCCTCCTCAAGAATCTTCTGCACAACACTGTGACTGGACAACTCCTCAACATCCAGCTCCCTGTCATCTTCCTCCCATCTAGTATAGGTAGAGGTCACGTAGCCACAAAATCTAGTCTCATTGACTCATCCTGTGCCTGATTTCTCCTCAGTTCCGCTCTTTACGAGAGTCCCTCCAAAACTTGAATTTGTATTGCAACACAACAAGCTTCAAGGCAAAATGAACTGCAATCGATCCTCTACCTCCAGCTCTAACCAGAAGGTGTACACCATGTCACGAAAATCATCCTCTAGCAACCAACATTGCTCAAACCACAAGTACGGTGATCAACCTCTACCACTGCAAGAATCGAGGCACAGAGGCACGTGGTCCGATCGGGATCTAAGAGAAGAGAATTGACAATAGCCAACCTAAACATTTCCAAGGCCTTAATGGACAGAAGGAAATGATTAATGCGCGACAGAGACGACGAGCTTCTCTAAGTATAGAAGCAGTTTGTCGCTACCAGAACCTCCAAGGCCAACTCCTCCACAACCTGTGTAAGAAGTCCATACCTAGGGTCTTGCGCACCTCTCCCACCCAACCTATCCTCCGTAAAAAGAGTGACATTAAAGTCACCACCCACCAGCCAAGCCACCTCCTGAAATTTGTGCCTAATCTCCCGCAACTCCTCCCATAATGCCACATTAGTGGATGCCCACCACACCATACACAAAAGTAACCATGAAGCACAAACGATCTGCCTTGCTTACTAGGGAAATCAAAACCGAATGGACCATGATCAACTCATCAACGAGATCGAAAAGACCTCCGTTCCATATAACCACAATCCAACACTTCCAATCGCCAAACATAACCTGAAATCTGTTGGATGGGGGCCCGATGTGGAGCTCCATCTTACAGACTCCGATGTTTCAATCTTGGATTCCGCCAGACAAGCTACGTCGATCTTCCATGTAGCTAGCATGAAACCTACCGCCCACCGCTTCTCTAGTTGACAAAGGCCCTGCACACTCCAAGATAAGAGCTTCATTGGGCAACTGAGGGGGTAACCCCAGCTATTTGCACCCCTACTCTCTCAGCTATCGCTAGTTCAAATCCCCTTTCAGTAACAGTCCCCCTCTTCTCTAAGGTCAAAGGATCAACCATAACTACATTCTATTGTCCTTCACTGCTGGTTAACACACTATAAGACATATCGTAAGCTTTAACGCCTTCCCGAGTCAAGACAAGCCCCTCATCCGAGCCTCCGCTTGCAGCAACCACAACTTCACCAGCCTTGCCTTCATGCTCACGTTCGAGCATTCTCGTATCCCAATCCAACTTATTTGCTCGACGATGCTTTCGAGAGAACAACAAAAGATTCTTCGAACCATCGGAGCCAAGACCATCAAGTGTTGACCCATCTGAGGGTTCCCTCGACATGAAGCTGTTGTTGCAACCAATCCTTAGCTTTGCACGACATGACAAAGCCGCCAGTTGCCTCGGATGCGCGAGCAGCAACATTACATCCATCCATCATTTGGGGCGAACACTTTCGTGCATTCCCCCTCTCTACACAATAAAAGAAACTCTGATGGAAACCATGATCCACATTATCATAAGCATTGGAGAAGTCTATCTTCCAAAGCAAGTTAGACACCCACCTCCTCTAATCTACCACCATCTCCAATGCCATCACGATCTTATGATTCTTATCCACCATCAACCTACCAAATAGCGATGTCGTATGTTGTGGATTAATCACTTCATTAAATGCCAGGTACAACATATTAGCAAGGATTTTGCCACGATTAGGTAAATAACATTTGAAAGGACAATGGGCTTGAAATCCCCGATCCTCGAGCCACCTCTTTCCTACGCAATAAAAAGATCACTGTCCTATCCAATCCATCAAAACCCGTACAATGTTTCTGTATCTCATCTAATAACTTTAAACATCTGAATTGGCAACGCCCAATAAATCCTAAATGAAAAAGACAAGAAAACAGCCTAAGACATCTCATCTAATAACTTTAAACATCTGAATTTGCAATGCCCAATAAATCCTAAATGAAAAAGACAAGAAAACAGCCTAAGACCTGACAAGTGCACATTTTAAATAAGTTTTAAGGAGGTTCTTAGGTGAATAAATTTGTGATGGTCACCCTCACTTAAGATTACTTCTTAGGTTTACAAAGATTAAACCAATTAAGAGTTGCTAAGCTTTTTTATGTCATTTCTTTATGTTTTTAGGGACGAAAAATTTCTCAGGTCTGAGGGTGTGATGATATGACGAGCTAGTCTCACTCATCATGATAACAAGCCTAAATCAAGTAAAATGCAAGCTTAGCCCGCATACATATGTACGTGCTTGAGCACTTATGCATGTAAACTTTCCTCTGGTAGATTGCAAAATACAAACAAAAAAAGACATTATATAAAGACAAAATGCAAAGGTATATGTAGCACACTAGTACTTATAACATAAAAAGCCATTCAAAAGCAACGAAGTATACTATTTTACCTCATATACCAAGATTGACCCTCTGCATTCAGCTAGATAATTATTGACCACACATCTTGCTTAATAAAAGCAATTAATCAAATTATTTATCTGATTGGTACACCGTTGGCATCCCTCCATAACCACTTCTGATGAAGATCCAATTGTGTCAACTGTCTAAAGAAACTGACATCAATCCCCCTCCCACCGAGCTAAGAGCTGAAGATCTCAACTGAGCGTACCGAGTTCTTTCTCTGTGATCGCCCACAAACGAGTGCAAAAAGGTTGTGTGCCATTTGGGGGGGGGGGGGGGGGATGGGGCGAATCGGTCATTGTAAACTAGACATTTTTATAGAAAAGAACCTGACTTGATATTGTTAGAAAAAAGGAATCGAAAGTAACTTGATAGAAGTCAAATAATTCAAAGCAGTGTGAGAAAGGATACCATTTCACAGCAACTACTATATACATCTGGGAGATTTATTGACAAGGCAAGATGACACACTAGTCGCTATCAATTGTTTCTTAGATGGATATTCTGATATACCAACTGGATATTAACTCTATATATCGCGAGAAGACAACTTTTACTTGATCCTTTGAAACTTTTGCATTTAGGTGCATGCCCTTTGGACTATGCAACTCTTTCGTGACGTTCGAAAGGTATGCGAGAGTAATTTTGCAGACATGGTAGGAGATTTCATGGAGCAATATGGATAGTTTTTCGATCTTTAAACATGATTTTGTCTCCTTTCAGGATCTTTAATCCGAGTCTTGAAAAGTGCATTGAGGACAACATGGTATTGTTGTGGGAGAAGAGTCGCTTCAAGGTAACTCACTTTCTTATCACTTTGTCAAAGGGTTGACTGCATCATGGACCATTGCCCTTCTCAGATCATGTTGCTACAAATCATTCTTTTAAAGGTATGACATTTTCTCAGAATGCGACAAACCCCAACTACTCCACCTCATGGCTCCTCTAAACCTCCTTCATCATCTCCTTGAATTCATCTTTAAATATCCAAGCCCTGTCAAACTCGAAATAAGATGAGACAAATAATGTATGTCGTAAAAAAAGACCTAGTAATGCCCCCATTATGAAGATAAACGTTTGTTGCAGCATTTGATGATAACAGGAATCAATCTAGCCACAATCTCAAGGAAAACTTTATTAATACACCTACAATTATACACATCAAAACTCTAGCAATAGCTCCCAAACAAGGGTCCAAAATTTCAATAACCCTTGATTTTGCCCTCTTGAGTTACCATGTCAGTCCTCGACTAAAAGGGTGACCTTAAAGTTCCCACCAACCACCCAAGGAGAATGTGGAAACTTACTTCTCACCTCCCTTAACTTCATCTGCATCTCCCCATGAAAAGCCACTCTAGTCGATCCGTACACACCATTGCCACGAAATGAAAGTCATTTCCTTCTTCTTATCAAGATAAATATGATTTTGCTCTTCATCCACATGCCCATAAACCCAAAAGCTATACTTCCAACCAACAAGCAATCCACCGGATCTCCCATATGAGGGCTCCGCTCTGAATCTGTCAACCTGGTTTTCTTCACATCACCCTAGAGACTCGTGCTTCACCAATGTCTCTACCAAAAGACCATATTATGACGTCCACTTATTAACATAATGCCCCATTGTCACCCTGCTCTTGAAGTTTCACAAGCCCCCACATATTCAACAAAAGGACTTTCAACATCACAAATAATCACGAACCCTAGCTCTATGTGCATACACATGCTCTGCGATAGCCTGCCAAGCAGTCACTCCTCTGGGGGATCCTCCTCCATCCTTGTACTCAACAACTTCACTTTCACCTCCTAAGCTCCATATCTTCTTTCATCAACCCCCTCCTACACACGACAACCATTTCCCCTTCTCCCTGAGCAAAAAGTCCCCCCAACACAAAATCCATGAGATCGTTCTGCCCAACCACCACCCATTTTCACAAGATACCTCTTGTACACAACCCTCTAAGCACCCAAAGACCATTCACTACTCCCTAGTCAATCTGATCGGAACAACCATCTTGAAGCCATTTCCCTGGTCGTGAGAACTCTCAACCCTCACCACCTTCAATAGATCCAATGTGGCATTCAGACCACATCATGGAATCACCCCAATTGCTCCACTTAAGGCCTTGAACCTTTAATGCAGCATTGATCGACAATTGGGGCTCAATTAGGATTTTTCGTCCGTTGAATTTTATCAATTAAGGTTTATTTTCCCATCGGTTTAATTAGAGCCATTAGTATAGTTAGAGTTAGGGTTAATTTTACTTACGTTTAATTGAATCGTTGCAATTTTATTTCTAATTAAATAACAAGATCATATGTGATCTCGAATCAATTAGTTAGTCGGTTAGAGATAATTATAGTCCAAATCAGGTAAGTTAGGATTTGAATTTTATTTTGTATCTATTTTTGTAATCCCACTTCCTTTATATAAAGGGGATGGTAGTCATTTGTTTTAATCAGTTGAAGTTTAAATCAAACTGTGATTTGTCTCATTTATCTCTCCCATTCTCTTCTCCTTCCACGCAATCTCCATGGTTTTACGCCTCAAAATCCCTCACAACTGACGAGCATTCTCTCCTTACCCCTCCAATTTCTTCCACCAAACAAATTTCCCTGTCAAAATTTTATTTTTTTTCACCGTTGAAAATTTTGTTTGCATCAATTGGTATCAGAGCATACCCTTCATATCGTCATCACGATCTAACGATTCGTCAAAGTATTTAAAAAATTATTGAACAAAAGATGTTCGTGCATGGGATCCGACACGACATGCTATGATTTAAGAGGCATTACCCAACATATTCCACAGCTGGACGAACATGCAACAACAATGGGAAGAAGATGCCGCCAAAAATACTGCCCATATAAGGGCGTCGGTACCGCCTCCCATCCCCAAAACCATCCCAAAGCTGTTGTCCAGGTATATTCAGACATGCCTCCACTTCCGAAGGCGTCTCCAGCACTCTCAGCCCCCTACCAGCCACACCACCACCCCGCAATATACGCCGCATCCATTGGTAGTTGGACCCCAACATTTAACTGTCCCAACTGAGCTCTCAGTAATGCTTGTTGCTGCTCAGATGCAGCTAATCGGGCAAGTATCATTTTCATTGGGTCTTCATGGTTCTCTTCTTCCTCTTCTTTCTTCTTTGGCATTTTACTCGAATCACGCGTCCAACGCGACTGTCGCTGCCGATCCTGCCAAACTCGACGTCGCCACCATGTTTGGAGGAATCAAACCTTAAGAGAAGAAGGTAAAATCTCTTTGATCGAATGTTTCATCTCCAAAAGAAGAGATAAAAATATCTCTCGGAAATTTTATAAAGGTGTCCCTTACCAAAAATCCCTTTATAGAAAGGTTATACTTGGTGGAAAGCTAAAAGGGAGATTTTGCTATATTGAAGGTATATGAAAATTGTATTTACACCCCTCTTTTCCCAAGAATTACAAAAGAAACATGAGAAATGGGAAAGGAGTAACCGATTATGGAATCAAATAGAAATCAATTTGTCACGCATGCAACCAGAAACCAAACAAATCGTCAGGAGATGAATTTTTGAAGCAACATAGCATTGATGCAGCGTAGATCGACAAATTAAGGCTCAATTAGGATTTTTTGTATGTTGAATTTTATCAATTAAGGTTTCTTTTTCCGCCTATTTAATTAGAATCATTTATATAGTTAGAGTCAGTGTTAATTTTAAAATATTTTTAATTGAGTCATTGCAATTTTATTTCTAATTAAATAATGAGATCGTATGTAATCTAGAAATAATTAGTTAGTTAGTTAGAGATAATTAGAATTCAAATCGGGTAAATTAAGATATGAATTTTATTCTGTTTCTATTTCTGTAATCCCACCCCTCTTATAAAAAGGGGATTGTAGTCCTTTGTTTTAATTAGTTGAAGTTTAAATTAAATTGAAATTTGCCTCATTTATCTCTCCATTTCTCTTCTCCCTCCACGCGATCTCCGCGGTTCTACGTATCTAAATTTCTCGCAACCGGCGAGCATTTTCTCCTTTCCCCTCCGATTTCTTCCACCAAACGAATTTCCACTGTCAAAATTTTATTTTTTTTCACCGTCGAAAATTTTGTTTGCATCAACCTTCCCCGAGCTTGCCATTACTTCACCGTCCTAAAGATCCAGCACTACTACCTCAAATAGAGAGGGATCCAATCTGCTTGACTAAGCTTGCCATTACTCCGTGGCTCTGCCCTCTGAAAGATCCAACATTACTACCTCAAAAAGAGAGGGGTCCAATTTGTTGATTAATCATGATGTCTTCCAATGAGCACTTCATAAAAGCTAAAGTAGATTGGTACAACTAAATCCTCCACCCTTGAATCGAAGGAGGGGGCATAACCCACAAATAACATGATTCCAACCCCTATCAAGGGGCAATCACCCATATTCAAAAGGACTCGCAAATCCGTGCCTAACATAAATCACATGCATTTCCTCTTGTTGAGAGACATGACATGGATCAAAGAAAAAATGTCCAACACTAGAGGCTATTTTGAGCAAGAGGTTGCCGAATCCTCTAAATAGCACGTCAAGTCCTTAAATCCCAAACTCTTCACCAAAAACCACGCCTCTTCTCACAATGGATGCGGAGATGTCGCTCTACCCTTACGCTTGACTACATGACCATTTCCTCTACGTGTCTACACTAAACTGTCTCATCTGCCATCAACACCTTGACAACACATGCACCCACCCTCAAAGGGAGGAATATCAATAGTCATGCCTCCGCCAAAAAGACGATCTCGATCCAAACCACGACAGTCTCTCCAACTCCAGTCCACCACCTGTTGAAGATGCCCAATTGACCTTAGAGGTAGTTGGCATAGAAGGCCATATGGGCGATATATCATCGATATATCGGTTTCAACAGGGAAGGGGTTTCGATATCACCCAGTATATCCTTTTACAGGGATATCTGCCATATATTAACGATAAATCGGCGAAATATAGTCATATCGGCTCATATCGGTCAAAAATGATTGGATTCAGTACAAAAAATCCTGGATATCGACCGATATCGTCGATGTTTCGCCAATATCTCTATATACCAATGTTATCATTCAGGAAAGATTGATTCCATTACTTATCTAGCTGCACCCAGTATTAAAACACATATCTAGCCATACCTAGTATTAAACACACAATGATATATATATATATATATATATATATATATATATATATATTGTTTCGGGTCGGAGGCGCTGCCCCCACAACCTAGCAAGGGGGGGCTAACTTGTCCCCCCCCTAGCCGCCCCAGGCTCGCCAACCAGGCAACGAGACCCCCGTACTGGTAGGGTATGGTGCGACAGGAGGGTGCATACAAAGGTTCTTCAACTTGGGGATGTCGAATCAATTTTAATTCAACTTCTTCCCCCCTCGAAAATATATTATGAATTATGTCTCTTAAAAATGCTACATCCGCTATGAGAGACAACAAGGCATGGGGGCCGATTCAGATCCTCCATGGAATTCTTGGCTTTAGGTAATCTCTTTTACAATATTACACTGATTTAAATATTTTTTACTTATTTTTGTAAATAGATAAATGTGTATACCAAAGAAACATTGTCTCCTTAAACATTATGTACATTTTTTGAATCAAATGACTCATGTCAATGCCATTCACTATGTCATGTGACTAATATGACCGATATGAGCGAGTGATATAAGGATCATAGATGATCTATAATTATGTGTTATGAATATCTAAGTGTATATTTGCAAGTAATTTCATATTGTAAGATCTTGAATGAAATTCATTTCCAATATCTATAAGTCAATTCTTATAAAAAAATCTATAAGTCAAGAATCAACATTAAACATTAATATTGATATGTTCAAAATGATCGATATATGCGATATAAACTTCATAGATGATCATTATGTGTGATCTAAGAGTATATTTTTACATTATTTAGTGATCTAAGAACTTGAATGAACTCCATTTTCAATATATATAGATCAACAACTAACAGTACCAACGATATGCTCAATATGACCGATATGTGCAATATAAAGATCATAGTCTTCATAAATGATCTATATGTGTCATCTAAGTGTATATTTGCAAGTTATTTAATGTTATAAGAACTTGAATGGAATATATTTCCAATATCTATAGGTCAGGAATAAACATTAACAAAGATATGTTTGATATGACTGATATGTGTGATATATGGGCTATAAATGATCGATATGTGTGACACAAGTGTGTATTTGTAGGTTATTTGTTGTTTTAATATCTTGGATGATCTTAATTTCTGAAAAAACGATAAAAAATGGGTTTTTTGAGCCATTTCCGACATTTCCACCGATATCGTCGATATATCAGCGATATATCCCGATATATCAATTTCTGGGCGGACCGAGACGATATCAATATTGATACGGCCTTCCTTGGTAGCGGTGAAGATGAATGAGAGCGCAACACACAACATAAAACTAGAAATGTAGGTAACAAATGAGAAAGATGGGTGGGGTTGTCAAGAAGAAAATTGTAGAATGAGCTAGTAGAAAGCAAGGACGGGGAGGATCAGCAATAAGCAACTTCATAAAAGAGAGTTGCTAGAAGTAATTGGGGGGGAGAAAGGGTAAGTGAAGGTATCTTGGAGAGAAGGGATGTTAGCGGTGATATCCACCTTTGGTTGCATGCTGTTTCTATCTTGAAAGAAGAGAAACATCAATATTTAAATAAAATGAGTTTTGTTCAAGGCAAGAAAACATTAGAGTTAATGGACTTCTCTGTGAGACATCAGCTAGTACCGTCCAAGTTAAAATCTTTGGCTCAACCACAAAAAAAACTGACCTAAAAAAAATAGGGCACATATCTTGTTGAACACAAACAAAATCAACAATTCAAGCATAGCTCCATTGGATGACTTTGACAACGGGAAAATAGCGTAACCAACATAACACGGCGAATGATCGATTTGAGTATAAAGCTTCTACTGCAACAAAGAAGATCAAGCATCCATCAATCAAGATTCTTTTTTCGCAAAAGAAAAAAAGGACTTGCATCGTGTAGGTGTAAGCCCAAAAACTCCACCATTTATCACCCGAAATTATCACAAGCCTATTACAATTATTTATAAAACAGGATTATGTGTTCCAACTCTTACTCATCGTTGGCCCAACCAAGATTCTTGAAGAGTGATATCTCTCCCCTCAAGCAAGCAAATTCCCCATTCACTTTAAACACATCCAACTACTCAATATCTCCTTTTACATTATATTATCTCCCGATATATCATCATCATATCATAATTTAGTAACCTAAAGACAGTGTCAGCAGATAATCCAATCATCAACAACCTCTGAAAAGACAAGCTAACCACTAGATCGAGCTCACCTGACATTGCAGCTGGGTCTTCACCACATCCAGTGGCGTGGTCACCGCGGCTGCAAGCGCGCCCGCCGCAGCCCCTGCAGTGGCATGTACCATGAGCCCCTCCTCGCCTTCCGTCCCAATGAGCCCCCTTTTGGCAGCCTCGTACGACGCAAAGTGCACCGCCGTGAAGGGGGCGTTCATGACGATGGTGGTCCTGTAGGAAGCATAGAACGCCCTCCAGCCTTCCTCCCGCAGCACCCTCCTCACGCAGTCCCCGACCCCCCTGTAGGGGCTCCCTTCCAGCTGAAGCCTTTGCTTGACGGTGTCCATGGGCGTGAACACCGCGTCGCTGGCGACGGTGGCGGAGACGCCCGCCGCGGCGTGGGCGGCGGGGTTGTTAGGGTTGCCAGCGGAGAGGGCGCGCTTGGAGGACTCGTAGACGGAGAAGTACACGGCGTGAGCGGGGCCGGCGCCGAGGGCCATGGCGGGGAGGCCACGGTAGAGGGCGCGGGGGCCCTCGCGGCGGAGGATGGAGGAGAGTGCGAAGCGGAGGGAGTGGAGGGGCTTGCAGGGGGGCACGCTCGCCTGCATGCGGGTTTTCACGGTGTCCACCGGGAACATGGCGGTGTGCTCCACGACCCCGGCGATGGAGCCCGCCACCATGTACTGCCAGAAGGGTAGCCCGTCGTGTGCGGCGGAGAGCTCCGCCTGCTGCTGCTCGCTCGCCGCCCCGAGAAGCTGGAAGCTCGCGGAGGCGTCCGTCGCCATCGTCGCGTGCAGCTCTCTCGCTCTCTCCCGGGGGAAGAGGGAAGGAGGAGGAGGGCTGACGTGGCGGTGGGGATGTTGCCGCCTTGGTGGGGGTGTTGAAGGGGTGGTAAGGATCCTGGCCGTCCGTTTCCGTCAAGGTTGGAAGGAGATGGATCTGGTGGGAACTGGGAAGGGTTAACGACGAGGACCGGGTAATTGCTTTGATCTGTTAGATGTGTGGTGTGGATGTTGTTCTATGTCGGACCGCTGCCACTGCCGCCTCTTTGCGGTAAAAGTCCTCATCTATGGGACGATTTCCAAGGAGCCCCTCAACTAAAGATTCACGGCGTCGGCAATGACACAATAATTGGGAGATTCCCGTTGAATATGTAGCCAAGAGGTTCATAGGATTAGTGAAATTTTTTTCTCATTTTTAATAAGTAAATTGAATTTTAAATAATTAATATTTACTCGTAGCTCAATCGTTACTTTTATTTTGTAGTAACATTGAAATGTCAAATCTATGTAACTGTATAAGATTGTGGATTTGCGACTAATCTTTGGTTAGTGATCCTTTTAATTAAGTATAGACGACTTTTGCTACATTGAGTAAGCTAATATCAACTTGATTTGGATATAAACATATCTTATGATTTATAGATTGAGATCCGAAATCAAAGAAAAAGATATTGAAAATCGTGTCTCGTGTAAGCCCCATATGAATACTACTCGTTTAGACGGAGATAAGAAATAAGATAGGATAAGGGGTAAGTGAGGTTTATCTCTCGTTTTTATTCGATTGGATTATGAATAATTTATGGATAAAAAATGTAGATATAAATATAGTAAGTGATGCAATTACGATAATAAAGAGACAAGTACTGTAGATACAAACATAATAGATGGTGTAATAATGATAACACACGGACGGTTGGATTTCTAATATACAACGTCGTAGCAATGTAAAAGTTCTAAAAAAGGATTTTTCCTGTGGTATTAATGTAAAAGTTCTAAAATAAGACTTCACGTGTCACGCGTGAGGGTAGAATGGAAATATATTATACGTGGGATAGTAAATGACAGCAATACCCCCCTTTTTAAACTTTGTGACGTCTCTATGCAATTCCAAGTTATCATGTCTAGCCTCTTGCGGTAATTGAATCATCATTGAGATTCAAAAGGTATTTGAGTTGTGGGATCAAATTGATAACAAGGCTATTTTCGTTTCGAAAATAAGGTCCGGAATAAGAGATCAATTTCTTGTCCGACGCAATTATCAAGATTACTGCTATTTTCATCCACATCTCATTATTTTATCTTTTTCTTATTTTTATTTTACCTTATTTATCTTTATTTCACCTTATTCTTATTTCCAGCCGAACAGAGAGTAAACCCTTATTCTTCATTCTTACTCCTGCTTATTCTCGATCTGAACACCTCTTAGTTGTTTAGAATATTTTTTTGTTGGAATCACAACTTCAAAAAATGGACTGAATCAATAAACTTAGCTAGTTAAATTAAGAATCAATGAGGAAAAATTGAATCGACTGATTTTTACTTGGAAAATAGAAATCAATCACTAACTAAGTTCGATCATTGGTTCTTTCATTTTGTTCAAAAGAAGGGTTCATACATTTTAAATAAAAAGGGAAATCTTGTATACATCTATGGTCTCAAGCCAATTCATAGTGTGTTACTCCTTCGGCTTTTTTCTTTCCATGTTTCATGCAATGCAAGTTCCTTCTCCTTCCTATTTCCCAATTTCTATAGGTTCCATCACGTTGACTTTGACCGTACGGATATCGGTCTCCCAACATTGATTCTCCATTGCTCCCTTAAACCTACCGCCATCCTTCTCCTCCTCCTCCTTCAACAACAACAACAACAAAATTGATGCCTCCACGTCAAAAAGAAATTGTTATCATCACATTGTGAGAACCAACAAGTTAGCGATTCTTGTCGTCTACTATTTTTTTAAGATTGTTTTAAAAGTATTGGTTTTAGAGATCACATTTATGTATTTCTATAAGCATACAAAATAAATTATATATATGGTGCATCATAACACATAATATATAAAATACGGTTCATACCTAGTTCGATTCAGTTGGGCTATATACCATTTAAATCGATACTGAAAGGGTATGGTGTGTTCCTATTCATATAAATTACCGATGCCATCACATGTTCGACCAGTCGGTTGTATTTGTGTGGCCATGAAACCCAAAATCGAGACCTAAGTTAGTTTAATGCCATGCTTGATTTCTAAAACCTTGGGTGGATATATGTGCAAACTAAGGTATAAGCTAGAATATTTTCATTCTATCCTTAGTGATGGTATTGGTAGGATTTAGTTAGAAAGTATGGCTTCAATATTCTACAAGGAAGGCTATTGCATGAAGCAATCTCGCACGAATGTGTTCCTACTTATTGATAACCTATATAAGGAGTACCAAATAGAGTTCGAGTCAATAAGAACCAGTAACAAAAATTAAGATGTAAAGTTGTTATGCCAAATGAATGGTAGAAAATAAGAATTACACGAAGAAAGTAAAAACCAAATGGAATTTAGATTTCTACCCGAAACACAAGTAGAAGTTGTAAAATTATATTTAGTATTACAACAAAAGCACAATTCATAATAGGGTAAAATGGGGGCTAAACCCTTGGGGGAGTTAATATGGCTCCCCTACCTCATTTTTTATTTTTTAAGTGAATTTTTAAGTTTTCATCATCATATCCCTATATTATGGCATTCAAGTTTCGTGTGAACACTGCAACGAAATTGAGCTATAGTGACGGTTTTGAAAAAATCCGTCACTAAATTAGCCGTTGTTAAATATATAATGGCGATATTATTCGTTGTGAAATGAGTTTTCGTACTCAAAATTAGCAACGAATATCATATATGTCATTGTATCATTAGCAACGGTCCACATAGCGACGCTTATCCGTTACTATTTTTTAAGAGATGATAAGATAATTAAGAGAAGATTTTAAAATATTCCTGCAAATAAAAGCATAATAAACAAGCTACAAGATGGATCTAGCATGTTTGGTTGCTAGGTTGGACTGGGTTGGGTTGGGTTGGAGTACCCCTGTGAATAGTAAACTGTGAGAAGGATTGAGAGGGTTGGAAGGAGGGGTACACCGGTGTACTCCAACCCAACACAGTCCAACCCAGCAACCAAACAGGATAGATCCATCTTGTAGCTTATTTATTGTGCTTTTATTTGAAGGACTATTTTAAAATCTTCTCTTAATTATCTTATCATCTCTTATCCTCATCAATTGATTGCTTCCTCCAAGGGCAGAACTAGAACGATTGGGCATAGCCCTTCCTTAATCATTATATTTAACTTCTTGTGTAATGCCTTGAGTTTTAAATATGACCTCTCCTTAAATATATAATATATAATGTTGTAAGAAACAAACTTATACATTCATTTATTGGTCAAGTGTTAGAGTAACATCGTATTAATATTTTAGAACCTACGGTTCGAATCACACCTCCCTCAATTTTAATTTTATTTATATATCTTATCCCGCCACTTTCAAATAGTTAAAATTACAGGTATAAATCTGACCTATTGTTTCTAACGCTCATTGTAAATGAAATAAAATTTGTTATTTCATCTAAACCATGAATTTTTTGTTTCAAAAGTTCACGCAATATTTAATCTTTTGATATGGATTTAGAGAAGCTTAAGTGATTAGATTTATAAAAATTTAGTAATCACCGTTGAAAACAATAACATATTTACAAATCTAACCTTAATAATATATTTAAATTGGAAGTTTATGAAGATTGAAAAAAAAATTAATTTTAAAGATATTAGCTTTATTTAAAATATAATTTGAAAATACAATAACTTTTCCACTTTTGAGGGTCATATAGCTGTGTACGTTATGGTCTTCCTTGACAAAATTACTGATTCCGTCCCTGCTTACGGATAACTTAAATCTCAAGGCTACGAAAGCATTGTTACAGTTCAGAGCAGATCCTCTACAGTACTGAAGAGGTCTGCTGTAAAATCGTGAAGCACCCGAGCCACTCATCAAGCATGAATTTCCATGGTAAGAACCCACAAAAACATCGAATTCATGCGAACCGCTCAAGCAAGATCGAGCGGCTCGGGTGCTCCACGGTCTTACAACAATCCTCTGCAGTACTGCAGAGGATCTGCTCGCCGTTACAGATAGCAACGCAACAAAAGAGTAGAGGTCTTATCAGATCCATCGTTAAATCCATCTTTTAGCAGCAACTTTACTGCTAATCTCAAAGTTACACAACAACTTAACCATCTTTCAATAGCTCAATATATATAACCCTTAACATATAGCCTCACACTGCAGTGAGGCCGCTGTTATTATACATCAAATAACAAATATACAATCTCACCGAATACGTAGGCATAATTAGTCAGGGGAGCCAGTTAAGCTCGCAGTTAAACATGATTTAGGCCTACTTAATCAGCATCGTGGTTGAGCCGATGGAAGAAGGACTTAGACGCTTCGTAGGTGGACCAGCAGATGGCGGCGGCAGGCACGTGAAAGAGCATCCTTGGCATCCAGCCCCTCATCAGGCCTAGGTAGCCGTCTCGCCTCGCTATGGCCCGTGCCACTTCCCTGATCGAGCTAGTCGAGAACCTGTCGCAGCCGCACACCCCCTGCTCATGGAAGATTAACTTGTAATTATCAGGCAAATCTCCATCCAACTTGTACATCAGTGATCGGCTGACTTATAAGCATAAATGAGATCGGTATTGATAATTGTTAAATAAGGATTATAATTTTAGTTTATCTAAAAGTCAATATCGACACCTTGTGCTCTTCAACTAACAGATGTGCTTGATAATGGATGTGCTTACGATTCAAAAATTTTGAAATTTAGAAAGTGGGATTAACGTCACAAACAACCTTGAGTTTTTATGACGACAAAGAAATAAACGTTCGTCCACATGAAACTTGCCTCGTCGAGAAAAAGAAAGAAATGTGGTAGCTATTTGACCACAATTTAATATTTCGAATCCTGTAAATCACGCCAACTATATTCTAAATTGATTATCTCCTGCCCTGATCATGTCAACAACCAAAAGCTATTGACTAACAAAGGGAATTAGAACTAAGCATATAAAACCAAAGCTTGTGAGCATCAACGTCAAAGTAAAGGGGGACATGGTGTCCGACTCGTAAAATCGATTTTCAAGATATTTTATATATTGTGCAGTAAGTAATATGAGTAGTTTGATAAATATACGCAATTAGATATATTTTGTTTTAAAAAATTGCTTTCTATTTTAAAGTTCCAACTAAGAGTGAACGATAGGAGATTCTTATCATTGGATCACGATCCAACGGTTGCAGTGCTTCCTTCCCATCAAAAGAGGAGACTGCAAACCTGACATTGCAGTTGGGTCTTGACGACGTCTAAAGGCGTCGTCACCACCGCCGCCAGCGCCCCCGCGGCGGCGCCCGCCGTCGCATGCACCGCCAGCGTCTCCTCGCTCGCGTCCTCCACCATGAGGCCCCTCTTGGCGGCCTCGTACGCCGCGAAGTGCACCGCCGTGAAAGGCGCGTTCATGAGGACGGTGGTCCTGTAGGACGCGTAGAACGCCCTCCATCCTTCCTCCCGCAGCACCCTCCTCACGCAGTCGCCGACACCTCCGTAAGGGCTCCCTTCCAGCTGGAGCCTCTGCTTGACGGTGTCCATGGGAGTGAACACCGCGTCACTGGCGACGGTGGCCGCGATCCCGGAAGCGGCATGCGCAGGGGTGCTCTCGGGGCCGAGGACGGCCTTGCAGGACTCGTAGACGGAGAAGTAGACGGCGTGGGCGGGGCCGGCGCCGAGGGCCATAGCGGGGAGGCCGCGGTAGAGAGCGAGGGGGCCCTCGAGGCGGAGGATGGAGGAGAGGGCGTGGCGGCAGTGGTGGTGGGCCTGGACGCGTGTCTTGAGGGTGTCAACGGGGAACATGGCGGTGTGCTCGACGACGCCGGCGAGGGAGCCGGCGAGCATGAACTGCCAGAAGCGGAGGCCATCGTGGACGGCGGAGATGGTTGTGGCGGTAGTTGTGGTGGAGAGCACCAAATCGGGATGGTTGTAGGTCGGGGACACGTGATCGGCCATTGGTGTGGTGACGGTACTATGGTTTGAGATGCTTGTTTACATATATAGGATCGAAGGGAAGGAAGGGAAGAGGTGCGTGCATGATTGGAGGAGAGGGCCCCACTCCACTCCACTCCACGTCGATGGGGATTGGAGCGGCGGAGTTTCCCGCTGTCCGCCCAATTGCACAGGAGCAATGGAGTGGACCCGCTGTCATCTTCTTTCCAACGATTATAGGGATTGTGTTGTAATTTCAAAGGTTATAAGGGTTGTGGTGCAATTGAACATGATCCTAATCCTTCTTACAGGTTCCCGCACAGGTTCGTTTGGTTGCATGGTTGGGCAGGGTTGAGTTGGCCCAATCCGAGCTACCTCTCCTTCCAACCCTCCTAATCCTCTTTACGGTTTACTATTCACAGAGTTACCCCAATCCAATCCAACCCTGTCCAACCTTAGAACCAAACGAACCTAATAATATGTTCGAATCAGAAGGTAACAACCCCAAGCTAGTCTATCCGTACATCTCTAGTTAGGATTTCAATTTTGCTTTTCCACTAAATTTCACAGGGCTACATGTGCAAAATCCATTTTTTCTCCTCATTACACCTCTCGTGAACAAATAGGTCACGTACCACATTCCATTCTTTTATAAATATTATTCAAGTTGGAAGGCAGATTGTAAATTGTTTATAAGAGTGATGTGACTATTATTAATTTTGCACTGGATTGGCAGGTTTTTTCATATATATTTTCTTAAAATAAAAAACGGGTCAAGGTCAATTTTATTAACAATTAAAGGCTTGGTTGCTTTTGTCCATGCTCTCCTCTACCAATCAATTATTTATTTATATTTTTTTTATGTTTGATGGGAAAATGAGTATCGTGATCGTACCATAATTGAAGTTATCAAACTTACTATCTTAACCTACGTCCAGTGATATTTGCTTACATGTAACACCTCCATCCCTAATTAGCATCATTTGTTATCACTTATTTTCTTTATACCTGATTTTGTTGCATGGATGCACATATTTGTAAGGGTCTTTTGGGATATCTTGATTGAAGTATTCATTGCGAATTTTAATAGTAATATGAATTTAAGTTCTTTCAATCACTAGACTATTAAAATGGTTCTAATATATTTACATTTTTCTCTCAATGAATGTGCTGAAATATTCACACCCTCTTTATGTAAATTAATACACATATAATATCCAAATATAAAGGTGAACTATTTGTTGGACTTCACTAGCTAATCAATGTGCAATCTTTTGTGAGTAGATAATTTGGGTGGATCGATATGTGAGATGTTATGTGAAATGATAATAGTTAAAGTTAATGTTCCAATGTAGACCATTGGTTGTATAGCAATGACTATTTTTTGAAATGTTGATGACGAATTGCTAAATAGGGCCCAACTGTTATATCTCAAGGTGGCATTGACCTTGCTATTTTTAAAGCGATGCTTCATTATATTTTTCATCAATCGTTATTTTATTGCAGCTCAAGACCTGCTATAATTTATAGAAGCTTCCAGTTTTTTCACCCAATGCTGTTTGAAATATGTCATTTTAAAACTTACATCCTATATTATAATACGTCCCCGTTGTTTAATAATGAACCTGCTATATTAATATTTATGCCTTCCATGTTATTTTTTGGTTGAGGCATGCGTTCATATTCCAGAAATATTGTTATTTATGTAGTTGTTTTCAAGGTTTGTATGTGTAACGTTCCAGGTTTAGACCATCGGATTCATTGGACCGCTGACAACCATCCAAAATTTGAAAGCTCAACTTATTAAATAGTAATCCTGCCTCTTATAATTAACTCTCACATGCACCTAATCAACTAAACTCTCTCCGTGATTTTACCCACTTCCATTCTAGTCAAATATATTTGCATCCATGGAGGTGTTGACTTGTGTTACGTTTGCTTTTTAGACAAGATCCATGTCTTTCAAAACTGTCAAGATTCCGAGAATTGTGGATTCAAATCAAAGCAAAGAACCTACATTAGACCTCCTTACAATGGAACAATTCCAATCCATACATTGATATCATTAATGGAATAACTTTTATGTTAAACAAACAACAAGAGACATTTAAAAGGTCAAGCTAGATCCAAGAAAAGACGGAACAAGTTAGAATCGAAAGAAAAAGTTTTGAAGCGCGCACAAGGAATTTCTTTTCTTCGAACTTAAGAATGCTTTCAGGAAATACTTCAACATTTACGACGAAGCCTGAACTTCCACCACATAAGATAAACACCTGAGGGCCTCGAGTCCGCGTGCATCGATGAGATTGATGGATCATAACTGGTCATCCCTCGCTGTTAAAGGATAAAAGGTCCAATACAGAATAAGGGTAAATTGCTTGTATCAGCAAAATCACAAACGGTGATTTCAAGCTACTCAGAGCCTGTTTGGTTGCTGGGTTGGACTGGGTTGGGTTGGGGTACACCGGTGTACCCCTCCTTCCAACTCTCTCAATCCTCCTCACAGTTTACTATTCACAGAGGTACCTCAACCTAACCCAACCCAGTCCAACCCGACAACCAAACAGGCCCTGAGCTTCGCTGCTGAGTTGAACAGGAAAGAAATGGCAACACAATGTCGTCATCACATTCAGAGCAATAATTGAAGGCATCCTTTTCTTTCTTTCTGTCCTTCTCTTTTATAATACAAGGACCTTGGAATGATTAACAACTGATCAGCTTCCATTCCTGTAACACATAAATATCAGACAGAATCATACTCTTCTGCTACAGTCCTGAAACTGGAAATTTGATCTGCTGAAGATAAGTATCTGGGGGTACATGTGGTCGAAGAAATTCCCAGTTCTTTTGCATTTCCTGGCAAATGTCCGGACCATCCGTAAAGAGAGGTCTCTTTCTCTTTTTCTCTATCTAATTGGGGACATCAGTTGGGATTGGGACTGTGGAAGTTATATATCAGAGACCCCATTTGATGTGATTTGACAGAGATAGTTGTGCATTGCTTGAGTTCCCACGCTTCTGCCTCGTCGCTTCCCCGACAGTTGTGCTATTTTTCTTATAATAATACGATGGTTTCAAGCTTATCAGGTAGGTTATTTTGTATAATATATTAGTCATGAATTGGTTCTTATTGATAATAAACTTACCTGCACTTTGACTTTGAGTCACCTGCTAAAATGATGTTCAAGTATTTATGGGATCTGGTGTATGCTTCTAAATTTCTAAGGTGCATTAGTCCACCACCTCTCCTTGGGATTGAACATGTTAATTTGGAGCATTAACATGTATGCATCAAGAGATTAGAGTCGCCAAAAATATTATTTTTTAGATCTTACAGCCGTCGCATGCATTCCTGGAATCAAACATCGTTCTCGAAATTAAAAGCCTCAACTTTTGAGTGATCTGATCTCTTTTCTTTTGGTTCATTGGTATAGTGGAAGTAACGGCTAACCAAAAGGTTGGAAGTTTGCAAGTCTGGCAATAAATCGTATGCAAGTTAATTAGTTCTATTTTTTATGTCGATATATATTGCTGATATAAATCCTTGCTTTATGCAAGCTTCGTTCCTTGTTTTTCTTTTAATGGTGATTTTGTAAAACTGGCATGTGTCATCATACATTGATGCATTGGTTATGATGCATCTGCTAATTGTTTTACCGGGTTTTGGGTTCGATTTACGATTTGAAATATTACAGATAATTCCAAACAAATTTTATGGGGATTTTTACACTTGTGCCGGTTCGATTTTTTCCAATAATGCTTATATCTCTATTTTTTTGCAATTACACGTATGTGTCGTATTCTTACAAAACTCACATGTGTGTACTTAAAAAGGTTCTTGGTCCTGATATATGTATTGCTTTTTAACAAGGGGTTGCTCCCGTCCCATTTTTCCCATATTTTTTTGTTTTTTTTTTGAAAAAAAATTCATCATGTATATTCATCACGATATCTCTCTAATATGTCATTCTGATTTCATCAGAAAAAGAAACTTATATGCCCTCCATCTAGAACAAGTTGATTACAACAATATTGAGACCGTTAAAATTACATGTTTTAGATAAAGGGTATATGAGTCTTTTTTTCTGACGAAATTAGAATGACATATTAAAGTACAACAATGATGAATATATATAGTGATTTTTTTTCAAATAAAAATAAAAAATGAGGGAAAATAGATGCCGGAGCAGTCCCACTACAGCTAGATTCAAATGATATTTTTTTAAAGGTGTTTAAATAAATAACTTTTAACCTTATAATTGAACTTAACCTTTTTAGATTTGAGGTTGATATGAAGAGCTAATCTTTTAGATATTAAAAAAATCTATAAATATTAATATTGCATAAATACTCATCTACTCTAATAAATCACACATAAGAAAGAAAACAAATACATATGTGTACTAAGGTGGACATGGATGTTGACGGAAATGAAAAACATGTTACTATATCCTTACTAACATATACAAATGTAAAATGAAGGGTATTTATTACTTGTACCCTTCTTAACTTATGCAATATCAATTATGTCTCTACTTTTTCAGAATATTAGTTGTGTCCCCAATTTCTTATATCTTATCACTTGCACCCTTCCATAAGTTTGACCGTTAATGAGTTTGAACTAAACCGTAGTTAATTCAAACCAATGTGTAGTTAAGAGGGAAATAATTGTTTGCCGGTACCACCCCCCACTCCTCATCTTGTTGATCCTCCCCCTTTGCACTGCCTCTGCCTCTCTCCTCCTCGTCTCCATGTATTCCACCTTTGACGACTTGCTTGAGGCGTCAGTAGTGAAACTAGCTAGCAAAGTTCGAGGTCGAGACGGATTAAGAGCTTGTCAAAGCCGAGGAGGAGACAGAGGGGGAGTTAGTAGTTGGACATGTCTATCCTACGTAATCAATCATCAAATTACGATTGTGTCTCAAAAAATTGCGTCTGTTTGGAACACGGATGAACAACAACTAATCTGAAGGGTACAAGCAATAAAATTACAAGAAGTCAAGGGTACAAATAGTATTAAAAAAAAGAACGGCATAACTGATATTGCATAAGTTAAGAAGGGTATAAATATTAAAAATGTTAGGTAATTTCACTCCAACCCCAACTTGGTCTCCAAATGGGTACAACAATTTGCCTCTTTTGCAGGGGCACCTTTGCAATTCACCCAGGATTTTGAAGTCCCTTTCTAGGGAACCCCATTCGGGTGTATCTCTCCCATTTTTCCAGAACGAAGCCTCTTGCTATTTCGTGAGAACGAAGCCCTATTCAACCTTTCCATTCCAGCCGGTTCCAGCCCTCCTCCAGCAATCAACATCGATGGTTTTGAACCCATCCTCCTCCATGGGTGAGAGAGAGAGAGAGAGAAGCCGTGCTCGAGGGCAGCAGCAGCTCGAGCTTTGGCACAATGGCTAGGGTTGCGACATTGGATTTGGGAGCATCGTTGAGGTCGTTGCAGACGACCTCAAGGAGCCGAAGCCGTGTTTGGGTCTCCATCCGGGAGCCCATAAGGAGAGTCACTCCATCTATCTTGGATTTGAGCACATTTGGTATTTTAGATACCTAGGGATAGTTAGATACTTGTTAAAGAACTATCTATTGTGTGTGGCTTGTACCTCGGTTTTTTGGGCAACAAAATCGGGAAGAACTTTGGCTTGCATTTGACCGTAGTGATTAGTTGCCGGTCTTGCCCCATGGTTTTCCCCTTACTCACATCGAGTAAGGGTTTCCACGTAAAAATCCTTGTCTCTTGTGGTTGCTTGTGTGCTTGATTGTGATTGTTGCCATTGAGTTCCCGTGTGGGGAACATATATTTGTTGTGCCATCTTTGTTGCAGGACAGAATTATGGGATACTCCTGGTTGATTGATTGTTCCGTATATCCCCAACAAGTGGTATCAGAGCTCAGGTTTGAGCAATATGGGCAAAGATGATGAAGGTACAATGATCAAGCTCACAAGTAGAAACTGGCAGATTTGGAAGGCTAAGATGGAAGACATTTTATATTGCAAGGACCTCCACGATCCTGTGGAGGGAGAAAGCGCCAAGCCGGAGAACATGTCCGCAGGAGAGTGGACAAAATTGAACCGAAAGACCATTGGTACCATTCGGAAGTGGCTTGACATGTCGGTCTTTCATCACGTGGCCGAGGAGACAAATGTGAAGGAGCTATAGGACAAGTTGTCCGAGCTCTATGATCAGAAGACCGCAACCAACAAAGCTTTCTTGATTAGAAAGCTTGTGAATTTGAAGTACAAAGATGGATGCAAGGTGGCAGAACACTTGAATGACTTCCAAAGCATTATCAACCAGTTGACTTCCATGGGGTTGGTACTTGATGACGAGTTGCATGCACTTCTCTTATTGGGTTCATTGTCGGATAATTGGGAGACCTTAGTTGTCACTGTGAGCAACTCTGCTAAGGATAGCAAGTTGACCATGGCTATGGTCAAGGGCAGTCTCCTCAATGAGGAGATTAGACGTCGCTCTTCGGGAGAGGCATCCTCCTCTTCACATGTGTATGCAGTTGAGAGGAGAGGAAGGTCTAGCAGCAGAGGAGCGTCACAGGAGAGGCAAGTCAAAGGGCAGAAGAAAGTGTCACCATTGCCAGAAACCCGGTCACTGGAAGAGAGAGCAAGCTGAAGCCAAGAAATATCAGAAAAAGGAAGATGGCAATGTAGCTGCAGTTGTGGCAGATGACAGTGCAGATGAGGTGATTCTCACCATCCAAGACCAGTGCTTACATGCAGGGAGTGATTTGGAGTGGGTCGTTGACACGACCGCCTCCTATCATGTAACTCCATACATGGAGCTCTTCACCACTTACACAAGGGGTGATTATGGGAGAATCTTGATGGGTAACGAAAGTTACTCTAAGATCATTGGCATGGGCACCATCTTGATTCAGACGGATGTTGGGTGCTCAATGACTCTTCAGAATGTGAGGCATGTTCCTGATGTGCGGCTTAGCCTTATATCTGGTTCTCAGCTAGATATTGAAGGCTACCATCTGAAGTTCGGCGACAGCAAGTGCAAGATTAGCAAGGGTTCTCTCATCATGGCTAGAGGCAGCTTGTGTCACACACTCTATATGACTAGAGTGAAGGTCATGGACGGTAGTTTGCATGCTAGTGAAGCAG
This sequence comes from Ottelia alismoides, assembly GCA_037367405.1. Lineage (NCBI taxonomy): Eukaryota > Viridiplantae > Streptophyta > Magnoliopsida > Alismatales > Hydrocharitaceae > Ottelia > Ottelia alismoides. Next base: position 257,559 of record JAZKJV010003722.1, on the reverse strand, counting down.
ATAACTCAGATTTGTGGCACCGTTGACTTGGTCACATGAGCCAGAAGGGCTTACAGCTTCTTAGCAAGAGAGAGTTGATCCCCTACCACAATGACATCACTTTGTCTCCTTGTGATGCATGTGAGGTTGGGAAGAGCAGGAGTGCGCCATACAGAGCCAGATCCAAGGTGAAGGAAGACCTTCTACAGTTGGTTCATTCTGATGTTTGTGGTCCTATGGACACAGCCTCTTTGGGAGGCAACATGTATTTTGTCACCTTCATTGATGATGCATCTAGGAAGATGTGGGTGTATGTGTTGAGATCGAAGGATCAAGTGTTTGATTGCTTCAAGAAGTTCCATGCCATGGTTGAGCGTGAGACAGGAAAATTGTTGAAGTGTTTACGCACAAACAATGGGGGAGAGTACACCTCCCATAGCTTTCAGGGCTATTGTGCAGAGCACGGCATCAGGCATGAGAGGACAGAGTCAGGCACACCCCAGCACATTGGTCTAGCTGAGAGGATGAACAAGACCATTGTTGAGAGAGTCCGCTGTATGCTAAAGACAACGAAGTTGCCCAAGACCTTTTGGGCTGAGGCAGTTCACACCGCATGTTACTTGGTAAACCAATCTCTATCAGTTCCTTTGGATTTTCAGATTCTAGAGCGTGTTTGGACAGGGAAAGACCCCTCATATGCTCATTTGAAGGTGTTTGGATGCAAGGCTTATGCATTGGTACCCAAGGAGCAGCGAAAGAAGTTGGATGACAAGGCGGTGCCTTGTATTTTTCTTGGCTATGGAGATCAGGAATTTGGATACGTCTTTGGGATCCAAGGAAGAAGACAGTCACCAGACACAAGGATGTGATCTTTTATGAGAACCAGACGTTGGCTGAGGACACTACTGAGAGTAGTGATGCAGATAAGTTTTCCATGGATGATGACAGTGATGAGGACACAGAGCCCTCCCCAGTACAGGGTACCGGTGGAGAGGATGGGCAACTAGAGCAGCACGAGCCAGATGCAGACCCCGTTGATGCAGGTCCAGGGGACTTAGGGCAGGGGGAGCAGCCTCATCCACATGCAGATGCAGCAGAGCCTCAGGTTAGGAGATCTGAGAGGACACGCCAACCATCATCCCGTTACACCACTTACAGGTATGTGATGCTCACAGACGCAGGTGAGCCATACACCTTTGAGGAGGCACAGATGCATAAGGACAAGGGTCATTGGCAGAATGCAATGAATGAGGAGATGCTATCTCTCAAGAAAAATCACACTTATGACCTTGTTGAGCTTCCTAAAGGGAAGAGAGCCTTGAAGAACAAATGGGTGTACAAGCTGAAGTCAGATGACAGCGGCAAGCATGTGAAGTACAAGGCCAGATTGGTGGTGAAAGGATTCAACCAAAAGGAAGGCGTGGACTATGATGAGATCTTCTCTCCAGTGTTGAAGATGAATTCAATGAGAATGATGCTAAGACTTGTTGCTAGCATGGACCTTGAGCTGGAGCAGATGGATGTGAAGATGGTGTTTCTTCACGGTGATTTGAAGGAAGAGATCTACATGGAGCAGCTACAGGGTTTTCAAGAGAAAGAGAAAGAGCATATGGTTTGCAGGTTGAGAAAGAGTCTTTATGGCTTGAAGCAAGCCCCGAGACAGTGGTACTTGAAGTTTGATGCTTCCATGGGAAAGAAAGGCTTCAAAAGGACAACAGCCGATCCATGTGTATATGTTCGTCGTCTTCCCAATGACAGATTCGTCATTCTTTTTGATTTATGTGGGTGACATGTTGATTGTAGGTCATGATTCCGATCTCATTGCAAAGCTCAAGAAAGAACTATTCAAAGAGTTTGAGATGAAAGATTTGGACAAGGCCAGTCACATCCTTGGGATGCAGATTACAAGGGACAGGAAGAAGCATATGTTGTGGTTGTCACAGGAGAGCTATGTTGAACGCGTGTTGGAGCGGTTCAACATGAAGAATGCAAAACTCGTCAGTACGCCCTTAGCCTCTCATTTCAAGCTAACCAAAGAGGCATGTCCTTCTACTTCTGAGGAGAAAGCAGAGATGTCCAAGATCCCATACCAGTCAACAGTTGATAGCCTCATGTATGCAATAGTTTGCACTAGACCCGACGTAGCCCATACAGTGGGCGTGGTGAGCAGATTCATATCCAATCCGGGGAAGGACCATTGGGAGGCAGTGAAATGGATCTTGAGATACTTGAGAGGGACCTCAAGTATGTCTCTTGTGTTTGGGAGGTCAGATCCCAAACTATGTGGCTTCACTGATGCAGATATGGTAGGAGACATGGACCAGAGAAAGTCCACCTCAGGCTACATTTTCACTTTTGCAGGGGGAGCCATATCATGGCAATCCAAGCTATAGAAATGTGTTCCTCTCTCAACTACTGAGGCAGAATACATTGCAGCAGTAGAGGCTGGGAAAGAAGCATTGTAGCTACAACGCTTTCTTGGTGAGTTTGGATTGGATGACAGTGAGCCGGTCGTGTTTTGTGATAGCCAGAGTGCTATAGACTTGAGCAAGAGTACCATGCACCATGCTCGCACAAAGAACATTGATGTGAGATATCATTGGCTGAGGGATGCAATTGAACAAAAGTAGCTCATGTTGAAGAAGATCCACACAGATGAGAACCCCTCAGACATGTTGACTAAGGCAGTCACTCGTGACAAGCTTCAGCTCCGTAGAGAGCTGAGCGGTGTCGCTTCTTCTTGATCTCCATCATTGGACAACACCTCCCCGTTGGGGCTGGAGGGAGAGGTTGTTGGGTAATTTCACTCCAGCCCCAACTTGGGCTCCAAATGGGTACAACAATTTACCTCCTTTGCAGGGGCACCTTTGCAGTTCACCCAGGATTTTGAAGTCCCTTTCCAGGGAACCCCCATTCGGGTGTATCTCTCCCATTTTTCCATAACGAAGCCTCTTGCTATTCTGTGAGAACGAAGCCCTATTCAGCCTTTCCATTCCAGCCAGTTCCAGCCCTCCTCCAGTGATCAGCAGTGGGGGTTTTTGAACCCATCCTCCTCCACGGGTGAGAGAGAAGCCGTGCTCGAGGGCAGCAGCAGCAGCTCGAGCTTTGGCACAACGGCTAGGGCTACGACGTTGGGTTTGGGAGCATCGTGGAGGTCGTTGCAGACGACCTCAAGGAGCCGAAGCTGTGTTTGGGTCTCCATCCGGGAGCCCACAAGGGGAGTCACTCCATCTATCTTGGATTTGAGCACATTTGGTATTTTAGATATCTAGGGATAGTTAGATACTTGTTAAAGAACTATCCATTGTGTGTGGCTTGTACCTCGGTTTTGTGGGCAACAAAACCGGGAAGAACTTTGGCTTGCATTTGACCGTAGTGATTAGTTGCCGGTCTTACCCCGTGGTTTTTCCCTTACTCACATCGAGTAAGGGTTTCCACATAAAAATCCTTGTCTCTTGTGGTTGCTTGTGTGCTTGATTGTGATTATTGCCATTGAGTTCCCGTGTGGGGAACATATATTCGTTGTGCCATCTTTGCTGCAGGACAGAATTAGGGGATACTCCTGGTTGATTGATTGTTCCGCATATCCCCAACAAAAAACCCCAAAAATAAATACATGTATGAATAATCACGGAATTACTTAATACATTAACTCAAATATACATATAAGATAGTTTATACACAACAAATATATTAAATTATTGAAAGTACTTATGTCATAATACAGATATCAAAGTAGTGAAAAGTAATAAAATTATATTTAAATTTATGGTCATATATATAGATATATGTATTTGGATAAAAGTGATATATCTATTTTGAAATCGATATGAATATGAATAAATACGAATGTCAAAATATATATTGAACAAACTTGATAGAAAAATAAAATACAGTTTTACCTAAAATTTTAGTGATTGTGTTATTTATAAGCATACTTTCTCTTTTAAGATATTTTCTTTGTTAGACCTTTTCTTTATGTTACATATACTATATGTATCACTCATACCTCTACATATAGTCCTACATCTAAAACTCAACAATATGAGATTGGGTTATAAGTGGTGGGGACTACTACTTGGCAACTTGATCTTAATCATTTTAGATGGTTGTCAACGAATCCATTTGGGTCCGAACCCAACAAGTTTTCAGGTACGGTTTTCCTCAATAATGGACCGGGGACCTAAGCCCGGGACATTACAAATGGTATCAGAGCGGGTTCTTTCTGATAGTAGAAAGGACTACTCTAAGGGACCTAAGTCAGGAGTATGCAACCACTACTGTCACTGGGAATAAGTGATGGGTCATATCACAACGAGGACGTTGCAAATATAAGTGGGAGATGTTCTAATACCCATACCCCAAACATAGTCCCACATCTAAAACTCACAAAGCGTGAGAGTGTGTTATAAGTGGTGGGGATTAGTATGTGACAACTTGGGCTTAAACATTTTGGGTGATTGTCAATGGGTCCATTCGGGTCCGAATCCAATAAATTGCGAGGGCCAGTTATTAGATGATGCATGGAGAGTTGGATAGTGGTGTCTTGCAAAAAAGAGAGCCGTGCAAGAAAAAATGATGAAAACAGGGGGTCGATAATGTCTTTGAAAAAAGAGGAGGTAAATATGTGAAAAAATTGAGATAAAGAGAGAGTTGAATATTTGCAAAAAAAATACAATCCAAAAAAAGTATGCTGGGATTGAAAAAAATGGATTTTCTTGTTGATCCTTCATTGTTCTCTCACCTTGTCATTTTTCGACAAGCTTGGGAGAAAGGGGGAATGATAGGTAGAACATTTCATGCTCTACTATTGTTGGTAGTGGTATCTTGTCCTACCATTGTTTGACTTATTGGGTAGTGCTTTTCTAGCCCTACCATTGATTGAGGCACTCTATTTGAGTACCTATGTTTTGTGGAGTTCTCCAGTGGGAGACTCATTATTGCTCCATCCTCTAGCGATCGTGAACTTCGCTACATATGGATATTCCTACAGCATGTTTTCATGGCCGTGAACTCCACTATATATGGCTATTCCCACGACGTTCTTGTTGGTCCTTCGGAATGATGGAGCAAATCGTCGGTGAAGACATGTTGTGGGCCGGAGTACTACATGGTGGAGACTCAATTGCAGATCAGATATTTCTGCAGATCATTGTCCACCTCCAATCTTCAGCTCCTCTTCACTAGCAGACATGAGAAGCAACGTCCTCAGCAGCAACCGACAGCATGCGTTGAGTTGATATTGCCTGTAGTGTCATTTACTTTGTATGTGAGCAAATACATTCTTTCTTTTTATCCTAGCTCAGCATTGCATGCTTAGCTTGAGGGGGAGTGTTGAAGAATAGTCTTCTGTGGGTTGTGTTTAATCCCACATCATGAAGTGGTGACTTTTGGTCACATTGATGGGGCTATATAAAGAGTCTCACACTCATTGTAACCTTTGAGAAAATTGAATAGAATATTAGCCTTTTGGGGCGGTTCTTTCGTGGTTTTATACCGCTCCTTAGGAAGTAGGATTCCACGTAAAATCAAAGTTTTCTTTTTATCTTGTTCTTGCTTTGATTGTATTCTGCATTTCATATTCCAACCAAGTTTTTTCAGAGAGAGCTGAAAGGGAAGGGTATGCAGTTTATTATCCGTCTCAATATCACCAATAATTCAAAATGATGTCATTAGCTATAAAAAATCGTTCCACTGAACTAACCTGCACTAAGAAAGGTTATCAGCAAAACCTGTTGTAAAAATAAGCTCGAAATTGCATCACAATACAATTTTTGTACAATCTACTAAAAATAGACAGGGAAGATGTAGAATCGAATTATTCTATGTATGGTTATTATCATTTTCTCCTTTAACTCACACCGTTGTTGCTTCTAGTTAAAACCAAAGGGAGTTTACCCTCTAGAGAGGACCGTCTGCTGTGAAATCGCCTGCTGCAACGCAAGGGATGTCATCTCTTCTAAATGGGGTTAAGGAAAAATTCCTCCTAACAACTTGGAAATCGAAAACACTTCAAAAACAAAGCTTCAGTCTCACTGCTAATTCAGCTTGATACCACTTTATGTTTTAAAAAAAGACTGTCAGTATATTCATCTTTTATTGCCAAAGAAATGAGACCTTCATCTGAAATCCGATGCATTCTGTATTTTGTTAAAAGAATCCTCTTTCTACCAATCAATTGCATGAGAAAAAACGCACTCTCTGAGAGGCATTTGCGCTGTAACTCAGCCTGCAGTCCCAAGCACGGATGGTATGGAAATAAAAGTTACCATCAAGGATATCATACAAGATCAAGCCAGCCATCACTAGCTGGGAAGAAGCAATGCATCATCTATGGTTCAACTGATAGAAACACCAGTCGCAGCTCATGTCCCTAGATCCTCCACTTCCCCTTCCAACAACCAAAAACTCCACAGCACTGGCTAAAGCAAATTATAATCGAAACATCCGAGAGAATCTTGAATAAAAGTAAGCATCCAACAGGAAGTGAAAACAAACTCGGTTTCCCAAACTAGCAAGATGGTTAGGAGAGAGAAGCTACAATAAGATGAACAATATTAGTGCTAATGAACACCCATGTTTTACCCCTTATCGAGAACCCACCCACCTTTCAACAGATTGTTCACTAGCAGTGGAAGGACATCATTATGACATATCTCTTCACCCATGCCAACCAAAGTATTGCAAAGCCTCTCCGAGCATCTTATTGTTGTATTAATTGTAGACTTCACCACTGCAAGCTTCTTCCCATCGACTTCGAGAAGATCAAGATATCCCTGCACACTTGCTTCTTAGCCGGCCAGCCCAAACTTTCTCATCAACAAATGTTTGGAGATGCCGGTCAACATTTTGGTCCCAGAGTCAAAAAAAAGAATAAAATTTTTATCACTATTCCTCCATAATAGAGTTCTCTCGTCAAAAAAATACAAATAACTACCACTTCCTTACTCCCTCCCTTCAACTGAAGAAAAAAAAGTATATTATCCCCTTCCCTTATTCCTCTGTCGAATGACCATTGGGTGATGAACTTAATCCCGAAGAGATATCGAACTCCCTCCCTTGGTTGGCGAAGAAATCCACCAGCCCCTTCTCACACATGCTCACATTTCACAATTGATTTTCTAATATCTGTGTTTATATCCCTCAATGAGCTTAAATCTATTGGTAAGACACACAATGATGAATCATGGTTTATGACACTGTAAGAAGAACTATTATCGGCTATGGAAATTTGTACCATTACTAGAATAAGGTGGATCTTTAAGAACATGGTGGATGAATCAGGTATGGTTATCAGAAATAAAAGAAGACTTGTTGTACAAAGATACAATAAAAAAGAAGGCAATGCTTTTGGCGAAATCTACAAGCATTTCGCAAGGAGTGAGTCGGTTAGAATGCTTCCAACTTTTGCATGCTATCAAGACCTCAAGCTTTGTGGATGTTATAGGTGTATTCTTGAACAACTCCATCAAAGAAGAAGTGTATGTCAAATAATCTCCTAGATTTGAAAATCCTAAAAATCCTAAGCATGTTTTTTAGTTTGGGACAGCACTTTTCTAACTTAAACAAGCATCTGCAGCCTATTATGATAAGTAAAAGACTAGCTTTCAAGAAAAGTATAGTGCACGTTGTTTATTAAAATAAAAGCTTCTGATTTATTAATTGCCTTAACTTATGTTCTTGGTATTGATTTCAGTTTTACTAATGAAATTGTGTCAATAATTTATCAAAATATCATGAATAGTTTGAATTGAGCACGATGGAAGAAATTAAGTTTTTACTTAGACTCCTGATCACTCAACCAAGGGATCTTTTTCTCATAACAGGATGGAAATTCTTGAGAAGTTTAATTTAGACAAAATTAAAGGAGAACTAACATTGATAGTTCCAACTAGCCATCAAGACTAATTAAGAAAACTAGTGATGAAAAGCTATATCGAGGTTCGTTATTTTTATCCAACAGCCAGTAGGCATGACATTATTTTCAGCACTTGTTTAGTTGCACGATTTCAATCAAACTCGAAAGAGTCTTGCCTAATTGTTATAAAAAGAATCTATCTGATTTGTTTTATCAGAATATTCATTATATATTTATATCTATTTAGACTAGACGATACCAACAATGGTGGTCACTGTACTAACACAAAAGTACTTGAGATATTTATAAGTTTATATTAAATTACTTGGTATCTTGATTTTCTTTAAAGGGAAAAATTGCATGACATTTTCCATGATTGAACAAGAGTATGTTGAAGCTATTTTAGCATGTTCCCATTTGACAAAATAGACATTCTACGATTTATGATTAACTTTTAAATAAATTCAAATCTTGTGTGATTAAAACAAGAACGATTAATCTGACTTAAAACCTCATCAATCACATTAAATAAAGAACATGGTAGTGCATCACCATGTTCTTCACATAAGTATCCTCAAGAGAAAGATTTGAGTTGAATTGGTTCCTACATGTCTAATTAGGAGATATTCACTAAATCCTTAGACACCTCTCAATTCAAGAAAATAGAAACAAAATTGCGAGTATGCACGCTTTGGTCCATACTTAAATTGTCCCTTTGTTCTATTTATTTGTAGAAATCTCTTCTTAAGGTTCATTAATCAATTGATCACTTAAAAGCTACGAATCTCTCATGGATTAATCGGGCTAGTCCAAGTGGTCGAATAGATTTTGGAGAAATTTCGGAAGTTTTGAACTACATCGCATTTCAGATTTGATTGACGTGTTGCACGGGTATGTCTAACCATATAGAGCATGGCCGCTGATTTCCTTTTCGAGAAACCTTATTTCTTTTATCAAATCAATCAAATCTTAATTTCTAAATCCCAAAAATTTCTCTACCTACCCTATTAACTGATCTAACACTTTATTTGAAAACCCTTCTAGCATATATCGTATCTATTCTTTAGAAAACTCCAAAACCCATTCTAGACAAAGAACCTAGAACAAAGAACAAGGTAATCGATCACCTTATGGCATCTAATTGATCAGGTGGAGATCGTGTAACTTTTTGATCTTCTGCTTTGTTCAATTTTAGTCCTCTAATTTTTCATTGTGCCATTAGATTTTGATTGCTCTTCAAGAAGCATTTCCCACTCCAAAACCCTAACAAACCTATTTTTTGAAATATACCCCCTATTAATTGATCACTTCCCTTTTAGTGATCAATCCATATTAATGGAACATTATAGTCTTTTTGATCTATCAATCATGGCTTCTAATGGAAAATGTTTTGGATCCAACCAAATATCAACTGCTAGAACCTTGCAATCTCCACATCAGCCCATGTTTCCATATCCATTGTATTGCGCTTTTGGACAACTTATCCTCCGAGTTTCATATTCCACTTCCAACGCATCCAAACCTTTTTCAACCCATCGTTCTACGTCAGTTAGCTCTCCTCGACCTTCAAAGAGTATCTTAAACTCTCTCTCTCTCTCTCTCTCTACCATAGCTTTATGCTAACCTAAAATGCTTATATAGTCAATAAAAATGGTTATTAGCTACGCAATGTCATAACAAACTAAACCTCCATAGTCAATTTCCAAGTTATTTAAGCATTGTTGGGCATCCTAAAAAAAGTATCAACGATTGCGGAGTTTATTTGTCGAGTTTCTCGTGAGACATGTTGTGAGTATAAAGTCACAATCGAGGCACTTCAAGCCATAAAATTTCCTCTCTAACACTACTTTTGACCCTTCTCTTATTTCCTAACCTACATTCTTGAAATTTCTACAACTAGATGATCGATTTGCCCTATCTCACCAATGAGGTGTTTGTTCTCATTTTCACTTTTATTGATGGTCATTTTTTTTCAATTAAAATCATTTTCTTCTTTCTATGCTAGCCACCAAATAAACCATAACCCTTTCCTTAGGTGTCTTCATCGCCATGGAATTTCACAGCTTTCGATGTAACCTTTGCCACATATGACAACAAGATGCCTAAGGTGAAGCCCTTTGCTGATAAATGATGAGGGTTATGTGTTTTTACTAATGAAAATCCCCGTCCTTCACGACCACAAAGACGCTAATCCCGTATCATCATACCTTCTTCTTCCATCTAATGTTAGGTAGACACTATCATCATTTGATTCGGAATAACTTTATTGAAATTACCATCTTCGGCCTCAAGAACCCTTTAACGCGTCTCTCAAATGTAGAACTCTGAAATTCAACTGGAATACAATATTCGAATGGTATGATTCGTTAATGAGTAGGCAATCTTCATCAAATGTCAAGCGAAGGCCCTCTACAACCTCCAACTCAATGTCAGAAGATACTATGTAAAGGTAAGAAGAAGATTGCGTCACCAGCTCCTCCTAGTTTAGCTTATTCTCCTCTCTTTTGTGCCTCTCTCGTTAGGCAAGCTTCTCCCATGCCTCAAGGCATATTTATGATGAGCATTTCTCATGAAAAAAACATATAAAGAAGAAGAAGAAGAAGAAACACAAGAAGAAGGTACCTTCTTAAGAACAATAAGATGATAACAACTCTTCTGATTACGCTTTTTATGAAATCAAACACACTGCACCCATAAAACCTAAGAAGTGCCCCATTATTCGAATTGACTTAGAGAAGGAGCATGACCCATGTGTAAATCAGTACGATCAATCTTTATTTATGTTCTATTTTAAGTATAATGTTTAATGTTATATAACATCATGGTTGTCTTCGTGTCATTCTACTTTATTTCCTTTATTTTCACGTTTTATCACTGAAACAACAAATATTTTTGTTTCTAATTAGAAATCATGACATATTACAAAGAAACTATTAGGAGACGGGCAACAAGAAGATTTTTTCTATTATATAACTTGTTCAGGTCTTGTTTTTGCTCAATATTAGTTTCTTTATCTCATTTAATATTTATTTTTTTATATGACAAGAAGGGGGAGGAGAGATCAGTCATTCCAAAAAAGTGTGATATTTTTGTAGAGAAATATCCATCACTTTGTTGGGGAGTTTTGTTGAACAATATTATGATTACCTACAATATTTTTCAAAACTCGTTAATCTAGGTGTTTTTCTCATGACTAAAAAGAGAGAAAGTGTTAGCAAAATACACCCCAAGTAGTTGTTTTGAAAGATAAAAAAAGGCCTCAAGAAAACTTGTAGTTTTACTTTAAAGATACACACATATGTGCTTGCATATGTAATATTAAGCAGGTCGAGTTTTAACCAAAAACCATCTCTTACAATTAAACCCCATCCTTGTCGATCAACTATAGTTGACTAATAGATTGCTTTTGACCTCTCTTATTATGAATTGATCGATCACCTTTGTTGATCTGATCGGTCACTTTTGGTCATCAGTTATGAATTTAGTGATCATCCTCTTTGATTCGATCACGTTTCGTGCTTGATTATGGACTGAACGATCACCTTATTTTACCTGGTTGATCACTTTAAGGTATGTTTATGTAATGATTGGTCAACCTTCTTATACCGATTTTTCACTCTAAGTGGTTTATTTTCTGATCGGTTGCTCTTAAGCAATCAATACCATAATGTTATCAACTTTCAAAGCTTTATTTCAATTATTACAGGTTTGAACATTCTCAATCTTTGTCTATTGCTATTCTGATTCACTCAGATATTGCATTGCATATTATAAAGATTATGTAGATTGATTAAAAGATAGTTTCTTGTAGGTTATCTATTTATTCTATACTAGTGTATTATAGTTTCTTGTAGATTATCTATTTTTTCTATACTAGTGTATTATGACTCTCGTGTAATCCAAGATGTGAAAAGTATTTGGTAATTATCAAAATACGTTGAAGCATAATTTTTCTGGGCTATTTACATCGATAATCATGAATAGTTCCGTAATTACACCAGAGACTCTTTATAATCACAAATTACATCCAGGACCCAGAATAGTACTTAACTCTTACACTCATAACCCCGTGTTAACTTCCATCCAATTTTCCGTTAACTATGACGATATCCGTCAAGTATTTTACATTTTACACAATTTAAATTCCTCTTTATTTACCAATAGCCCCTCCCCTTCCTCCCCCAACCTCTTCCTCCTACGACCAGGCAACCCCTCTCCCCCGCCGCCGTCCTCCCACCATAAGCCCGATCCATGCAAACCCCCACCCCCGTAGGCCCCCTACTGTCACGACCTGCCCCGCTAGGCGGAACGAGTGCGACATGTAAATTTAAACTTTCTGATCATTTTACTCTTAATTTAGCATTTCCATAAAAAAAATCCGACAGCAATTCCTCTATATTATGAACTCCCAAACGCTACCCTGTTCCTGAAACAATGCATCTCAAATAATATAAAGACTCCACATAATTCCTTATCACAACCATCCAAGTCACAAACCACATTTATAGCATTAAACTTATTTACATTGTCTTATGTACAACCATCATCTACTGTCAGAGTCCATATACAACTCTTTCCACTTAACAAAACAACAAGTCTTTCCTAGAGGCTAACGGCTTACCTGAGATACCAAAATTTGTTGCACTATCACCAAAAATGGAGTGAAGAAACCAGCTATCAGTGAAAACTTAATTCCTTTTTCACGCCTCCTTTACAGCTCCTCAGGTGTGTCTGTAAATAATATTTAATAATAGAGGGTTGAGTCTAAACTCAAAATGAGCTTAGACCCAGTGAATGGGTCCCAAGCACTTAGTAAGAAAATATGATGGTAAAAAAAAATAATTGTGCAGGCTAGTTGGAATAAACTGTAATGCTGTAATAGAGAAATTTCATAAGAAAAATGAAGCTTTACGAAATAGTGATGTTGTACAAAAATTGAAATATCAACCTGACAAACTGAAATTAATATACTATCTGGCTATCTAAAATCTTGCAGAAATAAAAAAAAAATCTATTTTCTAGCTGTTATAACAACACCACTGTGGCTAACATACTACGTCCATGAACACTGAAACAAACTGAGTCATACGCGTAGACAGCCCCAAAGGCCAAAGAACATTCTGCATACAGCCCAAAGCCTATGTGTATACAAAATGTGGACCCAAAGTCCTCTGAATCATATCTGACGATTGCCATATCTGATGGCGTGTTTCAGGGTCATATCTGATGACGTTACCATATCTGATGGCTAGTTCATGACCATATCTGAGAGCTACTGTGGTGGTCATTATTTCTGACATATTTTCCGATCCATAGTAATATAACTGTAAGCTGAGGAATTTTATGCTCTCTGAATCATACCAACATACTGAACTTATCTGTATTTATCTGAAAACTTCTGTAGTATTAAACAGCATAATTGAATACTGAAACATAAAACTAAGCTTTTCTACCATACATTAAGCTTGCGTACAATACCAACTTCACAAAGCTACCATCATCTTGGACAAAAACCCAGCTTATCTAATATCAAACTAAACTATACATGTACATAGCATAATCAAAAGGCATTTCAAACTGTAATATTGAAATGTATCTATGAATATAGGGGTTATATCTTAAAATAGGCTTGAAACCACTCACCTGCGAGTTGAACTTAGCTATGCAAGTTCCGTGAAGACATCCTAGACTTAATTTTCCACTTCAGTATTATCTGTCCATATTAAGAATACACTTATGGTTAGCATCTAATCTATGTTCTCCGAATATTTACAATTTGCCATAAAACCATCTTTATAAGTAATTTGAGAACATCTGTAAAATTCCGTTAACATCAACAGTAGTCGCACACACTCTTACTATTTTATATAAACTACGAATTGCTCTCTTCATAAATATATATATACACGCCTATTCTTAATGATAATCAGTAGTTAAACTTTATGGCAATCTTATTATAAATTCTGGCCATTCTTATTGTATGTACATACAATAATAACAATTACCTTTTTCCCAGATATTATATCAGATGTCAAATTTTTTACTTCCATCATTTGATGTATATCTTACTCTAACTAATGAGATGTCCATTATGTCTAATAATTATTTTATTGGATCTCTCTCTTGCCTTATATATATATATAGATATTGACTGCACTGTGGTGCAAATATGATATGTAAGCTTACGATATACCACCTGCAAAGTTGGTTGAGACTAATCAAGATTTACTTTTACCTGTTAAATCCAACCTTCTTTAAATACTTGGATTGGGTAACTAATGAAAGGATATCAAACATTACTAACTTTAGCTATTAAAATCAGATCTTTTTTAGTTTCTACGTAACTGGAGATGTATGGTATTTTGATGAGCACAGACTTTAGATATCGGAGATTGATACAACCCTATCCACGAAACCGTATGCTTCCTTATTGTATTCGTGTCATCATAAATATCTCAGATTTTAGTTCAAAACATCAAATAATAAAAGACAGATTCAAAACCTTAAAAGACTCCATTTCTTCTCTGCTTAGCTTCATGCATCCTCCGCTCCTCTTCTTTGCCATGAGAATGACGGTGCCTTTTTTTTTCTCAATATATACTGAGTACAGTAGAGGAAGGCAATCTTAACTATTACCATTACACGTAGCATATACCCTCACGTGCCCTCTCAATGTAAATCCTAACATGCAAAATTTTAAGATATCTATAAGCCACCTTTATCCATGTGGACCTTAACACTTCTATTTCGTGTGTCTATATATATTTTATAAAAGGTATTTTACTTACTCTATTTAATTGTCCACTAACGAGTGTTGTTTCATGTACCAAAAAAAAATTGATTACTTTATTCTTTTCTATGCATATCCATTGTTTACAACTATCATTACTTTTCTTTATTTACTCCTTACAAACGTCTATAAATATACATACAAGTCAAAATATCAGTTCTATGCTTAGGTCTTTTATTCCTACCTTTATACTATACATGTCCCTCAAGTTATAAATATTAACTCTTATAAGCTAGTTTATAAGCATCTGTAAACAATCCATTACCAGCTCCAAATAATAATTTTTTTCCATTAACCAAATAATAATTTTTTTTCCATTAATATTTGTAATTGTTTCTAAATGTTATTATTGGTTTCTATATTGTAACTTTGGTATATCAATGCACACGCATACATATACTTCATATGTTGTGAATGTTACAACACTCCCCTATTTAAAAATAAATTTCGTCCTCGAAATTTACGTACATCTATCAATTTGCAAAGATGTGTGGGTATTGACGTCGCATCTCCTCTTCTCTTTCCCATGTGGCTTCCTCTATTGCATGACTCCTCCAAAGGACTTTTACCAGTGGTATCTTCTTCGTCCGAAGTTCTTGAATTTTATAATCTAAAATTTGTACTGGAATCTCTTTATAGGAAAGGTCTTCCTCCAACTGTATTTCTTGTGGTTCTATGACATGAGATGGGTCTGGAATATATTTTCGGAGGGTAGAAACATGAAAAACATCATGTATCCTTGCTAGCTCAGTTGGAAGTCGAAGACGATACGCTACATTACCAACTCTTTCTATAACTTCATACGGACCAATGTATCAGGGGCTTAATTTTCCCTTCCTTCCGAATCTAATTATACCCTTCCATGGAGATACTCGTAAAAATACTTGATCACCCACTTGAAATTCTAGATCTCTTCTTCTCTTATCCGCATAACTTTTCTGTCTATCTTGTGCAGCCTTCAAGTTTCTTTTGATTTCTTCGACTTTTTCCACTGTCACTTGTACTAATTCAGGTTGGACCAATTTACGCTCTCCTACTTCGGTCCAACAAATAGGGGTTCTGCATGCTCGTCCATACAGGGCTTCATACGGTGCCATCCCAATACTCGCCTGATAGCTATTATTATAAGCAAACTCCATAAGCGATAGATGTTCATCCCAACTGTCTTTAAAACTTAATGCACAAGCTCTGAGCATATCTTCCAAAGTTTGAATAGTCCGCTCAGATTGTCCATCGGTTTGTGGATGAAAAGCCGTACTAAATGCTAACTTTGTACCCATTGCTTTATGTAGACTAGGCCAAAATCTAGAGGTAAAACGAGGATCTCTATCAGACACAATTGATACAGGCGCTCCATGCAACCTTACTATTTCATCCACAAAAATTTTACCCAAGCGATCTAATGTATAAGTCATATTGACCGCTATGAAATGAGAGGATTTGGTCAATCTATCGACAATTACCCAGATCGCATCATGACCTCGACGAGTCTTGGGCAATCCAGTAACAAAATCCATGGTAATATGTTCCCACTTCCACTCTGGTATCGGAAGAGGTTGTAATGCACCAGCCGGTCGCATATGTTCTGGTTTAGTTTGCTGACAAATCAAACATCTCGATACATATTCTGCAATTTCTCTTTTCATTCCCGACCACCAATAGCATGGTTTCAATGTTCTATACATCTTTGTGCTTCCTGGGTGCATTGCGTATATAGAGTTATGTGCTTCCTCAAGAATTTCTGTTCTTAGCTCTGCAAGTTGTGGGACACACAATCTTTGTTTGAAAAATAATACTCCATGCTCGTTTATCGTGAAATCAGGCAATTCTCCTTTCTCCACTTTCCCTCGCATTCTTTTAATGTCTGGATCAGATTCTTGAGCATCTCGTATTTTATCATATAGTATAGGCCTAACTTGTAGAGTAGCTAACAAAACCCCAGAATCATGTATTGATAAGTTTGCACGTAGTCCCCTTAATTGTGCCAATAATGAGTGTTGTTCAGCCTTTACATATGCACCCCTAGACTTCCGACTAAGAGCATCTGCTACTACATTTGCTTTTCCGGGTTGGTACTCAATAGTACAGTCGTAATCTTTTATCAATTCCAACCATCTTCTCTGTCTAAGATTCAATTCTTTCTGAGAGAATATATATTTTAAGCTCTTATGATCAGTGAAAATTTGACATGTCTCGCCATATAAGTAGTGCCTCCAAATTTTCAAGGCAAATACTACCGCAGCTAATTCCAAGTCATGTGTAGGATAATTCAGCTCATGCGGCTTAAGCTGTCTGGAAGCATAGGCAATCACTTTTCCATTCTGCATTAAAACACATCCCAAACCTTGACGTGATGCATCACTATAAATAACAAATCCGTCATTTCCAGAAGGAAGACTAAGAATGGGAGCTGAGGTCAGACGATTCTTAAGTTCCTGAAAACTCTCTTCACATTTATCATCCCAAATAAATTTTACTTCCTTCCTAGTCAATTTTGTCAATGGCGCTGCGATTCTTGAAAAATTCTCCACAAATCTTCTATAGTATCCTGCTAAGCCAAGAAAACTTCGAATCTCTGAGACACTTGCTGGTTGCTTCCAATTCACAACTGCCTCTATTTTACTCGGATCAACAGATATACCTTCTCCCGAAATAACATGCCCTAGAAAGGCAACCTTCTTCAACCAGAACTCACATTTATCAAATTTTGCAAATAACTGATGGTCCTTCAACGTCTGTAATACTGTTCTCAAATGGTCTTTATGTTCTTCCTCTGACTTCGAGTATACTAAAATATCATCAATAAACACGATCACAAATTTATCCAAGAAAGGACGGAATACTCGATTCATCAAATCCATAAAGGCAGCAGGGGCGTTCGTCAATCCAAAAGACATTACTAAAAATTCATAATGTCCGTAACGAGTGCGGAAAGCTGTTTTAGGGACATCTTCGGCTTTAATTTTCAACTGATGGTAGCCTGATCTCAAGTCTATCTTAGAGAATACAGAAGCCCCTTGCAATTGATCAAATAAATCATCTATTCGAGGAAGAGGATAATTATTACGTACGGTCACTCGATTCAACTTTCGATAATCAATACAAAGTCTCAAAGAACCATCTTTCTTTTTGACAAAAAGAACAGGAGCCCCCCATGGAGAAATACTAGACTGGATAAATCCCTTATCTGTTAACTCTTGCAATTGGATCTTCAGTTCCCTGAGTTCAGCTGGAGCCATTCGATAAGGAGTCAAGGCAATCGGGGTAGTACCAGGTATTAAGTCAATATTGAATTCAATTTCTCTATCTGGCGGAAGTCCGGATAATTCATCAGGAAATACTTCAGGAAATTCTCTCACTATAGGAATGTTTTCTAAACATATAGATTCTGCTTTTGTATTGTATACAAGGGCAACAAAAGACGAATATCCCTTCCTTAGTAATTTATGTGCCACTATACTAGAAATGACACGTGTTGGGTATACACTCCTTTCTCCATAAAATGTAAACTCTGTCTCGCTTGGTATTCGAAAAATAACTTTCTTCTGAAAGCAATCTAGTAAGGCATGATATGATGTCAAACAATCCATCCCTATAATGGCATCAAATTCTTTAATTTCCATAGGGATAAGATTCACAATCACCCGACCTCCACCAATCTCTATCAAACAGTCTTTAAAGACATTCCAAACAATCTCAGGCTCTCCTTTAGGTAATGAGATTGATAATGCATGATCAAGTATACCCATTTCTTTATCCGCAGACATAGAGAATTTTCGAGAAATAAATGAATGACTGGCACCAGAATCAATAAGGGTATAGGCATTTCTGCCAAAAATAACAGTGGTACCTGAGACCACATCCTCAGCAGAGATGGCTTCTTGGAGTGTCATCGCAAAAGCTTTTCCCTGATTTTGTGCCTTTTTATTCCCTTTCCTTATAATATCATTTCTCCTTTCTTCTTTCTTTGGTTGGGGTTCTTGAGTTATGGCCCTAGCATGGATATTCTGTTGAGCCGGTCTCCTTGCATTTCCCCAGTTTGATATAAGATTTGGGCAATTTCGACGTACATGTCCTGTCTGTCCACAATTATAACAGCCTGATGATCCACTGCGACATTCTCCCGGGTGACGCTTACCACATATATTACACTGCGGGTTAGAAAATCCCTGATTTCTAAAATTATCCTGAGCGATTCCACCCATTTGATTTCCTCTGTATTTTTGAGCAGATAAATTGTATTGCCTTGGATTTTCAAAATTTCTTCTAACTTTGTTCTCGGGTCCTCTCCATGGTGGTCTTTCCCCAAATCTTTTCCTATTGTGATCATTACACCTTTGTCTTTCCCGCATCACGCGCTCAGCTCTACGTGCAGCTTCCACTAATTTACCATACTCGGTAAATCCATTGGCTGAGATCATTGACTTAATATCTATATGAAGTCCATCCTCGAAACGTCGGCATTTATCTTCTTCGGTTTTCACTAAAGAGGCCGCAAACTTTAATAATTCCGTAAAGCGCTTCTCATATTCATCAACAGAAAAACTCCCCTGAGTAAGAAATAAGAATTCTTTGCATCGATCTTCTTGATATACTCTCGGATAATATTTTTCATTGAATTCTTTTTCAAATATCTGCCAAGTAATCTCAGATGGATTGGTGTACTTCATCTTCACTGATTTCCACCAGTCATCAGCATTTTCTTTTAACAGAAATATTGCATATCTCAACTTTTATGCTTCAGTACACTCCATTAATTCAAATATCTTCTCTATGTGTTCGAACCAGTCTCTTGCCACCTTCGGATCCGTCGTGCCCACAAAATCTTTTGCACCTAATTTCCGAACATGCTCAAATGGCAGTTGATGTTCGAATTCGTGCGGTCTCACGGATCGAGCAGCCATGCTTCCCAAGGTCTGTGCTATTAATGCCAAAGTTTCTTGCATATTGTTATTATTACTCCCATCATGTGCATCACTTGGTCCTTGTGAGGTCTGAGAAGGTTGCTCAGCTTCCATTGTGTCCTACATAAATAAAATTCCTTAATTAGCTCTTCTCAAAATTATGAATCCTCAAATCTCATGGTAAAATATAGATAAAATCCTCAATAACAAAAACGTCATTATTCCAATATCCTTTCCGTTTCTTATCAAAGTCCAATACATAAATCATAACCACCAATGGTTTCATATATCAACCTCGAATATCATTTTTTTTTTCATAAACCATTGCTCTGATACCACCAGATGTCACGACCTGCCCCGCTAGGCGGAACGAGTGCGACATGTAAATTTAAACTTTCTGATCATTTTACTCTTAATTTAGCATTTCCATAAAAAAAATCCGACAGCAATTCCTCTATATTATGAACTCCCAAACGCTACCCTGTTCCTGAAACAATGCATCTCAAATAATATAAAGACTCCACATAATTCCTTATCACAACCATCCAAGTCACAAACCACATTTATAGCATTAAACTTATTTACATTGTCTTATGTACAACCATCATCTACTGTCAGAGTCCATATACAACTCTTTCCACTTAACAAAACAACAAGTCTTTCCTAGAGGCTAACGGCTTACCTGAGATACCAAAATTTGTTGCACTATCACCAAAAATGGAGTGAAGAAACCAGCTATCAGTGAAAACTTAATTCCTTTTTCACGCCTCCTTTACAGCTCCTCAGGTGTGTCTGTAAATAATATTTAATAATAGAGGGTTGAGTCTAAACTCAAAATGAGCTTAGACCCAGTGAATGGGTCCCAAGCACTTAGTAAGAAAATATGATGGTAAAAAAAAATAATTGTGCAGGCTAGTTGGAATAAACTGTAATGCTATAATAGAGAAATTTCATAAGAAAAATGAAGCTTTACGAAATAGTGATGTTGTACAAAAATTGAAATATCAACCTGACAAACTGAAATTAATATACTATCTGGCTATCTAAAATCTTGCAGAAATAAAAAAAATCTATTTTCTAGCTGTTATAACAACACCACTGTGGCTAACATACTACGTCCATGAACACTGAAACAAACTGAGTCATACGCGTAGACAGCCCCAAAGGCCAAAGAACATTCTGCATACAGCCCAAAGCCTATGTGTATACAAAATGTGGACCCAAAGTCCTCTGAATCATATCTGACGATTGCCATATCTGATGGCGTGTTTCAGGGTCATATCTGATGACGTTACCATATCTGATGGCTAGTTCATGACCATATCTGAGAGCTACTGTGGTGGTCATTATTTCTGACATATTTTCCGATCCATAGTAATATAACTGTAAGCTGAGGAATTTTATGCTCTCTGAATCATACCAACATACTGAACTTATCTGTATTTATCTGAAAACTTCTGTAGTATTAAACAGCATAATTGAATACTGAAACATAAAACTAAGCTTTTCTACCATACATTAAGCTTGCGTACAATACCAACTTCACAAAGCTACCATCATCTTGGACAAAAACCCAGCTTATCTAATATCAAACTAAACTATACATGTACATAGCATAATCAAAAGGCATTTCAAACTGTAATATTGAAATGTATCTATGAATATAGGGGTTATATCTTAAAATAGGCTTGAAACCACTCACCTGCGAGTTGAACTTAGCTATGCAAGTTCCGTGAAGACATCCTAGACTTAATTTTCCACTTCAGTATTATCTGTCCATATTAAGAATACACTTATGGTTAGCATCTAATCTATGTTCTCCGAATATTTACAATTTGCCATAAAACCATCTTTATAAGTAATTTGAGAACATCTGTAAAATTCCGTTAACATCAACAGTAGTCGCACACACTCTTACTATTTTATATAAACTACGAATTGCTCTCTTCATAAATATATATATACACGCCTATTCTTAATGATAATCAGTAGTTAAACTTTATGGCAATCTTATTATAAATTCTGGCCATTCTTATTGTATGTACATACAATAATAACAATTACCTTTTTCCCAGATATTATATCAGATGTCAAATTTTTTACTTCCATCATTTGATGTATATCTTACTCTAACTAATGAGATGTCCATTATGTCTAATAATTATTTTATTGGATCTCTCTCTTGCCTTATATATATATATATAGATATTGACTGCACTGTGGTGCAAATATGATATGTAAGCTTACGATATACCACCTGCAAAGTTGGTTGAGACTAATCAAGATTTACTTTTACCTGTTAAATCCAACCTTCTTTAAATACTTGGATTGGGTAACTAATGAAAGGATATCAAACATTACTAACTTTAGCTATTAAAATCAGATCTTTTTTAGTTTCTACGTAACTGGAGATGTATGGTATTTTGATGAGCACAGACTTTAGATATCGGAGATTGATACAACCCTATCCACGAAACCGTATGCTTCCTTATTGTATTCGTGTCATCATAAATATCTCAGATTTTAGTTCAAAACATCAAATAATAAAAGACAGATTCAAAACCTTAAAAGACTCCGTTTCTTCTCTGCTTAGCTTCATGCATCCTCCGCTCCTCTTCTTTGCCATGAGAATGACGGTGCCTTTTTTTTTCTCAATATATACTGAGTACAGTAGAGGAAGGCAATCTTAACTATTACCATTACACGTAGCATATACCCTCACGTGCCCTCTCAATGTAAATCCTAACATGCAAAATTTTAAGATATCTATAAGCCACCTTTATCCATGTGGACCTTAACACTTCTATTTCGTGTGTCTATATATATTTTATAAAAGGTATTTTACTTACTCTATTTAATTGTCCACTAACGAGTGTTGTTTCATGTACCAAAAAAAAATTGATTACTTTATTCTTTTCTATGCATATCCATTGTTTACAACTATCATTACTTTTCTTTATTTACTCCTTACAAACGTCTATAAATATACATACAAGTCAAAATATCAGTTCTATGCTTAGGTCTTTTATTCCTACCTTTATACTATACATGTCCCTCAAGTTATAAATATTAACTCTTATAAGCTAGTTTATAAGCATCTGTAAACAATCCATTACCAGCTCCAAATAATAATTTTTTTCCATTAACCAAATAATAATTTTTTTTCCATTAATATTTGTAATTGTTTCTAAATGTTATTATTGGTTTCTATATTGTAACTTTGGTATATCAATGCACACGCATACATATACTTCATATGTTGTGAATGTTACACCTACTCTGCCGATGCAAGCTCCCCCGTCGAAGCCCACCTGCAAGTCCCCTGTCGTTGCAAGGTCCCACGTCCCCCCGTCCCCATAGGCTTCCCCCGTCTCCTGGCGACTCCTGCTTCCTCCCTTCGTAAGCCCACCCCGCAAGTTCCCCCCTTCTGGACCAGAGCAGAGCGCGCACACAGCCCAGAGAATAGCAAAGCAGAGTCCATGGAGGAGACGAAGCCCTGCGACCGCCTAGCGAACCTGAAGGCCTTCGACAAGACAAAGAAGGGCGCGAAGGGCCTCGCTAACTCCGATCTCACTGTCATCCCCCGCTTTTCCACGACCCCTCCCTTCCCGATCTCTCCACCACCGTTGGCAGCGGTGTCACCATCCCCACCGTCGATCTCCGTCGCCCGATCGTGGAGATCGTGGCGGAGATCCTGACGGTGGAGTAAGGGTTCTTCCAAGTAGTAGGGCACGCCACCCCGTTCGAGGGGGCGTTGAGGTTTTTCGAAGGGGACGCGAAGGAGAAGAAGGTGTTATACAACAGAGATCCGACGAGGGGTTGCTGGAGGAGGAAGGGAAGGTGGGCGGTGACAGGTTGGGGTGGGGGGTGGGGGCTGCTAGAGGACGAAGGGGGAGGGTGGATTTCCTTTTTACTTTTGATTTAATTTTAGCTGTTGGATTGATACTAGTTTAGATTAACTCGATGGTATGGTTGGGGTTAACGGCTGAAACTAATAGAAGGTTATGGATGTAAGATGAAGTAACTATTCAGGATTTCTCATGTAATTCGTGACTATCGTGGGTACCTGGGGTAATTATAAAACTACTCAAGGTTATGGGTGTAAATATCTCAATTTTTATATGGATAA
The DNA here is from genome assembly GCA_037367405.1 of Ottelia alismoides. Classification (NCBI taxonomy): domain Eukaryota; kingdom Viridiplantae; phylum Streptophyta; class Magnoliopsida; order Alismatales; family Hydrocharitaceae; genus Ottelia; species Ottelia alismoides. The sequence goes on along the minus strand of JAZKJV010003722.1, from coordinate 233,899 downwards.
ATAACTCACATAGTGGATTATTTTGTTTATAAGTTTAAGCAAAAATCCCAAGTCATGAAGACTTAGTTCATGATTTTTACCCCAGTTTCTACAATAAAATAATTCACACTTGACTGTTGTTATTTTGTGATTGCATGTATGTGATTGAAATATTTGTAGATGTCATCTGGACATTATCTATGATAAATACTATTCATCCCCTACCCCAAATAGTATATCGATTCTATATGGTCTTAAAAATAATGACAATACAATTTCTGATTAATTACGGATATCTTGTTAATTGAAATTTTACTTTCTTATCAACTAAAATTCTAATTGATATATATACTTTTTGAAAGTAAAATTATCGACAATTATATTTTTTAATCAAGACCGTATATAACCTAAATAAAACGTTCCTTTAATTACTCGAAGCTTAATCCTCCAGTATGATTTTGAACCTGAACTGCACCAAAGATAATTTTAGGAAAATAATATATCAAAAAGCATGAAACTGACAACATTTAAGCTAGATCTAACTGTGATATCTACATCTTGTTATTTTCAACTAAATGATATACATGTAAGAATTATCTTAAAAATATTAAGTAATCATAGTAATATTTGTTTTCTAAAGAAGAGTGGTAGTAATAAAACAATATTGACAGCATTTTATAGATAAATCTAAATTTCGTGTTTGTATCTAATTATTTCTACTAACATAATACCCGTGCATGTAAATCAATTTTTATCCAACAAAATGGCATTACAATAATTATGAACATTAATCAAAATTGATCAATACCTGTGCTTCATAAACATGAAAGTTCTTGCAAAAAATGTGTTATTACAAAGTAATGTTTTTAAATTATTATTAAAATATAAATTAAATCAAACAAAATATAAAAAAACAGAAAATAAATTGAAATGAATGAAAGAGAATGCTTTGAGGTTGACAAGAGGATTACGGTAGAGATTAACAAGTGAAGATGTAAGAAGAGTGGAGGAGGCGAGGATATGATTATGGTATATTTACATGTCAGGGAGAAGAGGAGATATCTTCGTCGTTCGAAGGAAGAGGGAGATAAAAGAGGACGAAGGGAAGAACCCTCTAATATTAGGGACGAAAATGAATATGGATGTATTCGAATATTTGCTTTTCGTACTCAAAAAATTACCAGAAATATTTGTATCCGAATATTAATCGAATGTGGATAGGGATTGTAAAAATTTCCGGATACGGATACGAATATGGTATGGCTTGAATATCTGGATATTCGAACACAATATTTAATATTGTTTTATATATTACTTAATACAATATAAGCCACGGTCCCGTATTATTATATTAGTATTATATATTATATAATACAATATATTAATGATATTAATAAACTTTTATTTGTTTGGTAATGGGCACGAATAAAAGTTACAAAATCACATCCCCTTTTTGCTTCCAATTAAGAAAGCAGTCACCTCGACATTCCCTTTTGTCATGATGCAACTTATTTATATTTCATTGCCATTTTTAAAGTCATTATGAATTTTGATAAAAAAATAATATTTGTATTCGTATGTGGTCTTTATTCGATCCGTATTTGGATTTCCATGTTTATTGGATCCATATTTGGATTCATTTTTTATTCGATATATATTTGGATTGGCTCTTTATTCGATCCATATTTGGATCTGCTCGTTATTCGATCTGCATTCGGATTGGAAAAATATCTGATTCCAATTTGTATCCGTATTTTTAAAGATATGATTTTCTTAATATATATCTGAATCATAGCCGTATCATTATTCGTATTCGATAGAGATGAAGCGAATATGGATATGGAAATAAGCTTATTTGATCCGTATGCAATCCGTTTCTCCCATGTCTAATGGTCTCATGGTAGAAGAAATTGCTCTCACTTTAATACCCCTTCCCATTAACCAGTAAAAAAGGAGTGTGAAGGGGAAAGTAATATGCACGTTGAGCTGGAAATTAAATTTAGCACTTTTCTTTCCATATGTAGCTCGATGTGATGAAGATGATTTTCAGATAGACTTTCAAAAATAATTATTCATTTTTAAGTAAATCAAATACAATAATGTCCGGATGATGAGGGATTGTACCTAAACATAATTATAAATCGTTCTTCTACATTGATTTGAAGGATAAGAAATGGGTAAACATCATATATAAAGTTATATATGATTGATTAAATCATGATCGGAACATTTTATATCGAGATCTTTTAGTCCTGCATAAAATCTCGTTATCTAAGAATAAGGGAAACTTTCTAAATTCAAGTGCAACGAGAGATATATATATTTCTAAATTCAAGTGTAATGACATATATATACTAGCATGTTATGATGCGTATAAGAGATAAGTGAGGTTTTGTCGCTCTTTCGCATTCGATTGGTCTGAGGTAAAAGTAATAAATAATGTAAACAAATATATACATATATAATTATCGATATGATTATGATAGGGCTATAAATCCTGAGATAAAGTACGTTTGTCCCAAATATAAAGATGAGACCTGGCATCAACATGTTTCGATGCGGGACAACATTCATATATCCCGATCTAACTTTATCTCGGAATAAACTTCTTGAGATAAGTAGTCCTAGCATGATTACATCATTATTTATACTTCTATCTACATTATTTTATCTAATTCTTATACCTCAAATCAATCGAACATAATCGGATTTATTCCAAGTTGTTTCTTATCCCTCCACCAGGATGGGTAAGGTCCTTTAACAGGCAAATGCTATTTCTAAATTTTATAATTTTAGTCAATCATTTCTCCCAATAATTAGATAGGTACAAAGGTTGACATAAATGGAGAATGCGAGTTTATTATAGTTTAGAATGTGTGACATTGACTGAGATCTATGTGATATTTTATCAACAATTTTCCTTCTCATTATAAAATAAGTAAAGCGTGAGAATGAGCCGAAAAGTAATAGAAGTTGGGTCTCGTGGTCAAAAAGGAAGAGGAAAAAAAAGTAAGAAAAAGGGAATATATTCCCTTGATTGATATCCTTTTGTGTAAATTAAGGTAGAAGAAGTGAGGCATCGAGATGCTCCATCAATGGGAATAGGCACATATTAAGACCGACGAAAATTAGTTTCCTAAATATATACAGAAAAAAGAAGGTTGAAAAGAATGTTATTGGAAAGTTTTTGCTAAGTATCAAACTAATCTGTCAGGTTCGGATGAGATATAAGATCATTTGATGTGGGGCTTCCCACGAGAGGGGTTGTTGTGTCTTTTTCCTTTTTGCAAAAATAATATAAAAATTCAACTGTATTTATTTTTTTAAAGAAAAAAGGGTGTCGAATCGTAAAGGTGGACACTCAAAAACTGTATTTAATCTATTAAAGTTGTTCAATATCCTGTAATATTTCATTCAAATCCAACATTTCTACTCTTTTTTCTTAAAAGTCAAAGAAAGTCAACATCGATGGACTTGAAATCCCATTAAAAATGGTCGAATCTTTGAACAATTTGGATTTAGACGAAGTTTATATATAGAACAATGTTCGTAGATTCAATCTATGCAGTTGGCTTTATCAAGCGAATCCTACAGAAAAAGTGCACAACAATTCTTGTTGTTGGCGACAACAGGATCTTCTTGTCTCGAAATAGAGGATCTGCTCCTCGAGTGAGGATATAAGATCCTCTTATCTCGAAATAAGTAACGATAAAATGAGATGGTCACAACATAATTACATCATTCATTATGTTTTTATCTAGGATACTTATTTATTCATCAATGTAAGATAAATCCACCCAACTTATCTCTGTCCAAACCTAAAAAGATCCAATATCTATTATATATCAAGGAGAATAACTAGAACCCTAAATGATTTGGGTCCGATCATTATGGACACATGATATTTCACCTCAAAATATCTAAAAAGGAGAGAAAAAAACACCGATCTCGGCTTTGAAAATGTGCCGAATGTTTCTAACGACAGCTCCAGATATTATGATGGAAAAAAACAAGATTTTTCGGGCGTGGAGTCCACATGTTGGATGGTGACTCTATTTACTCGTTTTTGTTTCCTTTCACGAAGAACTTATAATACTGCAATTAATTTATTTTGGATTTGTCGTCGAAGTCAAGAATCATAAAAAGGTTTGTCGATTCTGTTGAACGAGTCGAGTCAACCCGACTCAGATCCGAACTCGATAACCAAACTTCAACCTTGAGTACAAACCGATCCATGAGCTTTCTAATAAATCTTATGTAACTCGATTCCTATATTTGTTGTTTGCGAGTTTCGATGACTTTGAAAAATTAGGCCAGGCCGAGCGCTTAAAAGGCGGAGTTGGGAATGTACATAGTAGTGCTACGTGCGATGACAGCACAATGAGAAGGAGACGGTATTTGGGTGGAGTTGGGAAGAGATGGCGGGAGGATTGTTCGAGTGAGTGCGGCCAGGAGCTCGGAGTTAGAAGTCGAGAAGTAGGATTTCAAGTTTCTTCAGTTCATCGAAGGAGAATTGAAGAGTGTGGATCCATGAGATTCTGTATTTTGGTCGAATTTCCAAATTGCACTTCACACCCTCATCCTATTACAATGTACTTATAATCTTGCATATATTAATAAAATTTAACATAATTACAAAAAAAAATCCTTAAACAATACACATGATTTCAATGTCATGCCTTATCTTTGAAAGATAACAATGCACCTGAAGTTTCAATAGTCATGGATCACATTGAGACAAATCTTAAAGTTTGGTTACCGCATTATTACCTTTTATAGTTCAGATACGACATTGAAATCAGGTGTATAATTTAGAGACTTTTTATAATTATCTCTAAAATTTAACATGGTAAAGATAACAAATACATCATCTTACTCGGACTTGATAGCAAGGATCATCAATTGCAGTGTTGTCTCTGCAGTAACCGCTTGAGCCGCTCGATCTTGATCAAGCGGTTCGCACGATTTTACACGGTACGAACCCGTAAAAAGTGTGAAATCGTGTGAACCACTCGATCATGATCGAGCGGCTCAAGCGATTACCGCAAAATCTGCTGCAGTGCCCGCTACAGCAGACGACCCGGTCCCCCGACTTAGCCCAACTCAGCAGCTCATATCGAGCTTAATCCGAGTGGACTTTAGCAAGTTCGAGTCGACCTCATCGAATTCGAACTTTCCTGCTATCCTGATACTAATATTCAAATTCAGGCACTGCACATCCGCCAAATTCGGAAATACACACCATCTTGGTGATGAAATTATAATTAGTCTATATACACATCAGCAAGACGAACAACGGCAGATATTATGATGATACAGGAGACGCCAATCTCACCGAGCAATTAAACAGCAAGCAGAGCCCCATCGCTCTCATCTCACCGGCATCTTCTCGGGGCTCCCCTTCACGAATCGGCCCTGCCGAAATCCACCAGAATCGATTTTAAAACAACCATATATAGATATCATGTACGTATTCGCCTGCTAGAAAATTATAGATTTGGTTGCATGGAATGATGCAAACGTAGAAAGTGTGCGACCTTCAGTCTCGGCCTCTTCTCCGCATTGAGCTTCCGGACTTCGTATCTGATCCTCTTGGAGAAGAGCCTGCACTGCCGCTTCTCTCTGTACTTGAGCAAGCGGGCTCTCCTCCTCTCCCTCTCGTCTTCTTCCTCCAGATTCGGAACCTCACCTCCCTTCAAGAGAGAACAGAGCAAGAACAAAGAGTTGTTATCACCAGTTACCGAGGCATGCAAGATGGATGAGTTGGGTAATACATAGTCCTGCGTCCCGTGATGGTCGAACACCCACGGAGGCCCGCGGTCCGACCACGCATCGAGAACGTCCTGGTGGTTCAGCCTCAGGTTCAAGGACGCTGCCATCTCCCTCTGCTCCCAAATTCCGGCATCTTCTTCCTGCTTCAGCTTGAAGACTTGAGGCGTCGATGTCTCGTCCCAGGACATGAGGTCGAGCTCAAAGAAGTCCCCGAAGGCATCGGGGACCAAACTGGCGCTGCCGCGGGGGGTGTCGCCGTGCATGAAGGGCTCCTCCTCCTCCTCCTTGGGGTGGAACTGGAACGTGGCCATGGTGGGAACGGAGAGAGGCATGTGATGTGAGTAGGAAGTTGGGACCTTATCGGGTGGGGGTGGAGAGGGGATGCTGTTGTGGATTGGGAGGGGCGCTTTTTGACGAGACAGCTTGGAAGGAAGACGTTGACTTGTCGAGACGCCCCTTTGTTTAGATATTTTAGAAGAGGGAGAGATTGCGTTTCTGGAGAAAGGTTGATCCTTTTTGCCCTAAAAGAGTAAAGGATGGGTCCTTAATCATTATCACATCTAGATATTTTAGAGTATCACGTTGGGGGATATCTACAAGGGGATCTTTTGAGTTTTTAGTTTTTATTTTATTTTAAAAAAAATGAGAGAATCTCCTATATGTGTGTTTACATCATACCCACTTGTGGAGAAACATTATTGTGTAAGATTCTTGAAAAAAAAAGGGGAGCAAATCACGATTGATTCTCCAAAGAGAGCATGGCTCTTCATGACATGCAACAACAACAATAGAACCTTTTTCCACATTAAGTACGATCGATTACATGGATTCTTTGCCTCCATTGAGATCTATCTTGTGTCATTTTCGGGCTTAGATCTAAAAAACTAAGATCCGTTCGTATAGTCTCATTCCAACACTTTTTGGGCCTTCCTCGCCTTCTTTTAGTCGGCTCAACATTCCAAAACTCGTATCTTCCTACCGGTGCATCAGCTGGCCACCTTTGCAAATGACCAAAGCACCTTAAACAATTTTCTCGCATATTAGCCTCAATCGGAACTACACCAATTTCCTTCTGATGGCATCATTCCGAATCCGATCTTTATGTGTATGTCAATATATCCACCTTAGTATTTTCATTTCTGCTACTGCCATTCTTTGCATATGTCTATGATTCACAGGCCAACATTCAGATCCATAGAGCATAGCAGGCCTCACGGTTGCTTTGTAAAACTTTCTTTTGATTTTCAAAGGAATTTTCTTATCACAAAGAACAGTAGAGGCTCCTCTCCACTTTAGCTAACTCGCATTTATTTTATTTGTAACATCTCCATCAATTTCTCCATCATGTTGCAAAATAGATGCTCTTCATGACATGGATCGAGAAAAATTCCCGAGGTAGATATATGTCAACCAAAAAAGCCACACTCCCTCCTCCACGCCTTCCTCCCTTCTATTTCCATCCCATACCTCTTACTTCCGACCACCTGAGGTGTGGGAGAAGGGGGGTCAGAGGGAGGTAGAGGAGGTAGCGCTTGGAAGAGGGATGGGATGGAGACGAAGGGGAGGAAAAGGATGTGACGGACAAACCATTTGCATACACATGCCCTATTTAGGATTTTTTTTGTGATTTATGCCTTGATAGGTAGTTATAATAATTCTCAATGAAATGTCCTGGAAATCACTCGTGAATGCCCAGCAGTAAAACTGCCAGTAGTTGGCTACCTGATATCGCACAGTGTATCTCGCGTTGCATAACAATGGATAAATCCTAGGGTAACAGATATCCGAGTTTTTGTGTCAACTGAATCTCTACAACTTATCTACATGTAAGAGAATATTACTTGTCCAAGTTCAAAAAAAAAAAAGGTAATTGTGATAGAGCATTAAGTTGCTTTGCAATGTAATTCAGCGGTCAATCGGAGACGAAAGATGCTTTTTCCCTTGGTCATGTCATGCCGTTCTTCGTGCGGCTGCACCTTCACTGTCGTAGCAATGCATGATCATGTCATGTTATTCTTCGTGCAGCCACCTTACTATCATAGCAATGCAGAACCATTATCGCCTTTTAAGGGGATTGAACCACAATAATGCTTACTCTTTCTCGATGCAATAACCGATAAGGATCTGGTAAGAAGGCACTCAGCAATACCCAAACCTTTCGCTAGATCTCCATTCCTGTTACCTCTTGGTGCTTACTTGAATAGCTTGGAAATCACCAAGAAAGCATGGGAATGTGACCCAAGCACAATAAAATCAATCTGCCATGAGTTGAAAAAATGTCTCAATAGCTCAATGAATTAGCATATACGATAAACAGATCCAGATAATAACTTAAACCTTACTAAAGTAGATGCGAAAATTTCTCCAAACTAGAGCGAGATCATTTCACCAAAGATAAAAACTTCATCAAACAAATATGACAACTGATGTGCCATAATACCTATGTTATCAACTTACCCATCAAGATGTAGTTCAACTGGTCTTGAACCTGGTGTGATTTGGAGGATCCAATTTTGTCTCACATACGCTATCGGCCAGGAATGCTAGCATGTGAACTCGGTTATTGTTCCCCAAGATAAACCAAAAATGGATACCCGGTCATCAAACAAAAAACAGGCTAGCAGAACAGGATTTGACATTTCATAGTTGAAAGTTGCAAGAAAATTCCAGGCACCAGCTTCCTGCAACCCATGGATATAACAACTATTGCTAGTACTATATATAAGCTTCTCTAAACCTAATAAATCTAGCATGTCATCCCGACTCTACAAGCCATAACCTCGACAGTAAAAATTATCTCATAACATCCCATTCAGATTCCAACTTATAATGAAACATATTCACACTGAAAGTTGGAGGGAAAAGAAAGGCTCCTGCAGAACAAAAGAAAAGAAAGCGGCTCTTTACTGCTTTACAGAAGACTTCCCGTGGCGAATGTTTAGGCCCTCAGCCTCGGCCTTCTTCTCTGCGTCTCTCTTTTCTCTTCTTCTAGCATTCCTAGCCTGCGTATTTGCTTGTACCTTCTGCATCACTTCATCAAATCCCGGTATCGTCCGTTGCAGCTTAGCATACACTCTATAGCTGAGATTGTAAAATGTCCGAAACATCCTCTGCCAAAGAGAACAATCATATTACGAATAGACCCTTTTTAAAAAGTCCCAACCAGTTGAATTGAAAAAGAAAAGTCATGAAAAGGAAAAATAAATCTTGCATTTATTTCAATATAATATGAACTCCAATTTGTAAAACCCAATAGCAGTATATTGGTCAGATTTCATTTTTGAGTTTTCTTGCTGATCGGTAACTTATTTACCAAGTAATAAAGTTATTTCAACAAACAAAAAATGAGGGAAACGATAGACTATGAACAGGAACATAGACAACCTTGACATCCTTGTTCCAGTGCCGGATGTAAGGTGGACCAGTTGTGTAGGAGCCAAGAGGCTCACGATACCATTCTCCCCCGTATGTTATCTGATCCATGGCTTGCTCTATGCTCAGAACCTCCCAAGGTCTTAAACCAGGAATTACTTGAGCAAGTCGGTACCTGCATCCATGGGCAACACAATTAGAACTCACGTACCATTATATCGATAGCGTTAGAACATTCAATAAAAAGAGAAACCCTCTCAAAGATGTTGGTATTAACTAGAAATACAACTCAATTTTAGAGGATCACAATCGAACGTCAATGTTGTATGTGTTGCTAGTGGCATTACTAATCTCTCTATCAGCAGATACAGGATAAAACTTGGTTAAGGAGTATATGCCATCAGTGAGATTTGCTGGTATTTTTATAAAAAGATTACAAGACAAACAGGAAAGTAAAATGAGACGCCTAATTGGATCTTTTAGGGCACATCTTTTGCAAGAAAACAAATGCAATGTTCTGGATAGACCAAAATGCAAGGACTATAAATTCATCACTACAATAAGATGTAAATATTGAACTCTTGTAAGCTTGTAACCTACTAAAGCGGTCCCATGGCAGCGCAGTGGCCTTCCCCACAAAAAGGACTAGGTTCAAAAAATCAACTCTTTAGATATATTCATCTTAACAATATACATGTATTATATATTCAAGAAGCACAATGAACCTGTTGGAGTATTTGGTTGTGCGCCACTTATATTGTAGATGGGTAAATGGATCACTCCAGGATCCATTTACCTCATCCAGAGTTTAGTCCCACATCTATTGTTTGTGGGATATGGAGACTCGGTGGGAGCTATATATAGACTTCCGCACCCATTGTATCCATTGAGAAAAGCAATAGACTATCAGTCCTTTGAGGCGTTCTCCCGTAGTTTCATCCCACTCCTTAGGGAGTAAGGTTCCACATAAAAATCCCTTGTTCTTCCATGTTTTATCTTTATTTCTCTGATTCCGCTTCCGCATTTTTATTTTCTAACATGGTATCAGAGCGGGTTTGATTCTCGAAGTTTTATAGATGTGAAGGTTTGGATGGCGATGGGGATTGAGGGGGTTGATCTTAACATCCAGTCCTCGTTTTGGGAATTGCTTTTCAATTCACATTTTCACCCAAATAACGACCGTCTCAGGCCTTATGTTGTTATTTGGGCACTTTGGCTAGCGAGGAATTGGTTTCTTTTAGAAACAGGAATGGGGTTACTTTCGCTCAGAGTGTTTGTATGTGGAGAATGTGGTCCACTATGCTAGGACTCTTCTCGAGCCTTGGCTCCTGTATTAAAGTTTCTCCTGATTATATTTTATTGAGGCAGACACATGTGTGTTTCCCCTTTTTTGGCTTTAAAAAAAAGAACCAGTCCCCCAGATATACTGAAAGGAATTTTTATTTAGAAATTACCGAGAAGGAAATCAATGTGCCTCATAAGCTGTAATAACTAATAAGAGAGAACATGACCATGTCCCCATTTCCATGCATAAAATTCATGGGGCTAAAAGAGCAGCCATTAAGTAAGCCAGAAGCTGCAAAAACATTAAGTTGATCGAAGGGTGTTGGCAAGGATTGAAGCAAGTGCACAACAAGAACTAACAACCTTCCCTACCCGCCAACAATATGAAACTATTGGCCGCTGACGTTGAGCAAGATAGAAAAATTGATAAGATCTCAGACACCATTTTAAAGATGTCACACAGATGAGAAGGAAGCAAGTGCACAACAAGAACTAACAACCTTCCCTACCCGCCAACAATATGAAACTATTGGCCGCTGACGTTGAGCAAGATAGAAAAATTGATAAGATCTCAGACACCATTTTAAAGATGTCACGCAGATGAGAAACCTTCGTTAGAATAAAAAAACACCTCCAAAAAAACAGAATCTGGAAGCAGAAAAAGTATCTCCAATTTGTGTCACATATACAAGGCAAAGAATACCCTGGACAAGAAATCATCAGTCACATGACTCACATCCACGTTACGGGCCTCAGTCACGATTATAAATTATAATAGATCATACATCCCCCGGACCCTCATCATGGGAATTTCTGCAAACTTTCATCTTGACGTCAAGGGAACTTTCACTACTTGGCTCTGTCACGTGAATCTTATCCACGTGGTGTCCATTCTCCTATCAGCCTTTATGGGACGATGTCTACATACCAACATTAAAAAGGCTGGGATCCTTACACCACCCACCATGAGACAACAACTTTCACATATTTAGTTGTTTAATAATTAATTATTGTTGTTACAAATAGCATCACATTGTAGATAAAAAAAGGCATAAGCTGCTAAGCATGTTAACAACTGAATGAATTTTGAATTCGTCTATTTTTTTGGGACACTGGAAGCTGCGGTAGAGTTACCTGGGTATAAGTTTATCAAAAGATAGAAGTCAATGACATAAGTGATAGAAGTAAATGGATACCTTAGATCTTTAGGAATGAACTTGTTTGGCATATGATCTTCTTCCAAAAGCGTGGTCAGCTCAGACCCACTGGCCCAAAGAAACAATGCATGACTGGGAGTTTTTACTCCAGGCCAGACCCCATTGTTAGCCTTGAGAACAGCCATATCACGCCGTTTGCTCTCAATAGCTTCATCCTGCAACTGTTTGTAAGTCTTCTTCTCAAATCCTTTTAATGGAGTCCAGGGAGGGATTCCTTTCTGTAGTTTGTGGAGAGCAGCTGTAGCAGCAGCACCTAATCTAACTGTAGAAGAACCCAAGCGTTACTACATAGTACATATCAAACTAACAATGTTTATTGCTATTAGTGAGAATCAGCACCAAAAACCCCTTGCAATAATGTAACGCATTGTGTAATTGTATATATTAGAATTTATGGCATTCAATGGGGCCAAAAACCTATATAATAAGAAGGGTATCTTTAAGTTCAAGGTATAAAGTTATAAACAACTAGCATACACGTATAGTTATACTTCAGCAATATATACGAGTATATATGACAGTTTTAAGGATCAATGGTTCAGGAATCTGTAAGGACATTCTTCCTAGAACAGCTTAAGGTTAATTTGGCCCAAGAGTTGTACTTTCAATTTTTCAAGACAAAATAAATATGCAGTAAATTATGCAATACTTTCCAGGAAAATGGAAGGTACAAGAGTTTAGGAAAATTGTAGTCCTATGAACAAATTTTCAGAAATTCCCCGTAAAAAATGAGAATATGAAGTTCCTTTGTTGCAAAAGAACATGGGTCTGCAACATACATGGTATGGAAATTTCACCAACCTTCCCATGTGGCTATTGCTTTCTCCAGGCCATAAACCATCCCGATCGGTGCCCATTCATCCATATCTTCACCCCAGATAAATGTGTGAGTATCAATTATGCCAGCAGCCCATGCAGTTTTAAGTGTAATTAGCTCCAAAGGTCCTCTTGTTCGGCCGAGGCGATCCTTGTAGTACCAACCGCCACTCCTCATGATAACTACAATAGGCAAAATTAATCCGAATTAGACAAAAAAATGCTTCAAAATCAACAACTATATATGTATTCAAAAACACATCTGAGTTAGTCCAGGGATGATTCGATACGCTAAGCTTCTCTCCCTACGTCCATTTGTAGTGCAATGCCTTTGTAGTGCAATGTCTAGGTAAATCAAAGTTGAACCATCACGGAGTGGATTGCAGGGTTTTTCTCAAAGGATTAAGAACAGATTAACAGTGAGGACAGAGCTCTTGGATATCCTTGGGGAGGCTTCATGGCTAAATGTGAGTAATATGAAGTCGCCAGAGAAGGCATATAACATACCTGTGGTGGCATAGATATCCCTTTGACTCGTCAATTGACTCAATTTGAGTTGAATGTTGAAGTGTTTAGGTCTTATTTATGCTAGTCAATTGTTGAGAAAGAAAAGGGTTCATCATTCACATATAGCAGTTTTAAACAACTTTATGGCAACGTTAATTACACACAGGCACAAACACCAATTACTTCCAATGACACCTCTTCAGGAATGTAATATTTGAAGTCGGGGAATTAATAAAATCGGGTTTTTCTTTTTCGAAAATTATAATAATATCTATTAAAACAGAAGCATATAATAACAAACATACTGTATATATGCATCCTGATCGGGGAGACTGGTTCAGGGACCTTATTGCCCAGACTTGAACCTGATTCCAGTAGGGTGCGTTTGGTTCGTGGGTTATCCAGGGGTGGATAACCCGGTTTTGTGTTTGTGTGTTTGGTTGGTGGGTTAAGGGTTGGGAGGGTTTGTGTGATGTGATTGTATTGGAATTTGAAATTTTTGGTAGTTATTATGATATGATTGTTTTGAAATTTGAAAAAGTTGGTGGTTGTTGTGATATGATTGTATTAAAGTTTGGAATAGTGAGTAGAAGTTGAGTATTTTATGATTTTATATGATATGATGGTATAATATATATTTTTTTGATGGGATTGGAGTGGGCCCCACTAGTGGGTTAAAAGTGGGGGGTTTTGGGAGGTTACCCACCCAAAGTGGGGGGTAACCCCCCAACCAAACGCACCCGTAGGGAATAAAGATTAAAACCCAAACCAACTTTAGAGTTAAGTGGTACAAGTTTCATCCACACCATTAGGATCAAGTCAGGGTGGAAACCTACTGGATATCCACGAATTGACCTCCCAACTCATGGTGTTCAAGGTTAGCAGGTGATTGAGCAATAACTTTGTTGGGAAAAGTGAGCAATTCATTATTCCAAAGAACCCTAGGGTCTCTTATATAGGGAGAGACCTCACGGGTAAAATACATAGTAGTTCAGAGAGTAAACAGAAATTGTGAAAACGGTACAAAACATAATAATACTAATATCGGTCTCTACACTCCCCCTCAAGGTGGAGCATAGATGTCTATCATGCTCAGCTTGGAAGAACCTCTGGAAAGATCCTCTGAGCAACGGCTTGGTGAATATGTCAGCAGTCTGATCCCCTGAGCTCACGTGAGATGTAGATATCAAGACTCTCTGGATCAAGTCTCTAGTGTAGTGGCAGTCAACTTCAATATGCTTTGTTCTTTCATGGAATGCTGGATTGTTGGCTATAAACAATGCTGCATGATTGTCACACTGAAGCTGCATGGGTAAAGGTACGGCTATATGTAGATCCTCTAGCACAGATCGAACCCACATCATCTCCGTGATTGCTTGCGCCATGGCCCTATATTCAGATTCAGCACTTGACCTTGTCACAACAGTTTGTTTCTTGCTTTTCCAAGAAACCAGAAAGCTCCCAACAAAAACGGCAAAACCTGAGGTCGATTTTCGATCCTTAGGGCATCCTGCAAAATCGGCGTATGCACATGCTGAAATAGATAAATCTGTGCCCTTTCGAAATAGCAACCCCCTGAACCTGGAGAAGACTTTAGATACCTCAGTATCATGTATATGGCATCCATATGAACTTGTCTCGACTGCTCCATAAATTGACTCACCCGGCTTACTGCAAAGGCAATATCAAGTCGAGTTATGGTAATATAAAGAAGCTTACCCACCATTTCTCTATATCTCCTCTTGTCTACTTCAGCAGTGTCATCGTCATACAGCTTCATGCTTGGATCCATAGGAATACTCGATGGTCTGCATCCAACCATGCTTGTTTCAGTCAAAAAATCTGTAATGTACTTCCTTTGGGTCATCACCAGACCCTGTGCATTCCTGGAAAATTCCAACCCCAGAAAGTATCTTAGGGTTCCAAGATCCTTCGTGACGAACTGACGGCCCAGAAATGCTTTTGCCCTCTCTATTCCCTGAACATCATCTCCTGTAACCAGAATATCATCAACATAGACCATGATGACAACTATACCTGCAGAAGGCTTCTGAACAAACAACGAGTGATCTGCATTTGATCTTTTGAACCCCTGTCATTCAATCAGATGGGAAAGCTTCTGGAACCACGCCCTTGGGCTCTGTTTGAGGCCATAAATTGCCTTGTGAAGTCTACACACCATATGCTTCTCCCCCTCAGCAGTGAACCCCGGTGGTTGTTGCATGTATACTCCCTCCTGCAAATCTCTATACAAGAAGGCATTCTTGACATCAAGTTTAGATAGAGTCCAGTCACATACCACAGCAACTGATAAGAGATTACGAAGAGTAGAGTGACGAGCCATTGGAGAAAATGTATCCATATAGTCCACGCCATAGGTTTGTGTGAAACCTCACGCGACCAGTCGTACCTTGTATCTATCTAGACTGCCATCAGCATGGTATTTAACTGTGAATACCCATTTACAGCTAACAATGGATGCGTCAGAAGGAGCATTAACCAAGCTCCATGTGCCCCGAGACTGTAAGGCACGCATCTCGTCTTCCATAGCCAGCCTCCAGCAATCAATCTTCATAGCATCTTGATAGGTCCGTGGTATGCCCACGAAAGACAAAGCTGCAGCAAATCTCTGAAAGTCGCCTGTGAGGCGATGAAAAGACACCTGGGAAGCAAAGGGATAAGACGCACACGTCCGCTTTTGCTTCCGGATAGCAATAGGAATATCAAGATCGCTGTCCACTGTACTGGACGGTGTAGTCTCCTCCTGCAATGAAGAATCATGCACATATACCATATCTGACCCGTCAGTAGTAATATCATCTGAACATACCTGAGGCGTGATGGATGCCTGACGTGTAGCCTGAGCAGGACCTGACCGACGCGTACAGAATTTTGGTAAAGGTGGAATAGGAGGTTGAGGAGGTGGTAGTGGTGGAGGTGACGGTGGATTAGGTGACGTGGCAACTGGAGCAGGAGTGGACTCAGGTGAACTCCAACTAGGAGGCGGAGGGACATAGACATCATCGTTGGCAGTGGATGGGACCAGCCTGTCACCTGCAGGAGAAAAATACATAACGGACTCAAAAAACGTGACATCAGCACTGACAAAGTATTTCTTGTTTATGGGGTCATAACAGCGATAGCCCTTCTGAGTCTGAGAGTAACCGACAAAGACACACTTGACAGCTCTAAGAGAGAGTTTGTCAAGTCCAGGGGACAGGAGATGAACAAATGCAACAGTACCAAAGACACGGGGAGTAAGTGAGAATAATTCCTTATCAGGAAAAATGATAGAAAGAGGAATTTCTCACCAAGAACAGATGACGGCATGCGATTAACCAGGTAGAAAGCTGTAAGAACAGCATCCCCCCAGAAAGAGATAGGAGCACAACTCTGAATAAGGAGGGTTCGAGTAATGTCAAGAAGATGACGGTGCTTTCTTTTTGCCACGCCATTCTGCTGAGATGTGTAAGCACAAGTGGTTTGGTGAATAATGCCCTTAGACGAGAGAAACTGAGAGAGAGACCGGGTGCAGAATTCGAGTGCATTATCTGTACGAACATATTTGACAGTAGAAGAGAAAACATTCTGCACTTCATTAATCAAATTTTTAATCACATCTCTTGCTTCAGATTTATTCTTTAAAAGAAAGACCCAAGATACACGAGAGAAATCATCCACTACAACTAGATAGAACATGTGTCCCTGATGATCAGGTACACGACTCGGACCCCAAATATCAATGTGAAATAACTCAAACGGGGAGGTACTGCTCCGACTCTGACGACTAGGAAAGCTAGACCGATGATGCTTTCACAACTGACACGCTTCACAGTGAAATAATGAACTGGCAGGGATCTGAGGCAGTAGATGTCGCATTTTCTGGAGCGGTAGATGACCAAAATGAAGATGCCAAATGTACGGAGATACTGGTCCGACGGAATGAGAAGAGACGCCAGCATAGGAGTTCCGGACCAGCTGATACAGACCATTTTGCTCAGAGCCACAACCAATCACCCTACCCGTTAGTATGTCCTGAAAAATAAGAGATGAGGGGTCAAATATAGAACGACAGTGCAAATCCTTCGTAATCTGACTAATAGATAACAAATACATAGAGAACTCAGGAGCATGTAGAACATTCTGCAGACGCATAGTAGGTGATAAGAGCACCTCCCCCTATCCAACAAGAGGGGAATGAGTACCATCTGCTATCTGCACTGAGCGGCCATGTGGGATGTTCCTGCAGGACTCAAGTCTCTCTCTATCATGGCAGAGGTGATGGGAGGCGCCAGAATCTATAATCCAATCAGATATATCATGACAAGATGTGAAGGCAGTAGCACTACCTGAGGTATTAGCAGCAGCAGACGAACTGGCAGAAGCTGTAGCAGCAACATCTGAAGGTCCACCTGGAGAATCAGTAGATGATTGTGGCATAATATCACGTAGACGTGCCACAAGCTCCTCGAATCGGTTATCTGCAGTGGATGCTGACTGGGGCAGAACATGCTCGGCTACGCGCGCTGATGCTGGAAACACATGCTTAGAGTAGCAAGTATCCTCCGAGTGGCATGTGCGATGGCAGAACAAACACGGCTGGCGAAAGCGACCACCCCTACCACAGGGTCCACGTCCACGACCGGAAGACTGACCACCTCTCCCACGCGATACTGCCATCGCCATGGGGGTGGAGTTAATACGCTGGAAGAAACAGATATGTGACTGAGCCTCCGGTAAACATCTTCCATTTGAGGAATAACTGGATCGGCCAAAATCTGAGAGCGGGCTACCTCATACTCAGGATCTAGGGCTGCAAGTAGAACGCCCATCATGGTAGCATTCTGAAATGTCTTCTGCTGCTCAGGAGTCGTCGTGAGTGGTATGGTACTGTATAACTTCTCAAACATCCCTCTCAGAGACGTGTACAATGAGTGAAGTGGCCTGACGTTCTGCTTCATGGCAAATTCCATCGACAGTGTGCCTGACAGCCAAACCTTTGCATAAGAATCATCAGCCTCCCACGAGGCATATATCCATGTCTTCTCTGTCGGCTCTTCCTCGGTAAGAATATGCTTCTTACCGTTTGACTTCATGAAGCTCATGAACTGCATCGCCCAGAGCTCATAGTTCGTCCCATCCATCTTCACTATTGGCGCGGGACCTTTGAACGCGCCTATGGAGGGCGTATCAACCTTGGATTCTGACATTTCGCCGGAGATGAAGAACTAGGGGTTGTAGACAAAGAAACAGGTGTCTACACAAACTGCATAGGATTTGAGTGCGTATGTAGACGTTACACACCCAAATCCATGGATCTGGCAAAGGAGGTTGCTACGACGGAGGCCGCAGGAGGGGGCCGGTGCCGGTTAGGATGAAGCCGGCGAGATGGGGGCGGCGATCGGAGCGGGGACCGGGACCGGCACGGGCCGACGGAGGCCGGGAGGCGGGGGTCGGAAGGTCGGGACCGGAACTGGTGCTGGCAGGCAGGAGCCGGGACCGGCGCAGGCGGCGGGGGCCGGGACCGGCGCGGGCAGGCGGGGCCGGAAGACGGAGGCGGGGGGCGCGGCGGCGGGTGGGAGAGCTTAGGGTTTTGGCTCTGATACCATGTTGGGAAAAGTGAGCAATTCATTATTCAAAAGAACCCTAGGATCTCTTATATAGGGAGAGACCTCACGGGTAAAATACATAGTAGTCCAGAGAGTAAACAGAAATTGTGAAAACGGTACAAAACATAATAATAATAATATCGGTCTCTACAAACTTAATATGTTATACACTCGTATATATACATATCACTAATCCTATGGTTGTCATGAGTGTGTGTTTGTGGCGAACATCATAATGCCACATAACATATATACAAAATATAATACGTTAGTCATATATATTAGTCACATAACATATATTGTATAATATATTGTAGATGAGTCATATATGTTGATAAAATAAAATATATTATACACGTATGTTAATCATATATGTAAGTCACATAGTATATAAATTCCAGCGAGAGCCTCGTCTGAACAGCAAGCTTCGCCCACTAGCATTCGAGAAGGTTGCATATTGAGCTTTGCAATGTGTCAAGTGAAATAGATGAGTTATGATAAAAGGCATCTAAACAAAACATATCTCAACAAACTTTATAACATATATGCTTACTCTGGAATATAATGTGAGTGTCCAATATAGGTTTTTCAATTTAGAATTTTATGATATATGTTTAATGCGTTCGGTGGTAGTGCAGTGTGCCTACCATCCAAAAGACCAAGGTTTAAATCCTTCCTTGTAGGGGTTGCGTTAGGTAGCCAACAGCCAGCGTAAAAATAGTCGGATCTTTCAACATGGATTTAAACAAGAATCCATGTAGTCGATCCTACTTAAAGTGGGAGAAGACTTCGCCATTTTTATGTTCAATTGTAGTTGAACTTTCCAATTTAAAACCACATAAAAGAGAGGTTGGGGAACGGATGGGCGATCGGGGGAAGCCCCCCTTGTTTCCGGAGGAGGCAGCTGCCGGGAATCCCCCAGTGAAGAAAGGATTTGATGAAGCGGGGAAGAAGAGGACTGCGGCGATGGACGTCCTCTCTCGTCGTCGATGCTTCAAGTGTGGTCCCGCGATCCACCTTGCACGGTGGTGTGCGACGAGAAGGGTGGTTTGCTACCGATGTCGAAAGGAGGGACATATTCAATAGGATCCCCTGGTGGTTCTTCCGGGATGGTGGTTGACAACAGCACAGACCGGAGAGATGTGTTGAGCAAGGAGAACCCTTGGGATCCCATTGATGGTGTCCTTATTGTTGAGGGCCCAAATGTTGATCTACGGAAGGTCATGGAGGTATTGGACTTCGGTAGAACCATTTGTTGTGTAAAGGATAGAATATGGCTTTCGGATTCGGCGCTTTGCATCCGTGGAGTTGAGGCAGCGGAAATACCTGGTTTTCTTTCCCACAGGAGTGGGTTGTTCCCGCCGTCGGTGTAGTGGCGACGGCCTCTCTTGCGAGATGGGGTGTTGAAGATACCTTCGAGATGGTTATTGGAGATCCAAGGTTCTTCCGATGCAGTATCGGAGGTTGGACGCCATTAGGGAGGTGTTGCGGGATATCGATGATGTCGAAAGTGCTCTTCAATCGGGTCTTCGTCCTGGAGAGGGTTGGGGACGAGAGGATGATCCTGATCCCTCCTGAGAAGACCTTCCACGTCGGAAAGGTGGCTTTTCTTCTTCGCCTGACGAGGGTGGAGGAACTTGAGGCTCATGAGTCGGTACACGAGCCGATTCGAGAACCAGAGCTGCAGGTGGCGGTGACTGGGAGGTCGACGACGTCGCCGCCATCGAAGGAGCCTCCGACGACTGTTGATGTGCTCTGTGATTCACGTGTGAAACCGGCGATCTCATCCCTGAGATTGTGGCTAGAGATTGCGCGGTCGTTCAGCAAGTTTCCATCGTGAGGTAATTTGACCTTTTTGGGGGGGAGACCGGACCTTTTGGGTGGGGGCTCAACTTCTGCTACGTTTGTAACCGGGTCAGGTTCTGTCCCGACTTCAGCTTTCGGTTATTGCTTCCAGGATTCGCCGGTTATTGCTGCGGCGGGCCGCGCCACTGGGCCGATTGTGGATCCATGAGTGGATCCGATTTTTTTTATAAACCCGATTTTTACAACTCGGGTAGTCGCTTTATTTCATGAGAAAAAAATACAAAAGGGGCCCTGTTAAGGGAATACATCAGAAGACAAGAGTAAGGAAAAGGTTTTGTTATAAAATTGGAAGCGGAAGCAAAAACATGGAAAAGATAAATAAAATAGAGAACAGTGGGATTTAACGTGGAACCCTACTCCGTGAGGAGCGGAATGAAACCACGGGAGAAGCCCTCAAAGGGGCATGCTATGCATTGCTTTTTCTCAATGGATACAGGAGGTCTGGGGCTCCTTATATAGCCTCTCCAGATCCTCCGACTCCCACCACTGGACGATGTGGGACTAAACACTGGATGGGGTAAATGGATCTCCTCCAGGATCCATTTACCCTGCTACAACACAATGGGTGCATACAACAAATGCTCCAACACTCCCCCTCAAGCTGGAGCATGCAATGCTCAGCTTGGACAAACAGAAAGATACTCAACTCAACGCTACAGGACACTATGGACAATATCAACCCAACGCGCACATTGCTGCAGTTGAGGACGTTGCTTCTCATGCCATGCAGGTGAGTAGGACGAACGGGTTGGAGTGTGAGTCTTTTGAATCTCCTCGTCGAAGAGCATGCGCTCTGAACTGCGCCTGTCAGAGTCGCCGCAACGGGAAATGAGTCTCCTCGTCGGAGTACTCTGGCCCGCCATAATAATGTGGACAACCGCTCCATCTCTGAAAAAGGGCCGAACTAAAAATGGTTGTGGCTGTGCAATCCTCGTCGGAGTCCACGGTCGCTGAAGAATGGAGTCTGAAAATAGTCTCCTCGTTGGAGAACTGGGTCTCTCCCATCTGGCTCAGAGAATGGTGCACTACTCTGGTGTACCTATGATACCACATGAAAACCCTTGTCCTCAAGGGAATGGTCCTCTGCTCTGGAGTCCGTATGGCTCACATGAAAAACTCTGGCCGAACAACAACAAGGATGATGGGGACCACGAAACAAAAGATGGCAACATATGCTCATCTGACAATGACCGCACACTCGTGCGTGTCTGAAACTGGAGACTCGGAAGACAATCGTCGAGTCTGAAACCGAACTGTAGAGTCTGATCAACTGCCTGGTCTGGAGACTGGCATCTGAATCTGGAACACAAGACCTGTGACTTTACATATATACTCCCCCTTTCTCCCATACTTGTCGGAAAACATGGATGTCGACAAAGTTGGGAGAAGACAAGACAAATAGGGGGTAAACATGAACATCAAAAACTTGTGGCTTTTCTTCATTTCATTTTTTTTGGATGTACGCGCCTTTTTTTGTTTTTTTTTGACGTGCTTGGGCTCAACACTCAAACCCCTATTTAAAAAAAACAAATCAGCCCATTTGGGCACTCACAGAAATAGCCCACACAACATTTTTTTTCATGGGCCCGCTGCCCCTTTAGGGTTCCCCAACGTGGGAACCCTTTCTCTTGGAAACAAAAACGCCTGGATGCCGCCGCCGCCCCAAAAGGGTTCTCTCCTCCTGTGGGCGATGCGCCTGTGCATGGGAGACTTGGTGGGAGCGGCGCCATCACGCAAGATGGCGACTCGATAGGTGGTCCTCCGTCTGGAGGGGGGGTTTACAGCTACGCCGCTTGGAGATATCGAGACTCGTGCCTGGGTTTCGCGCGATGTTGGAGCCATCTGATCGCACGCACCATCGCCCACGAGGAGCTCGAAGGGGGTGCTGTGCGCCGTGCTGGAGAAGGAGCGCCGCTGCCTGGAGGGCCTTGGAAGGGGCTGATGGAGATCGAGATGGCGAGGGTGCGCTTGCCGAGATGGCTGGAGGCGGGCTCCGCCTGGAAGTCACGCGCGCGATGATGGGTCATCGCCTGGAGGAGCCTGCGTCACCTGCGATAAAGAAGAAGGCGCGTAGAAGGGGCTTCGCTCGGGAAGCCACTGACTGGAGATGGCCGCCGGGGCTTTCGACTGCGATAAAGAAGAAGGTGCGTAGAAGGGTTCGCCATGGGAAAACAGGGGCTTCAAAGCCCTAAAAAAAATCTTCAAATACTCATCTTCGACCATCCAGCAGGAACAAGACAGAACCATTGATGACCATCCGCGAATATTGAATGAATAACAATACAGATCTTTAAAAAAAATGGTCTGGATCTAGTTTTTTTTCTGGGACTTGCAGAAGATGCGGAGGCCTTCGATGATCAAACAAAGAACCAGAGAATAGGATCTGGGAATCTGGTTTGCACGGCTGAGACGAACGCCGAATCATTTCTAGGGTTTTATCTAAACCCTAGATCAGGAACTTGATCGAACAATAAAACATCGAATCTCGAACCGATAACAAACATGAAATCCTCGAGAAACGAACCCGCTCTGATACCATGTTATAAAATTGGAAGCGGAAGCAAAAACATGGAAAAGATAAATAAAATAAAGAACAGCGGGATTTAACGTGGAACCCTTCTCCGTGAGGAGCGGGATGAAACCACGGGAGAAACCCTCAAAGGAGCATGCTATGCATTGCTTTTTCTCAAAGGATACAGGAGGTCTGGGGCTCCTTATATAGCCTCTCCAGAGCCTCCGAGTCCCACCACTGGACGATGTGGGACTAAACACTGGATGGGGTAAATGGATCTCCTCCAGGATCCATTTACCCTGCTACAACACAATGGGCGCATACAACAAATGCTCCAATAGGTTTGAATATTGAGATGTTCAGAAACACCATCAATATTCTCCCCTACCGCTCCTACTCAAACAAAAGCATCATACTCGATTAAGAACTATAGGACAGGTTTGGGCACGATGGCCCACATCATTACAAGCAGCACAATATTCTGGAAGATCTTCGTAGAACAAATCCTGCTTGATTAATCTATCATCAAGATCAAGGTAGATGAACCTTTCCAGATATGATGAAAGGTCAAGTCTGACACAGATTCTTGCTACTCTTGGCTCAATATGCATAATTGTTGTATCATCTAATCCTCGGAAAGTCCCAATCTGATAGCCAATCCTCTCCAGAGCCTTCTTATTGTGAAGAAAGAAAGGCAGTCCAGGAAGGCTGATTCAGATATCCCAGAAAACTGCTTGAGGGTAGCACCAGCTCCTACTCCAAGCTTGAAGTATGACTCCTTGTTTCTGGAATCTGATAGGCCCTGTGTATTCTAGAGCTTTTTCCAAATCAGAAGTAGACTGGAACCTGAATAAAGCCGTATCAGCATTTGGGAGCCGAATATTGAAAGGTTGAGCTGGTTGGATCTTCCTTGCTACAACCTCCTTGAGTCTTAGCACGTCCTTGATCTCCCCATCAAAAGTAGCCACTGCAGCATTAAGAAAATCACTAGAATACTCCATAAGCTCTTCAGTAGGGAAATGAATAGAGGCCATTGAATCTTCTTGAAGACAAATGGTAGCAGCACAGGAGTTATAAGTATCTTCACGCAACGAATGTGTGCTCCTCCAACGGCTATAAATTATCACCAGCGAAGCTGTAAGGATAAGTGACTGGTGAATCTTATCTCAAAGAGTTGATATGAAAGGATTCTTATCTTTTGTGCGTGCAACCCAAGGGTGGACGCACTTCCAGAGCAGCGCCAAGGCTTATGCCATACAAGTATGATAGTAATCCAGAATTCTTCTCCTTCTTTGTTTGTATATAAGCCAGGTTGGTGGAGCTTTAAGGCCTTCATTAAAGTTTAGCCCCAGTGAAAATATTACTATAACATTTAAGAAAGACAACAATAATGCGCACGACGTGATGGAAATTAATGAGATACTTATCTTTTGTGCGTGCACCCCAAGGGTACACGCACCTCCAGCATTCAATGCCAAGGCATTAGCCAGACTATCCTGAGCTTCCATTTTTCATCCTTATAAGAGAAGGAATAGAGTCCACCATTTCCGATAATTTTCATCTCCAGATAGCCAGAATTTTCTCTTACAAAGACAGAAATCCAAAACAACAAGTTTAGTGATCCCTTAAAATAGAAAGCAAATGTAAACCCATGGGTCAAGGTTCAGTGTACTTAGCTTTTGTGCACACATCCATTTGGATGTGTGCACTCCCCCTTAAGAGCGCCAAGGAATTCATCCAGGCCTTAGAAAATGGAGCGCCAAACAAAATACTCTCGAAGAAAAAACCCCTCTAATTTGATTCATCCAGAGGGCACAAAAACTATATTCGATTATACACTACCGCACAGACATTAGAAAATTGCCCCTCAACATTACAAGCTGAACAACATTCCAAACTGTCATCATAGATCAGCTCCTGCTTGAGAACTCTGTTCTCAACGTTGATATGTAAGAATTCTACCCTCTGGGTAGATAAGTCCAGTTCCACTATGATTTTGGCCACTCTGGGCTCCTCATGCATGGTTGTGGCAACATCCAGACCCACGTATGTGCCAATCAAACTTCCAATCCGCCTCAACGCCTCCTCATTATGAAGGAAAATGTGAAGGCCAGGGAGCAAAACCCATACTTTTTTGGTGACGGCCTGTGGAAGACACCAGAACCTATGCCACTGCAGAAAATCCACCCGCTGCTTCTGAAATTTGATAGTATCCTGATACTCCAGTGCTTTTTTGAGATCCTCCTCTGATGAAAACTTGAGAATTGCAGAACAAGCATTTAAATGGAAGATCGAAAAATGATGCTTCGGATCGATGGCCCTCCTAATAACATCTCCCAGCCTTGAGATGTTCTTTATAGGCTCATCGAACACCACAATGGCCGAAAGAGTAAAATCCCTAGAATAAGAACGGAGGTCTTCCTCAGTGAAGGTAATGCATGCCATGGTAACTTGATGTGCTTCCCCTTTTCCTCCCTACCCCTATTTATACAGCTCTCCAACGGTCGAATCACTCCAACGGTCGAAAAGCCCCAACGATCAAAAGTTCCACCAAACTGAATATCATTCTGCAAACATCAAATGATATGTGTAAACATCAACCTCATCGGTACCTGACATATTGCATCTGATACTTATCCAATACTATGCTCCCCCTAGCCTCCCTGGGAATTTGACCTCTGCTATACACCACCTGATCTTTCCTATCTGAAATGGCCTTGTTTGCCATGATGTCAGCAATGGAATTGGCTTCCCTGTAGATATGTGAGACTTTCACTATAATGTGTTTGAGAGAAATAAGCTCACCCCACCACCTTCTCAGATTTGGTATCCCACATTTGTTATCTTTAATCATCCTGACTAGAACCTCAGAGTCCAATTCCAACCAAACTCTGTTGAAATTGTGATCCCTACACAAAATAAGACCCTAGAGTCCAATTCCAACCAAGCTCTGTTGAAATTGTGATCCCTACAAAAAAAAAGACCATCAACTGCTGCTTTGAGTTCCGCTTCCATATTTGTGGCTATCCCGAAGAAGCAAGAGAAGGACAATACTAGATCGCCCATGTGATTCCTTACAATATCCCCTCCTCTCACCAAACACGGATTGCCCTTCGAAGCCCCATCTGTGTTGAGTTTCAGGATCCCTTCATCTGGTTTCCTCCAGCAGAAGACCTTCCATTTTCTTTCACACCTTCTGGACTCAAACCCTAAGTTTGCTAGGAATTTCTCCTCTACGTGGTAGGTGACAAAATTTGAGTACACCTTTGGAATAACCACCCTGGTATCCAATTGCACCTTCCTCAATAGGAACCATAAGGAAGAATCATCATCATCGAACCTTCTTTTATTCCTCTCCACCCAAATGGACCACAAGAGTCAAGCCAAGAATATCCTCCTGGCTTTTTTCAAAAGTGTTTCTTTAACCCTCTTCTTGAAGATATAACTCAGCCAAGCCTCCCTGGAATTCCTTTTAAAGTTAAAAATTGCAAAAAACCAATTCCACGGCAATTCTGCAATCTCACTTTGATAAAAGACATGCACTGGATCCTCACTGTTGGGTATGTTGCAGCAGTTGCATTTCGACGCCAGACGCGTGGATCCGGTTGGGGGGCACGGTTCGGCCCTGGGGGATGAACGCGATTCGGATCCCCACGTCTTCCAGAAGTCTTTTTGGAGATCTAATCCAGGTTCAGCTTCGAAGTGTTCGCAGATGGTCGTATCTACTGGAGCTTTCTCTCAACCTCTCGGCGGCGATGCCGGGGGTGGTGGCCCTATTGTCCTGATGCAGGGTGGAGGACCCTTTGGTGCTGGGGAGTTTATCCCTCTTCGTGAAAATACGGGGTCAGTAGGTTGGGCGGAAGGGTTTCTGATGGCCCGAAGATACCAGATTCAGGTCCTAACGGAGGCAATGCTTCGGTGGTGGTTCCGTTGGCGGACCATCTGCACGGTTCCTTGTGACATCGGGCTTCATTTGGGGGAGAAAGGAGTGAGAATCTGCAGTTTGAGGGGAGCGAGGCCCCTCTATCTGCTCCGATAGGTCTGACTAGTGAGCAGACCGATCCTTCAGGTCTGACTAGTGAGCAGACCGATCCTTCTCTTTTGTTGATGGAACCTATGGCCATGGCTGAAGGTGGAATGGCTCTCTGTGGGGTTGATGAAATGGTTGGTGACTCCCCACGGGCGGCTACTCTGGCTCGAAGCCGAAAGATGGAGTGACGCATATTGGCGGTTGAAAGGTTGCAGAGGGAGCGAAGGCTGGCGTTGGGTGGAGATAATCGGAAGGTGGGGGGTGATCCAATTCTATCGTTTCTCGTGTAAGAGGAGAAAGCCAGATGCGTGGATGTGATTGGAACGAGAATGGAAGACAAGTAGGGGAGCTTCAACAAATCTGAGGTGGCGGAAGCAAACTTAGTTGCGGCATCTCCTGTAGATGCTCGAAAGTGCGTAGATGAAAAGCTAGATAGTGGTTTGTTGAACTGATGCAGCCAAGACCCAAATAAGAAAAACCCATGTCGCTGCAGCAATTAAAGAAAATCTCAAGGGACTCTTTCAATTCATTAAGTCTGAGGAATTGTCATGTAATTTTCTTTTTTTATACCTTAGCCTCAAGTTTGGGCCATGTCCCTTATATTTGCACCGAAAGATGTTTTGTCTTTAGGAAGGAGGTGCTTCTGTATAGGGGAAGGGGGTAGCAGGACGTAGAGATAGAGCAGAAGAACCCAAAGACAACCCATTACAGGCATATCACATCTCCTTCTCTCCTCTCTCCCCCTTCCCCCGACCCTCCACCTTCTCCAGCACACTATGCATCTTCCCCAGCCCTCCCTCTTCTCCCAGCAACCCTCGAGCTCCATTCCTCCTCTCCAGCAACCCTGACTCCCCCCCCCCACACCCCCAACAGCTCCAGCAGTCCCACCCCCAATTCCTCTCCCCTCCATCGTCCTTCTCATCCTAGCCCTTCCTATTCCCTTCCCTAGTTGCTCTCTCCACCCACCTCTATTACCCTCCCCACAACATCCGCTTTGCTTCCTTCCCAACCTTAACTCCAGCACTACCACCCGACCACCCTACCGTCCCCACCAATCGACTGCAACGACCACTATCCATCTTCCATGTGCGTCACCTCCTTATTCTATCCCTTTTCTTCTCTAATTATGTTAATCTTTTCTCTGTTCTAGTCTAAGAGTCTGTCTGTATGAGTATGCTATCTACTTATTTTTCTAAAGTTAGTTCATTTATTTCTTATTCTTGTCTGAATTGAGTTGGCTTATTATGGCCCTTGTTATATGTTCTGGACTTCTGTAAACAATACCTTTGCTCCCAGAACGCTCACAGCAATTTCACCATAATTTGCAATCAAATTATTACTTCTTGTTGGGAAAATAAGAAAACTTGTTTATTCCATCCGCCCTAGGCTCTTTTATATAAGAGAGTAGCCTATGGGTAAAATACATAAAGAGTCCAACGGAAAATAAAAATATAAGAAAAGTACAGAAGTGAATAATCTATCTCTACACTCCCCCTCAAGGTGGAGCATAGATATCAATCATGCTCAGCTTGGATGAACACTTCTGGAAAGGCCCTCGAAGTAACGCCTTGGTAAAAATGTCTGCAGTCTGATTCTCTGAGCTAACATGGGATGTAACAATAAACCCCTTCTGAATCATGTCGTGGATAAAGTGACAATCGACCTCAATGTGCTTGGTCCGCTCGTGGAATGCTGGATTATTTGCAATGAATAGAGCCGCCTGATTGTCACATTCTAGAGTCATAGGAAGAGGAACCTCTATTTGTAGATCTGTGAGCACAGCCTTTACCCACATCATTTCAGTACTGACTTGAGCCATAGCTCTATATTCAGACTCTGCACTGGACCTTGCTACAACCGTTCGCTTCTTGCTTCTCCATGAGACTAGAGAATCTCCAATATACACAGCAAACCTAGTTGTATACTTTCTGTCCTTGGGGCACCCTGCGTAGTCTGCATCTGCACAAGCTGATATAGTAATCTCCTTGCCTTTCTTAAACAATAGACCCGCACCTGGAGATGACTTAAGATACATGAGTATCATGTGTATAGCATCCATGTGTGCCTGACGTGGTTGCTCCATAAACTGGCTCACTCGACTTATAGCAAAGGAGATATAGGGCCTGGTAATGGTAACGTAGAGAAGTTTGCCCACCAGTTCTCTGTATCTTCTCCTATCCACCTCGTCAGTGTCATCATCATATAGTCTCATACTTGAATCCATAGGTGTAGTTGCAGGTCGGCAACCAAGCATTCTTGTTTCACTCAACAGATCA
The DNA here is from genome assembly GCA_037367405.1 of Ottelia alismoides. Taxonomy (NCBI): domain Eukaryota; kingdom Viridiplantae; phylum Streptophyta; class Magnoliopsida; order Alismatales; family Hydrocharitaceae; genus Ottelia; species Ottelia alismoides. Next base: position 204,659 of record JAZKJV010003722.1, on the reverse strand, counting down.
GTGACATATTTCCTCTGGGTCATTACCAACCCATGAGGATTTCTAGCAAACTCCAATCCGAGGAAATATCTCAGAACCCCAAGGTCCTTGGTAACGAACTCACGGCCCAACATTTCTTTTGCCCCTGGATTCCATGTTCATCATCACATGTAATCAAAATGTCATCTACATACACCATAATAGCAATTATACCTCTAGGTGTCTTCTGTACGAACAAAGAATGATCAGCATCTGACCGTATGTATCCATGTTTCTCAAACAGGTCTGAGAGCTTCTGGAACCATGCTCTGGGGCTCTGCTTAAGGCCATAGATAGCCTTATGAAGTCTGCATACCCTAGGACTCTCCCCCTCAACAGCAAACCCAGGTGGCTGTTGCATGTAGACTTCCTCCTGTAAGTCATCGTATAGGAACGCATTCTTCACATCTAACTGAACAGCGGCCAATCACAAGAAACGGCAACAGAGAAGAGAATCCGTAGGGTGGAATGGCGAGCAACTGGTGAGAATGTATCAAGATAATCCACCCCATATGTCTGTGTAAAGCCACGAGCTACAAGGCAAGCTTTGTATCTGTCAATGCTATCGTCTGCATTCTGCTTAACTGTAAAGACCCACTTGCAGCTAACTGTAGACACATCAGTAGGTGCAGGAACAAGACTCCAGGTGCCTCTGGACTGAAGAGCTGCCATTTCTTCCTCCATGGCCAACCGCCATCGGCTATCCTTTAGAGCATCTTGATAATTCCGAGGAATATCCACTGCTGACAATGCAAGGGCAAAACTCATGAATTTTCCAGTTTGACGATCAAACGTCACAGAAGATGCTATAGGATATGACACACAGCTCCGCATCTGCTTTCGTAGAGCAATAGGTACATCTAAATCATTTGTCTCCTCAGCTGGCCTCTGCAACACATCCTGCTCAGGAAGATCATCAGATCCATCAATAGAAATATTTTCAGAACATACCTCAGGCGAGCTAGATGATGAGCGGTAACCATGAGCAGAAGCAGGCCTACGGGTATAGTGGAATCGTAGTGGTGAAAAAGGCACCGTGACATGAGGCGTAGGTGATGATTGTTAGAGAATATTCTTTGTGGCCATTTATTATGAGAATATTCTATAAAGAATATTCTATAGAATATTCTCCCTTGAGCACCTATATAAGGATCGCCACACCTCCTGTACTCATTGAGAAATTCCAATAGAATATCTGCCTCGTTGAGGGCTTCTCCCGTGGTTTCATCCCGCTCCTTACGGAGTAGGGTTCCACGTAAAATCATCTTGTTCTCATGTTTATGTTTCTTGTTTATGCTCTGATTTATCATTTGCTTCCGCATATTCTATTTTACAACATGGTATCAGAGCGGGTTCGTTTCTCGCGGATTTATGCTTGAAGATCTTGTTTCATTCGAGATTCGATTTTGATATTTTGGTTATTGAAGATTATTATTGTTCATATGTTCAACATCAAGTTGGAGTTATTTTCTGAAGATATCCAGATCTAAATATTATTTTCTGGACTCCTGTAATTGATTCGAGAGATTATTTCTGAAAATGGTGAACGGGTCTAAATCCCGCTTCCATCGCTCATCCAACAATAATCTTTCATATCTGGAGATTCTAATCTTCATGCAGCACGACACCGTTGACATCGAGACCCCTCCTCTCCAAATCAAGATCTGTGATGCCTTGACACCATCAGTGCCACCATCTCTCACGCATGGGCCTCTCATTCAACCTCCTGGCGGAGCCCTGTCCTGCAGACGGGGCAGGCTGCTCTCGCGAGGCACTCCAAGTCGAAGCCAAGCATCCCCATGCGTTGAACAAAGCTCCAGACGGCACCCTCTGGCGACATAAGTCCACGAGGCGGCGGTGCCTCTTCCCTCAATGCATCAGGCGCGCGAACCACAGGCGACGCAGCCCAAACGCCTTGTTCCCCAGATCGTGCGAAAAAAAAAGAAGGGAGCCGCCCTTTCCCCAGGATTCCAGCCGCACCTCTCCTTCTGGCGCGCGCAAGGCGGCGCACCCCCCTTGACGGCTATCCCCGCCATCGCCGCGCACCACTCAGGCCCAGCCCCTACCATTGCGAAGCCACCCGACCTCCTCTCCTCCGAAGGCTCCTCGACTCCTTCCTCATCTGCCAGGCGGCGTTCCGCGCCATCCTCTTCAATAGCAAGTCCGCCTTCGCCCGCCTCGAGATCGTCATATCCGCCCTCGCCTCCCGCAGCTGCAAGAACAGCGAGGGCACAGCATGGCCCACCGCACTTCCTCCGCGCACAGGTTGGCGGCACAAACCCCCATTGTACGCTTCTCTCCTGTTCAGCGACAAGGCGGCGATGCCGTTGGACACCCAGGTCACGCGTTTTCGCCCAACACAGTAACCAAACCTCCAGGCGGAGGTTCCCAACTTGGAAGCAGCGCCGCCCCCATCTTCATGCTGTAAGGTACCTCTAGGCGGCATCCCCTGCAGTGCACCCTCCATGCGATGCCCTTCAGCGCGCGCTCCTTCTTCCGCCAGCGCGAGGATTCTAGATCTCTGATGGTGGCGCATTCGATATTTTGCAGGGAGCATCGGAGCCCTAAAAGGGTTTTTATGTTTTTTTTTAAAAAAATAATTACCAGGGGGAAAGAACCGCCGCTTGGGCGTGCAGGTTAAAGCCCCAAGTGGGCTGAAAAAAAAGGAGGATGCTTTTATAGGCCCTTTTGGTTGCGATATCAAAACAAAAAAAAGAGAGAAGAAAAGAGGCGCGTACAAAAAAAAGCCATACGCAAAATGCAAAAAATGATGATTTCAAAAAAAAGAATGATTTGCAAAAAAAAAGCCAGAATAAAAAATGGTTGAACAGCTTGAAGAAAAAAAAAGAAAAAAAGAGAGAGTGAGAGAGAAAAAAATGCTTCTTTTGGTTTCTCCCAACTTGATCCGCGATCTTTATTCTATCAAGTATGGGAGAAAGGGGGAGTCAGAGGTATATTCTTCACAAATGTCAATATACACTGACAGACAGACATCTCTAGCTTTCTACAAAGCATCCATTTTCACCGAGCATCAATTTCTTCGGCAGGGTGCATACTTCTTCTTTTGCGACCCAACTACTACTCCGCATTGGACTTCTTCTTCTGCAGCGACTCTACTCCAGGCACGACAGGGATACGTTCCGGTGACCTGCAGGCACGACAGAGATATGTTCCGGTGACCTGATATTGCAGCGGTTCTACAGGCATGACAGAGATACGTTCCGATGTCCTAAAAGCCGCAGGCCCGTCCTCGAGCGAGGTCTTCTACCAGCAGCAAACATATTCTTCTTGTGATGTATTGGGTGAAGATGTGATGTATACATTTTCTTGTTGTTGCAAGCTGAAGCTTTCTCAGCTCCAGCTTGAGGGGGAGTGTTAGAGAATATTCTTTGTGGCCATTTATTATGAGAATATTCTATAAAGAATATCCTATAGAATATTCTCCCTTGAGCACCTATATAAGGATCGCCACACCTCCTGTACTCATTGAGAAATTCCAATAGAATATCTGCGTCGTTGAGGGCTTCTCCCGTGGTTTCATCCCGCTCCTTACGGAGTAGGGTTCCACGTAAAATCATCTTGTTCTCATGTTTATGTTTCTTGTTTATGCTCTGATTTATCATTTGCTTCCGCATATTCTATTTTACAACAATGATAATGGTTCCGGTGGTGGTGGTGGTGGCGGCATGTATATGGCATCGGGCGTGTCAGAGGGAACCAGTTGATCACCTGTGGACGAGAAATACATAATGGATTCAAAAAATGTGACATCATCACTGACGAAATATCTCCTTCGCAATGGATCATAACATTCGTACCCCTTCTGAATTCTGGAGTACCCGACAAAGATACACTAGACAGCCCTAGGAGAGAGCTTATCAGTCCCAGAAGACAACTTGTGAACAAAGGCAACCGAGCCAAACACACGAGGAGTAAGAGAGAACAACTCTTTGTCAGGGAAAATAAAAGAGAATGGGGTCTTCTCACCTAAGACAGAGGACGGCATTCGATTAATAAGGTAGCATGCAGTAAGAACAGCATCACCCCAGAAAGAATGTGGAGCAATACTTTGTATAAGAAGCGATCTGGTAACATCGAGTAAATGACGGTGTTTCCTTTCAGCAACCCCATTCTGCTGTGAAGTATAGGCACAGGATGTTTGGTGGATAATCCCTTGAGATGAGAAATAATTGGTTAGGGTATGAGCACAGAATTCCAGGGCATTGTCACTTCTCACAATTTTAACGGATGCAGAAAAAACATTACGAACTTCATTGATGAAATTTATGATAATATTTCCCGCTTCAGATTTATTCTTTAACAGAAATACACATGACACACGAGAGAAATCATCCACAATAACTATATAAAACATGTGTCCATGATGATCAGGAACACGACTAGGACCCCAGATATCGACATGAAATAACTCGAACTTGGAGGTACTACTCCGACACTGACGACTGGGAAAGGTAGACCGGTGATGTTTTCCCAACTGACAGGCCTCACATTGAATAGACGTGAGAGGTGAAACCTGAGGTAACACATGACGCAGCTTCTGAAGTGGGAGATGTCCAAAGCGCAGGTGCCACAATACCCAGCAAGTAGAGATGAGTTTCCAGCATAGGGAGTCCTACTGAGGCGATAGAGGCCGTCTTGCTCATAGCCATGCCCAATCACGTTGCCCGTAAGGATGTCCAGAAAAACAAGAGAGGATGGATCAAAAATTGCTCGGCAATGTAAATCTTTTGTAAGTTGGCTAACGGATAACAAATTCATTGAAAAATCAGGTGCATGTAACACATTCTTGAGATGCATGGATGGAGTCAATTTAATCTCCCCCTGACCAGTAATCGAGGAATGTGTTCCATTAGCAATAACCAATGTTCGACCTCGAGGAACCTGTCTGTATCCTGTAAGTAGACCTTGATCACCACACAGATGATGTGTGGCACCAGAGTTCATAATCCACTCTAAGGTATCTGATCCACTACTGCTAGTGAATGCATAGGTGCTAACTGATGTACTGGTGGATGCATATGCGGCAACGTCGGTGTGACTCTCAGAAGTAGATGATGATGCAGCTGGACCAGATGGAGGAATGATGCCCCTCAGACGGGCTACAAGATCATCAAAGCGTTGATCCATAGATGACGCAGATGAGGGCTCAATTTGTTCAGCGACTCGTGCAGAAGCTGGAAAACCGTGCTTAGAATAGCATGTGTCCTCGGTGTGTCCAGAACGATGGCAAAAGGTACATGATGGCCGCGTGCGGCCTCCTCTACCACAAGGTCCACAGCCACGGAACTAATGATGATGTCCTCGACCTCGATTTGCTGCCATGGCTGAGGTTGTTGGATTCATAGCAGATGAGGGAACACTGATGCGACTCAGCCTATGAAATGCCTCCTCCATAGGAGGAATAGTAGAGTCCGCCAGGATCTGGGACCGTGCTGCCTCATATTTTGGATCAAGGGCAGCGAGAAAAACACCTACCATAGTAGCATTCCAGTAGGTCTTCTGTTGCTCTGGAGTGGCTGTCAGGGCATGAAGCTATAAAGCTTCTCAAACATCCCTCGTAGAGATGTGTACAGCGAGTGCAGAGGCCGTCCATTCTGCTTGATAGTAAATATGTCATGCTGGAGTTGCAGAATCTTCGTCTCATTCTTTGCCTGAGAGTATGTAGCAGCCAGAATATCCCACATTGCTTTGGTGGTGGGCTGATGAAGAATATCATTGGCAATCTCAATTGCCAGGGTTCCAGATAGCCAAACATTGGCATATGCATCATCGGCCTCCCATGAGGCATTGACCCCAGTATTCTCAGTAGGCTCTTCTTCAGTAAGAATGTGTTTCTTACCGGTTGACTTCATCATACTCATGAACTGCATCGCCCACGGTTCGTAGTTTGAACCATCCATCTTCACAATCGGTGTTGGACCTCTGAAGGCGCCTATAGATGGGATATCTGCCTTACTTTCTAACATAGTGATAACGGAAAACTGGGGTAGAAAACTGGAGATACGATCGTCTACATGGACATTAACGGGTTTAGTTGCATGTGTAGACTCAAGCAACCAAACCCATTACTTTGGAGAAGCGCGAGCTTGACTTAGGGTTTTACGGGAGTCAAGACCTTTAGACGATCGCATGCAGGAAAGATACGCTGGGCACGCGAAGATCATGCGCACGAATCACGCGCGCAGGAGACGCGCACAGCACGTAGGGTCTCCGCGCGCAAGAGCACAGCACGCACAGGTCAACCGCTCAGGAGGCGCGCAAGGGCACCTTGCTTTGGGTCACAGCACGCACAGCACCCACCGTGCGCAGATACGGATCTCGCGAGTTTGCGGGATCAAAGGCGGAGGCGCATAGGCAGAGGCGACGCGCGCGGAGGCACGCAGGAGCGCGCGGAGGTCGAAGACGGCACACGTTGAGGCACGCGGAGGTGCGCAGGAGCGCACGGAGGTCGAAGGCGGCGTGCGCTGAGGCACGCGGAGGCGCGCGGAGGTGTGCAAGGGCGCGCTGAGGCGCGCGGGCTTGAGGGTAGGGCTAGGGTTAGGGTTTGGCTCGATAACTCCAGTCTAGGACCGTCGCTCTGATACCATGTTGGGAAAATAAGAGAACTTGTTTATTCCATCCGCCCTAGGCTCTTTTATATAGGAGAGTAGCCTATGGGTAAAATACATAAAGAGTCCAACTAAAAATATATATATAAGAAAAGTACAGAAGTGAATAATCTATCTCTACACTTCTGTTTGGTAATCCAGTAGTTATAATCCCATTGCAACGTAACCCTACCTTCGAGTGACCATATACTTAGGTAGTTAATCTCGGTAGGGCTTCGTATTTGCACATGGTTAGTCACTTCGAGTATTTGGGATTGCATCATGAACAGTGTGGATGACATTTACGGGTGGGTTGCAGAATGTCTCGGAGTATCATTGTCCACCAAAAATCATCTGAGTGGATCCAAATAAAGATCGTCTCCTGAAATGTGAGGGGGTGGGAGCAGGAAAAAGACGACGGTGGGAGAGCTTTTGGGTTCGTGGGGTGCTGATGTGGTTTTCTAGCAGGAATCAAAGGTTGCGATTGCGAATTGGGACTCGGGATCCTGGAGATCAATGGGATGCTCTAGATTGTCAGAGTTCAGAGCGGTTCCATCCATTGGAAGTGCTGGTGGCATGGTTCTGGCGTGGTATGGTGATTTGTTCTCTTTTATTTACCTCAGTATATGAGGTTTCTGGCAGAGGGCGAGATACGATCTTGTGAGAGGAGTTGCAGGCGGCTAGGAGGAAGTTCCCAGACACCCATTGGGTGGTTAGGGGGGACTTCAACGTGACTCTACTCGCATATGATTGCCCCAATGGCCATGGAGGGAGAGACGCAGGATCGGTTGATTTCATGGAGTGTGTCGGTGCTCTGACGATGGAGATTTTTTGATGTCAGCAGAAGATACACTTGGCATAATGCTTCCTTGCGACTGTATTTGGATAGATTTCTAGTCTCTACTGAGATATTGGAGTTTTTTTTAAATCCATAATTGAGGGGGATACACTCGATGGTGCACGCTCCAAGCCTTTATTGAAGAGTAAAAGAAGAAAAAAAAGAGGAAAGGGGAGGTTACAATCAGACGTCGTTACCAAGGCCCATTACAACACCCAATCCTCCACCAAACGCTTAGCAAAGAACCACACGTTCTCCTTATAGAACCTTTGTCCCGAGAAAAGCCAATCATCCCTACCCCTCCAGATCGCCCACAGAACAGCCACCGGATGAAGAATCTCCATCTTCGGCCTACCCTTGTTCGACCGAAGCGTGTCCCTGAAGGAGTGGAAACCGTCCGTGCAGCACCAGTCTAAGCCAACCCCCTGCCACACTTGAATCACCACAGGGCACAGGAAGAAGAGGTATTCCACGGATTCAATCGAATCATTGCAAAGCAATCATCTGTCCGAGATGGAGCGCAACAGCCTCGCACATCGGTCCCTCGTCATCAGCCTCTGCCTCCTAAGTAGCCAAAGAAAGAAACCAATTCTCTCCGGAAGCCCGAGAGCCCAAAGAAAAGCACAATCCCGGCTAAGCAGCTCCGAAAGCGACGGCGGCGGCCGAGCAATAACCCCGAAGGCCTTCTTGACCGAGAAAGCCCCCCCCCTCCAAGCCCATTGGTCACGGCCCCCCGAAGGTCGTCCCACCTCCCTAACAGCATCGAGCAAAAGCAAGAACTCCTCCAACCTCTGGTCCGAAAAGCTCGCCACGAAGGTGGGGCACCAATTACCATCAACCCAGCAGTCTGCAACCGAACAAAACTTGTCATCAGCCAGGGCATACAACCGAGGGAAGCGCGAGCAAAGCCCCCCCCCCCCCCGTCCAGTCGTCGGTCCAAAAGGAGAAAGAATCTCCCCCATCAAGTGTCGGCCTAAAAAGCGCAATATTCTTCAGGAAGACCTCCACGACCCCTCTCCAAAAACGCATAGGCGAGGCAATATGAGGGACCTGCGATGGCAGCATCCCCCCCACCCCATAGATCTGCCGAATCACATCACAGCAGAGATCCTCCTCCGGCCCCCAGATCCTACTAGCCCACTTAAGGAGCAAAGCGTCGTTCATTTGGTCCAGCGACTTCACCCCCAACCCTCCCTGACCCTTTCTGCAAGTAATATCCTCCCACCCAACCAGGTGGATCCCTCTCAACCCACCCTTCTGCTTTCCCCATAAAAAGCCACGCATCTTCTTCTCAATCCGGGCTCTGATCCCCTTAGGCATACGCCGATTAGATAAAAAATAGATCGGGATGGACGCAATGACTGCCTTTAAAAGAACCAGTCGGCCCCCTCTCGACAAGACCGCGGACTTTCACCCCGCCAACCTCTCCTCCACCTTATCTGCCACCCTCAGCCAGTCTCTCATCCGCGTTCTGCCCAAAGACAAGGGCATCCCCAAGTAATCCATCGATAACGAAGAGCACGCCGAACCCAATGCCAAAGCACACGCATCGGCCCCCATATCCGCAAGGTTGAAAGGAACAAACTTTGACTTGCTATCGTTCTTAATCATTCCCGACAATTCACCAAAAATCTCCAGGGCCACGGCCATGCCCCTAGCCTCCTCCGGTCCCCCCTCAATGAAAAAAAGCGTATCATCGGCGTATTGAAGGACCGGGACCAGCACGGCCTCCCTGGAAAACCCCCTCAACAAGCCACTGTTGACCACCTGAGTGGCAATATCAGATAGGACATCCGCTGCAAGGATAAAAAGCATGGGGGCAAGAGGGCACCCCTGGCGCACCCCCCTCCTGGGCCGGATCAAACCCCCCTCCGGACGGCCAATAACCATGACTGAGAAGGATGCAGTGGTGGCACACCTCCTCATCCAAGAAATCCACACCTCCGGGAACCCCTTCCTCCTAAGCACAGACCATAGAAACCTCCAATCCAGGCTATCGTAAGCCTTCGCAAAGTCCACCTTCCGCAGGATGCCACTAGTGCCCCTCTGCCACTCCGCAATGATCTCAGACGCAAGCGTAAGACAATCCGCAATTTGCCTTCCAGGAATGAAAGCCGACTGCGATGGCGAGATAACAGTGCCAAGAACGCCGCTCAGCCGGGAAGCGAGAACCTTAGCGGTAATAAGATACAGTGCGTTTGAAACCGCAATTGGGCGAAAGTCATCGATGGAGTTTATTCCCTCTTTCTGTGGCTCGTGCACTTCCTAGATCATGATATGATCACACGCCCATTTGTTGGGCTCGGGCGAGCGCATGATCTCAACGTCGATGTTCAGATTTGAAAAATCGTGGATGATGGACGACGGGTTCAGGGATATGGTCTCAGGGATATGGTCTCAGACTTCTGGGGTTCTCTACAGGTGGAAGGTTCAGTGACGCAGAGGATGGTGCATAAGCTTAAACTGTTGCGAGAAAGGCTAATGTAACACAAAAAAAGAAGTGGAAAGATGCAGAACTGACAGGATGAAGACAGTTGTGGCCGAGATTGCGAGACTGGATGAGATTCATCATAGTCGTATATTGAACAGTGAGGAGATGTATTCAAGGAAAGATTATCAACAAGTGGTGGTCGAGGACGACAAGCAAGGAAGGAAATATCGATATCGATATCGTTTCGATACATTGTCGATACCGATATATCGCCGATATATCGGCGATATATCGACGCATATCGCCGAAACCCGGTATCCATTAGGCATTTTCTCCTGTCGATACCCGATATCGTCCATATCGGCGATATATCGGTGACCTGTCGATACCGATATATCGCCGATATATCAACGATATATCGCGATATGGCGATCCCTGACAACAAGCGAGGTGGAATGGCGTCAAAGATCTAGGCAAAAGTGGGTGAAAGAAGGGGATGCAACCACTCGTTTCTTTCATGCGGTGGCCAGTGGAAGGAGGAATATGATACATGAGCTAAAAATTGAGAATAAAAGTGTTCAAGGAGATAGGGAGATTGGGAGGGTTCTCGTGGATCACTTTCGATGTTCCAGTAGGAGATTGTCGTCGTCTGGTGCTCGATGGTCCGGGAGGGGGGCTAAATGCTTGGGTAATGGTCAACAAGAGGCACTTATATCGAACTTCACAAGAGATGAGGTTCGTGGACAATATTTGATCTCAACGCTGATGGTTGTCCAGGTCCAGATGGATTTACATATTCTTTTTACAGGGACTTCTGGGAGATGATGGAGGAGGTTATTATGGCCCTGATGTTTGAATTTAGGGATACAAACAGAGGTCTGGAGAAGCTTAACAAATCATTGTTGTTCTTGCTTCTAAAGAAAAATGGCGTCGAACGGGTTGACGAGTTCCGCCCCATTGCACTATTGAATGTTATATATCTCATTGTGACCAAGGCGTTAGCTAATCGTCTCCGAGGTGTTTTGGATGATCCCATCTTACTGGTACAGTCAGCTTTTATATCGGGGCGACAACTCCTGGAGGGAGTGGTTATGGCAACAGAGATGGTTACTGATTGGAAGAGAAGAGAAACTGCAGGCTTCCTTTGGAAGGTTGATTTCTCAAAGGCATATGACAGTATGAGTTGGAAGTTCATTTGGGTGTCGCTAGTGAGGAGAGGTTTTCTGGATGTTTGGATTGACTGGATAAAGAGATGCATCACTACCACCTCGCTTTCGGTATTGGTGAATGGAAAGCAAGAAGAGGGTTATTTCCAATTGCAGAGGGGGTGAGACAAGGATGTCCATTAGCACCTTTGCTATTTGTTCAAGCGACAGATGCATTGGCGTTTATGTCTGGTGTCGTAGAAGAGGACGGTTTCTTCAGAGGTTACTTCAGGAACGGGATTTCTATACCACTATAGCAATAATATGACAATACCTTGTTTTTTATTGAAGGTGGGGTAGCTGAGTGCAGGGTTGTAACACGAGAATAGCCAACAAATACACATTTGACAGCTCTTGGGGAGAGCTTGTCTCTACCATGCATCAGATTGTGAACAAAAATCACAGAGCCAAACACTCGAGGTGTAAGGGAGAATGTCCTTCTCGAGAAACGCAATTGAGAAAGGAACCTTTTCTCCTAAGATAGAAGATGGCATGTGGTTCAGCACGTAGCAGGCAGTGAGAATTGCATCACCCCAATAAGAGTGAGGAGCACGACTCTGAATCAGAAGGGTTCGAATCACATCAAATAAATGATAGTGTTTGTGTTTAGCAACACCATTCTGCTGAGAAGTATAGGCACACGAGGTCTGAAGGATGATGCGAAGAGACCTGAGAAACGCAGATAAATGTAAAGTGCAGAACTCTAAAGCATTGTCAGATCGTAAAAAAACTTGACAGTAGTAGAGAAAATGTTCTTTATTTCAGTAATAAAAGTTTTAATGATAGAACCCAACTAGGACTTATACCCAAGAAAGTTTAGAATAGCCATCATCAACAACAAGATAAAAACAATGTCCCTAGTGATCAGGAATACGACTCGGGCCCTAAATATCTAAATGAAGGAGCTCAAACAACTGAGTACTAGTCGAACTCCGGCGAGATGGAAACGATGAGAGGTGATGTTTCCCAAGCTGGCAAGCCTCGTATTGGAAGGAGGACTCATGAAAATATGTGGGAGGACATGACAGATTCTGCAGAGAAAGGTGGCCAAAACGGAGATGTCACGGGTACGGTAACACGGGTCCAGTAGGAATAGTAGAAACACCAACATGAGGATGTTGGACCAGTCTGTAGAGCCCCCACTACTCACGGTCATGTACAATCACCTTGCTCGTGAGTATATCTTGAAAGACGAGAGAGGACGGGTCAAAAATGGCACGACAATGCAGATCCTTCGTGGTCTGACTAATAGGAAGCAAAATCATCTGAAAACCAAGAGCATGTAAAACGTTCTGCAGACACAAGGATTGCGTCAAATGCGCCTCCACGTGCTCTGTGATGGGCAAGTGAACCACATTCGCAATAACAACCCATCTACCAATGGGTAAAGACCTGTAAGATCTGAACTGATCTTAGTTGCCACACAAACGGTGAGAAGCACCAGAATCCATAATCCATTCTGTCATATCTTCCCTGCTACAACTAGTAAAAGCATATGCGATACCTAATGAATTCGAAGAGGCTCTAGCAGCAACTGCAACATCTGTGAATCCTGTAATAGTGGTACCGACAACATGAGTCATTATCTCCTGTATACGAGGCACAATGTCATCAAGGCGTGGATCCGCCTGAGGAGCCAAAGGATTTGAAGGCTTGATCTGCCCTGACACTCGAGCCAACATAGGCATCTATGCTTCTGATAGCATGTGTCCTCAAAGTGTCCTGGAGTCTGGACGACGACAGTAAGTGCAGGGGCCACGCTGACGTCCACCCAATCTGCTATGGGGACCACAGCCTCTAAGTTGCGTAGAACTTCCTCTGCCGCGAGATGCAGCCATAGCTTAAGAGAGTTGTGTGGTGGCAGTGAGTGGAATAAGAAGCACGTTGAAGCGACTGTACGCCTCCTCCATTGGAGGTATGATTACCCCCCGTAAGAAGTTATGCACGAGCGGCCTCATACTTTGGATCAAGTGCATCCAAGAAAACTCCAACCATCGTGGAGTTCCTATAAGTCATCTATTGCTCTGTGGATGTAGTAACGAGCATGAAGTTGTGAGGCTTATCAAACATGTCTCGTAGAGAAGAGTAGAAGGTATGTAGTAATGTAAGGGATGGTCATTCTGCTTGGCCTTGAATATGTCAAATTGAAGCTAGAGAATCGTGGCATTGTTCTTCGCTTGTGCATAGGTGGCTGCCAAAATATCCCATATCGCCTTGGCAGTGGGTTGGCTTATAATATAATTGGCAATCAATGTGGTGAGAGTCCCAAAAAGCCACACACACACATACATGTCATCTTACTTCCACAAAATCCAAATCTTATTCACCAGTTATGGCCGTGTCAGAATGTGCTCCTCGTTATTGCATTGCATAATGGTTAAAACTGCATGGACCACGACTCATAGTTAGTCTCATCCATCTTCATGATGGGAGCCGAGCCCTTGAATGCATCGGACAAAGAAAAATTATCCCTCGTGTTCTCTGACGTAATGGAAGAAGGCCAAAAAACGGAACTCTACTGGGAAGTAGAATGATGTAGCAAGTCTACATGATCATATGGAAGATTGGATGTATGTGTAGACTCACACAACCATCTTTGTCACTCCTCAAGCCGTGCTAGGGTCGGAAAACGTGACTTATAGATTTGAATCGCGTTTTTTGATCAAAATCAGACTGTTTCAGACTGCAATTCGGCCCACATAGGTGCACAAAGGTGCGCAGAGGCGCATAGAGGCATGCATGGGCACACGGGGAGACTGTTGAGATGTGCAGTAGCCCCTGGTGGTAGTTGGGGAGGTGTCAGCAGCAGCCTGGGTGGTAGGCGAGGCCAGCGGCGGCCTGGGTGGCACGCGAGGGGACGGCGGAGGCCCTTGCGGTGGCCTGCGATGGTGCAGCATTGACCGATTTTGGTCGGCAACATCGCGTGAAGAAGAGGAGGGGTCGGTGGATGGGGTTTAGGGCTTAAGTGGGATACGGAAACTCCGGTCTAGGATCGTCACTCCAATACTATGTTGGTGGAAAGAGAGAACTTGATTATTCATAAGGTCCTAGGGCATGTTTGATTGATGGGTTGGACTGGGTTGGGTTGGGTTAGGGTACCGCTGTGAATAGTAAACTGTGAGAAGGATTAAGAGGGTTGGAAGGAGGGGTACACCGATGTACCCCAACCCAACCCAGTCCAACCTAGCAACCAAACAGGCCCCTAGGGTTCTCTTATATAGGGGAGTAACATGTTCGGCAAATTAGACAACGGAGATAGACAAAATAGAAAATATATAAAAAAAACATAGTTGTTAGAAAATCGGAAGCGGAAGCGATACCATGGATAAAGAAATAAAGAACGGAAAAGAACACGGGATTTTACGTGGAACCCTACTCTGTGAGGAGCGGGATGAAACCACGGGAGAAGACCTCAAAGGGGCGTGTCTTTCATTGAACTTTCTCAATGGATACTGGAGGTTTGGGGCTCCTTATATAGCCTCTCCAGAGTCTCCAAGTCCCACTACTGGACGATGTGGGACTAAACACTGGATGGTGTAAATGGATCCCGGAGGTATCCATTTACCCATTTACAACTCAATAGGCGCACTACCAAATACTCTAACACTCCCCCTCTTGTTTTTCTTTCTTTTATTTTCGTTGTAGCACCTTCTTTCTATCTAAATAAATTGGGGTGAGCACCAACGAGTGTTTCCCCCTCTTCTTGGCTTCAAAAAAAACATGTAATGCTCAGCTTGGACAAACAAACAGAAAGAAATTCAACTCACACTACAGGACACTACGGACAATATCAACCCAACGCGCACATGCTGCAGTCGAGGACGTTACTTCTCATGCCGTGCAGGTGAGGAGGTCGAACGGGCTGGAGTGTGAGTCAACTGAAGACTCGGAATCTGACCATCGAGTCTGAAACTGCGCCTGAAGTCTCCTCGTCGGAGAACTGGGTCTTTCCCATCTGGCTCAGAGAATGGTGCACTGCTCTGGTGTACCTATGATACCACGTGAAAACTCTTGCCAACATGGCATAGGGAATGGTCCTCTGCTCTGGAGTCCCTATGGCTCACATGAAAACTCTGGCCTGACAACAACAAGAATGATGGGGACCTCGAACAAATGATGGCAACATATGTTCATCTGAAAATGACCGCAAACTCGTGCGTGTCTGAAACTGTACTCGGAATCAATCGTCGAGTCTGAAAAATCTGTTGTAGAGTCTGAACAAATGGCTGGTCTGGAAATCTGCATCTGGCATCCGAATCTGGAGCTCAGGACCTGTGACTCTACATAATACTCCCCCTTTCTCCCATACTTGTCGGAAAATGACATCGACAAAGTTGGGAGAAGACAAGATAAATTGGGGTACAAAACAAAACCACTCAGCCGAACAAACCTTTGTCGACTTTTCAAACAGTCATCATTTTTTTTGAAACATTTTTTTAAACTTTAGCGTACGGCTTTTTACTTTGTACGCGCCTCTTTCCCTCTTTTTTTTCAAAAATACTTGCGTACGTTTTTTTTGTACGCATCTCTTTTTTTTCTCGAACTATCTCAATTTTTTTAACGTTTCTTCTTCTTCTTCTTCTTCTTTTTTAACAACTCATGGCCCAAAAAGGCCCATTAACAATCCTCCTCTCTCCTTTTTTTGTTGGGCCGCTTTTTCTTTTACACAGCAGCTCACTTCAGCTTTGGATATTTTTTTAACAATACGCGGGCCAAAAAGGCCCAAAAGAGCCGCTCTTCCCTTGCCCTTTTTTTTACAAACCCTATTCGGTTTTTTTTTAAATGGGCCCGTCGCAACCCCTAGGGTTCCCAACGGGATCCCTTCTGTATGCCAGCGCCACCCCGCACGATGGGGGCCTCTGCACGGTGACGATGCCCTGGAGGGGCCTGTTGCCGCCGCCTCGAGCTTTCATCGGGGTTGGAGTCAATCTGGAGCGTGCGCTTGGGGTTCACGCTGAAGTGCCTGGAGAAGAGGCGCGAGGGCACGGGCCCGCCGTCTGTGCGTGTCTGGAGATGAGGAGGCCTATTTCTGCGCCTATGTTGCTGGAGCACGCGAGAGGCATCGTGGGAGGCGCGCAAGGAGAGCGCGTTGCAGTCTGGTGGAGGCGCGAGACCTCTTGAATCTCCTGCTCTGATAACTTGAAATCCTCGGAGTGTTCCGCCTGGCGAGACTTGGGTTTGGGCCAGTGATGCAGCGCAAACCCACCGTGGAGGTGCGAGACCCCTGCCTGCTCAACCCCGTTGGAGGCTTGGGCTTTGGATGATGCGTGCACTTGGGAAGGCTGGGGTCCAGGTGCCTGACGATGGTGCCCTAGCTCCTAGGGCTACACGAAGAGCTCTGGAATCTGGTTCCCCTCCTGTGAACCCATAATCGAAACTAGGTTCAGAAACCCTCGATGCCTTCGGATCTTCAGAAACAGATTTGAATCTCGAAAAAAAATTCCAAACACATCTTCAAACTTTACAAACAAATGATAAAACACCAACATCGAATCTCGAATGAATTACAAAAAATAAATCTTCAACATAAATTCCTCAAGAATCGAACCCGCTCTGATACCATGTTAGAAAATCGGAAGCGGAAGCGATAACATGGATAAATAATTAAAGAACGGAAAAGAACACGGGATTTTACGTGGAACCCTACTAGTGAGGAGCGGGATGAAACCACGGGAGAAGCCCTCAAAGGGGTGTGTCTTTCATTGAACTTTCTCAATGGATACAGGAGGTCTGGGGCTCCTTATATAGCCTCTCCAGAGCCTCCAAGTCCCACTACTGGACGATGTGGGACTAAACACTGGATGGGGTAAATGGATCCTGGAGGTATCCATTTACCCATCTACAACTCAATAGGCACACTACCAAATACTCCAACAATAGTAAATATCTCAATAAGATTGAATGGCAGTAGAGATCCGAACAGAGGTGGGTGAAGGAAGGTGATGCCAATACTTGATTTTTTCACATGATGACAAGTGGTCAATAGCGATGATATCTAATTCATTTACTTGAGGTGGGGAATGAGATGTTATTTATGGGGAGAAGAAAGCGGAAAGGGTGATAAATGATTATTTCAAGGTCGCTAGTACTTGCCATCCACGCAACAACTCCAGATTGCTTGGTCTAGGGGCCACCCAGATGTCAAGTGATGAGGTCGTTGATTTGACCATGATCTTGAGCTGCGGGAAGTTAGGAAGGTTGTGGTTGCCCTTAACACCGATGGGTATCTTGGGTCAGATGATTTTTCGGTGCTTTCCTTCAAGGAGTTTTGGAGTTGGTTCTTGAGGAGGTGTTTGTCACAGTAGCTAAATTTGCTTCAGAAAATTTTGGTTTTGATTACTTGCATCGCTCAATCTTGTTCTTAGTACGCAAGATGGATGTAGCCTAAAAGATGGAGGATTTCCATATCATCACACTTTCCAATGACGTGCACCTAATCGTAGTTAAGCTGCAAGCAAATTGATTGTGTGGGGTAATTGGTAGGATTATAGCATTGGTCCATAGCACTTTTTTACTTGGTAGGTAGATGATAGACAGTGTGGTCATGGCCTCAGAGATTGTGGCAAATTGGAGAATGTAGAAAATTCAGGGGGTTAAGTAGAAAGTTTCCGTAAGGCGTATACTTGTAACGATTGGAGTCTCCTTTGGCCTTCGTTGCATAGAAAAGTCTCCTAACATTTGCATTGCTTGGATGAAGAGATGCATTGTGACTTCTTTGGTTGTTCTAATCAATAGCTAGCCTAAGTGTGGTCCCTTTCAGCCTCAAAGAGAGTCCAACACAATTGTTCTTTGGCCCCATTATTGTTTGTTTTGGTAACATATGCTTTGTCGATCATAGTGGATAGTGTAGAGATGGTTATTTTTACCGTGGTTATTCGAGAGATGAATTGGTGTTGCTATTTCTTCAATACGCCGACAATACTATTCTGTTTACAGAAGGTGGTCCGTAGAGCTGTAGGGGTATATCAGTGATATTGGACTTAATTGGTTGTGTATCATTTTTGAGGCTTAACAGAACCAAATTAGAGTGTGTGCATTTTGCTTGAGTGAAGGGGAACTTACTTTGTGTGGTAATTGGTTGAGCTCCCCTCGGGAATAGTTACCTCTATGGTACCTTAGTCTTCCTTTGGTTGAAGGGAGGTTGCAGCAGGTGGATCGGTTACTCTTGATAGGGAAAATGGATAAAAGACTCGCTGATTGGAAGTCGGCTTGTATGCCTAGGTAATACAGGTTGGTGTTGTTGAAGTCGATCTTTCAAAGATCCATGTCTTCTTCCTATCCTCTAGGATTATCCCCACTAGTATACGAAAAAAGATCGAGTCTATTATGTGATGTTTCTTTTGATGAAGCTCTGGTGCTTCCAACGGATTGGCCATTAGTCGACTGGAGGACAGTTTGTCAAAGGAAGATGGGGGCTTTGGTGTTGGTAGTTTGGAGGAGATAAACAAAGCTTTGATGTGTAAGTGGATCACCCAGATTTGGAGTGATTATAGCAATATGATGAGTACTTTGATTTGAAAATCTATGTGTCTTCTTCTTCATTGTTGAGTCTAGGTGGCTTGGTAGTGTACACTTTCCTTTTTTTAGGGGAATTTGCACAGTGTTACTGAATGGGCGTCCATTCTTGCGTCGATCTTGGGAAATGGGAAAGGCTTTCAATTTCGGAATGATGATTGGACAGAGTGGTGGCGTTCTTGGGGGTGAGATTTCCTCGTCTAATGACGTTGCAGTTGATTTAGACATTAAGTTGGCTAATCTCTAGGATGATGCTTCTTTTTTCCATCTTTCTGCTCTGATCTTTCATATAAACATATGGGCTATCTTATGGGACTTTTAGAGACTGTGGAGGATTAAGTTAGCCCGTCTCATGGGCAAGATTGCTTGTGTTCGTTTGATAGCAGGATGCAAGGCCTTAAATTTCGATTTCGGTCACCGTTTCAGTGAGTGACCGAAACGAAATTGTGACCAAAATTCGATCGAAATTCGACTAAAATTTCGGTCATTTCGGTCAGTTTTTGTATTAGAGCCCCTAAATTTCGACCGATATAGGCCATTTCGGCCGAATTTCGATCACCCACCGAAACCGAAATTCGATTGAAATTTGGCTGAATTTCATCGAAATTTGATGCCATTGCAGGATATGGATCATCTCTTTTCGACGTATGCAAGCTCCGTGGATGTTTGAGCAAAATTTGGTAACATACTGTGCTGCAAAGTTCTGGGAGGCTATTGGGTTCGGATGGCATGGTTTGGAGGAGAGAAGTAGAGTTTTAATAGCGGCATGGGTCCTGTGACTTGCAAGGAATAGGGTGATCTTCCATCAAAGATCACTTTATGATGATAGTGTAATTTTCCACGCTAAGACACCAGCTGAGAGTTGGATATGTATTTTTTTTTAGGCTTTTTAGCATGTGCTCGTAATGTCCTATGTTGCGAACGTCCTTTTCTCTTTCAAAAAAAGGACCTACACCCCACACCTAGTGATAAATCTACAGAAGTTCCAGGGAGAAACCTTTGAGCTCCTTCATAAAACACATCAAATCCTACCGAACGATGATGGGTGGTTACGGGGTTTTAGACTTAAGAAGATAAAGAAGCGCACTTGGCCAAATGGAATTATAAACATTAACAAAGTGGTGATGACTTGTTGAGCAATTGATAAGTGGCATTATGGGATTCATTCTCAGTTTTATCTTCCTCCGCATTAAGGTGTCTCCTCTACCGCTTTTTGAAAGAGTATTTGCTTCATTCCACCTAAGTTACTCACTAGATGGAGCTAATTTAAGGAATCACTGCTCCTTAGTATTTTGATCTGATCACTAACATGGTTGTGGATCGTTTGCACAAAGGTATTCAAGACTTTCTGCACTGGCTGCTGAACATGATTTGCTTGTCTTGGAGACTTGGTCTAGTAGTGATTGGCTCACATCGTTTCAATCGCCATTCTCACAGCCAAAATTGACGGAATTCTGGAAGATGGTGGAATATTTTAATTATAGTGAGGGTCTTTCCGGAATCTGAGATCATTGGAGTTTGTGGGATGTTGAATTCTTAGTGAAGAATGCGTATAACTATATAAGGTTCTAACCTTATTATCTTCAATCTACAGTGTCACTGTAAATTTCTTGGTCATGTAAAAGGCCATTGAGGGTCAAGCTTTTTCTTTGATTGTTGCAATGAGGACAATTGATGACTAAGGCCTGTAGGTCTAAGCTTGCGCCAAAAGTTGATGTGGCGTGCTCATTGTGTAATGGAGATCTGAAGGAAAGGAGCAAAGGTTCCCCGCATGTGGTCGTGCTAGAAGCCTTTAGAAAGAGACATATATCAGGGAACTGTTTTGGTCTTCTCTTGCTGTCACATAATTTAGCCCGGCGGTGAGACAATTGAAGCCGGTTGTGTGGCTTTGGGCCATTCGGTTAGCATGTAATGAGGTTATTTCGTGAGAGGTTTTATATTGAAAATATAGTACATCATGCTCTTCTGATTTTGTAATTTCTTGCACAATTTATTGTAAATATATTTTGTGGGGTGTGCATTAGACTGAGTGGACGCCCTTTCTTTTCCTTTAAAAATCCTCAATTCAAAAAAAGAAAGTAGAGAGCACACAGCCACACCCTTGAACCATCACTCTCCTCCCTCCACTAATGAGACTTGCACCAGATTCGCCAACCTAGGGATTCAACCACACCTCCAAGGTACCAGCACATGTCCACTTGTCCAACCAAAATTGGAATCCTCCCCCCCCCCCCCACCCCCCAACCCCGTTCCCAAGAACCTGTGCCAAATGATCTCTAATGGAAAGTAACCGTTGAAACAACCCCTCCCTAGACAACCTAGGACAGTCTGGGCAGGAGAAGCGCGTCCTTCTAACTGAGGGACCTCCTGTAACATGCATGCACAACATAATTGAATAAATCAGCACCATCATCCATCAGTTAAATCAACCAATAGGCAAGCTAATCATCTATACTCATTAAGCTATCCTGCGATCATCCGGGAAAGTTCGAACCTTATAATGCTCCTCAGTGGTAGTGGAACTTATGTAACTATCCATCTTGCATAATTATCCTTTGGATTCTAAGAAAAAGCTTTCTTAAACGATAAAAGTATATATGCTCCAAAAGGAAGAACAATCAAATGTGAATACAGATCCCTACACAGTAGGGGTAATAGCAAATTAACAACCCAATATAGGGAAATAAAAACAACTTGAAAAGAGAAAGATAATAAAAATCCAACAAGAGGAGATCTACCCGAAAGAGGAGAATTACAGCCCCGAACACGAGTAGGACAAAACAATAAAAAAGGGGACAGACTCCGTGAAAGATGGCAATGAATGATGATCCACCATAATCCAATCTCATACTCCGATGATGTCAAGAAGCATATAAATGAGGTGAAATACTTCTGAAACAAATGCTTCAGAGGTGAAATAAGTTTCATCCATGATATGATAGATCGTATGCCTTGATAATGTAAGTTTTACCCCTGTTGAGATAATTCCTAATTTATGTAGTTAGATAATTCAATTTCTGCTTATCTTTATTTATCTTTATTTATCTTTTGTATTTTATCCAATGGGTTTTTCTCCTATATAAGAGAACCCTTGGACCTTTCATAAATTCATCTTAGTTTATCCCTTCAACATGGTATCAGAGCCACGTTAATACCCTTTCCTAATCCCCACCTCTCCCGCCTCTCCCGCACGTGAACTTCGCAAGACTTCTTCGCCCGAAGCCTCGAGGGAGCGCCGCCCTCCCGCGGCCCGCGCGGGTCGCTGTGCGCGGTGCTGCGCCGACCTGCGCGCATCTGCCCTGCGTGCGCGCACGCCTCCAGCACGACTCCAGCGCCTACCAGTGCCCTCCCGCGCGCCTTCGTCTCCCGCGCGTCGCGTCCAGTGCGCCTCGCGCAACCCTCCAGCGAGTCGCGCCCTCCAGCGAGTCGCGGCCAGTGCGCCCTCCAGCGAGTCGCGCCCTCCAGCGAGTCGCGCCTGTGCGCCTTGCGACCGGAACCCCCCAGTGCGCCTTGCGCACCCTCTGCGCGCCTTGCGCCTTGCGTCCGGAACCCTCCAGTGCGCCTTGCACCCTCTGTGCGCCGTGCGTCCGGAACCCTCCAGTGCGCCTTGCGCACCCTCTGCGCGACCACGCCTCTGCGCGACCACGCCTCTGCGCAGACGTCAAAGAAAGCGTGCAGGCGTGCCCTAGAGCATCCAGGTCCCTTGCTTCTTATCTGCCGAGTCCAAGATGATGGTATGAATACACACGAACAATCCTTCTTATGATTTGATAGACTCGAGTATATCGGTTTACCCCAGTTGAAGTCTGTTATTTGGCTATTTTATCATCATGTCTGACACCAAGGGTGATATTTTTTCGACCGGAGCCTTTAAAGGTCCGGCTCCCATCGTTAAGATGGATGGGACCAATTATGAGTTATGGTCCATGCAATTTCTCACCCTCATGCAGTGCAATAATAAGGAGCACATCTTAACAGACCCAGAGCCAACAGATAAGACTGGGGCTAATTCTTCCTGGAAGCAAGATGATGCGTACGCACGAGTATGGCTTTGCGGGACACTTACTACGGAAATAGCAAATGATATCCTGAATCAGCCCACTGCCAAGGCAATGTGGGATACTTTGGCATCCACTTATGCACAAGCAAAGAATGAAACCAAAATCCTTCAACTGCAGTTTGATATATACAACTCCAAGCAGAATGGTCGCCCTCTGCATGTCTACTACTCTTCATTGCGTGGCATGTTTGAAAAACTTCATAGCTACATGCCTATTACGACGTCTGCTGAACAACAGAAGACATACAGAAACTCCACGATGGTTGGAGTTTTTATGGCCGGACTTGATGCAGAATATGAAGCTGCACGTGCCCACCTTCTTACTGGAGCAACCATTCCTCCTATAGAGGAGGCCTATAGTCGTCTCAGCCGACTCAACATCCCTTCGACAACTACGCTTTCGCATTCCTCAGCGATGGCAATCTCTCGTGGTCGAGGCAGGGCGATCCAGTTCAGAGGACGTGCATCTCGAGGAAGAGGCGGTGGACGCCAACGTGGTCCCTGCACCTATTGCCGCAAGCCTGGACATGGAGAGGATACGTGCTATCAGAAGCATGGCTATCCCGTTTCCGGTCAAGCAGCAGAGCAGATTATGTCTCCCCAGGCTGATCCTCGTCTAGACGATATTGTCTCTCGCATTCGAGAGATCGTGACTCCTAGTACTGACACCACCACAGATGCTGCTACAACAGCCAGAGCCTCTTCGAGCTCCTCAGGTATAACCTATGCCTTCACTGGTAGTATGAATGCAGATATGACAGAATGGATTGTGGACTCTGGTGCATCTCATCACTTATGTGGAAACAAAATGCAACTAGAGTCTTACAGGACTATACCACCTGGCAGATGGGTCGCCATAGCTAATGGTGATCACTTACCCGTTACAGGACAGGGAGAGGTGCAATTGACACCATCCATACGTTTGAAGAATGTTTTATATGCTCCTGCCTTTCAGATGAATTTACTGTCTATTAGTCAGATTACTAAAGATCTGCATTGTCGTGCCATCTTTGATCCCTTATCTCTTGTGTTTCAGGACATACTCACGGGCAGGATGATTGGAAGTGGCCATGAGCAGCGGGGACTTTACAAACTAGAACAAC
Source organism: Ottelia alismoides (assembly GCA_037367405.1). Lineage (NCBI taxonomy): Eukaryota > Viridiplantae > Streptophyta > Magnoliopsida > Alismatales > Hydrocharitaceae > Ottelia > Ottelia alismoides. The sequence continues at coordinate 180,881 of JAZKJV010003722.1, read as the reverse complement.
CTCCCCATGCTAATGTTTCTGTTATACCTACTGGACCAGTCTCTCCTTATTTGTGGCACCTTAGGTTTGGACATCTTCCTCTACAAAAGTTATGTCATGTTCTCCCTCAGATATCTACGAGATCCTCTTTTCAGTGTGAAGCATGTCAACTTGGGAAGCATCACCGTTCATCTTTTCCATCCCGTCAGAGTCGAAGCAGTTCTAGGCCATTTGAGCTTCTTCATTTAGATATTTGGGGTCCTAGTCGTGTCCCTGATCTCCAAGGACACCGTTTTTATCTTGTAGCAGTCGATGATTTTTCTAGACTTTCCTGGGTTTTCTTATTGAAAAATAAGTCCGACGCTGGATCCACAATCAAGTATTTTATTAATGAAATAAAGAATATTTTTTCTGCCAATATCAAGTATATTCGTTCGGACAATGCTTTGGAGTTCGGCACCTTACATCTTTCTGAGTTCCTTAGATCCCATGGCATTGTTCACCAGACCTCATGTGTCTATACTTCCCAGCAAAACGGTGTTGCCGAGCGCAAACACCGTCACTTACTTGATGTAACCAGGACATTGTTGATACAGAGTCGTGCTCCTCATTCTTACTGGGGTGATGCTGTCCTTACTGCATGTTATCTGGTAAACCGTATGCCCTCGTCCGTGTTAGGAGAAAAGATTCCTTACTCGATTGCGTTTCCCGAGAAGGATCTCTTCTCACTTACACCTCGTGTATTTGGATCTGTTGCCTTTGTTCATGATGTTTCTCCAGGGCGTGACAAGCTCTCTCCTAGAGCTATCAAATGTGTGTTTGTCGGCTATTCTCGTACCCAAAAAGGGTATCGCTGCTTTAATCCATTAAGCCTGAAATATTTTGTTAGTGCTGATGTTACCTTCTTTGAGTCGGTCATGTATTTTTCTCCTACAAGTGACAGACTTAATCCATCTGACTCTGATGATGACATTTACATACCACCACCTCCTCCTATTGATACTTCACTTCCTCTACCACCACCTCCTCCACCACCTCCTCCGCCACCTCCGCTGGTTCAGTTTTTGCCTCGTAATATTCCTCGCAAATCTCGCTCTGTTCTCCCTGCTCACGAGCCTTGCCCATCATCCAGCACGCCTCAGGTATGTAATGAACATATTATTACTGATGGCACTACTGAATTAACTGTACAACAGGATTCTAGACATGAGGAGCATGTACCCTCTCAAGAGAGAGATACCCAGGCCCATGATTTGGCAGATGATCTTGATGTACCAATTGCTCTGCGAAAGCCCAAAAGGACATGTGCTACTTACCCACTTGCAGCCCAGAGTTCTTTGGATAGGCTGTCAGAAGATTTCAGGAGATTTACACTAGCACTGTCAGCCGTGCAAATACCACGGACATACCAAGAGGCCCTCAAGGATAGTCATTGGAGGATTGCCATGGAGGAGGAGATGGCTGCGCTACAGTCACATGGTACGTGGAGTCTTGTTTCTGCTCCCGTTGATACGTCAGTTGTGGGATGCAAATGGGTATTCACTGTGAAACACCGCGCGGATGGCAGTGTGGATCGCTATAAGGCGAGACTTGTGGCACGAGGGTTCACCCAAACATATGGGGTGGACTATCAAGATACTTTCTCCCCAGTTGCCAGGCATTCTACTCTACGTATTCTCCTTGCTGTTGCCGTAACACGAGATTGGCCTCTTCATCAGCTTGATGTGAAAAATGCATTCCTCTATGGTGACTTACAGGAGGAGGTCTACATGCAGCAGCCACCTGGGTTCGCTGCTGAGGGGGAGTGTCATAAGGTGTGCAGGTTACATAAGGCTATCTATGGCCTCAAGCAAAGTCCAAGAGCATGGTTCCAGAAGCTCTCAGACTTGATAGAGCAGCGGGGATTTGTGAGATCAACTGCAGATCACTCCTTGTTTGTACAGAAAACCCAGAGAGGTACTACAGTCATTCTTGTTTATGTTGATGACATTATTGTTACAGGGGAGGACGAGCAGGGTATTCAGGATGCCAAGGACTTCCTAGGTCAGCAGTTTGTGACCAAGGACCTTGGACATTTACGTTACTTTCTTGGAATAGAGTTTGCCAGGAATCAACGGGGTCTTGTAATGACCCAAAGAAAATATGTTATAGATCTTCTCTCAGAGACAGGTATGGCAAATTGCAGACCTGCCACTACTCCGCTTGACCCAAGCATGAAGTTGTATGATGATGATACTGAGGAAGTCGACAAGAGAAGATACAGAGAGCTGGTTGGCAAGCTATTATATGTAACTATTACCAGGCCTGACATAGCATTTGCAGTAAACAAAGTGAGTCAATTTATGGAGCAGCCCAGACAAGCACATATGGATGCAGTCCATATGATTCTAAGATACTTGAAGACTTCACCTGGTACTGGACTTCTTTTCAACAGAGGTACATCTCTGTCAGTAACAGCATGCGCAGATGCAGATTATGCTGGGTGTCCAAAAGATAGAAAGTCCACATCTGGATTTGCCGTGTTTATAGGAAATTCTCTTGTTTCGTGGAAAGTAAGAAGCAGACGGTGGTTGCTAGATCAAGTGCTGAATCAGAATACAGGGCTATGGCACAGGCTAGTACAGAAATGATGTGGGTCAAATCTGTTCTTACTGATCTAATTATTGAAGTACCTCTTCCCATGCATCTCCAGTGTGATAATCAAGCTGCTCTCTTCATTGCAAATAACCCAGCCTTCCATGAAAGGACGAAGCACATAGAGGTAGATTGTCACTATACTCGTGACATGATACAGAAGGGTTTTATCACTACTACACATGTCAGCTCTGGAAATCAGACAGCAGATATACTTACAAAGGCTCTAGCAAGAGGACCTTATCAGAAATGTTGTTCCAAGCTGAGTCTTATTGATATCTACGCTCCAGCTTGAGGGGGAGTGTTGAGATAATTCCTAATTTATGTAGTTAGATAATTCAATTTCTGCTTATCTTTATTTATCTTTATTTATCTTTTGTATTTTATCCAATGGGTTTTTCTCCTATATAAGAGAACCCTTGGACCTTTCATAAATTCATCTTAGTTTATCCCTTCAACAACCCCGATTAACATTCATTTAATCTACGTTGTATGCACGTTTTATTCCCTCAATTGAACACCAATCCTTGAATCAGAGAAGGTGATTAGTCCACTCGATGTAGCCCACCAGTTCCAGATAGAGAATCAATAAGGCAACCATTTAAAGGACGAGATCACAAACATATTACACCATAAAATTATACGGCAACGTTCTTCCACTCCACGATCAAATAAAGAGAAAGAAGGAGAATCCGAGGAACCTTACAGTCATAGTACCGGTTCTCCAGCCGCTTGTACCCGATGGCCTGCGCGACATCGATGGGCTTCCCCGGCGGGTAGGGACGCTGGCGGAAGCCCCATAGGCCGAAGTAGAACTGCTTGGCCCAGTCCCAGAACTTCTCGGACGCCTCCTTCCTGGTCTTGATGGCCCTCCTGGGCATGGGCCTCCCGTCGGGGCCCGGCACGTGGGGGAGCTTCTTCCAGAGGTCCCGGTCCTCCTTGCGGTAGGGATGCTCGTTCTCCCTGAGGTCCATCTCGTTCATCTTGTCCGCGATGTCCTCGCACCTCTTGAGGAACTTCACCACGGGGCTCTGGCGGAACTCCTCCCACCATTGCCGGTTCTGCTCGAGCTCCTCCGGGGAGGGATCATCTTTGACTTGGAAGACGGGGTCCTCGGAGAGGATGCGGTCGACCTCGGGGGTGTGGCGGTGGTCGGGGCGGGCCTCGCACTCCCAGAAAAACTGGTCGAGCATGCGGGAGTACTTGCCCGGCGGAGGGGGAGGGGCTTCGGCGGAGGAGGAGAGCTTGGCATTGGGGGGTTGGGGGTTGCGGGTGGAGAGGGAGGCGAAGGGGAGAGGGAGGGGGGCCTTGTTGGGCGGTTTTGGGAACCAGTTCTCCCCGAACCAGTTGAGGTTGAGGGACGCCATTGGAGGGAAGGGAGATGAAGGGGTTTGGGAGTACCGGCGGGAGTGGAATTGGATAGGGCGGAGAGTGGGAGAGGGAAGGTGGCGACTGGCGAGTCGTGATGAATCCGACCCGGATGCAATGTAACTAGGTAAGGAAATGAAATTTACAACTAGTAGATACCCGGTACGTTGCACTGGAAGGCATGTATGAGAAGAAAAATCACCAATTATTTTCCTTAATGATCTTAAGGAAATAAACATGATCGTATACTGATTATACAAGTAACAATAAATTCTGTATTATTGCATTTTAATGTAACAAATGGTTGACAGAAACAATAAAATCAATAATAAAGTTAAGTTTTCGACAAACAATTAAATTGGCATATGCAAACTTTTAACATAGAAAAAAAAGGAAATTTAATACCTTGAAAGGTCATATAATCTAATTTGACCTCACAATGAAATACATTCCGTACACCCAGCTCTGTTGCAATCCTATCGAATGTAATTTCAGACCATAAACTTCCCATAGATTTAAAAAAAAAAAGAAAATAGAAATTATTGAACTAACTTCGATGGAGAAAACGAAAAGGAGCCATGGTTAAGCATATTACCTCGCCAAGCACACATCCAATGATGGCAAAAAGGGTCTAACGCCAATTCTATGTGAGCACTCGGCTCACATTGCCAGCTTTGGTATCTCCCATCAATATCCAAAGCCACAACCTCCCTTGAGCAACCGCGAAGCTAAGAACTCAAGCGCTGTAAGATTCAAAAATTCCGATTAGTACGCAATTGATACACCAAACAAACCAATCTAACCAATCAACCCCAAAAATCGTATCAATATGCTACTGAAGCACATAAGAGAAATGAAAGTGATGAAGGAAGGGAACACATTTACCCTCCTATACCTCCTACCCAGCCAACCTCTCCTTGAAGACCTGCTAAAATCTCAGTCGATTGAAAACAACGGAGGTTGGAACATCCTCATAATGCAGTACAAATATATAACTTAGTTGAGCGAGTGAAACTGCAAACTGTCAAACATTATATAGACTAAAGACATACAATGATGACATAATATTTTTCCAAAAATAAAAATAAAAAATGTCCATATCTTCATTTATCTATCCAGCCAAATTTTTCCCAATCAACTTCCAAATCAATATGAGTATTTATACAACTCTGCATTCATGTTGCAACGAAGATGGTGAGAGCTTTTGATGCAGTGCATCCTAATAAAAGAGGGAAGGGGTTGAAAGACCTCAGAATATATACACCTATCATGTACACAATATCTCTTTGTTTTACCGTGATGGTGAACATGAAAGAAACTTATATTTCATTTTTTCCCTGCAATCGGAAGGAAGGTAATCAATGACTACAGTTCACACCAAATTCAAAATTGGGGAAAAGGAAGCAACAAACATACATTTGTCGAGAGGATTGTTTGAACAACACATTGCTAACCTGCGGGCAACGATAAATAGGAAGGGGATGGGAAAAGGACCAATGACGGATAGCAAGAACTCATCCATAACTTGATTAGATGATCCTTTGGCGAGCCGACGCCATCTCGCTGGAGCTGACGATGCTCACGCTATACAATGGCGTGAGCTGCGAATCTCTCGGGGTGCGGGAACCATCATGGTGATCAATCTGCGGCTTCTGCTCGATCCTTGACTATACACAACTCGGACCAACCCCCAACAGGAGGTCCAGCGGTCGACTATACCACCAGTAGGTCATGACGATACACCCTTGGTAGGTTTTTAGGTACGCAAAGGAAGTCTATCGGAAGAGGAGCATCAGATAAGATCTTGTGAACAGTAACTACTCTTACGTCAAAGCTAACTTGCGACGCAAGACAGGTTTTCATAGCAAATCGAGTGATGTGAACAGTATTAACTTTGCCTGTATTAGGAGAATCATGGTATTTAAAAAATGAACTAAGCGCATCAAATGGAATACATCAGCATGAGGATGAACAGTGTCTGCTACAGTAAGGACCCCACGGGGCATTATATATAGTAAGATTAGTGTTTGTTGCTAAGTTCGTTGATTGGAAATATTCATGGATTTTCAATAATGATGTATGCACATGGAGCTATATAGTTCTTGAAAATTACAAGCATATAGAAATATGAAGATCTATATGGAGAAATCTTTAATCAAATTACATCAATTGTACAGACGAACTCAACTGAGTAAGACGTGACAACATCAGCAACAAGTTCTCTTTTATATGTGTGTGTGTGTTTTACTTTGCTTCAACTCTCTGCATATATAAAGAGCATGCATTTCTTTTGACTAAAAATATGGCACTAACTCGCATATCTCCCTTTCATTTGCTTTTCACATAATCGTTTCAAATAATCAAGATTAAAGTTCTATTCCCGTCATGTTTTTAGATGTATTGAACAGATCTCAAATCTAACTATAACTTATATTAAATAAATTTTATGACATCATATCATTTTGACGTTGAAAATAAAGCTCAAATTCAACGTATACATATATTCTGTTGAAAAATATACACTAAGAGGTGTGAACACACTCTCATTAGAATGAAGATTTTAAATATATTTGAGCATGATTTTAGTTGATTTCATTTTGCTAAAGAGCGCTTTAGATGCTCTACGTTGTAGAGTCAATAACTATGATAATCTATCTTTGATTAACACCATTTCATGAGGTCAAAGTTAAAAATTTTATTTATGAATTCTGATATTGTACAAATTTACCAAGCAATCTTAAAAACGTAATACCCATTGCATTTCTTATAAAAAAACTTGAGATTTTTTAAGTATTGGAAGATATATTTAAGGTACAAATTTTATGAAGGATGTATTGCATTCTGATCATATCTGATCCTTCAAAATCCATGCAAGATAACACTCTCACTGTGTGAAATAGTGGGCTATTTTATAAACCAATTGATCTTAAATTTCGCATTTTCATTGAATCACTTAATGAATCTCGATGATTTTGGTCATGTAAGAAGCTAGTGATAACTCTACGATCATTGTGAATAATGTTTTGAGAGTCGATCTCATATGGACCTCTATTTTTAAGTGTAAATATGACCCTAGTTCATCTCTAGGTCTGACAATCTCGACACGTAGTCTTCTTATGAAAATCAATTTCTATATCTTATCTCCATGAGTATTCAAGTGTTGTGGCTTTATTTGAGATCTTGTGTGAAGATTCAAAATCTCTATGGCCTTTAGGTGATCAAAATGGAGAGGCACGCGAAAATTACAAGTTGCAACATATCATTTTTTTCTACGATCATAGTACATATACCTCATCCTCTCACAATGACAATGACATGATATTTTTTAATATTATATATACATCTTTAGGTTGATTTGTTGCATATATGCGGCACCTTATCTCCTGTGGGGCAACCTCATATCTAAAGAAACCCTTATTTTTTAGTACGTAAAGTGCTCATCACAACTTCAACTTGACACCAAGTTGCCTCTTATACTCAAGCCATTGTCGTATCCTACACACTCATCTTCTGACAGTGGAAAACCTCAGTGTCAAAGGGGTAGAAGCTCCAAGGTTTGAGAGGGTGGCTTCATATGCGAGTGCTTTGTCAGTAGCAAGGATATTTTAGTTCGTTTTATGCATTTTCTTTACATGTATTCTTCTTCTTGCTATTGAAATAGATAGTTCTTTATTTTGTTGCTTATAATGTAATGCTCTTTTTATTTTGCATGTAGGATAGCAATTCATTCCTCTTTTCTCCCCATTGAAGTGAGGTGAAGATAGCCTTCGTCAATATCTTTTCTATCCTGATGTGATACAATACGAGCCTCGTAGCGGTCAACCCCCCTATATGCAGTGGACGTTTCTCTCCATACTCCTCTTTATTCTGTCTTGTTTCATTTAAAACTTTCTTAAGTACTATAGAGGCCAAACTTTTCATTGATACACGCAGCTTTATGTTCCTTCCTGTTTTGCTTATTATTGCACTCTTGATTTGTATTCTTGTAAGTTTGTTATGCGTAGTGTATCGTTTCATCGTGCTAAGTTCCATTTTCACTTGATTTGTAATTGTTCTTGTGGTCTCACTCATCTTTCTACTGTCACTCGTATATTCAATATTTGCATCGACATTTCTTTCTCGCTCCAGCTAAAATTGCAATACACCATCTGCATAACAAGCACTCATTTTGCATCTTCTCTGAAATAAAAACACAAAAAGAATTGAAAGAACACAACACATGCACTCATACGTCTCTGTGGTTCGACTGACACTCGCTAATATACACATGCACTCATTTTAGGTGTGCATTGTCATCTTGAGTTCGGTATTATATTATTAAATTGAGCTAGGATTGTGTCGCACAGTGACGCGTATCTTTGCTCATCTTAGCATGCACGGATATAAAATGATCATGCATATCTGCGAGTGCATACATGACTTGGCTCGCCAATATTCACAGCACAAGTGACTTCAGACCTGCTAAGAGCGAGATAATTAACTTCTCCTAAGTTTTCGATATTGGTTCTTGAAAATTTTGTTGACTTACTTCCCATCATTGATATCCAGCCTCTATTTTCTCAATAATAAAGGTTGTATGTTACACATTGTATTTCCTCTAAAATATAATCAACTTTCATTCGATCTTGTCATTTAAACACCTAAGAAATACTTGAGATTACCCAAACTTCCAAGTCTGATACCACATCAAGCTCTCACATCACCCTTTTGTAATAATCACGTCGTCAACTTAAATAAGAAGATGATCCACTTTATTTTCCGTTACATTGGCAAAGACAATACAATCTCCATTGTCTTGTCGATATCTCAATCCAATCATCACCACTCTAAGCTTTTCAAACTAGGGTATGGGCAATTGTTTCAGACTTCGACATATATAAATCTTGTCATCAGTTTGTAACATTTCATCGACGTATTGTAATAACATGGTATATGCTTACGAATTCCGTATTCATTTTTCGATGCATGAGCAAAAGTTCCCATATAATCAACATTATATTTTATAATAAATCAATTTGCAATAAGTCTACCTAACTCTCTACATATCCATTTTGGATTATATTTTTTATATAGATCTACTTTGAACCGACCAGATGTAGCCCATCTGCAATGCCCACAATGTCTTGGGTACATTTTTCTCCATGAGCCTCCATCTCTTTTTGCATACTACAAAACCACCTAGGATTAAAATTTACAGCAAGAACATTCCTATGATTTCCATAAGCAAAAAGTAAGATAAATCATTTATACATCGTAATAAATATATAATAAACAATGTATATTTATTGGATATTTGGTGTACTATGTTTATTTCAAGGGTATATTATTTCTCTTTCTCGACAAAGTGTGCAATGAAATCCCCTTATTGATAATTTGGTCACTAAAATAATTACCTTCAATGCAATCAACATTATCATTTTCAAGATCATTGTCTGGATCAAAACTTGAACCATGATCAGTGGAAAGGGACATGGAATAATCAATGATTGCCAAAATTTGGGATTGGTTTCTTGATAGTTTGAAATTGAGTCTCTTATTAATTTGTCATGTGGTACACTTTCTCCTACTGACGAAGTTCATGGGTCTTTCACCCCTTTATGGTAGCATCAACTTGAGTATATGTACTTGAGGATTATGTAGATCCATCAATAGTATCCATGAGGGGGGAAACTTGTACATTTTCGTTATTATTATTCTCAATCTCCCCCTAAAAGGAATGCTCCCGAACGTAAGATTCATGCTCGATGAAAATGATATCTTCACTAAGATGTATCAAACCATTTTTAGAACTGAAATATTTATATTCCTTTTGAGTGGGTGAGTGCCCAACAAAAAATCTTTGGTTGTCCATGCATCAAGTTTCTTTGCACCGGGTGCGAAGTTGTGGAAGTAGCAAATGCACAAAAGTATTTTGAGGGAGAAGAAGTTATATGCTATCGTGATAAATTGTTTGAGATCGAAGTGCACTCTAGTGGGCGACCTGTTGATAAGAAAGGTCTTGGTCAAAACGACCTCTCCCCAAAATCTCTCGGGAAGATTCCACTACGGTAGAAGGACACAACTAACTATCAAAAAGGCATTTGATTTTCTTCGTGCGGTCGCATTTTATCAAAGTGTATATGTACATGATCCGTTGTGAACTAAAAAATCTTGTAAGTGCTTAGACATATATTCATGAACATTATCATGCACACACCACATAACTACTTTCTTGTGTTGCGTTTCACTTAGATTAAAAGAGTTTTTTACAATGTTAATGAAGTCTAGGATTCATACCTTAGCACATCGCGAAAGCGTGAAGATCACATCATGTGCGATCAAAGCGACTAATCAAACTATTTGCTAGGGTTAGCGGAAATTGAACATTTTAAAGAGATGAAATCAGATGATTCAAGAACACTTCTCAAATCATTTCAACAAGATCACAAAAAAGTGAATACTTCTTGAAGCGTAGATGCGATCATTATCTCTAAAGTAAGAGGCCTCTTATCTCAAGTCTGATCCGACGGAGGGGATGCTTGCGAGCATGTGGATGAGACGCGTGTTTCTCACAATCTAAGTCGAATATCTTAGCAATGAACCTCCTGATTTCGTTTCACAAAATATGACGTCTTCTTCATGAGCAAGGGGCACTGAAGAGGATGGAGATCCACAAGCAGTCAATCTGACAGCACAACGACGTAACGACGACGGCGTCATTCTCTAGGTCAAGAGGTGGACGACCACTCTTGAGGGGGGGGTTGTGACGAGAATGAAGGAGAGAACTTGCACTTGCGATTATGCTGTTAAAAGAAGAGTTAGGGTTGTCTTTTCCTTTATAATATTTTGGACGACTATGGATCACATCCATGTGCTCACGAAATCTATGATTTAGATTGTTTTGTGCTTTTAATCAGTGATCATGATTTTATTGTACACATTTGCAACTCAATTAATTAAAATTAAATTAAATATATTGAATATTCATCAATATAGTTTAATTAAATCAAATCAATAAGCATATAATGATTGGGAATGAGGCAATCCTCCTTCCAATCAAGGAGTGGACGACCACCTTGATTTAGGACTCATGGGTGGTCGTCTACCCTCCATAATTGGAACGTGTCTTCCTTCTTCCAATCTGTGTGAGATCTTGTATCTCACATAATCCTTCATTAGTTGCAACAACTTTTACTGTAATTGTATTCACAAAAATAACTATAAATTATTTTGTGATAATTTCAGTCATACCGTTAAAAATATGAATATTATTCATATATCCAAAATAAAATGTAGATTGTGTTTATAACTAATTATTCAATGTGAATCCAAATCACATCAACATTTAATTCATAAATATCAATTACAATTAGCTCTCTCTACTACATTATGAATCACATTTATAATACATATGATAAATATAGACAACTGTATCCATACTATTCATATCCTTGATAACTATATCATATTTAATTATCATGGATCTCCATTCTCATGTGTCTACATAATATGAATAATATTCATATTATTCATGATAATCAAAACACGTTTAATTATCAATTTCTCAATGCTCAGATATATTATCAACAATTGAATTATTCTTGAACTCTTTCAAGAATAATGTGCTTTCTCTGTAGATACTTGGAAATAAAGACCGCACGATTGTACCTTCCATGTACAGTGATTTGGATGTTGAGATCATATCTCGAATATATATGTTAGGGACCTCTCAAACATGTTTGATTATATCACTGCCGTAAATCTAATCTTCCCATTGCATATAAATCGTATTCAGACCAATGTCCAACATTTGAACTAGGATTGGAGTATTTCTCTACTGAGAGGAGTCACTGAAATCTAACGTGTTTCATCACTCCCTCGGAATGGAAGCGTCATGGTTATACAAATCATTTATGATCATATCACCCTCGAGTATTCTTAACACCCGTACATCCTGCATACTGGAAGACCTAGAATAAACTAAAAGTTTTACATCACTTATAGATTGTCTTCTTCAGGGTTTTATTATCGAGTTTCTCATTTGATCATTGGGAGTTGATATCGATCGCATGCTTTCCAAAAGCATGCATCATGCATGCAAATTCTAGACATGCTTCCAAAGCAAGACGACCATGCATGGAATTTGATCGGTCCCAATACCTCACAAGTAAGTTCATGTATCTGGGTTTAATAGCGAACATTTGTGATCTCTTTGAGAGATTGTACTACTGATATGCCCTCATATGCACAAAAAGCTCGCTGGTGTATAGACCTTGATTAGGTCATCAACCTAATTATCTACCAAGTGAATATACTTAGACATATAGCAATGCACCTGTCTCCGGTCAGAGGATGCATGCCTATATCATGATGATATACCACATAGACCTTGGTTATCTCGATCTCATTAAGTCAACTCTTTGATCTAACTTATCCGACACCTCTGAATCTCTATTCCTATGCAGAGGACATACATCAAGAGGTTGGTCAGATATCAACCTTTAGAGAAGGATTTCCATCTCCTTCTCTTGTTGGAGACATCTCTTAACAATTATTTTACGACGCTTGATGAGTCCTCAATCTAACTCTTCAGATATCATTCAAGCACCATCATATATGATTCAACCATCGAATCAGTAAATGTATGATTATTAAGTTGGCCATAATACATACCATAATTGTACTAAGGGACCTTATAAATGCTTCATTCATTTAATACCAGGACAGGGAAGTGAAATAAACCAATAACCTTTATCTGCATATCAAAGATTACAACAATATTTATTGTAGAAATGGTTCGTCTCATGCTCGCATGGCTAACAATTAAGACATACTCGACATATTAATAAAATACTTCTCAAATAATAATAAGAAAGCATAATGAAGTACTTGTAGACATCATAGGACGTAGTATCACAAGGACCCAAACATCATAGTGAGCTAGCTCGAAAATCTCAATAGTCTCCCTTGCATGGGTGTGCTTGGACCTTACATTGGTGTGGCAAATGAGGTATCAGTCTGTTAATATTTTAAAAAATGTGAACAACTCATTAAGGGGACCAAAAGAGAGATGATGTAATCATTCTTGCTCCTACACGTCCAGTCAATGACAATCCTTCTTGTTCCTTTTTCCTTTAATCATACTAATTGAATCAACTACAACCTTAATTAGAGTATGATACGAGATTTCAAAAATCAAATCGACGCAACTCTCCTCCAACATAACAAGTCTTGCAACATATAATGGTAAAAAAAGATATATTGTGTTTCAACTCTACGGTTGCCTTCTTAACAGAAAGGAGATTAAGATGCTTTGAATAACATAGAGGGTGTCATGGTTTCAAGAATTTATCAAGTAGTTAAACACTCCATTTCCCTACCACTGGGATATGGGACCCATCAACAAAAGAAACATGACCCTTGATAGAGAGTAGTTTATAGTTTTAAATAGTCGTGAGTCACAAATAGTTTCTACTCCAAGCGATCCTCATCGTAAGAAATTAAACATAATTAGCCTTTGGATATGCCTGGAACCTTATCAAGTCAATATATACTTCCCTGTTAAACTCATAGCATAGAAACGATACAATTCAATATATCGATCTTTAACTTAACTATCCAATATATACACATGTGAGTGTACATTGATATATGCATAGTTATGCATCGATGTATACTTATTTATGTATATACTTATTTTTAAAGTTGATGTAATTTTATTAAAATTAAATTTATAATGACCTATAACTTAATATGAATTTTTGAAAGTTAGGTAAATTACAATAGTCATGTATATTTGTAAGTCCATAATGCAGATATAGAAAGGGGAACTCAAATCATCACTATTTGATTAAATATAGGTTCCAAATATATATATATATATATATATAGGGCTTATCCACTGCGCACAGGGCTCATTAGCGTTTCAATGAGCACCCATTCTCGGCCATACACGTGTATTAATTTCTAATTATAGGATACCACGTATTTAAAAAAATCGTATATTTCCTATTATATAACGTCCTTAAAAATTGGAAGACGGTTTTGGAAATAAACGATTCAAATAAATGATTCCACGCGGATGATTAAGGGTCCGAATGCTATGATAGTAATAAATATAATTGGGTCAAGTAAATGCTTATTGTGAGATCAGTAATATCAAGAACAATGGTCAGTAATTTACATACAAATAGTTACATTATACAGAATTCAGTAATATGTATAAAATGGTCAAGTAAATGCGTGTAGTGAGATCAGTAATAACATAAAAAATGGTTAGTAATACCATTGTCTATGTAATGTGCATTGCATTAACAAATGGTTACTTTCTTACTTGAGCAATGCCCATGACTTACTGACCATTACTTTGTTATTACTTGAGCAATGCCCATGACTTACTGACCACTACTTTGTTATTACTGATCTCAAAGTAGCTATTACTTGAGAATCACACACATATTACTGAACATGTGGTTAGTAATACCAATGTCTATGTAATGTGCATTGCATTGACAGATGGTTACTTTCTTACTTGAGCAATGCCCATGACTTACTGACCATTACTTTGTTATTACTTGAGCAATGCCTATGACTTACTGACCACTACTTTGTTATTACTGATCTCATAGTAGCTATTACTTGAGAATCGTACACATATTACTGAACATGTGGTATAAGACATAGATATATACATTATTGAACACAAACAATAATTTACTTGATAACTGTATATATATTACTTGAGTATCATATCTAAATTACTAAATTCTGTTCAAAGTAATAAAATATATGGAAATTACTGATCATTTCATATGATTTTACTGACTTCACAACAAGCACTTACTTGTCCATTGTGTATATATTACTGAAATCTGCACCATGTAATAAAATGAATGTAGATTACTGACCGTTGTTTGGATATTACTGACTTCACAACAAGCACTTACTTGTTCATTGTGTATATATTACTGACCTGAGCATTTGGATCTCGAATTTCTGCAAGAAATCATCGATTCAAATATTTTCTTTCCAAAATGATCTTCCTATTTTTTAGGACGCGATATAATTGGAATATCACTTATTGTTAAATCGTTTTGCATATTAATCTCCTTTCAAAAACAACATCCTTCGAAATAGGGAACAACTTAATTAGTAATACACGTGTATGGCCGAGAATGGGTGCTCATTGAAACGCTAATGAGCCCTGTGCGCATTGGATAAAAATCCTATATATATATATATATATGAGTGTTCTCATAATGAATAACGCTAACAACTAAAATATGATTTGATTTGACTTGAAAACACAAGAAAATAAGAAGGATATCATGACTTAACACATTAGTCTTTGCACAATCTCCAATCTACTTCCATTTGTATTTATATATGATGGTTAATGACTCATGAAACGATTGAAATACATTTATGATCTACGAACACAACGAACGTACGAGAATGCAAATAATATACGAAGAGTACAAGGAGGGTGAATAATATAAAGAAGACAAATATCTTGAAATTTTGATAAAGTTTCTTCTTATAACAAGTGAGATTTCTAAGGAATTCCTAATAGAATTTCCTCTTGTGATGGAGATATTTCAAAGAAAATATCGACACATTTCAAAATGAATAACTGTGAAGAATCATTATGATTTTCATCATGGGCAACTGAATTACGTGAAGAATCACATGTTCACTAAGGACATAGTTCCCCTCTCCCATGTAGTGGGTTATTCAAGTTTACACAATGCATATTAACATTATCAGCTTCTAGCAAAAGAATTGAAATTTCTAGAATTTGGACGAATCATGTGAAATATCACATATTTTCCAAGGACATGGCCACCCTCACTTAAGGAGGGCAATACTTAGAGTTCCTCAATATATGCTCAAGTGAACAGAAGAAATATGAAAAGATTGCTCGAGTTCGATCTGCCTACCTTCTCACCGCAGCTTACTACAGACGGCTCACACCTTACCAAAAATTGACCATTCATCGATATGTATGAATCTTCAACAGCCTGCTCGATAACCTTATACATGATTGTCTCTTCAATCGTGATTAATTAGTCATAATGATAGAGATTAAAGGTTAATGGTGATTTTAATTGAAGGTCGAGTTCCTTGCTTCAAAAGTTTGCAACAATTTGTAACGATCTCTTATTAACTTGAGATGAATTCTATCGGAATTGCCTCGTCAAGTTTGCATATAATAACAATATGTAATTATAACTAAAGATGGATTAAATTCGAGACCTTACAACATGCCGGTTTACTTGGAAGGTTTTATGCAACCATGCCTTAAAAGACAATATCATCATTATTCATAGCATATTTAAAATAATGTCTACTTACTGCCTATGTATTCATTTTCTTCCATAAAATCAAAATATTTATAGTGTGTTTTAAAGTTTTAGAAGATCCATCTCAATGATGGGTGAGTTCATGTTCCACCTAAGAGGAAAATAGCTATTTATAGGATCCACAACTAAGTAATAGGATCCACCTCAATGATGGACAAGGACATGTTTGATAGTCTAATAATTGTTTATATTCTAAAATTGTGCTTCAAATGGAGTTCTAGCTTTCGAAGAGACGACTGTTTACCTGATTGAGCAATGAACTATCGGTTCATCTCCATTAGTACGTCAGACGATGACCTATGTACTAGACCAATCACTCATCATATTTTTAAGTTGGTGCTAAAGGACAAAGTTCTCTATGAACATTGGATCATTTATAGGACTGAAAAGTGAAGATAATGCTTGGCTTTATCCTTGTTGAGGGCAATGGGCATATCCTCTAGACCAATAATCATTCATATTCTAAGTCGTTGTTCAAGAGTTAGTTTCACATCTGAAGTTTGTATGACTAAACACTAACTTGTAAGTCTAGTTCTATACCTTTAATGGACGATAGGCATATATAGCATTCATCAACCTTGTCGTATTTCATGATAGTGCTCCATGACGGAGTTTCACCCCGAACAACTAGTTGCTTAAATGTGCATTGTGCAAATGGAACCTATAAAATTTTTTATGTTTGTGACGCCCAAAACACATGCGATGTTAATAAAAAACATGGTCAAGTCACCCTGGTTTAAAATTGAACCCGTATTAGTTTAATAAGCGCTAAATATATGTATAATCAAGAAGATTAAGTTGCAAATAGTAACGTTTAAACCGTGGTTAAGAAATCTACATGGCGATACATCTTGATTTATCTGAATTTTAAAAAAGAAATTCAAGGTTTAAGGCTTGCACCATAGAGTTTGTGGTGCCAATATACCTTAATCATGTATTAGAAGGGGTTTAAGAAGGATGGGAGATTCTTTACTAAATAATGTGTAACTAGCGAAAGAAAATGCAATGGCACGGTTTGATCATTTTGTCATTCTCCACGATAATGGTAATTCTAAAATTTTCTACAACTTTGAATACACTTGGAATATACAAATCATATTCCCTGATAATTTTAGAGAGAAAGATCCCAATTTTCCTGAAGTTTTTCCGAATCGATATTGAGATATGTAGAAGTAGCCTGATGTTGTCCTATATGTATATCATTAGATAAAATGGTGTATGTTTCGACTGGAAAAAAGAAGTGTGGATGTCGTAAGCTCCTTCCAGCTTCAAATCAAGAGTACGAGTGATGAATACATGATTCACCTACTTTATTCAAGAATCCGAGTTAAATTCTTCAACAAGCATATGTAAATATGTATTAGTATCTCAATATCGGAAACACACTCCACAGAATAACAACCACTTATTAACCCTTAAAAAATACATAAAAATGAGCAAATCAAAAAAATATTCCACAAAGAAAAGAGAAAGGATAGGTTTTGTGCATACACATGTGTACTAGAAAAAGATAGAGTTGTAAGTACTATTTATGATATCATCCCAGAGATCAAGGCATATGCCTTGATCAACTTAATAAAAAGTAAGAAAAAGAAAAGAAAAGCTTCTAATAAAGCTCACATTTGTTTACAATACACCTAAGTAGGCATGTTTATAATAAAAAATACTTAAATACAAACTTCCTGTCTATTTATGGTGATTATTTTTGGCCCAATTATTTCTCCATTAGCATCATAAAGAATAAGAAATTAAAAAATAACTTAAACTCAACACCCTCAATAATTTGGATAAAAAAGAACCATAGTACCAATCCGACAATTTCTCGGATATGTATCCATCTTTATACAACTCCAACTTTCCCAAACTTAGTTTTAAACTCCTCTAACTATAAATGCTTAATTTTGAAAAAATAATCCAAAAATACCTAGATCAAATGGCAAAGTTTTTGGACACACATGTTCAAACTTCAAAACAATTTTATAATGTTTGTACTAACTCCAATGAACTAAGTCTTCTTGTACGTTGTTAATAAAAATGTATAGAAAAATATAAATAAATCATAAATACTAACTTACTCTTACACCAATAACAACCAAACATTGATTTATAATGCATATGCTTAGAGCCTCATGTCCAATGCATCTGTACTCCAATTAACATCTATTCACCTTTAAAATCCAAATTTAAAAATACATTGAGCACTGAAAATATTTCGAAGATGAAAAAAACTCATATGTGAAAATTAGGTTTGGATACCCACAACCTTAAGTCAGATTTCTATACATTGTATAGGATACAAATGACCACACTTTTTCATGGCTTTATTTTTTTAAATACCTCTTAATATCGTATTATCACCTAAGGGTACAAAACAAAATAGAAATGGAAAAACTAAGAAGATATAAAAATGTGTATAATGAACATAATACAAATTGACCAGCACATAGCCATCCTCGTTTTCTATTCCTTATATGTTACGACAACAAAACAAAGCTTTTTTCCAGAATTAAGTAGGTTCGATTACATAGATTTTTTGCCTCCGTTAAGATCTATTTTAGATCTCGGGCAGGGAAGCCCCTAGAAAATTCAATTGTTTGCTTAATTCTATGTTGAAAAGATCCGACTGTCGAAGATAAATTCTTCAATAATATTATCAATTGATAATATTATTTAGGAATTTGTCTCTGGTGATTTTACGCTGGATGTCGGTTACCTAACGCTACTCTCCTCATTTACCCGGACTGAGTTATGTAAAATCAATAGCTATATTATATACATACTTTGTATATTAGAAAAGTGAAAAAATCAATAAAGATTTTCCTATATGCTTAGTATACCGTATAAATAGAATTAGGAATGTAAGGTATATAATATCAACAACAAAAAAATAAAAATTTTAAAGTTCATTAAATATGGTATATCATACATAGAAATACTATCTTAATTTCCTCTGTCAAAACAAGGTGAATTTACAAAAATATCCTTCCGCAAAGTTACACATCTTAAAATTTTGAGAAAATGTCATGTTTACCCATTCCGATTACAGCCCATCTACAACTTATTTAAACTTTTCATATATTTGGTAATTTTTGAAAATTAAGGAGCCTCCACGTGTCACCAGGTGAGAGCGTCTCCTTCTTCTCATAATTTCTCGTGCAGTGAGCACACATGGCCACAAGTACCCCTTTGACCTTGCTTGGCCGCCCCGCTGCACCTTAGAACCTTTTTGAACCACCGTTCGATATTCTTATCCTTGTGTCGAGGCCTACTATCACGCCATCTAACTTCGGTGATTTGACCCTATAAATCAATGTCCTAACCTTCGCCAACGCACCATCTTGCCACTTCTGCAACCTTCAATTTGATCGAGCTTTGACAAGCATCACTTAGTGGAGCAAGGTTGATCCCACTACCTAGAGTAGCAATGAGGCAAAGCGGAGTGAGAGAGAGGTCCAGACCAACCTGTAGTGGTCTATGTCCCCCTCCAGTGGTGAGTTGAGCTTCCGCTACCTTACAATGGGAGAGGCCTAGCGACTCCACCTTTGGTCCATTTATTAATCCATTTTTTCGAATTTATAAATCAATAAAGTAGCTTTGATCTGCCTATAATTCCACGCCATTCCAATAATTAAGCATTGAGTATTTCGAGTATTACTCGATCCCATCCATCCCGACCCATCTCCGGTCGCTGACAACATATGCCCTGCCATTGCCAATCGCTCATTATCCTCCTACATCCCACTTGTCTCACCAGTTCGTTTGGTTGCAGGGTTGGGCAGGGTTGGGTTGGCCTAACCCGGGTTACTCCTCCAACCAAACGTCCCAATCCTCCTCACAGTTTACTATTCACAGGGGTACCCCTGCCCAACCCAGCCCTGCAACCAAACGAAATGGTCATATCTCTGTCTTCAAGTTCAAGGGATGTCAAAACTAAGGGCTTGTTTGGTTGCCACTTGCCAGGGTACCTCGGGGTACCCTGTCATATCTCTGTCTTCAACCCTGCATTTCTGGGTTGGGAATAGTTGTATTGATCCTATAATTTCTTTGGTATAATAATTTTTAACCTTTTTTTTAACCTCGTTCAAATACACTTATTAACATAAAAAACATATTATAATCATCAACAAAATTAATATAGCACATAATCAATGTCACATTACATCACAATTATCATTCCAACCATCTCAACCCTCCAAACAGCTACCATTCAGGGGAGGATACCCCAACCAAGCCCAAAGTAAGCAAACAGACCCTAAGATTTATTTTCACTTATTTGCATTTATACCCCTGACAAGTTTTATTTGTAATAAAAAGCTAACGTTAGTATTTTAGTCCATATATCTTATTTTATTTTTTATATTGCACATTCCTAAATATCTTTCAGCCAAATTTATGTAGGAGCTTTATGCTAAGTAATCTCCTTTTGTATGTGTTATCATGAAATTCTCTTGATTTATCCGAATTAACTTTGTATAATTGAAATTGTTTTATAGCAAAAATAATCTTAGGCTATTTCGGTGAGATACGGGTTAGATTTTGGCATGGTTCCTGATAATTAGGTGAGAAACAAACCCCTATTTCATATTTTTGGTATATTGCTTTGAGTTTATTTTTAGAATAGTTTAAACCGTTCCTTGGAAAAAATCACTAAAGTTCAAAAATATAAAATTTTGCAAAAAATAAGAAACTAATGCTTAAGTTCTATTTAGTATCTCACATGGATTTGGTTTTCAAAATTATTACTAATTACTATTTTCTAAAAATCAAAACCCATAAAATTGTAATATATATTTATAAAATAACTAAAAGAATCCATTTTCCCCTCTAAAAGTTCCAAAAAACAGGGTTTATGCATCTTACTCGGGAGTTCAACCCATCCAAAAAGATTTGTAAAATCCTCAATCATTTTCTCAAAAATTCAAAAATATCAGAAACCTTGGAAAATTCATATAAAAATCCATATCATTCAAGTACTAAAAAACATCCATACAATTTTGTTCCTTGTATCCTCTTCTATATTCTTATCATCCATGTATTTTTCTGTAACATCAACTATTTATTCCATATTTTTATTCACTCTAGTTATATTACTTCTAATATTTTCTCATTTCCCGTTTTTCATAAAATCTCATAAAAAGTCTTAAAATTTTAAAACTTTTCCAAAAAAATACCTTTTCAAAATTAAAATTCCAGAAATAGTTTACGCCAATTCTTTTCCATAATTTATATCTCCTATAATATTTAAAAACCAAAAAAATAATAAAATTAGAATCCTTTTCAAAAAACTAAAATAAAATAGAAAATCAATTAATATAAAAAAATCGAAATATAAAAAACAATAACCTTGTTTGTAATATATCTAAAAAATCCAAAATAACAAAACACTAAAATTTCAAGATATGCTTGGGATATGTATACTACAATCTACATAATAGCTTGGTAGCTTAGTCACTAACCTATCATTGCTATTTAGCTTTCATGTAACCAAGAAGCCTTATGGAGTTCGACCTTGGGGCTTGTTCAAGTGAATCCATATCCCTCTTATACTTCACTTGCATATCTTTTATTTTGGCCAAGGTTTTCTTTGTATTACAATGACTCATAATAACAATCGATCAAAGCACATGAAAGATCTTATATCTATTAGTTATAAGATCGCCCCTTGATCTCTACACATTTTATGCTTGGTTCAAAACATCTAATTGTGATTTAGATTCATTGTGATATGGGTCTGATTGGTATGGACTTTTCATCAATGAGATTACACGTGTCGGATTTGGCGAAGCTTTTGAGAGATACAATAAAGAGAGGCAAGGCTCCATAGCATTGGATTGAGGTTGTATAACCTTGACTTTTGCAGTTCTTTTATTCATAATCAAAATGTGTATTGCATGCCAATACATGTTTTTTATCTTATTTTGTTATCAATTTTAGCTTTGGAAGTTCTGCAAGTGCAACTTAAGCCTCATAGGTGCTCATTTTATACTAAATCAAGAGTAAAAGAGATGAAGAACCCATTCACCTATATGTCCATTTGGATTTGAAATTCATGTTATTTAAATCCATGTGAGACTTGGGAAATACAATCATCAAATTCCAATGCAATAATATGAATTAAGAACAAATATGACGGATGTTGTGCTTATGTTTTGAGTGCTTGAATACATGCGCTTATCAATTCAACAGTTACACGATAATTTGGATGGTTATATAATGCATGAAATCTCTTGATATTTAAGTAACAAAAATTCTCGAAAATCATCTTAAAGGTTGAATATAAGATATGTACAATGTGTGCATGTTGTTGACTATTGACAAAGAATAACGAATTGCACAAAGATGAAAATAGCTGATGATGCTAGTGGAGTAAAAGTTGATTTTTTTATTGAAGCGGTGATTATATGCTAAATTTGATGGAGAAAATGTTATACAAGTTGAAAGATCATAAAATAAATATAAGTCCTTGATTGTAGAAACTATGCAGCCCCGCAGTAGTCGCGACAGAGGGGGAATGTTATGGAATGTATAGCAGTATACTGATGTATACTGCTACATGTTAATTTATAATATAGGCATACTCTTGCATTAGAAAATCTCCATAATATAATCATTATCGCTGTACGACAAGAGTATACATGCATAAGAAATACTGATATGAGTTTGATTACATGTAATGATATTTTTAGTTGCTTAGTAAGTTCAATAATATACTGCTTTAACCTCTAAATACCAAATGTGATATAATATTGTGTATGGACTCTTTGACCTTGAGCATTTTAGATTTGTACTTTAACATTTTTTTCATGATAAACTACGTTTGTCAAGTCCCAAATCATATTTTGTCTACAATGAAAATCTATCTGAAATACATATATAATATGCCGCTTATTGATTGGATCGGTTCAATTAATGAAATGAACCCATAGCTTTAAATAACACATGCCATCCTTGTTAGATTTGATATGATATGTGTTATCTACTATGATTATCTCTTTACGTGCATGACATTTTGTAGATATTATGCATGATTTAAGTTATATTCAACCACATTGTTAACATTAACTTACGATGAATGGACCACTGCATGTTGGCACAAGAAAATAATTATTAATGATAATACTGAACAGCATGAATAAATGACCATAGATGTTTTATTTGATGCCTGGATAATTCATTTCAAGAGCATTATGACCTCCTTGGACCTCGGTAAAGCAAAATAATGGTGGCAAACTGATCTCATACATGACTTCCAAGATAAAAAAGACTTGCTTAGAAAAAAAACACAAAAGGGAAGTGTTTATAGTGGTATTTATCAAGAAGGGAGGTGTGAAGATGCAAATCAAGAGCCATGCAATACTCCTTAATTACACACCAAGGAGCTGGAGATTATACCAAGGAGTTAGCATAAAGCACTTTTATGCCATGAATCTTGGACAAATGTTAAAACTAAACTCCTTAGCAAGTAGAAAGATGGAATATATCTAATGGGTTGCTACATATCTACACGGAGATATAGGAAATCTAAACATATTTCTAGTATTTCATGTCTATTTCGAACACTATAAAATGTCCATTTCGAACACTATAAAATGCGGTCCTCCTGAATAGATAATCCAGGAATTGGACGTATATATGTGCACACACACACACATGCATCCATATATGCGCACGCGCACACACACACACAGGGTGACCGTGCTCACGAAGTTTATATAGTTGTGAGAACATCACGCTTAGCCAATGCACACTTTTATAAGATGGGATTTTTACGCCTATAGCCATGTAAACTTTCATATTTACATGTTTTTCCTATATAATGGTGAATTACACCCATAACCATGAATAACCGATGGAATTCATCCATTTTACACCTATAACGTTAACTTCCATCCATTTTCTTTGTTATATTTTATCGAATCCATCGAATATTTACAATTTCAACCCATTAAGTTCACAATATTTACAAAAGGGTGTCACTATTCTTTAATCCTCCTCCACTTCCATCTCTTCCATCTTCTTCCCCCGAATATCCTTTGTCACCATCCTAAATATAAGCTCACGTGCTTTAAAAACAATTTCTCTCTCTCTCTCTCTCTCTCTCTCTCTCTCTCTCTCTCTCAAATTGCTTGTCCATTTCTCATGGCAATCAACCATCCATTCATTTCCTTAAGTTCATCCAAATGAAATTTCACCGTTTGTCACCTCCTCTGCAGCTCATCTCCTCGTCAATAGATCGATCCTCTCAATGGTTCCTGCAAATCAAAACTTGTCATTTGCCGCCATTCCCATTCATCCTCAAACAGGAAACATGATCATTAGATTTTGATTTTGGAATTTATCGATGCTTAGAATTTGGTGATTCATATTTCAACTAACGTTGGACCAATATTCAAGAATCGTAGCATAATTTGTTGTTTCCAAATATCATGTATTTTTGTGCTTAGTGGATAACCGTTCGATTTGCTACTAATGGAGAATTATTTTCATCACAAATCAAGGTGATTGGATTTGTACCAATAGAAATCATAAATTCTATACACAATAGAGGTATTGTTTAGATTTTGAATTCATTGGTAAATTTTGTGCTCTTTCTCTTCTATATATTTTCTTTATGTGCTCACTTCTTTACCTAGGCCTCTGAATTTCATCGGCCCTACAAGCAATCTCAAATGTAAAGAATATGAGCTCCTCCAAATCACGTTATTCGTTTTTTTTAATCTTATCTTCTAAGGATACGATTTTGCTACGATTTTTCTCCAGAAGTCTCGTGTTCAGGGATAGGTTCAACACGATTATCCTTGATCAGAGTCTGTACATGGATTCGAATACCGAGTTCTTCCTCGCAACTGAGACGTGGGAAACCTTGATGCATTCAAGATCTTCATAGGTATGCCTAAGCATCTCGGGACTGCTAAAATAATTCGATTATCATGCAAATGTCAAAGTAAATTGTATGCTATGAAGTCCTACTTCCAGACTATAATCTGTAGCGCTCTAGAATTCAACAACACCATTGTGAACAGTGACCTCTGGTTCTTCATGTAGGAGGATCCCCAGAAGCTTAACCCATTATTTCTCAACCACACTCACTACAAGAAGATGGTGGGCAATGGGGGTGGCTTTCTTGAGGAGGTTTGCTGAAGATGATCCCATGCTTCGCAAGATTGCTGGCAACATTTTAAAGTGAACAAAGAATGGATTCACTTATGGGAAGGGGTGCGCTAACTTTCAAAGAAAAAACTTCCTATTTACACGCTTTTCTCGAGAATATACTAAATAGAGAAATCCATGGATACCATATTGATTAGGCTCGATATGCCCATCAAGATCTGCACTGTGAAGTCCGAATAGGATACGTTGAGGGCGGTCAACCTCCATAGAATCTTGACCCTATGTTCACTTAAAAACCAACGTTTGGATCCCCATGGAGGTGCCAAAAGAGGAGAGAGAGGAGATCGGGTGTGAGAGGGAGGATGAAGGAGTTTGTGAGTAAAGTTCAACCATTGGTTTCATTTGGGTTGGATTAACTTAACACAATGGTTCTTAATGGATGAAACTGATGGAGGAGCCTATGGAGGGCAAACTGAGTAAAAATGAAAGTTCACACGATTATGGGTATAAAAACCTCTTATAGGATTAGGTGGAAAATGATGTTGAGGTCAAACTCCCAATGACAAACAACATACTATATCACGATTCCACAACAAAATGATTTGTTGAATTACTATATATATAAGGCTTATCCAGTGAGCCCTTTGCCCATTTGAGTTGTAGTGAGCACCAAACGTGGGCTCGCCATGTGTATTTCCATTTGAATGGTTGCCTATTTTAAAGGAGCACGGTTTTGGAAGGATATTAATACGGTTGAGCCTTTTATATTTCCAATTATACATAGCCCTTCAAAAAAGGAAGGCGGTTTTGGAAAGATACATTCAAATTATTAATTTCGTACCGAAGAAATAGTCATTGTACATTTGATCGATAATGTAAATAATGTACTCAAGTAATTACGTGTTGCGAGATCAGTAATACTGAAACAATTGTCAGTATTTTACATCTGTAATATTACATTATATAGAGATTAGTATTTCATTCATGTTACTCAAGTAATACATATTCAGCTCTCATTCAAATTATTAATTTCGTACCGAAGAAATAGTCATTGTACATTTGATCAGTAATGTAAATAATGTACTCAAGTAATTACGTGTTGCGAGATCAGTAATACTGAAACAATTGTCAGTATTTTTCATCTGTAATATTACATTATATAGAGATTAGTAATTCATTCATGTTACTCAAGTAATCCATATTCAACTCTCAAGTAATTACTGTTGTGATCAGTAATTAAGTATGTAAATTACTAATGTCCATACAACAAGTATTGATTACAAATGTCAATTTTACTGAAGTCATTTTGATTGTTACTAATGTTATAGTTACTCAATACTCTGAGTCTTACTGAAGCACCTCTTATTTACTTATATAACCTTTTTAGTTACTTATAATGCACCGAATGTTACTGATAGCAATACATAAGTTACTGGTCACGTGGTTTTTCATACTTATTCCAACTTACTTATTCCATTATCTTCTTTTACCTACAATTTATTACATGTTACTGATTCTTCTATATATCTTACTTGTTTTATCCTTTGTTTTGAATTACCATCGAATCACACCTTCTTTACTTATGTAGTCTATTTAATTACTTGTAATACGTTAAGTGTTACTGAAAATCACACATAAATTACTTAATTATTATTATATGGTGAACATCTAAATTTCAAATGTTGTCTTCTAGCCCATTTACATGATGTTGTTTTGCTCTCGCTTGTCGGCATAACAATAGCTTCTTCAAGACACCAAATTGTTGCATTGTTCTACAAGAAATAATAAGTTAATTGACCATTTAAAAATACTAAAATATCAAGAAATTAGAAAAGAATACACATTACTTACAAATTTTCAGTAACATTTCTGGAAGATACTTACTTCAATACTATTTTATATCTGTGAATAATAAGAATTGTATAAAGAAAAGTAACTCAACAATATACTCGCTTCAGTAAGAATCATTCAATGACAAGTAACTTGTAATGAATTGTTAGTAGAGTTTGTTATATGACAAGTAACTTGTAATGAATTGTATTTATAATAGCAATTCAATGTGAAGCATAGGTAATTTGACGAGCTACTTAAGTAACTTACTGAATTGAGATCAGTAAGATAAACTTCAGAATTCATATCAGTAAGAATTCACTATTTCAAAAGTAAGTAGCTTCATTTTTATGAAAAAAATCAGTAACTAATTGCAAAGTACAAGTAAATATTTAAGTTACTTATGTAACTTGTAGAATTTTTATCGGTGACAATGAATCTAATAGCAGTGACTCAGTATATCTTCAAAGTAACACATTAAAAGTAACAATTCTGTCAGTAATAGTAACATAAAATATCTTATAAGTAAATTAAGTAAATATATCACTAACTCAATATATCTTCAAAGTAGCACATTAAAAATAACAATTGTATTAGTATTAGTAATATAAAATATCTTATAAGTAAATTACGTAAATACCATCAGTAATTCAATATATTTTAAAACTAATGCATAGAAAATAACAAATGTATTTACTGTAACTTTTTATTATATGAAATCAAAAATACCTTCGATAAAAAATCAATCATACTTCTCGAATAAATATTGCTTACGATAAAAATATGCAATATTCATAAAATAAATATTACTGAATTCATCATCTCACTCGTTTTGATCCCAAAACAAACATTGCTAATAAAAATCAAAATATCATCAAAACAACGAAATTATGACAGAAATAAGTGATTAAATCATGAAATCGAATCACATACCTTCCATCTTATGTTGGAACGAAACGAATGCCTTGCGTTGGAATGAAACGATAGATTTTAGCAATCATATACACGTGCCTTCCACTTTTTAGAAACTTAAAGTTATTTTTAGAAATGTTTTAATTCCGATTTTGTTTTATTACCATACGAAAAATTAGTTCCTATTTTTTTTGGGATTGAATCTTGTGGATGGACGGCTACAATTGGGTGCTCTGTAGGAGTCTATGTTTCTGATGAAATTAGAATGAAATATTAGAGGGATATATTTACGAAAATCCACGGTGACATTTAAACAAAAATAAAAAAATTTGCTAAAAATGGATGTGAAGTATGTAAGGTTACCTACTTCACAAAGTAGGCTCACTTTCCTCTCTCTCTCTCTCTATATATATATATGGGTTAAATGGGGCTGCTCCCACTATTTCACCTGGTTTTTTTATTTTTTTTTGAAAATGTCTTCCGTTAATATTCATCACTATATCCCTATATTATGCTATTAAAATTTCGTGCGAAACAGAGACTCGTACGACTTCCATCCAGACAATCATTTTTTAATGGTAACAGAATTGCTAAAAACAACCCTTCTGGATGGAGGTCATAGGAGTCTCTGTTTCACGTGAAATTTGAATGACATAATATAGGGATATATTGATGAAAATCCACGGAAGAAATTTCGAAAAAAAAAAATAAATAAGGGGGCGAAATGGGACGGGAGGAGCAAGTTAGCTCCCCACATGGGGGCAGCCCCATTTTACCCTATATATAGGGTTAAATGGGGCTGCCCCCTGGGGGGAGCTAACTTGGCTCCACCGTCCCATTTCGCCCTGTTTTTTTTATTTTTATTTTCAAAAATTTCTTATGTGGAATTTCATCACTATATCCTTATATTATGTCATTAAAATTTCATGTGAAACAGAGATTCCTACGGCCTCCATCCAGACAATCATTTTTTAACGGTAATAGAATTGCTAAAAACGACCCCGTCTGGATGGAGGCCATATGAGTCTCTGTTTCACACGAAATTTTAATGACATAAGATAGGGATATATTGATGAAAATCCATGGAAGAAATTTTCAAAAAAAATAAAATAAAATAAGCGGACGAAATGAGGCGGTGGGATCCAAGTTAGCTCTCCCATGGGAGCAACCCCATTTTACCCATATATGTATATATATAGGGAAATTATCCAATGAGCCCTGTGCCCATTTGAGATGAGATGAGCGCACTAATTTTTTACCACTATTTGCTATCATTTTGAGCTTAATAGTTGTTTGTTTACAAGTGTTATATCATATTCTTACTACTAGTAAATATTTTTAGAGAAGAAACCTTAAATTCATACAAAATGATTGTATTATTATTCGTATTACTTGTGTCATTTTTATTCTTACTAATGATCATTTCCTGTGAATTTAAGGTTTTCTTTATATGAAAATAGTTACTAATAGTAAGAATATGATATAGCAACAGTAAATATATAAGCATTGAATTCAAATGATAGAAAATATTGGTAAAATATGAGTGTGCTTATCTCATCTCAAATGGGCACAGGGCCCATTGGATAAGTCCCCTATATATATATATATATATATATATATATATATATATATATATATATATATATATATGGCCCTTTGAAATAGGATGCAGTCCTTCCTAAGTTCAGGAAGGCCAGCCCTTTTTTGTATAATCACGAACACTTTAGTAGAATACATATACAATTTGTATTATAGGTGCACGTTATAAATACAAAGCCGCATACAAAACTGCGCATTATAATACAAACAATAAAACTTCACATTATAATACAAATATGTATATGTATTCTACTAAAGTCATCCTGTTTTATACAAAAAAGATGCTGGCCTTTCTTAGGGATGGAATGACCAAGTCCTATTTGAAAGAAATCCTATATATATATAGGATTTTTATCCAATGCGCACAGGGCTCATTAGCGTTTCGGTGCGCACCATTTATTGGTCATACACGTGTATTACCAATTGAGTGGTTACATATTTCGAAGGATGTCGTTTTTGGAATGAGATTAATATGCAAAGCGATTTAACAATAAGTGTTATTCCAATTATATCTCGTCCTAAAAAATAGGAAGATCGTTTTGGAAAGAAAACAATCGAATCGATGATTTCTTACAGAAAATCAAGATCCAAATGCTCATGTCAGTAATATATATAATAGTCAAGTAAATGGTTGTTGCGAGACCAGTAATATCCAAAACAACGGTCAGTAATTTACATTCATTGTATTACATGGTGCAGAATTCAGTAATATATATACAATGGACAAGTAAGTGCTTGTTGTGATGTCAGTAAAACCATAACAAATGGTCAGTAATTTCTATATGTATTACTACTTTGAATGGAATTCAGTAATTTCGACACAATACTTACGTAAATGGTTGTTTTGAGATCAGTAATATCCAAACAACGGTCAGTAATTTACATTCATTTTATTACATGGTGCATAATTCCGTAATATATACACAATGGACAAGTAAGTGCTTGTTGTGAAGTCAGTAATATCCAAACAACGGTCAGTAAGTGCTTGTCTTATATCACATGTTCAGTAATATGTGTACGATTCTCAAGTAATAGCTACTATGAGATCATTAATAACAAAGTAATGGTCAGTAAGTAATGGGCATTGCTCAAGTAAGAAAGTAACTATTTGTCAATGCAATGCACATTACATAGACAATGGTATTACTAACCATTTGTTATGTTATTACTGATCGCACAACACACATTTACCTGACCATTTTATACATATTACTAGATTCTGTACAATGTAACTATTTGGATGTAAATTACTGATCATTTTTTTGATATTACTGATCTCACAATACACATTTACTTGACCGAATTACATTTATTACTATCACAGCGTTTGGATCCTTAATCATCCGCGTGGAATCATTTATTTGAATTGTTTCTTTCCAAAACCGTCTTCCAATTTTTAAGGACGTTGTATAATAGGAAATATAGGATTTTTTTAAACACGTCGTAGCCTATAATTAGAAATATAGTTATTGTTAATACACGTGTATGGCCTAAAATGAGTGCTCATTGAAACGCTAATGAGCCCTGTGCGCAGTGGATAAGCCCTCTCTATATATATATAAAGGATTGATCCTATGAGAGCTTCAGGTGAGAGCAGTGAGTCGGGACCACTAGATTCTGCTCATCACACACTGGTTGATTGGAGGAGGGAGATGAGCAGAATTTAGTGGTCTAGACTCATTGCTCTCATGCTGCTCACAATCTGAGGCTCACAGTATATAATCCATGCTTGCACTACTTTGTTATATTAACACATTTTTATTGGTAATTCTACTCACAATTCACAATTTTGAGGTAAGTAGATTCTGCAAGAGCCCTCAGTATCTGATTATCTAGAGTGTCAGGCTACTTGCAAGGCAGCCAGAAAGCGACGATGTTTTGTACTTGGCGCTCTTCTGAAATAAGTGGAATATCTTATCTTTTATAATCCTGGTAATTGATATGATATTTTGTGAACACCATAGTTCTTTACTCTTATATATATATATATATAGGGAATTTATCCAGAGAGCACAGGGCCCATTTGAGTTCGGATGAGCACCCAATCCTAGCCATTCATCGCAAAAAATTAGGAACCGATTAATCCCAAAAAATAGGAACCGATTTTGTATGGAAATAAAACAAAATCGGAAATTAGAACATTGCTAAAAATAGCATTGCATTTGTGGAAAGAGGAAGGCGCGTGCATTTGATTGGTAAAATCTATCGTTTCATTCCAACGCATGGCATTTGTTTCGTTCCAACGCAAGATGGGAGGTATGTGATTCGATTTCATAATTTAATCGCTTATTTCTATCATAATTTTGTTGTTTTAATGATTTTTTGATTTTTAGCAATGTTTGTTTTGAGATCAATACGACGAGATGATGAATACATTAATTTTTTTATGAATACTGCATATTTTTTATCGTAAGCGATGTTTTATTCGAGAAGTATGATTGGAATATGAGAAAGTTTTATTCATAATATCGATTTTTATTCATTTTGATACAAGATTTGTATTCCTAATTGATTTTTTATCGAAGGTATTTTGATTTCATATAATAAAAAGTTACAGTAAATTTGTAACTTTATTGTTGGCTTTGAGTAACTTTATTACATGTATCAGTAAGTTATATATATATCTTAGTAAGAAATTCCATATAACTTGTACTAGTAACTATCGGATAATGACCAGTAACAATTAATATACGCTTTGGTAACATTGTAAACCATTACTAGTATTTTATTAACTTACATATATAACAAGTAATATTTACACTATCCATCAGTAACTTTTTAGCATGTAGAAGTAACTTTATAATAATAACAAGTAACTCTGGTAACATTGTTACTTTTAATGTTTTACTTTGAATATATACTGAGTTACTGATATATCTACTTAATTTACTTATAAGATATTTTATGTTACTACTACTAACAAAATTGTTACTTTTAATGTGTTACTTTGAAGATATACTGACTATAATGCTGAGTTACTAACAATTCATTACAAGTTACTTGTCATATAACAAACGTTCCTAACATTTCATTACAAGTTACTTGTCATTGAATGATTCTTACTGATGCGAGTATACTGCTGAGTTACTAACAATCATTACAAGTTACTTGTCATATAATAAATGTTACTAACAATTCATTACAAGTTACTTGTCATTCAATGATTCTTACTGAAGTGAGTATATTGCTGAATTATTTTTCTTTATACAATTCTTACTATTCACGGATATAAATTAACTTATTATTTCTTGCAGAACAATGCACAATTTGGTGTCTTGAAGAAGCTGTTGTTATGCCGAGGAGCGAGAGCAAAACAACATCATCTAAATGAACTAGAAGACAGTTGACATTTGGATGTTCACCATATAACTATAATTAAGTAATTTATGTGTGACTTTCGGTAACACTTGACGTATTACAAGTAATTAAACATGTTACATAAGTAAAGAAGGTGTGATTCGATAGTAATTCAAAACAAAGAATAAAACAAGTAAGATATATAGAAGCATCAGTAACATATAATAAATTGTAGGTAAAAGAATGTAATGGAATAAGTAAGTTGGAATAAGTATAAAAAATCACGTAACCAGTAACTTATGTATTGCTATCAGTAACACTCGATACATTATAAGTAATTAAAAATGTTATATAAGTAAATAAGAGGTGCTTCAGTAAGACTCAAAGTATTAAGTAATATAACATTAGTAACTGATAACGGGTCCCGATCACTAGGGTATGAGGTACAAAAATCAGGTCGTTGTGACCCGAGCAATCAGACCACGTATATCAAGAAGAATCAACCACTCAAACAGATAAAATAATCAAGCACGAAAGAAGAGCGGTCTAGCTATAGGATTAACCTGGTATAGCCCCCAGGGTCGAACACAAGGAGCACGGATTGGCCTAGGGCCTACGAAGTAGTGCAAATGAAATAAAAATAAAAGAAAATGTTTTTTTAGAGGTTTTTATGAATTTTTATATTTTTTGGATTTTTAAAAGATAAAGAAAATAAAAGAAAGTAAAATCTAGGCACTTCAACAATTTTATTAAACACACCAAAAATAATGCAAAAATTAAGGAAAAAATTGTTTTTATGTTTTTTAAGTTTTTAAGTGTTTTTGGTGAATTTTGAGATTTTTTCTAATGGGTAAATTATTTTCTAAAAATCAAACAGTGCGAAAAATGAAAGGTACTGTCCAGCAAGGCTTAAGACCCAAAAATAAAATATTTAAGGGATCTCAAACAACCCTGGAGGTAATTTTCCTGTAATCTAGAAAGAATAAGGAAAATTTAGGCACCCTAATTATTGTTTTTGGATTTTTAGATTATTTATTATAATTTTTATGAGTTTTTGAGGGTTTTGCAATTTTTAGGGTTTTTAAGTGATGAAAAATAGCCAAAATTGGCTAGAAAATCAAACAACAAGTAAACAACAGTATCTAATTTTTTTTATAATTTTTGGGAGTGTTTTTATATTTTTTTTGGTATTTTTATATCTAGACAGTAGCTAAAAAATAGGTTCTTGAATAAATGAAATCAGAAATGTCCTCAAAAATCCCTAAAATTTCTACATCATGGCAGGAGCCATGTGTCAAAATCTCATTGGATTTGGAGGTGATTTGATATTTTATTCAAAAATAACAAGGGGGCACTGTGCACAGGGACGTAAGTGCAAATACCCGAGAATCTGGGGGCCCAGGTGCAAAATACCCAGCAAGTCACGCGCGTGGCGCGTGGCTGGGGCACTCAGGGGCCTATTTGTGAGAAAAACCTACTTCTTGGACCTTTTGGTAACTGGTACCAGAAAGTCCAAGGGTATGGTTGCAAATATCCCACTAAAATCCGCACATGCGTGAATAACAGGCTCACAGGGGTATAAAAGCAATTACCAAAAAGTTTCTATTCATTACATAACAGCCCAGAACTACAGGGAAAGAAATGCAAATAACCCTAAACTACACGTGACGACGTACGTGGTCTCATACAAACAGGGGCATACATGCAAATCTAAACAAACACGAGGTCCACAATGCAATTTACCCTACGAAAATAAAGTTCTAAAAATATTTACAGGACTAAGACGAAAAAGACAAACTAAGAGGGGCCCTAAGTAAATTACCCCTTTATTCGTCGACGGCCAGATGCGCGCCACGTGGAGGATCGGTCGGCTCTGGATGGGGGGCGCGTCTCTTCTTCAGCTCGGGGGCTCGATCGACGGTGGAGGCGAGGACACGTGGGAGATCGGGCGGTTCTGGGCTCAGGTACCTCTCTCCTCTGCTGCGAACGGTCCAGATGAGCTCCTCGGAGTGATCGACGGTTGCTGCTCCTCGGAAGATGGATGGCTGAGATCAAAACTGGAGCGGAGGCGTCATCGGACGGTTCTCGAGGATGGTGGAAGAACACGACGCCGGCGGAACTTCGCCGGCCTCGTGCGTGAGCTGTACTCCTCCTCAGCTGCTCCTGATGATCGGAACGGGTCCGCGGTGAGGCTCCGCAGCTGGTGGTGGACTTCGATGGCCCGGCCGAGCCCTGGAGTGGCTCCGGCGAGGCTGGCGGCGTGAAGCTCCTGGCTGGAATGTAAGAGAGGCTCAGATGCCTCCCGTTGGACCTGCAAAGCAAACCAAAAGCTTCGCGGGTCGAGGGCAAAGTGCCTCGACCCCAAGAAGCGTCGTGAGGGTGAACGGTGCGGCGGGGGTGAATGAGCTCCGGCGAGCGACAGGTGGTGGAGCTCGACTCCCAGCTCCGGGGCGAGTTGGGTTGAACGAGTGGGCGAAGAACGTGCGTGGGGGAACGGCGAAGATGGTCGTGTGCTCCGATGATCGAGATAGTGTGCGTGATGGTCGGAATCAGAGGAACACAGCAAGGAGTCGATTTGGGGGTAACTGAAAATTAGACTAAACAAGAAGGAACGAAGGTTACCTGGGTGAAGCTGGAGACTATGCTGGAGCTTAGCTAGCTCCTGGTCTTGCCTCAAGGGTCGTCAACGCCCGAGGCTCGAGCTCCGGTTGAACGTCGGAGCACGGCGACGCGAGGCAGCCGGATCGATGGTCCGAGCACCTCCTCCTCTCTGCGACACCGGCAAATGCAAGCTGTCACCTTGCTGGTTGCGATGGAGGTCACTGGAGAGAGAATGGGGAGCCAAAGATGGCATGAGGAGGCGGCTGAGCTCGAATTTATATGGGTGCAGGTCCGGGAAGGATCGATCGGGTAGGGCGAGCTGAAGCGCGGATCCCAAGGAAGAATGTCGGGCGAGATTCCCGGATGCACGGGGGATGATTAGGATCTGGATTTGGAGCGAAAGGGAGGCGGATCGAACCGGGAAAATACCAAGAAGTCGGGTCGGGCGAGCGGACTCGGGCTCTGGTGGCCTGGGGGAGGTGTTGACCGGGGGTCAACAATCCCCCGTGGACCAATCAGAGCCCGCCAAGGGTGGACTTTTTATTTGATTTTTTTGGGGCCTTAAATGGCCGAATTTTCAAAAACTCAAAACACAAAATATTTTTGTTTTAATTTTTTTATTTATTTGTGATTTTTAATTAATTTTTGGAAATTAAAATAAAGTATATACATAGTAGCTATACATAGGTATATATACACTATATTGATTTTTTTGATTTTTGATTTTTAATTATTTATTTTTATACATTTTTATTCCTATTTTATATTTTATTTATTTATAGGATAAAATGAGGAATAAAAGGCTATTTTTATTTTATTTTTATTATTTGTATACATGGGTTAATTAGTTAGTTATATACATGATATATAATGGTATATATACAAGATGTTTTTGTATTTTTTTAATTTTGTAATTTTTATTTGATTTTTGTTTTAATTCTTTTTATTTATTTTATTTACAAAACATAAAAAGGAATATTTACAAAAAGTTTTGGAAATAAAGAAATTTATTTACAAGGTGAAATAAATATAAGATAGGGGTTTATGTAAATGGTGAAAGGTTGTTTTTAGGATTTTGATTTTTAACTTTTTATTTTGTTTTTAATAGGCTATAAATATGTACAAAATATATACAAGTATTTACAACATATTTTTGGTTGAGGAAAAATATTATTTTATTTATTTACAAATATATACATATGTGAGCCCCTATCTCCCTCTACTTGGCTTTTATGCGGTCAGGCCCATGCTGAGCCCTCCCTTGGGTTAGGTTGCTCAATAATTATTCTAAATATTTCCCTCTTTTTCTTTTTCTTCTTTATTCTTTTATTTTTGCACAAAAACATGCTAATTATCTATTTTTACAAACATGCATGCTTTTGCTAACTTTTCCTATTTACACATATCTACATGCATTTGCATAGGTTTTTGTAGCTAAAATATAAGAATAAAGAGTGATGAATGGGTATTCATCAGTAACAATCAAAATGACTTCGGTAAAATGGACATTTGTAATCAGTACTATTGTATGGACATTAGTAATTCACATACTTAATTACTGATCCCACAACAATAGTTACTTGAGAACAGAATATGTATTACTTGAGTAACATGAATGAATTACTGATCTCTGTACAATGTAATGTTACAGATGTAAAATAACTATAAATTCAGTAACAATCATAATGCGTTCAGTAATATGTATATTTGTAATAGGTAATTATTGTATGGACATTAGTAATTGACGTAATCAATAATTATAATCAGTAATTTATCTTTTCTAATCCAAACGTGGAATGATCATTCCATAAATAGAATATATGCCGACAATAGTTTAAATGCGTATTTTTTAGCTTACTAAAACCGACCACCTATTTTTAAGGAAATGATTTAATTCGAATTCTTATTATGTTAATAATGCATGCACATTGTTATTGCCAAAACCGTCCCCTTCCAAATAGAACCGACACATACACGTGGCGAGCCCACGTTTGGTGCTCACCATGACCCAAATCGGCACAGTGCCCTCTGGATATGCCCTCTATATATATATATATATATATATATATATATATGAGGATGGGGAGCTTGCACCAAGGTGCATGTAATTTTACATGCACCGGAGCTTATATCTTCCATTTTTTTTATTTTTTTTGAAAAATACCACCATGTATATTCATCTATATATCCCTCCAATATGCCATTCGAATTTCGTCAGAAACATAGACTCCTGTGACCTTCATCTAGAATAGCTAATTTTAACGGTCTTAGAATTGCTGTAATCGGCCTATTCTAGATGGAGGGCATAGGAGTCTCTGTTTCTGATGAAATTCGAATGACATATTGGAGGGATATAGATGAATATACATTGTGATATTTTTCAAAAAAGTAAAAAAAACGTGAAAGATATAAGTCCCGGTGCATGTAAAATTTGGTGCAAGCTCCCCATCCTCTCTCTCTCTATATATGTATATATATGTGTGTGTGGTGTGTGTGTGTGTGTGATGTATGCGCTTATAATATCCAAATCACGTGCATACACTTAAGGGAAATGACAATAAAGCAAGCATTCCATACATTCATAGATGAATGTCTATGGATTTTGATTGAAATATTAATTTAGTAACCTTATTTTAAACTCTCGGGTAACCAGATTGGATGTTGACAAGATGTGATTGGTTGCATTCCATTTGACGAGTGATAAATCCCTCGTCGATGATGTCTAATTCATTACGTTAACTATTATAAATTAATTGAAATATAGCCTTAATCTACTTGCAGTTCGCTTCTTTAAGATCTCAATGCAGATACATATACATCTGTGAGGGGCATAATATCAAACTTCTTATTTCGTGATTATAGAAAAGATGATTTCCCCTTGTTCTATTTGGTTGGCTGTCTTTTATTCATTATGAAATTATCGTCAGTTAAATTTTGTGATTTATTATGACTTTGATCATATTTATCGGTTTTTTTATGCTGAATAAAACCAAATCCTCATTTCCCAAAAAAATACGCTAAAGATCTTTTCTGATTTTTTTGAAGTGCACTTTTAGGGCCTGTTTGGTTGCTGGGTTGGGCTGGGTTGGGGTGGGTGAATAGTATTCTGTGAGGAGGAAGTACCCTTGTGAATAGTAACCAGGGTTTTGCCAACCTTGCCCAACCCTGCAACCAAACAGGCCTTTAGAACGTGTTTTGAGATGATGCCATGAAATGGAAGAATGCATGCAAAAAATCCCATTCGGAGAGAAAAACTCCCAGCATCTGGACTTTCATGTAATATTCCCATCTTTCTATTGTGAAAACAAGAATGCAGGCGCACCTCCATATCACAAGCGCCCTCTCCGAAACGACCTCTGATGATCCACCGCAGGTCCGCAAAAGATGGGATCCTTATCACCCCCAAGAAAGAACGCCAACAGCTCTCCCATAAATTCCGCTCCATTTCCGGTGACGGTATATAACGCAACTCACGTCCACTCTTAGTCCCCCTCCAGTCCCCACCTCCATTTTCTCCACCTCTCCGCAATGCCGTCGATTCGTACCCTTCTCAGAGGAAACATGAAGTACCCCATCCTCCTCGCCTTCGCCCTCGCCCTCCTCCTCCTCCTCGACCACCTCTCCTCCTCCCCTTCCTCCTCCACCGCCTCCCGCTTCTTCTCCTCCTACTACCCCTCCAATCCTATCTTCTCCACCCCCCCTCCTCCTCCTCCATTCTCCCCACCTCTCCCTTCTCTTCCTCCATCACCCTATCTCGACCCCATGTCCCGCGACGCCGACGGAAAAGATGCACTTGTGTCGGATGGAGGTGCGGGGAAGTGGAGGTGGAAGATCTGCACGGGGCTTAAGAAGGTCGGGGCAGTGGACTACATCCCGTGCCTGGACAACGCGAAGGCGATCAAGGAGCTCAAGTCGCGGGAGGCGGATGGAGCATCGGGAGCGCTACTGCCCGAAGCCGAGCCCACGGTGCCTGCTCCCGCTCCCTACTGGGTATAAGGTGCCGGTGCCCTGGCCGAGGAGTCGTGATCAGGTGAGGTGGGGATTCCGCTGTTAAATGTTGCTTGGTTGTTACCAATTTCCTCTTAATGTCTCTACCGAAACATAGGCATATGCGGTTTTTAGTAAGCAAAGTGCTGACATCTTTAAAACGCTGATATCGTGATAAACACGGAAGGATCTAGAGTATCCGTTAAGAAGGGAATGTGCTCCTGTGTTTCTGCCTGAAATCTGCACCTTTTGACACTGCCAAAAGTATCAATATTTCTACATATTAGTGCAGTTTACTGTTCTTATTTATTTATTGTAACCCCATCATAGGCTACTTAGTATTTTCCCAATTTTGAGCTCTCTAGGGTTCCGTCCTATATAAGGACCCCAAGACTTCTTGAATAGAGTAGACAATATTAATTCCTTTATTCTTTTCCACATGGTATCAGAGTAATGGTCTTAGACCAACGTTCTGACCTAAATCCCGCCGCCAAGACCAGCCCTAAACCTCTACTGTGCTGCCTCCTGCGATATGCAGTGCCAAAACCTTTCGCATGGAGCCCTAAAGGTCATCCAAGGCCTCTACTGTGCCACCTCCTGTGATCCGCGGTGCCAAAACCTTCCGCTAACCAACCTGCTGCGCCACCAACCTGTTGCACTGCTGAACACTGCCTGAAGCTTCTGCTCGAAGCTTATGCATAAACTAAAGCTTCCATCTGCGATGGTAACCATTGCCGCCAGGAGCTCCTTTGGCTTCGATAGGACCAACTGCGGCGCCGAAACTCGTCGTCAGCCGCTCCTTTCGCTCCGATAGGGTCATCTGCATCCCCTTTTGCAGCTGCTTCAGGCATATAACATCCCTAACAAGGCTGGCTATTGAGTCACGGCTCGATAAGTTAGGCTCGGGCTCGGCTCGATAAGGGCTCGTGAGCCCGCCTCATTAGGCTATTGAGCCGAGTCCGAGCCAGAATTTTGGGCTCGATAGCTTAACGAGCTGAGCCCAGCCGAGCCTCGCTCGGCTCGATAACTCAATAAGGGGCTCGATAAGGAATATATATACATATATTATTTATATATTTATATATAATAGAAACAAAATAAAAGTAGTCCTTTGCAATTTCCCTCCACTAACTTTGACTTTCCCACGAGTCACGAGTCATGACCCAATTCTCAAATCTCATTCTTGCCCACACATTTGCCCCCCGCCCATGCATTAGAAAATTAGTAATTTTTTTATTTTTTTACAAGCAAATATAATGTTACAATATATATTATCATTAAGATTTTATATACAACTTGGATAGTGGCCTACTGATGCAGCGTGACCCCAAATTATAGGGCCACATTTATTTAATTAAATAATAATCAATTTTATTTACGTTTTTAGCGGTCGTAATGGTCTAATTAAATAATTGAGATCGCCTGTGATCTCAACGTTTATTTCGTAGAGTTTAAATGTAATTTGGGTCAATTAAATAATTTAGAGTCTAATTAAGGTAATTAGAGGTCAATTAGGATAAAATTAGTTGTTAATTTTGATTTATTTACTATTTTTGTAAACCCTCTCTCCTATATAAAGAGAGGGTAGCCCATTGTTTTAGTCGGTCAATGATGAATTAAAATTGAGTTTATCTCTTATCCCTCTCTCTCCCTTCTCCCTCCACGCGATCTCCGCGGTCTTCTTCTTCCATCCCTCGTTACCGACGAGTATTTCTCTTCTCAACCCATCTCGTTCTTCTACCAAAATCCACCAAAATATTATTATTTTATTAACGACGCCGCGCGAAATTTCGATTTGCATCAATTGGTATCAGAGCATGGCAACCGAATCGTCCCTACGATTCGACGATCCCGTCGCGCATTGGAAGATGCAATATGATTTGAGTTGCATATCTCATGATTCGCGTTCACGCGCACGTCGACACAAGTTCATGAAGCGCCTTATGTCAAGCCTCAAGGTTCAAGCAATTCGTCGGGAGACGATTTTTTTAAAAGCGGAGGAGAGTTGATGCAGCGTGGACTCGACATGTAGGGCCGTCTAATTATTTAAATTGTGGCCGTTAATTTTATTTACGTTTTTTAAGTTGTCGCAATTTTAAATAAAGAGATCGCGTGTGATCTCAATTAGTCTTAATTTGAATTTCAAATTTGGTAGTTAGTC
This sequence comes from Ottelia alismoides, assembly GCA_037367405.1. Lineage (NCBI taxonomy): Eukaryota > Viridiplantae > Streptophyta > Magnoliopsida > Alismatales > Hydrocharitaceae > Ottelia > Ottelia alismoides. The sequence goes on along the minus strand of JAZKJV010003722.1, from coordinate 139,061 downwards.
GGTTAATTAGTTAGAGTCAGTTTAGGATAATTGGTTGTCGGTTTAAATTATTATCTATTCTTGTAATGTCATCCCTCCTATATAAAGGGATGAGGGTCCAATGTTTTAGTCAGTTCAAGATGTGATAAAATAGAGATTTATCTCTCTCTCCTCTCCCCTCTCTCTCCTTCTCCCCGCGTGATCTACACGTGTTCTTCTTCTCCCAAACCCCTCGTATTCCCGACGAGTCTCTTCTCTCTTCCCCTCGCGGTCTACGCGTTTCTTCTTCTCTACCCCGCGCATCCGGCGTGTCTTCTCTTCTCAACCCTTCCAGTTTCTTCTTCTCAACCCCTCTATTTTCTTCTACCATCGAAAATCCACCGTCAAATCTATTTCCCGCGCCGCGCCGAATTCCATTTTGCATTACCTACTGGTAAGGAACATGGTCTTAGATAGAGCAGGTCTCGAGTTCGAAACCACACAAAGCACTTTTCCACCAAAAGTACCCATTTTCCTTAACGAGCTCGACTTGGGCTCGAGCCCAGACCAAGCTCGATAAGGAGCTTGGGCTTAACAAGGGGCTCAGCTCGAGCCTTATCGAGCTCGAGTCAGCTCGATAAGGGATTCGAGCTCATCGAGCCCGAGCCCGAGCCCGAGCCTAGCTGGGCTTATCGAGCCCTAGCTGGGCTTATCGAGCCCGATTTTGAGCCAGGGGTTGGCTCGGCTCGTTGGGCTCGATAGCCAACCCTAATCCCTAGGCTTGCCAGCATAGGCACCTAGGGTACCCAAGTTGCCTCTAGCAACACTTTGGGTCTCCAGCGGTCCTCCAGCTACCACGAAGGCCTCTGGTGGCGCATCTCGTACCTCTTACATCCACCAAATCTCTCGTTGACGTGTGATTACGACATTTTCATGCGTGGTTAAGACAACCAATTACTTCTAGGTCACTTTTTCTTGACCTACACGATCACCATGGTAACCACATAGACCAAACTTTTGTACCCGACTTCTTTTGTGATGGTACATGACACTTCCATAAAACTGAAAGGCTCAGAGAACTATGTAATATTGTCTCAATCATTCAAAGTGTTTATTGGTGGTCAGTGCAAGAACTATGTTCTTACTAATGATCCTCTCAAGGAGACAGATAACGGCTATGATACCTAGTATGTGGACAACTACCAAGTCATTACTTGGATAACCAACAATGTCGATCTGAATATAACATCAGATCTTCTCTACAAGGAAACAATGAAGGCAATGTGGGAGAGTCTTGAGCATATCTACTCCCAGAAGACTATCAAGTACATGCTCTCAAGCATATACATACAGATTTGGTCTGCGAATCAGGGAGATTCTACCTGGTTGAGTACTACAGGCTTCTCACGAGCCTGTTCGAGGAGCTACTTATTTTTCAGCCTGCTTGTTGTGACAAGCAGATAATAGAATGTGCAGAATAGTAGGTGTATCGCTTTTTGTCTAGATTGCATCCATGTTACAAGCCCGTGAAAGACCAATTTCTGAATTCTGACTGCTGATGCACTGCCCACACTTGAAACTATCTTTGATCGCTTGCAGGAACTGATTCTCCAATTGAGTGTCCTCCTACTACTCCATCTGCAGACACTACAATCCATTATGCTAGGGGACGACCCAACTACCAGGGAGGATGTGGTCGTGAGTTTGGTCATGGTGGCGGTCGCGAGTCTGGACGTGGATGCGATTTTGGTTGCAGGCGTGGACGCGATCCTACTACTGCTTGCTATCCAACATGCATCCATTATGGAAGATGGAATCATCCATCTGAGCATTGCTGGGAAAAGTTTGGCATGCAACCTAGTGCCAACAGTGCCTATGAGACAACTTCGTACGGGGCATCATATGATACTGCTGAGGTCTCACACGATCAACCTTCTGGTGATAGTAAGACTCTCTTTTTATGGCATCTGAATATGTTCGTCTGCGATAAATTCTGCAGAACTCTTCAGCCACTGACAACAGTACTTCTGCTCCTACTGGTAATTTGCTTACTACCACAGGTACAATTGCCAACTCTGGTTCTGTATCCAACCCTGCATGGATTATTGATTCTGGAGCATCAACTCATCTAACGGGAGAAGGTAGCCTTCTCACCATCTCATAGCCGTCTTCCTCTGTGTAGATAGTTCGGGTTGCTAATGGGGTACATTCACCTGTCATTGCTGTCGGTACCATGGAGTTCTCTTCTAAACTCTGACTGACCGGAGTTCACTGTGCTCCTGCTTTTCCTTTTAGTCTTTTATCTGTACAAAAGTTATGTACTAAGGTAAAATGTAGAGTTATTTTTGATGATTTCCGTTGTTATTTTCAGGACATGCGGACGAGACGGATTTTTGATAGAGGGCACGAGAAGAACGATCTCTATTACCCCGATATCCCATTTAATTCTAGTTTTGCTGGCGTCGCGTCAATCTTCGAAGATCTCCTTCTCTGGCATCTTCGCCTCGATCATCCGTCTGCTAAAGCCATCTCTTTAATGTTCACTGAACACTCTACGCTCAAACCTTTTGAGTGCGAGGCATGTCAGCTCGGGAAACATCATCGAGCGTCTTTCCCTTCTCGTATTGAGCCACACCGTGAAGTACCTTTTTCTTTAGTTCATTGTGATATTTAGGGGCTCTGTCCAGTCCGTACTTTGAGTGGGCATAAGTATTTTTGTCATCTTTGTTGATGATTGTAGTCAATCATCTTGGGTATATTTGTTAAAGAATGTTCATATATTAATAATAAAGTTAAGAATTTTTTCCGTTATGTCAAGAATATTTTCTCTACATGTATTCAAGTTTTTCATTCTGATAATGTCTTGGAATTCACCCAGCATGATTTGACAAACTTCTTTACATTCCAAGGTACTATACATCAAACTTCCCGTTCGTATACCTTCCAATAAAATGAGGTAGCGGAAAGGAAACTCAGATATCTACTAAATATTGCACGCTCCCTTCTCACCCAGATGAAAGTACCTAAGACCTACATGGGTGATGCTGTTCTTACTGCCACCTATCTTATCAACAGAGTCCTCTTTACTTCACTACATGGATCCACCTCATTCTCCTTGCTATGCCCAATTGATCCACCCTTTCTGCTACCTCTGAGAATATTTGGATGTGTAGCTTTTGTACATAATTTTCACACAACAAACAAACTATCTTCTCGAGCAATTAAATATGTTTTCCTTGGTTATTCTCGTACTAAAAAAGGTTACAGGTGTTTTGACCATACTGGACATCGTTATTATATCTCTGTAGATGCAACCTTCTTTGAGCAAACCCGCTTCTTCACTCAGTCTGTTACAGATATTCCTCTGGATCTCCCACCTCCACCAATTGTCTATAAGCGTAAGCTAATGTCTACACCACCAAATATTCATTTACCTGTCCCTTTGTTGCAACATGATACGCCTTCTTCAAGTACCCCTCCACTACTGTTCCGGATGGTCCTCAGGAGCTTCCCGTTGCTCTACGTAGAATTAAGAGTCAATGTACTTTTACTCTAAAAAATGAGTCAATGTACTTTTATCCCATATCTCATTTCACTTCTACCGCTACTTTATCATCCACTGACCGAAGATATGCAAATACTCTCATGATCATTTCCATTCCGAGAGATGACCATAGTGCATTGCAGGATTCTGGATGGCGACAAAGCATGAATGATGAGATGGATGCACTTAATTCAAGAGGGACTTGGGATATGGTGCAGTGTCCAAAGAACCTGTGGCTTACATATAGATGTTCACAACCAAGCAGTCACCAGGCGGATCCATTGACATATTGAAAGTTCGTCTTGTGGACAAAGGTTTTACACAAACATATGTGGTTGATTACTTCGATACATTCTCACATGTTGCACAAATGAGATCTATAAGGACTATTCTTTCAGTAGTAGCTAACAAGGACTGACCTATCTATCAGCTAGATGTGAAAAATGCTTTCATATATGGAGATCTTGAGGAGGTGGTGTACATGATGCAACCTCCTGGTTACGAAGTCGAGGGGGAGTGTGTATGCCGACTTCGCAAGGCAATCTATGGTTTAAAGCAAAGCTCAAGAGCATGGTTCGACATAATTACTACATAAATCATCTTGGCTTTCAGAGAGCAACTTCTGACTACTCTATGTTTTTCAGAAGATTACCAACTGGTACTATTATACTTGTTGTTTATGTGGACGGCATGGTTGTCACATGTGATGATGATAAAGGGGTACTAGAGACCAAGGACTTTCTCCAGAAGGTGTTTGTCACCAAGGATCTTGGTCCGCTGCACTATTTCTTGGGCATAGAAGTACTACGCACTACAGAGAGACTTCATCTCTCACGGAGGAAGTATTGTCTGGACATCCTTACTGAAGCTGGATTACTTGGATGCAAGCCCTCTGGTATTCCTGCAGACATACACCACATCCTTTGGCCCTATCTTCAAAGATATTACACGATATAGAAGTCTGGTTGGCAAATTCCTTTACCTTACCATTACCAAACCAGATATTTCCTACGCAGTGAGTAGATCTAGCCAACACATGGAGCAATCTTGCTACATTCACCGACAGGATATCCTCCAGATCCTATGATACTTGAAGGAATCCCCTGGACGTGGCCTCTTTTATGGCAAATGGCTACACTGATGTTATTGTCTATGTTGATGTTGATTGTGCAAGTTCACATGAGGATCGCCGCTCCACCACATGATATGCTATGATGGTTGGCGGAAACGTTGTCACTTGGAGGAGCAAGAAACATACTATTGTATCCAGATCCCGTGCAGAAACTGAGTACATGGCGATGACTCAGGCTACCTGTGAGATTACATGGCTATTAACTTTTATAATTTATACAAGAACTTGGTATTGTTGTCACCACTCTTATTCCACTATACCGTGACAACAAATCTACTACGTACATTGCCATGAATCCAGTGTTCCATTAACGAACCAAGCAATAGAGATTGACTGCCATTTTGTTCGTGACGCAATACGAATTGGAAAGATTACTACTGCTCACATGACTACAGATCTTCAGCTTGTAGATGTATTCACGAAGGCCTTACCCAAGAAGCGCCTCTCGTGGATAACTTCTTAGTTGGGCATGATTGATAGATATACTCCAACTTGAGGGGGGGGGTGTTAATGTAGTTTACAGTTCTTATTTATTCATTGTAACCCCTCAGAAGGTACTCATATATTTTCTTAGTTTTGAGCTCTCTAGGGTTCCGTCCTATATAAGGACCACTAGACCTCCTGAATAATGTACGCAATATTCATTCTCTTATTCTTTTCCACACTACATATATAATATCTTTTGTCTGGAAAATGTATCGTAACAAAAAATGTATGGAATTGACTTCTGTTTCTGCTTAAATCGCTCGAAGTAAATTTGTTGAAAATTTTATATCAGACTAAATAGATAAATGGATATGGATCAATTTTCGTACCCACAGTTCCACAACAACGATAAAAATCTTGCCGCTCGAAAGATGCCGGGTCATCATTCCCGTGGTTTTATTCCTGTCGTAGAAGAGAGTTTCCACGTAAATTTCGTGTCTTCATTGGATGCTAGCTTGGTTTGTTGATTTCCACATGATGTCAGAGCATATACGATCGTAGGTTGGAGTTTTTGTATGTGTGTACGTGCACGCGAAATATCTCTATTTTCTTGATACACGCAGAGGTTATCTATGCATAGTTGCTTGTGATTCATGGTCTTTTTGCTTGTGTGGAAATCCTTTGCATCATGTTGACTTGAGAATTCATAAAGATATTTGGCAATGAGATCAAGATGAGAGTGCATTATTGTGGAGATTTGTAATTGTTTTAATCACCACCCTTTGATTAGGGCTGTTCAATATTACCGGGTCAAATGGGTATCCGATCCATTCAGGCAATTTTGACCCTTTGATTATGGGTACCCGAGAAAATGTTCTGGGTCGGGTACCCAACCCATCAAAATTGTTGACATGGTGGAAAATACCCACTTACATACCGGGTACCCAGTTGGGTCAACTCCCTTTCCACACACGGGCCATACCCAAACACACATATGCCCCCGATTATACCTCAAATCACCACTTTCACATGCGAGATCTTCAAAACCTCGATGAGGACCATCACACGCCCTCCTCTTAGGATTTTCGGGAGAGAGCGTGAAACATATGGCTCAAATTTGAATGAGGTTGGCACGCTTTCATTCTTGACGAGGTGGAGGAGGAGGGTGTAGAGGGACCAAGGGTTTGGGCTTTACGCTGCGAGAAAAATAATATGGGATGCGGGGAGAAACCCTGCCTGCAAAGTGCTTTCGTTGAAATATATATAATGCAAGGATTGTCCATCCCCTATAAAAATTAATAGTTTCGATCTGGTTTCTCCTGTACACATGGAATGTGTGTATATAGAAGGTAACACACTCTGCGATCGAGAGGAAAAAGGGGGCCGCTGATTTCAACTAAAATTTGTTTGGTGTACTTGTTGCATAGTTAATCCATTTAATTCATGTAATTTTCTGTTTATCGCCGAACTCCTTGTACTTACTAGGAATGTAAATGAATACGAATATATATAGAAATTAATTTACTCCGTCGCCAAATTCATTGTACATATTTTAACATCGGTATCCATATCCATTTTAAAATGGATACTGATATCACTTTCGAATCTTTGATATTCTATATATCCTTTCATGTATAAATATAGTTGTAGAATTTATTTTTAATCATATTTAACATAATTTCATACCTTTTTCATCGTAGTAATACAATTATTATGATAGAAATATATTTAATATATTTGTATCATTTGTATCCATCCAATATATGTATATTTAAGCTAATATATAAGGCATTTCCGATATTACTCATTTGCAATCAGTATTCGTTGATATCTGGATCCGTTTTTTAATGCTATGATAATATAGTTTTAATATCCATCGATGTATTTAAATTAGATAAAGATAAAGATATGGTAACACTTATATTTGCATCTCTAGTATTGACACATCCATGCCCTATTTATAAAATAACTTTACGAGTTTCCTTCATTAATGAGAGAATATATTGGTTGTGAATTGCATTCATATAATTTTTAATTTGGAAGTGATACCCATGGGTACTCACGGGTACCCGTAACCCATCCATATAATTCGGGTACCCATTAAAAGCGGGTACCCGTTAGAACGGGTCGGGTCGACCCATGACCCGATAATGATGAGTCGGGACGGGTCATTGATCGAATGGGTCGGGTACCCTTCCATGAACACCCCTACCTTTGATTGGTCATTCAGACAAATTGATCGACCAATTCTGCAAACAGCCCTCTTCAGTTTGGAAGTGATTATCGTTCTCTCCCGACAGTGACCATGATAGATCACTAAGACCAACCTGATCGATCAACGCAGGATACAAAGATTGTGACCGATCACTCATATGAACTTGGTTGATCACACAGCTTTTGTTTTTTGTTATTTCTTTGAGGTGATGGATCACATTCCCTATGTGATTGATCACTTGTGGCTTTTATTCTCGGGGTGCCTGATCATTTAGGCTTAATTTGACATATCACTCAAGGTTAAAGTTATAAAGGTGATTGATTACCTCTTCCAACATGATTGATCACGTTTCTTTCATGTGTATGGTTTGATTGATTACTCTTACTACTATGATCAGTTAAGATGTTCGAGAAATCTGACTCTGAAAGTGAGAAGGATATTGCAATACCTTCTATATCACTATTAGATGGTGTGTTCCAATCATGCCCAAAATGTTAAACTTAAGATCGATCCGAGTTCAAGGGTAATGGAATACCTGATGCCATTGCTCAGTCCTTTGTTGTCGACGTAGATCAAATCTTGAAAGAGCCCCGGATCTTCCTCTCGAACGTATGCCTCTCAAGCTCTCTCTTGTCGATGGAAAACAATAGAGAAGAGAACATATGTCGATTGGGGACCCTTGGCCTTATTATATTTGGCTAGACAACCAAAACGGTTGCCCATTCACCTTCCTCTTTTGTCCATCATAAAGAGATATTATTCTCTAATTAATCGGCAATCAAGGTGCACTAATGGCAATTGTTAATGTCCATATCAATGGGATTTTCATATCCCAATAATCAATGGGATTTTCAAATCCAACAATCTCCCACTGGACATTGATAATGGCCATGTAATGTGCATACTGTATGAGCTCAGAATTATTGCCACCAATCGAGATATAACTGAACAATCTTGTTCATTGGTTATGATAACATGAGATCAAGGAGGTATTCATCGTATTGAGCACGATTAAACCCATCAATGGTCACCAATATTAACACAACCAAATGACATAGATCAATGCCAAATAAATGAATAAATTTGGATCTATATCCAAAGTTGCATAATGAATGGTCCATTTTCTTAATGGAGACCCTTTAGTGAGAGAACGTGGAATCAACATCAAATACTTTATTCTGCGCAGAAATTTATTGAACTTCAAATGTTTCAAAAACGTAAAGGGTTGAGCAAAACAATACAAACTCCCACTAAAAATGGATATCTTTATTTGATACAACACCCATACGAATCATATGTTCATGAAATATATTGGGTGTCACTGCTTTGGTTAGCGGATCCGCCATCATGGAATTTGTCCCAATATGCTCTATGGAAATTTGTCCACTTTGTACTCTCTCTTTCACAACCAAAAACTTTATGTCAATATGCTTTGACTTGGTTGAGCTTCTGTTGCTGTTGGAATAAAGCACCGCTGAATTATTGTCACAAAATAACTGCAATGGTCTCTGGATGCTACATACAATACGCACCCCATTGACAAAATTCTTCAGCCATATTCCTTGATTCGATGCCTCATAACATGCTATGAATTCAGCCGCCATAGTGGAGGATGCTGCAATTGTTTGTTTAGCACTCCTCCATGATATGGCTCCTCCAGCCATTAGGAATACATAGCCTGAAGTGGATCTTCTACTATCTTGGCATCCAACAAAATCTGAGTCGGAATATCCAATGATCTCCAGTGTATCCGACCTTTGATATGTAAGTCTGTAGTCTTTTGTTCTCTGGAGATATCTCATGACACGTTTGGCAGCCCTCCAATGATCCATTCCTGGATTCGCCATGTATCTGCCTAGCATGCCCACAATAAATGCCAGATCCGGACGTGTGCACACTTGTGCATACATAAGACTCCCAATTGCAGATGCATAAGGGATCTTACCCATTTCCTGAATTTCAAGGTTATTCTTAGGGCATTGATTGAGACTGAATTTGTCTCCTTTAGCAACTGGGGTATCAATTGGTTTGCAAAGCTGCATGCCAAATCTTTGAAGCACCTTATGGATGTAGTTCTCTTGTGACAATCCAAGTACACCTTGAGTTCGATCTCGGTGTATCTGTATTCCTAATACAAAAGAAGCATCTCCAAGAACTTTCATTTCAAAATTATTTGAAAGAAATTTCTTTGTTTCATGCAACAAATTCAGATCATTACTAGCAAGCAGTATGTCGTCCACATACAAACCAAGAAAATGTGTTTACTCCCACAAAACTTATGATATACACAATCATCCACTGGATTAGTCTCAAAACCAAATGAGATAATTACCTGGTGGAATTTGTGATACCATTGACGGGATGCTTGCTTGAGTCCATAAATGGATTTCTTTAATTTACAAACCATATTCTTTGCATCTCCCTGAACAAAGTTTTCTGGTTGAACCATATAGATCACCTCCTCAATGTCTCCATTGAGAAAGGCGGTCTTAACATCCATCTGATGAAGCTCAAGATCAAAGTGCGCAACTAATGCCATCATAATTCTAAAGGAATCCTTACTAGAAACATGAGAAAATGTTTCATTGTAATCAATTCCATTTCTTTGAGTAAATCCTTTAGCTACAAGACGTGCCTTAAACCTTTCAACATTACCATTTGAACCCCTTTTGGTTTTAAATATCCATTTACAACCAATGGGCTTCGCACCTTCTGGCAATGGTACAAGGTCCCAAACTTGATTGTCTTGCATCGATTTGTATTCCTCATTCATGGCTTCGATCCATTTTGCAGAGTTAGAACCTTTCATGGCATGATGGAAGTTGATTGGATCATCTTCCCTAATTCCATCTTGTTCTTGAAGAAATACTATATAGTCATCCGGAATAGCATTCCTTCGTTCTCTAATGGATCTCCTTAAATTTTGAGGTTGTTGATTTTGATCTTGTGTAGCAAAATCCTCTATGAGGGGTTGTTGAATATTGTCATATTGAGGTTCTTGATTTGTTTCTTGCCCAATGATTGGAATGCACTCTTGTGCATTTTCAATCACAACATCAGGAATCGTGATTGATTCCTCCTCAAAGACAATATCCCTAATATGCATCTTCCCCTCCAAATCAACATCCTCAAAAAAAGTTGCGGTTCCCGTTTCAAATATTTTCTTAAGTGTGGGATCATAAAATTTGTAACCCCTTGATCGCTCCGAGTAACCAATAAAGTAGCTGCTCACCGTTTTGGAGTCCAATTTTTTCTCATTTGGCCTGTACGGCCTTGCCTCAGCTGGACATCCCCATACGCGTAAATGCTTTAGACTAGGTCTTTTACCAGTCCAGAGCTCATATGGTGTTTTTGCAACTGCTTTCGTTGGTACTCTATTCAAAATGTAAGCCACTGTTTTTAATGCTTCTCCCCAGAGGGACTCTGGTAAGGAAGAATGACTGATCATACTCCTCACCATATCCTTAAGAGTCTTGTTACGTCTCTCAGCCACACCATTCATGCTAGGAGAACCTGGCATAGTATACTGAGGAACAATTCCACATTCTTCTAGGAATAAAGCAAAAGCACCAGGACGTTGTTTACCAGAACCATCATATCTGCCATAGTATTCACCACCACGATCAGATCTGCTGCACTTTATGCTTTTGTTGAGTTGGAGCTCAACTTCGGCCTTGAATGATTTGAACACGTCTAGAGCTTGTGACTTTTCATGAATGAGATATAGGTAACCGTATCTTGAGTAGTCATCTATGAATGATATAAAATACTGTTGACCATTCCATGATGCCGTAGGAATGGACCACATATATCAGTATGTATCAATTCTAAGACACTAGAAGCTCTATTGGCACCTAATCTCCTTGATTTGGTTTGTTTTCCCTTAATGCAGTTGACACATATATCTAAATCTGTAAAATCTAATGAATCTAGGATGTTATCAGCTACAAGTCGTTCAATTCTAGATTTGGATATGTGACCCAAACGCTTATGCCAAATTGATGCTGAATTTTCTGAGGCGGATTTTCGCTTAGTGCCTCTCGATTCAACAACCATAGATTCATTATATGAGGCAATGGTATCAAGCAAATAAAGCTTATCACTAGAAACTAAGGAACCAGTACCAATCATAATGGAGTTAAAAGAAAGACTAAATTTTCCATTTCCAAAATTTAGAAAATAACCCAAATTGTCCAATGCAGAAACAGAAACCAAATTTCGTCTAAAAGATGGAACAACGAAAGTATTTTTTAACTCTAGATAATGACCAGTTCCTAATAAAAGCTTAAAAAATCCAACTGCCTCGACTTCTGCCTTCTTTCCGTCACCCACATAGATGTATCTTTCAACATCAGTTGGTCTTCGGTAGTTCAGGCAGCCCTGCATTGAAACACTTATGTGAGTAGAGGCACCGGAATCTAACCACCAAGTGTTTCTTGGAACTGAAGCTAAATTAACTTCAGAACAAACCAAAGTATGGATTGTACCTTTCTTCACGCGCCATGCATGATATTTGGCACAATCTTTCTTGACATGTCCAGATTTCTTGCAGAAGAAGCAACTAATTGCATCCTTATTCTTCTTTATTGGACCTGTCACAACAGCATTACTCATTTGTTTCCTTTTCTTGCCCTTATCCTTAGAGGCCATAGCCAAATGAGCACTCTCTGGCTTATCCTGCTTCAACCTGTCTTCCTCTTGAGCACAGTATGAAATGAGCTCGTTAAGAGTCCACTTCTCCTTTTGGCAGTTATAACTGACCCTAAACTGACTATACTGTGTCGGAAGAGACAACAGAACCAAATGAACTAGCAAATCATCAGATATTGTTAGTTCTAATTCCTGTAATTTTGAAGCAATATGAGCCATTTCAAGAATGTACTCCCTCATGTTTCCCTTGCCGGTATACTTCATGGAAATCAAGCGCTGTAAATAAGTGCTTGTTTCCGCCTTATCGTTTTTCGCAAAACGCTCTTCAGTTTTAGCAAGGTATTCTTTAGCTGTAGTTATTTTTTCTTCAGCAATCCCTCTAAGGGTTTCCAGAATGCCGCGCTTTATGATCATGAGACACATGCGATTAGAGCGCTCCCACCTCTCATAGTTCTTCTTTTCATCAGAAGAACTATTTTCTGTACGAGGAGCGGGAGTCTCTATCCGAAGTGCAAGGTCTAGATCCATGCAGCCAAGCAGTATCATAATGCTCTCTTTCCATGCCTTGAAATTTGTGCCCTGAAGCACGGGAATGGAATTCAAAGTGGCAGAGATAGTAGATGCGGAAGCGGAAGGTATAAAATAAAGAACAAAAGAAAACAGAATTAATGTATGTTTCATAAACGTGAATTTGCAAATACAACCATAAGAAAAGCAAGATACCAAGCACATCACTAACTATTAAGTCTTTGGACAATAATGTTAGTTGTAAGTGATACTCTTGTTGTAATGATCAATTGTCAACGATAAATCCTGTCAAGTAATAAGATCATCTTTGGATGTATCTCATTACTCACATGGAACTTTATAATCATTGCTCAATTATCATCACAGGTATGCAATATACTTAAATAAATATTGTCCCTCCTTTGGGAAAGATAATATTTATAATGCACACAAAATCCGTCAAGATATTTTAATGATACAATTTTGACAGTAGAGGTCACTTTGGTGGCTTATCCATTTCAATTGTATCAATAGAATATTGTAATTACATCTTATGGCTGATACGAAATCAAAATTTTAATGGTTTTTTTAAAAACGGATGCAATCAATAATAATAATATACCATGACAAGAATAATTGCCAAAATTAAAAAAAGACTATAATTGATTCATGTACACGGATTTGCAAGGATGACCTTGAAAGATTGATCTTTATCAATCATGAACCAACTAAATTTTGTAATCAAAGGTATGATTTTAATCACACATATGAAACAAATACTATAAAAGACAAGTTTTGTTTCTTTCTAATTCAAAACAAGGAAATCAGAATCCCAATCTCACACCATAATTTCATGTTTCTACCATTTAATTCCAACGTGTATCCCCATGGCGTAATGGCAAAAGCAACGGCAATTTGATAAGGGTGATAAAAAAAACATCTCTCTACTTTTTTTTAATAGGAAAGGATCTTTATCAATTATGGACTAGTTAATTCTGTAATTGATGTCCGTTGATATTAAAGTTAACAAACAAGGTATTGATCAATTCCGTAAAACAATACCCAAATAACAATAACAACGCACAAATCAAATGAATTAAATTAGGAATCAAAATTGTCAACGTCATAATAAAAAAAAGGAACACACACGTTGCCAATATTGATAATCCATCCAGATGAAAAACTTATGTGCTTAAAATGGCTATTATGAAATAACCGATTTTGTGAAAGGGAATCAACCATACATAAGGGTATTATTGTTGATATCTTCGTATTTTCACCAAAATGCTTTATTTTAATAATTTTTTTCACAAACATAATCATGGCTTCCAATAAAAATGGAACCACTGTGAAACAGATCTAGAAGTTTAATAAACAAAACTAATTTCGTATCCAGAATGCAAACTATTGGTTACCTTTATTAAAAGGTCTATACTTTAATTATGAACATGCAACAACTATGGAGGCACACGAAAATCTCTTCCCCTTTCTCCTTTTTTTTTAAATTTAAAAAAAGGTGATATCTAAACCAACAAGGCATTAATAAACGATTCCTCCGGAAAAGACATGGCAGCGAGATGGCATTTCAAGACAACGATTGTTAAAGAATCAATGTATATAACAAAATATACATGTAAAACCCTATAAATCGGAGTCGAGATGGCTCTGATACCACTTGTTAAACTTAAGATCGATCCGAGTTCAAGGGTAATGGTATACCTGATGCCATTGCTCAGTCCTTTGTTGTCGACGTAGATCAAATCTTGAAAGAGCCCCGGATCTTCCTCTCGAACGTATGCCTCTCAAGCTCTCTCTTGTCGATGGAAAACAATAGAGAAGAGAACATATGTCGATTGGGGACCCTTGGCCTTATTATATTTGGCTAGACAACCAAAACGGTTGCCCATTCACCTTCCTCTTTTGTCCATCATAAAGAGATATTATTCTCTAATTAATCGGCAATCAAGGTGCACTAATGGCAATTGTTAATGTCCATATCAATGGGATTTTCATATCCCAAGAATCAATGGGATTTTCAAATCCAACACAAAAAGCACACTAGAGACAGCCATCTTCTGTGTACTGCTGTGGCGGAAATAGACATAGTTGAATGTGGTCACATCATCTATCTTCAAAAGATGAATAAAGCATCCAAGGAAGATGATCCCTCGTGGGAACAATGACACCTTGAGCATAGTTTGTTAAGACATGGATTGCCAACTCCATGCTTACGGGTTACAACCTTTGATCATTGGAAATAAAGTTGCTTATCATATGTTGAGTATCACTGAAAGCATGTTTAGCTAAAAGAACAAGGAGATTTAAATTTATCAGCTTACCCACGAGATCCACAATCTCTGCGTCTGAAGATGCCAGTGGAGATGACGGTGGTCAACTGATAGCTATCATGTGGTTCTCAAGTCCAAATGGAAATATTTTGACTGCTATACATATAAGGAGTGCGACTGTCAAAAGGATTATAAATGCCATTAGGATTAGGATTGGAAGGCTTCCATGTTTATCTTCCTTGGAGGCTTTAATCTTATATATGGGAATTAGCAGATCCAAATTCTCAGTTCTTAGAATCTCCCCTCCTTAGAGAAGGCCTACTTCCAAATTAAAGCGGAGGAAGACAACCAATTGGACATGAATGCCAAGTTAAGGACTTCCATGTTGATTGCATGAAGAATAGTACTCGCGCGTCTCGCAGAGCTGGAATTTAAACAATCAAGTTGGGACGATAATAAGTGAAAACCATTGTTGTAAGCTAAGGTATACCTTTGAAAGCAGTATCTTTATAGTGATGAGAATCCTTAACGCATGAAGACAACAACGTCATTAGGTCATCCAAAGGTTGAAAATCTACATTCATTATGACAACAACCCTAATATGAGGAGTGAGTGCAATCTAAAGGAGTTGTAAGAACAAGTACGAGAACCACAAGCTACCCTATCCAAAGTTATGCGTAGTAAAAATAAGATTGTTGGCCATGGCACCGTCAATGATGCCCTTGTTGTTCAAGGCTAGAGATGTAATCAATATGGCAAAAAATAAATATTCTTATGGTAAATAAAGGTGAGGGGCCATCTGTTTCGTACTCATTAACTTGCAAGTTAGGCATAACATGTAAAAGAAGCATTTCATTCATCTGCTTGTGCCTACTTTGGTAATCCCGAACTTAAGGAGGGAACTCTAAAAGGACATCCCCGACATCCTCAATAAGGATGCATGCTTCCTTGAAAATGCAATATCTACATAAACAAAATAATGATGAATAATGGGGTCATAGCCCATGTACCATGTGGGAAGAATACTTTGTTGTTATTTCGTAGAGCATAAGGGTTCTCTTACATAGAAGAGAGAAACTCTAATGGGTAAACTGCATACTACAAACAATAAATAAATAACAGTGAAACAATAACATAACATAAAACTCTTCAATACTTTCCCTCAAGCTGGAGCATGGATGTCTATCAAGCTCAGCTTGGAGCAACATCTATGAAAGGATCCTCGGGCTAGAGCCTTGGTGAGCATGTCTACTGTCTGTTCCACTTGAACTGACATGAGATGTAGAAATAAGGCTCTTCTGGATCATATCTCGAGTGTAGTGATAGTCTACCTTGATATACTTGGTTCGCTCATGGAAGGTTGGATTGTTGGCAACGAATAGTGCGGCTGGTTGTCGCATTGGAGGTGCATAGGAAGAGGCACCTCAATGGCTAGGTCCAAGGTTCAGAAAGTCATTATGCGGTATTCGTTCAGTCAGACCGTCTGAAGTGAGTAAGCGGATATATAGAAGTATATACAGAAGTATATGTGGATTATGCGATTTGTGTTATTTAAATTTAAAATAATTAAAAATATAATAAAAATAATTTATAAAATATTAAATTACATGATTCATTTCATTAAAAAGGGATGCTGGATGAGACAGATGTTGGCAACATGGAAGGCCGTATCCCGATATATCGGCGATATATCGCCGATATATCGATATCGACATGGGACCGATATCGAAATCGATATATCGATATATCCGATTTCAGGCATTTTCTTCGGAAAGATTCCTAGATATAGCGATATATCGGCGATATATCGGCGATATATCGCCGATATATCGATATCGACACGATATCGAAACGATATCGATATCGATATCTCCTTCCATGGTTGGCAACACAATCCATTAATTAAATCATACGAATACAATGAATTATAAAAGAAAGAAATGCTCCATTGAAAAAATTAACGATGATTATTCAATTTATGCATAAGACATGCAAATACATTATTGACATTGGTAACATAGATTATCATCAAAATTTTCAAGTCAATGGATAAAGTCTAATACCAAATGATTTATATTTATGATTCTAGGATCTAAGGCTCTAAAAATATTGTTGATGAGAATTAAAAAAAAAATGTATAAAGTTTCAAAAAATATTGTTTCTTAAGATGCATAATCGAAGATGATAGAAGAGATTGGGTATTAATCCTATTTAATATGTGGATGGATATGTGACCGCATATGCGGATTACTCGGATTGCATATGCGCTTCAACCACATATGGCCGCATATAACATATGCGGTTCGGAAGGATAACTGCATATGCATATGTGACCACATGGACCACATTTTCGAACACTGGCTAGACAGTCATAACTGATCTAACCCGCATCATCTATGTGCTGCCTTGTGTCATAGCTCTGTACTTTGATTCAACACTTGATCAAGTGACAACTGTTTGTTTCTTGCTCTTCCATGATACTAATGAATTCCCTACAAACACTGCGAACCCGAAAGTCGACTTCATGTTCTTAAGACATCCCGCATAGTCTGCATTTGCACAAGCTGTAACATCAACGGATGCGCATCTGTTAAACAAAAGAACGATGCTGGGTGAAGTCTTCAGATACCTTAAAATCATATGGATTTTATCCATATGGGCTTGTCTTGGTTACTCCATGAACTGACTCACTTTGCTTACTGCAAAGGCTATTTCTGGCCTACTGATGGTCACATAACAACTTCCCAACTAGCTCCATGTATCTCTTCTTGTCGACCTCATCAATGTCGTCATTGTAGAACTTCATGCTTGCGTCCATAGGAGTAGTGACTGGCTTGCAATCTGCCGTACCTATCTCCGTCACTATGATAGGAGAATCTGTAACATACTTCCTCTAGGTCATCACAAGACCTCGTTGGTTTCTGGCAAACTCCAGTCCAAGGAAGTAGCGTAGACTGCCAAGGTCTTTGGTCACAAACTGCTGACCTAGGAAAGCCTTAGCTGCTTGAATCCCTATGCATTATCTCTTGTAATGATGATGTCATCGACGTATACCAATATAGCAACGGTGTCCTTTTGGGACCTCCGAACAAACAAGGAGTGATCTTTAGTGGATCTCACAGACCCTTCTGTTTTATCACATCCGAGAGCTTCTGACACCATGCTCTCGAACTTTGCTTAAGGCCATCGATTGCCTTATGAAGTCAACACTCCTTCTGACACTCCCCCTCAACAACGAAACCAAGTGCCTGCTGTATCTATACTTCCTTTTGAAGATCACCATAGAGGAATGCATTCCTCACATCAAGCTGATATAGAGTCCAGTCCTGTGCGAAAGCGGTAGAGAGAAGAACTTGAAGTGTAGAGTGCCGAGCTACTGGAGAGAAAATGTCCTGATAGTCCACCCATATGTCTGGGTGAACCCATGAGCTACGAGTTATGCCTTGTAGCGATCAATACCGCCATCTGCTCGATGCTTCACAGTGAATACCCACTTACATCCTACAACAAATATGTCTACAGGAGCTATAACAATACTCCACATGCCACGAGACTGTAAAGAAACCATCTTTGCTTTCCATGGCCAGATGCCATTCGCTTACCTTGAGTGCTTCCTGATATGTGCGTGGGATTCAACAACGGGTAACTCCACAATAAATTTCCTGAAATATGGTGAAAGTCGCTCCAGAGACACATGAACTGCAAGGGGGTATCGTGCATAAGAATGTTTGCCTTTCCGCAAGGTAAAAGACCACCCTAAATCAGTCTCTGATGGTGGTTCTGGCTAAACCTGTATATCTGCATGCTCATCCTCTACATCATGCACACCACTAGTTCCATCAGTCAAGACCAAATTTTCCGAATTTACTTGAGGCATGCTAGATGCTGGGGAAGGCATTGGAACATGAATTGCATACTGAGGTATATGTATAGGTGGGGGTGGAAGAATGACATTATCCTCAACTCAGAGGAACTCAACCTGTCACTTGTAGAAGAGCAGTACATGATGGACTCAAAAAAGGTGACATCAACACTGACATGGTATTGTCCTATTAACAGGACTAAAGCACCAATAATCCATTTAGGTGCGAGAGTAACTTACAAACATACATTTGACAGCTCGAGGAGCGAGCTTGTCATGACCATGACGTAGGATATGGAATATTGCCATGCACCCAAATACTCGTGGTGTGAGGGAGAAGAGGTCCTTATCAGGAAATGCAAGAGAGAAGGGTGTCTTTTCTCCCAACATAGTAAAGGACATCCGATTAATAAGATAGCATGCTGTCAGCACAACATCAACCCAGAATGAATGTGGAGCTCGACTCTGTATGTTAAGAGTCTTGGTGATATCCAGAAGGTGACGGTGTTTGCGTTCTGCAACCTCGTTCTGTTGAGAAGTATATTTACAAGAAGTCTGATGAATAATCCCTCGAGAACTAAAGAAATGAGATAATTGTGTAGTACATAACTCAAGAGCATTAGCATTATCAGAATGAATATATTTAATGGAAGCAGAGAAAATATTTTTTATTTCAACAATAAAATTCTGAATCACAGTTTTTGCTTCAGACTTCTGTTATAACAGAAAGATCCAAGATAATATAGAGAAATCATCAACACAAACTAAGTAGTACCGGTGTCTCTGAAGAGTGAAGATCAGGTTCATGACTAGGACCCACATATCTAAGTAAATAGCTCAAACAAACTCTGACTACTACGACCTTGTCGACTTTGAAAGCTAGACCGATGGTGCATCCCAAGTTGACAGGATTCACACTGAAAGCTGGACTTGGTAGAGATGCCAGGAATGAGGCGACCAATCTTCTGAACGGTAGATGACCAAATCGGAGATGGCACATATGGGGTGAAATGGATTTAGCAGAAAGAGACATGGAGCCAACAAAAGGAGACTGGGTCAACCTGTACGACCTCCATGTTCACGGCCATATCCAATAACCCTGTCCGTGAGTATATCCTGAAAAATAATAGAACTAGAGTCAAATATAGCACGACAATGTAAATCCTTTGTAATTTGACTGATAGATAACAAGTTCATGGAGAAGGCATGAGCATGAAGAACGCTCTGCAAACGCATAGAGGGAGTCAAATGAACCTCCCCTGTCCTGTAATCGGAGAATGTGTCCCATCTGCAATCATCACTAATCTACCTTTTTATGCTGGACTATAAGTACCAAACTGCATGTGATCTCCACATAGATGATGTGAAGCTTCAGAGTCCATTATCCATTCTGAAGGATCTGGTCTAGAGTGACCGCAAAATGCATGGGTAATACCTGAAGTGCTAGTAGAGGCAGATGCCACAATATCTGGAGAATTGGAATTGGAGTGTCCGGCGATCGATGGCATGATTTCTCTAAAAAAAGCAACGAAGTCGTCGCAGCGACGGTCGACGGGTTTAGGAGCAGCTTGAGCCTGCTGTACAACACATGCCGAAGGTGGAAAGCCGTGCTTGGAGTAGCACGTGTCCTTTGAGTGCCATGATCGGTGAGAGTATGAACGTTGTTGACAAGGGTGTGAACTACGTATGCCTCGTCCTCTGAACTGAGTCGAACTACCTCTACCACGGGAGGCTGCCATAGCCAATGATGTTTGAGAGGATGTGGTAGATGAGATACTCAATCAACTCAACTTGCGGTACACTTCCTCCATAGGAGGTATAGTGGCATCAGTGAGAAGCTGATAGCGACCGAATCATATTTTGGTTAAGAGCTGTCAGAAACACCTCGATCATGACATAATCTCTACACGCCTTGCGCTACTTTGGTGAGGCCGTCAGGGGTATGTAGTTATGGAGTCGCTCAAACACACCCCTCAAAGATGTATACAGAACATGAAGAGGAAGATCACTCTGTTTGGTTGTGAAGATAGCACGCTGGAGTTGCAAAATCTTCTACTCATTCTTCGCTTGGGAGTATGTTGCTGCGGGGATATCCCACATCGCCTTTGCTGTGGGTTGACTCAGGATATAATTGACTATCTCAACAGAAACAATACCAGATAGCCAAACCTTGGCATATGCATCATCTGCCTCCCATGAGGCGTTGGTCCCAATCTTGTCCACCGACTCATCCTACGTCAGAACGTGTTTCTTCCTGTGGCTATGCAGCATATTCATGAGCTGTACCACCACCAACTCGTAGTTTGTACCGTCCATCTTGACAATAGGTGCGGGATCCTTGAAGGCACTTGTAAATGGCGTATCAACTCTGCTTTCCGACATCATGAACAATCACTGGGACCTTAGACCGATCGTAAGGTGTCTAAACGGACATGAGAAGTAATGGTGGTAGACTTAGACTCATACCACAACCATCTTTAGACAAAACGTGGTCTGATTTTATCTTCAATGTGGTAAATCAAACATAACTCTTTGAAATCAAATCCAAAAATACTGTTTCAGGACAAAACGTGGTCTGATTTTATCTTCAATGTGGTAAATCAAACATAACTCTTTGAAATCAAATCCAAAAATACTGTTTCAGGAAAGCAGAATCACTCGGACTGTGTTTGCGAGGTCACAAAACGTCTTTGGGAGGCCAAAAACCCTTAGGGTTGCGTCGCCAGGCTGCTGCCGCAAGGCAGAGCAGCAGAGAAGCTGCGAGGGGACGACGAACGAGGATGCAGCCGCTGGCTGCTACTGTTGGACGACACACGAGGAGGCAACCGCTGCTGGGCGACGGCGTTGCCGCACACGTGGAAGATGGGGGCTACAATGCTGCAAGGGCTCCGTGCGGAGGAGGCATGCGAAGGAGGCTAGAAGGTAGGGTTGGGGTTTTGGCTCATGGCTCCGGTCTAGGATCACCGCTCTAATTCCATGCGGGAAGAATACTTTGTTGTTATTTCATAGAGCCCAAGGGTTCTCTTATATAGAAGAGAGAAATCCTAATGGGTAAATTACATACTACAGACAAAATAAATAATAACCGTGAAACGGTAACATAACATAAAACTCTTCAACATACCCCATTTTGCTTTCTAGAATACCCTAGGATGTTGCATTCGATTGCACATGTTGAGAGTTTATCTGTGGGATGAAAGTTATGCAAAATTAATGTGTAGTTAAATTTATGGGGAAGTATGTGTAGTTAAATTTATGGGGAAGTATCTGTAATGGCTCATCGCCATGATACATCAATGAGAATGGAGTAGTAGATCTCAATATGGAGGAGGGAATATGATTAATTAAAAAAGCTGTAGTAAGAATAACATCACCCCAGAAAGTTTTAGAGGCTGTCTAAGTATAGTACGAGCAATGCCAAGAAGATGGCTGGATTTCCTCCACACAATTTTATTCTGCGGTGAGGTTTAGGGACATGATGTTTGATGTATAGTTCCTTGGAAAGCAAAGAAACTCACCAGTCATTCTACATAAAATTACGAGCATCAATATTATCCAATTTTAATATTTCTAAGTATGCACAAGAAGAAGTCTTTATCTCTATGAAGGACTTGACAACATAGTTGATCTCTAAGCGGTTCCTTTATTGTATAGGCTGTTCTTTCAAAAAAATTTTACCTAGACCCATGAAATCTGATTATAATCATCCACAAAAAATAACAAAGTAATTGTGACTTCTAGTAGTGTGCACTTAGCAAGAACCCAAACATCACAATGGACAAGATAAAAAATAGACAACCTTTGTGACTATTCTGCGAGGAAAGAATGCCTTGCAATATTTCCTAAATTGATAAGCCTTATGTAGAGGCTTATATATGTTGGGATGTACTATTTCATATTTTCTATTTATATATTGTACGTCTCTGTAATTTACCCAAGGGTTTTCTCTCTATATAAGAGACCCGAGGGCTCTATGGAATAACACATCAGAGTATCGACTACTCTAACATGGTATCAGAGCCAAAACCCTAACCCTAGGGTTTTCTCCACCCGCCGCCCCCCCCCCCCAGCCCGCCGCCGCCGAACCCCCAGCCCGCAGCCGCCAGCCTCCAGCCGGCCCCTCCAGCCCTCCTGCGGGGCTCCTAGCCCTCCCGCCGGCTCCCTCTCCTCGTCCCCGGCCTCCAGCCGCCGCCGGGACCCCACCCCCGCCGCCCAGCCCCGCCGCCGGGACCCCCCCCCCCCAGTCGCCGTCTCTCTTCGGTAGAGGCTTCCACAGCCTCTGCTCGGCACCGGAACGCCTCTCCTTCGGTCGGTCTCGGATAGATGTTGGGTTCAAGTGCATAACGTCTACATATGCACTTGAATCCTCAAAGGTCTTGGTAGACAACATTTTCTTGGTCTATCACTAGTTGTTCTTCTCCGGCAATATGTCAGAACAAAAGGTCGATATGCCCGCCATAGGTGCCTTCAAAGGTTCGGCACCAACCGTCAAAATGGACGGACAAACTACGAACTGTGGGCTATGCAGTTCCTCAGTCTTATGAAGTCGTGTGGTAAGAAGCATATTCTTACCGAGGATGAACCGCCGGAGAAGACAGGAATATATGCCTCATGGGAGGCTGATGATGCGTATGCCAAAGTTTGGCTCTCAGGAACGCTCACGACGGAGATAGCGAATGATGTCCTCCATCAGCCCACCACCAAGACGATGTGGGATATTTTGGCCACGACGTACTCTCAGGTACGCAACGAGACGAAGATGCTTCAGTTGCAGCATGATATCTTTACCACGAAGCAGAATGGGAGGCCTCTTCATTCCCTGTACACGTCGCTTCGTGGAATGTTCGAGAAGCTCTATAGCACCATTCCGCTCACAGCCACGCCGGAACAGCAGAAGACGTTCCGCAACGCCACTATGGTTGGCGTATTACTTGCTGCCCTTGACCCTGAGTACGAGGCAGCACGCTCTCAGATCCTTGCAGATGCCACCATCCCACCGATGGAAGAAGTATACAGGAGGCTCAGTCGTGTACCTGTTCCATCGAATACAGCGGCTGCACCTCCCTTGGCAATGGCAGTTTCCAGGGGACGTGGTTCGTCCTCATTTCGTGGCAGAGGAAGTGGTGGACGTGGCCGCGGAGGCCGCATACGCTCTACGCGCTCATTCTGTCATCGTACTGGTCATTCGGAGGATACATGCTATTCCAAGCATGGCTTCCCTCCTTCTGCACGTGTCGCTGATCATGTTCAGGGTCCACCAGCATCTACTCCAGATCACAGGTTCGAGGAGCTAGTGGCACGGCTTCGTGATATCATGCCACAGTCACCGTCAGAGGGTGCTGAAGCTTCTGATGTTGCGGCCTCGGCGTCAGCTAGTACATCTGCTTCAGCCAGTACCTCAGGTAGTCCTTCAGTCTCATTTCATAGTCATGATCTCACAGGATGGATTGTCGACTCTGGAGCTACCCATCATCTCTGCCGTGAGAAAGATATTCTGCAGTCCTACAGAGCTGTTCAGCCTGGTCGCTCTGTACTCATTGCTGATGGCACTCATTCCCCTATCATCGGTCAGGGGGAGACGGTTTTGCTACCCTCTATGCACTTACAGAATGTTCTTCATGCTCCAGAATTCTCTATGAACCTCTTATCCATTAGTCAGATTACACGTGATTTGCACTGTCGTGCTATTTTTGACCCATCGTCTGTTATTTTTCAGGACATACTAACGGGCAGGGTGATTGGCTGTGGCTCTGAGCACAATGGCCTCTATCGTCTCGTCCGAAACTCTTACGCTGGCGTCTCACTGCATTCCCAGGGCTCCGTATCTCCGTATACCTGGCATCTTCGGTTTGGTCACCTGCCGCTACAGAAAATGCGTCACCTCCTGCCTCAGATCTCTCCGAGTTCTTCTTTTCGTTGTGAAGCATGTCAGTTAGGGAAGCACCATCAGTCTAGCTTCCCCAGTCGTCAGAGTCGGAGCAGTCGCTCTCCATTTGAGTTATTTCACATAGATATTTGGGGTCCAAGTCGTGTCCCAGATCATCAGGGGCACAGGTTCTATTTAGTTGTGGTTGATGATTTTTATAGAGTGTCCTGGACTTCCTTCTTAAAAATAAATCTGAAGCAGGAAGTGTTATTCAAAGTCTTATCAATGAAGTTCAAAATGTTTTTTCATCTACTGTTAAGTATGTGCGTACTGACAATGCATTGGAGTTCTGCACTCGTTCACTTGCTCGCTTCCTTTCTTCTAAAGGCATTATCCACCAAACCACATGTGCTTACACATCTCAACAAAATGGGGTTGCAGAACGGAAGCATCGACATTTCCTTGATATTGCTCGCACATTACTTATTCAGAGTTGTGCTCCATTATCCTTTTGGGGGGATGCTATACTTACAGCATGTTATCTAGTCAACCGAATGCCTACAACTATTCTTGGGGAAAAGTCTCCAATCTCTGTTCTTTTTCCCGACAAAGATTTGTTTACACTTACACCTCAGGTGTTTGGCACTGTTGCGTTTGTCCACCGCTTATCTCCAGGGCTTGATAAGCTATCTCCTAGGGCTATCAAGTGTGTTTTTGTGGGCTACTCCGGGACACAGAAAGGATACCGTTGCTATGACCCTGTTCATGACAAGTACTATGTGAGTGCAGATGTTACATTTTTCGAACCTGTCATGTACTTCTCACCTGCAGGTGACAGATTGGTCTCCTCCACATCCACAGATTCCAATGTCTATGTGCCTCCACCTCCAAGCCTGGGTCAATCCTCTACTCCATCAACACATCCACCACCACCACCACCACCACCACCCCCGCCACCACCTCCAGTTGTACCTTTTACTAAGTTCTATACAAGGCGGCCAGGCCCTGCTCAAGCTACATGTCAACCATCCAACACGCCTCTGGTATGTTCTGATGTTAACACTAATGATGGGTTAGACAATGCACCTGTGCATGAGCTTTTACTACAGGAGGAGGATCAACCGGTCAACACAATCCTAGATGATTTGGATCGGCCCATTGCTCACAGGAAGCAGCGAAGACAGTGTGCTTCATATCCTCTTGCCTCTCAAGTCTCATTTCATCGTCTCAGTGGGGATTTCCAGAAGTTTGCAGCTGCTGTCTCGTCATTTGAGATTCCACGGACATATCAGGATGCCATGAAGATTAACTGCTGGCGTCTAGCCATGGAAGAGGAGATGCGTGCCTTGCAATCTAGAGGGACTTGGTCTCTTGTCCCCATTCCTCCAGGTGCCTCCGTGGTGAGTTGCAAGTAGGTGTTTACGGTGAAATATCATGCGAATGGACGTCTAGACAGATACAAGGCCAGACTTGTAGCACGGGGATTTACCCAGACGTATGGGGTAGATTATTTGGATACTTTTTCACCAGTGGCGAGACGCTCCACTCTTCGCATCCTCCTATCTGTTGCTGTGGTACGTAACTGGACCATTTTCCAGCTTGATGTCAAGAATGCTTTCTTGTATGGTGACCTACAGGAGGAAGTCTACATGCAGCAGCCACCAGGGTTTGCTGCTGAGGGGGAGACTCAGATGGTGTGCAGACTTCATAAGGCTATCTATGGCCTCAAACATAGTCCCCGAGCATGGTTCCAGAAGCTTTCCCAGCTAATTGAACGACAGGGGTTCAGGAGATCAAATGCGGACCATTCACTGTTCGTCCAGAAGACCCCTAGAGGTACAATTGTTGTTATGATATATGTTGATGACATCTTGGTTACAGGAGATGATGCTTAGGGGATTGAGATAACCAAGTCCCTGTTGGGAAGCCAGTTCATTACGAAGGATCTGGGCACGATACAATATTTTCTGGGGATAGAGTTTGCAAGAAATGCACAAGGAATGGTGATTACTCAAAGAAAATATGTCACAGACTTGCTAGTTGAAACATGAATGACTGGATGCAGACCTTCAAGTACGCCTATGGACCCAAGCATGAAGCTGTACGATGATGATACCGAGGAGGTGGACAAAAGAAGGTACAGAGAGATGGTGGGTAAGCTCTTATACATTACTATAACTCGACCGGATATTGCATTTGCAGTAAACCGGGTGAGTCAATTTATGGAGCAGCCGAGGCAAGTTCATATGGATGCCTTGTATATGATATTGAGATATTTGAAGTCTTCTCCAGGCACAGGGTTGCTATTCAAGAAAGATACAGATCTGTCTATTTCAGCTTGTGCAGATGCAGATTATGCAGGATGTCCAAGGGATCGTAAGTCTACTTCTGGATTTGCTATCTTCATAGGAAGCTCTTTAGTCTCTTGGAAAAGCAAGAAACATACTGTTGTGGCGAGATCCAGTGCTGAATCCGAGTACAGAGCCATGGCACAAGCAAGCACAGAAATGATGTGGGTTAAAGCAGTCTTAGAAGATTTGAATGTAGATGTCCCCTTGCCTATGAATCTTCAATGGGACAATCAGGCAGCATTGTTTATTGCCAACAATCCAGCTTTTCATGAGAGAACAAAGCACATCGAGGTGGATTGTCATTATACTAGGGACATGATTCAGAAGGGCTTCATTTCCACTTCTCATGTCAGTTCAGAGGACCAGACTGCTGACATATTCACCAAGCCATTGCTCAGAGGACCTTTCCAGAGATGTTCTTCCAAGCTGAGCATGATAGATATCTATGCTCCATCTTGAGGGGGAGTGTAGAGGCTTATATAGTTGGGATGTACTATTTCATATTTTCTATTTATATATTGTACGTCTCTGTAATTTACCCAAGGGTTTTCTCTCTATATAAGAGACCCAAGGGCTCTATGGAATAACACATCAGAGTATCGACTACTCTAACACCTTACACTCAAATTGATTCAAAGAAAGAAGCTTATGGTTTTAAAGAGAACAACAACAGAATGATGTCCAAGATGTTGATGACAGAGATAAGGATCAACAAAAATGGACATGGCACCACCGGAGACAAATTTATAAGAGATATTGAATTAACGGAGTCCATCTTTCCCATAACAGCCATCAAAAGCTGCAGAGTCTGGATGTCTTTAACTTAGCAACGTGCCACCAAAAACGTGTGAAGTCTGAATGCCTTTGAATTAGCAACAGATTCATCACTTTTAAGAGAGAGGATTGGTTTAAAATGAACTTGAATTACCATATGTAAAATCAAAGAACAAGTTATTGATGTTTTGATTAGGGGACTTCACACGACCAATTTTGAGAAGAATGTGTGCAAGTTGGGCTTGTATAATTCTACGCCTAACTTAAAAGGGAGTGTTGAGTTGTTTTCTTGTATGGATTAAGGGTCATGACTCATGAGAGAGGATCTGTTAACCTTGTAGGACTATATATGTAGCTCATTTCCCTTTTTTTTTCTTGTTAACAAAGTGAAGACAACTTTAGTTGCATATGGGCACCAGGATCTCTCCTTCCATGTTGTCCTTTTCATTGAGAAGGGTTTCCATGTAAATCTTTGTGTTTTCTTATTTTCTTGTTTTCTTGATTTTACAAAGTAAACTTTTTCATAGAGAAGCACCAACCTAGAGTGTTCAACCTTCATGCTTTTAAAAAGAAAAAGAGTGGTCTGCCTGTGAAATGAAGCGCACTGCATTTGTTAATCGAAAGCATTTTGATGTAGTTGGTTCTGAAAATCACACAATTACAAACAAACTCTGGTGCTTCTATATATGTAGCATCTGTTGATTATTCGCAATATAACGCCATACTAGTGATGCACTACTTTTTGACTAACCTTATTAAGTCTCCTTTTATATTCCATCAGCTTTAATTGCAATAGTTTTCTGATTTCAAAGTGATTTGCAATTTGCAGATATGGTTCAACAATGTACCCCATAGCAAGCTAGTTGATTATAAAAAGGATCAGAATTGGGTCCGAATATCTGGTGAATATTTTGTATTTCCAGGTGGTGGAACTCAATTTAAGGAGGGAGTTGTGAGCTATATAGAGTTTATCGAGAAGGTGTAGCCTCTTGCATTCTTGCTCGAACAATTTTATTTTATTTATTTATGCTTTCACTCATGTCTAAAAATATATTTTTAAATAAAAAAGGAAATTGTTTCATCTGGTTGCACCTTTTCTAGTCTAAGACTAATAACTGAAAAAAGTGTTGTACCTCATGTATATACTACAAAAATTCAAGCAAGTGCTGATAAAAACAGAGCTGCAGAGCCATGGAATGTATTTCGATGTTTGTTTTTGAAACATGAAAAGACATATTTTATATTTTAATTTTGGACTTCATCCAAATTTGAAGAGTCGGCTTTCGTCTTTCCCTTCTAGGATATTTTTTTTAATATTATTAGACAGAATGTGCTTCCTCTTGTTTGGTTTGTTCTGCTGCATGGCTGTCTTCCTAGGCATTACAAAATGTGCAATTTATATTTAAAATCGTCTCTACAACAGGTAAATGACATTTTTTCCTCGCAATGACTGCCAGATTTTCCCAACAATTGAATGGGGGGGACGCACACGAGTTATATTGGATGTTGGTTGTGGAGTTGCCAGCTTTGGTGGGTATTTGTTGGACAGAGATGTTATTTCTATGTCATTCGCTCCGAAAGATGAACATGAGGCCCAGATACAATTTGCACTTGAGCGTGGAATCCCTGCAGTGCTTTCGGTTATTGCAACTCGAAGACTTCCATTCCCAGATAATTCTTATGATCTAATACATTGTGCAAGATGTAGGGTTCACTGGGATGGAGATGGTAGGTTCTCGGTCTATGTTTTACTCGTTTACAGTTAATGGCTTTTTTGTAATGTCACACCTTCTGAAAATGTAGGTGGAAAGCCGTTGTTGGAACTAAATCGAATCCTCAGGCCTGGAGGCTTTTTTATATGGTCTGCAACACCAGTTTACCGAGATGATGAAAGAGATCAAGAGGTTTGGAATGGTTAGTAGCTCTTCTTTCGGATGATTCTACGTTTCATCTTAAGATTAAAACTTTGCATTGCGGAATCTTTTCTGAAAAATGTAACGCCACCCTTCAAAAGGAGATGATATCAATTCATTTTAAATGACACTAGTACATCTGTAGGCATGCATATATCTGGATAAACTGACCTTGGGCATGGATTTCATCTAAAGTTCAGTTGTATTTTATATTGTTGAGAGATCTACTTGGCTTTATGGATATGGGGTGTTGATATGTTTAACCTGTGACTTTTTGCACAGACTTAATTGGTGGTTAAGTGGAAAAGAAGAAGTTTTAACCTCATGCGTGCTACATAATTCCCTCCCATGATTTTTTCCTTTCATGTGCGCTACGTAATCCCCTCCCATGATTTTTTTCTTTTGTTACGAAAGGTTTCCGTGTGAGCCCTTTGTTTTATGGTTTGACTTTTGATTGTATGCTTTTCCACATAGTATTGGAACAATCTAACTGAGGATTAAGAATATTGTGGTAGATTTCCATATATTCGCTACATATTAAGGACATCTGCATGGTGTATGCGGTTCAAGATCTTAACCGTTATGTGGAGGTTTCTTACATCAAGATTATTCGTTGATTTGAATCTTAAGATTCTTCTAGATGCATATGGGTCCTCAAAGGCGTTCAATGTTTTTCGGGTTGCTGTTTAAATCTGTTGCCTATGTAAAAGTATATGCTGATTTGGCATTGTAATTGATCTCCTCGGATGATGGATCAATTATTCTCCGTCAAAAGGGACATATTGTGACCAGTCAATCTTCATACTCTCATCGATCACCTTATGGTTGCGATCAGTCAAATTTTTCGATTTGATCAGGAACCACTTGCTATTGTTAAATGCCTTGAGTTATTACGTGTGACCAATCAGTTTGCCTACTTGCTCAATTTCCAGAGGCTATTTTATTAATCACTTGTGATGCATGTTAGATATCTTGGGGCTTGCGTCACTTATGTAATAGGTGGGTAAATGGATCCCTCCAGAATCCATTTACCCCACCACTAAGTTTTGTCCCACATCGTCCAGTGGTGGGACTTGGAGGCCCTGTGGAGGCTATATAAGGAGCCCCAGGCCTCCTGTAACAAATGAGAAAGTTCAATAGAATATCCGCCCCTTTGAGGGCTTCTCCCGTGGTTTCATCCCGCTCCTCACGGAGTAGGGTTCCACGTAAAATCCCGATGTTCTTCTTTGTTATTTATCTTTACCATGTTTATGCTTCCGCTTCCGATTTTCTAACATGGTATCAGAGCGGGTCGATTCTTGTGGATTTTTTGTGTTCGTTATTTTTTGAGATTCGAGAGTTTTTTTCTTTTGGGTTTTCTGGAACCCTAGCATTCTAAGTCGTTTTTGATGAAGATATACATCGAAGTGCTGTGCATCTCCACGATTCAGATCTGCAAGAAAGGCTATCCAGGCGATCCGTACAAGCCCCTTGCGCCTACGAAGAAAAGGAGAGCAACATGCTCTCTAGGGTTCTGGGCCTTCTGACACATCTAGAAGAGGAGTCTCCGTCACTGCCTCCATCCGGATCGCACAACCCTTCCCCAAGCGGCAACCCTCTCTCCCACAGAAGCGACGCACCCCATCTCCTCCAGTAGCAAGCGGCGAAGGCGAAGCGCCGCCGTACTCCATGCTCGTATCCCCGAACCCCCTGGCGGCACCTTCTGGCATGACTCATCGCGCGCACAACGCAAGTGAAGCTTGCTTCCTCCATCTCCATCGGCATCGCGCGCAGGCAGCCACCACCGAGCCCCAACAGGCCTTGCCCCTTCTCGCGGCACGCGCAGGCGACCACGAATGGCGATTGCTCCAGTTCGCAGACCTAGCCGCATCTCCAGCGGCGAGCCCCTATGCCCCAGGCGTCGCCCTCTTCTTTCGCGCCTCCAGGCAGAGATGCAACTCCTGGAGGCTCCCAGACGCCGCCGTCTTCACGCGTGGGCGGCATCTCTTCCAGACGGGCGTTCACCTTCGGCTCCAGGCGGCGGGCGGCGTGAAGACCCCTATCGGGGTGGGGCGTTTCACGAGAGAAGGTTTCCAAATGGGAAACCCTGATTTTAAGCCCAAACTGGGCCGTCGGTTTGTAATCCCAAATGATGGGCCGTATATATTAAAAAAAAGGAAGAAGAGAGAGAGAAAAAAGGGGGATGATGAGAAAGGAAAAAAAATAGAGGACAGTGCTTTAAAAAAAAAGGAGAGATGGTTGTTTAAAAAAATGATTGAAAAAAAAGAAAAGGCGCGTACAATAGAAAAAAGCCGTACGCATATAAAAAATGTGATCTTTGAAAAAAATTGATGAAAACAGCATAAAAAAAATGTTTCAAAAAAAATGGACGGCTTATTAAAAAAAAGTTAATGAAGAAAAGCCGCAAGGAATCTTTTGGAATCTTTTGAGAATATTCATGTTTTCCCCATATTTATATATTATCTTATCTTCTCCCAACGTGGTCAACAACGTCATTCCGACCAGTATGGGAGAAAGGGGGAGTATATGTAGAGTCACAGGTCTTGTTCTAAGATTCAGATATCAGATTTTCCAGACCGGTCAGATGTTCAGACTCTACAAATTTCAGATTCAGACTCGATGATGACGCATGCCAATCATTTGTCATTCTTGTTGGTCAGCCAGAGCTTTCATGTGAGCCATAGGGATTCCAGAACAGAGGACTATTCCCTATACCATCAAGGGCAAGGGTTTTCATGTGGTCTCATAGGGACTCCAGAGTAGAGTACCATTCTCTGAGCCAGATAGATCCAGTTTCACACTCCAGCCCGCTCGTCCTCCTCACATGCACGCCATGAGAAGCAACGTCCTCGACTGCAGCAGCTGTGCGCGTTGGGTTGATATTGTCTGTAGTGTCATGTATTGTAAGTTGAGTTTCTTTCTGTTTGTCCAAGCTGAGCATTGCATTCTCCAGCTTGAGGGGGAGTGTTAGAGTATTTGGGGCTTGCGTCACTTATGTAATAGGTGGGTACACCACTAAGTTTTATCCCACATCGTCCAGTGGTGGGACTTGGAGGCCCTGTGGAGGCTATATAAGGAGCCCCAGGCCTCCTGTAACAGATGAGAAAGTTCAATAGAATATCCGCCCCTTTGAGGGCTTCTCCCGTGGTTTCATCCCGCTCCTCACGAAGTAGGGTTCCACGTAAAATCCCGCTGTTCTTCTTTGTTATTTATCTTTTCCATATTTATGCTTCCGCTTCCGATTTTCTAACAATGCATGATCATTCATCCTGGGTTTTGTGAAAAAAATGTTTTCAAAATTCGACTGACTAGCCAACACAACTAAAAGGATTGGGAGGGGTGTATGATCCTTATAAGCTAGTTAACCATTTTTCGGCTACCTGAGTAGGCATCCCGATTAATGAGCTGACTAAGTTGAGTAGGCGATCGACTTGAAACCTCTTATTGATATTTTCCAATAATGTCGCTTTGCCCTCCCCCTCCTCCTCCTCCAAACTTCCCCTCCCTCGTCTCTTTGGCCTTCATCTTCCGCCATCTCCCCCCTCCTCCGTTGTTCCACCCTCCTATTTCTCCCTCCCCTGCCGCTGCACCTTCCTCCTTTGTGGCCATCCACCTTGACCTGCCTTTCTTCCCTCTTCCACTCGCCACCCTGCCCTTTTCCTCCTCCTTCATGGTCAAGCACCTCGATCTGCCATCCTCCTCCCATCCCAGTTGCCTCACCCTTCTACTCAATGGTCCTTTGCCCTGACCCACCCTCCCTCCCATCTTGTGCTGCCATGCTCTCCTCCTCTTATCTCCTTCGCCCCCCGACTTCCTCCTCCTCCATGGATGTCTGCCCTCCCTTCTCCTCCCAGCTCCCATCGCCCTGTGCTCTTTATGCCATCTCTTGTTTCGACTCACCCTCCTCCTTTATGGTTGTATGCCCCGACCTACCCTCCTCCCATCCCTGCTTCCTTGCCCTCCTCCTCCCATCTCCCTCGTTGCCCACCCTCCTCTTTTGCTTGTCCATGGCCGATCAATTACATCCCATTCTCCTTCCATCTCCCTCCCTACTCTCCTCTTCTACCCATGTTCCATGTTGCCCACTTCCATTGTCAAGGCTCCATCTATAGTTGCTATGCTTGACGTTACCCCAAGTGATGCATCTTCATTGTATCCATTGTGCTTAGAATGTGGAGTCGGGAGGGGGATAAAATAATAAAAAAGGATTTCTACTATTGGATCTATATCTGGATACATTAACTCTAGGAGTGGTTTTTAGTGAGCTTAAGTAAGAACATTAATTTACATGTAAGACATAATCATTATCCAATTCTGGGTGTACTTACAGATCATAAAGGGGTTGGAATGTGATTCTCGCCGCCTGCCCCCTTTTTCTCCTCCATACCAGGTTGCCCTTGTCCGGCCCTCCTCCCATCTTCCTCGTTCCCATTCTCCTCATCTACCCATATTCCCCATTGCCCCCCTCCATGGTTGAGGCTCCATCTATAGTCACTACGGTTCGACATCACTTCTAATGGCACATCTTCATCGTAGGCACTACGTTTAGAATATGGAGTCTGGAGGGGGGATAATAAAAGGGGGATACTAAAAAACATCTCTATTATTGGATTTATATTAGGATAGAGTGACTCTAGGAGTGGTTATGATAATGAACTTTAGTAACAGTACGAATTTACATGTAAGACATTCATCATCCAAGGATCTGGGCATAATTACAAATTATAAAGGGGTTAGAATGCAATTATAACAGTATACATGGCATGCGTGTAAAAAATTCTTTTATTATTATATAAATTCACATGTAAGACAGAGTCATCCAGGAATCTGGGCGTAATTACAAATTATAAAGGGGTTAGAATGTAATTATAAAAGTATACATGGCATGTGTGTCAAAATTCCTTTATTATTATTTTTTAAGCTCAAAAGAGGGGGAAGCACTCGACGGTGTTCACTCCAATTTATTCCTTTATTATTTTGTCGATTGTTTATGGATCTAGCCATAGTTAGAGACATAGAGCCTTGTTGGCATCAGTTTATATCTTGATGGACGTTTGAATTTCGGCCTATTCAATTTTTTCAACCTACCCATCTTTTAACCTGGCCTTCTCAGTTTTATTTCTGTGACTTAAATGGCCAGGCATTCAGTTTTATCTCAATAGACTTCTCAGTTACCAGTTACCAGGAAACATCTTCCGTCTATTTATTTAGTTTGAAAATAATAATTGCTCAAGTTAATTTTATATAAGTATTTATTTCAGAACCACATATTTTGTTCGTTTTAGAGCAATATATGTTGTAATTTCCTCCTTACAGTCCTCATGATTTTAAGAGCAGACAATGGTGGATTTTATTTTAAAAATAAAAATGAAATGGATGATAGAGCATGGACATTGCGAGGCACATTATCTCTATCAACGGTATAGTTATTCTTATCACATAGCACACAATAAGTGACTCCTAATATATCAAATCTATGATTTGAAATTCTCGCACTTTTTTTGAAAAGGTTAGTTTAGTCAAAGGTTCTAAACATAAGTGTTTCTTCTCAGAATTGTTGTAAAGGTTTCAAAATAACTTCTTCCAAAAACCGCTTTGAAGTTTTGAAAGAGGGCACACTAGAAGTTTTTTTTATGGGAGATAGCCAAGAAAATGCCTACACACTTAGGTTCTGGTCATAATACGTCGTGGCCAGTAGTCGTAGCTACAAGTCTCGTCGCGAGAGTTCTTTAACCACGAATATGTCGTGACCACTACAAGTGACCACGGAACTTGTCGTGGCCACAGCTCTTGTATGAAGACTTTGGCCACGAAATTGTAGCTACGAGAAGGATTTTCATCAATATATCCATACATTATGCTATTAAAATTTTGTGCGAAACAGAGACTCATACGGCCTCCATCCAGACGTTGTCATTTTTAGCAATTCTGTTACCGTTAAAAAATGACTGTCTGGATGGAGGCTGCAGGAGTCTCTGGATGATTATTCATCTTTAGATTTTCTTTTGGTCTTATAAGACGATCCTCTACTATGTCACAAAAGATTAGGTCACATTTACATGAAGCTAGTCAACAAGTTTAGCAAACATGACTTAGTTAAAGGACTTCTAAGACACCCTATAAGTAACTATAAGAAGGAAGATGCATGTTCAACATTTGAAACGGGGAAACTACACAAAGCTACTTATAAGAGCAAAGATATTCATAAGTACATATCCGTCCTCTAAAGCTCTTTACACCTAGACTTACTTGGGCCTACAAAATCTAAAGTTTAAGTGGTTGTCATCACTATTTTTTTATAGTAGACGATTACACATGTCTCACTTTGGTTTTTTCCTTATTACCAAGGACTTATTTCCCAGAGTTTAAAAAGCTAGCCAAACGGATTCTCCTTGATATACCTCCCAATAGAATGGAGTAGCAGAGAGAAAACTAAGACATCTCCTTGATATTGCCCGCTCTCTTCTCACCCAAATGAAGGTTCCAAAGACCTATTGGGGAGATGCTATACTTACTGCTGCCCACCTTATAAATAGGGTCCCCTCGGCATCCCTAAATGACTCAACTCCCTTTGGCTTACTATATCCAAATGACTCACCCTTCCCTCTGCTGCTGCTTATTTTTGGATGCACAACTTTTGTTCACAACTCTCACACTGTCGATAATTATCTCCTCGTGTTATTGAATGTGTTTTCTTGGGTTACTCTTAGACTCAAAAGGGTACAACTGTTTTGATCATTCAGTCCACCATTATTACATATCTGCTGACGTCACGTTCTTTGAACATACTTCCTTCTTTACTCAGGTTGTGTCAGATATACCATTAGATCTTCCATCTCCTCCTATTATGTATAAAAGAAAATATGTTTCTACTCTTGTTCCTATTCCTTTATATGTTCCTTTGTTGCAGGAGAATACGCTATTCTCAAGTACTCCCACCAATACTGCCCCGGATGCTCCTCAGGAGCTTCCCATCGCTCTGCGCAGAACCAAGAGGCAATGCACACTCCATCCTATGTCTCATTTCACATCCACTGATAGTTTGTCATGCTCTGACAAAAGATATGCAGATGCTCTTATGACAATTTCTGTTCCTAGAGGCCATCAAAGTGAACTGCAGGATTCTGGATGGCGAACGACAATGAATGAAGAAATGGACGCTCTCAATTATGGAAGAACATGAGATCTTGTACAGTGCCCCCATAGCACAAAACCTGTTGCCTGCAGATGGGTCTTTACTACAAAACAATCTCCAGATGGCTCCATTGACAGGTTAAAAGCAAGACTTATGGCGAAAGGTTTTACACAAACATATGGAGTTGACTACTTTGAGACTTTCTTACATGTTGCACGGATGGGATCCATACGGAACATCCTTTATGTGGCCGTGAACAAGGGCGGGCCCATTTTTCAACTGGATGTCAAGAATGCATTTCTATATGGTGATCTCGAGGAAGTTTATATGATGCAACCGCCAGGGTACGAAGTTGAGGGGGAATATGTATGCCGAACTTGCAAAGCAATCTATGGCCTGAAGCAAAGCCCGAGGGCATGGTTTGACAGACTAAGTAAAGAGATCGGTACTTTAGGGTT
Organism: Ottelia alismoides; assembly: GCA_037367405.1. Lineage (NCBI taxonomy): Eukaryota > Viridiplantae > Streptophyta > Magnoliopsida > Alismatales > Hydrocharitaceae > Ottelia > Ottelia alismoides. The sequence goes on along the minus strand of JAZKJV010003722.1, from coordinate 101,981 downwards.
CCAAAGAACTACATCTGACTACTCTGTTTTCGTCCGAGAACGATCATCTAGTATTGTTATACTTGATGTATATGTAGATGATATGGTCATTACATGTAATGATGATAAAGGGGTGCTAGAGACTAAGGCCTTTCTGCAAAAGATCTTTGTCTTTAAGGATCTGGGACAACTCCGCTATTTTCTGGGCATAAAAGTATTAGGTACCGAGAAGGGACTTCATATGTCACAAAGAAAGTACTGCTTAGAGATACTAACTGATGCAGGGTTACTTGGGTGCAAACCCTCTGGCATTCCGATAGAACCAAGGAAATACCCTAGCTCTGTTGATCCTCCTTTTGAGGACACTACACGATACAAAAGCGTGGTTGGAAAACTGTTGTATCTTACTGTTACTAGGCCATCCATATCATATGCTGTTAGCAGGGCTAGCCAATACATAGAGAAACCTTGTTACAACCATTGGCGGGATGTTCATCAGATTCTTCGACACTTGAAGGAATCACTTGGACGCGGCCTATTCTATGGGGCAAATGGATACACTGATGTTGCTGCTTATACCGATGCTGATTATGCAAGCTTGCCTGAGGACCGTCTACTACGGGCTATGCCATGATGGTAGAGGAAACCTTGTTAGTTGGAGGAGCAAAAGGAAGATTGTAGTCTCTCGATCCAGTGCAGAGGCAGAATACAATGCAATGGCTCATGCTACATGTGAAATTACTTGGTTACTGGCTTTTTTGCAAGAACTCGGCATTGATATCACCACCTGTTCCTCTATACTGTAATAACAACTCTGCTACTTACATTGCTACTAATCCCGTGTTCCATGAGGGAACCAACTACCAAGCACATTGAGATTGACTGCGATTTTATTCGTGATGCTGTATGAGGAGGCAAGATTGTTACACCACACATTTCGATAGATCTTCAACTTGCAGACATATTTACAAAGGTTTTATAAAAGAAGCGCTTTTCCTGGATTACGTCCAAGTTGGGCATGATTGATGGATATGCTCCAACTTGAGGGGGAGTGTTAGAGAATACAATAGATTACATTATAATATTCCATTGTATCCCTACAGGGGTATTTATGTATTTTTCTCTTTTTTGAGTTCTCTAGGGTTTAGTCCTATATAAAGACCCCTAGACCTCCTGAATAATTATCTCATTACGTTCTCTTCACAATAATACAATTAACATTTGCATGTTTCAAAAGAATTATGCTTTTGTTAGATGGATGCGAAAAAAATGCATTTCTTAATGGCTTAATAGATGAAGAAGTCATGGTCAAGCAACCCCTTGGTTTTGAAGAGTCGAGCAAACTTGATCATGTTTTCAAGCTTTGGTAAGCTCTTTAAGGATTTAATTTAGGCATGCCCCTTAAGCAAGGAAGGCCGTATCGATATCGATATCGTTTCGGTCCGCCTGGAAAAGGATATATCGGGATATATCGCCGATATATCAACGATATCAGTGGAAATATCGAAAATGGTTCAAAAAAGCTATTTTTTGCCATTTTTCAAAAATTAACGTCATCCAAGATATCAAACCAACAAATAACCTACAAATAAACACTTATATCACACATATCGGTCATTTATAGACCATATATTGCACATATCAGTATCACACATATCGGTCATATCGAACGCATTGATATTAATATTGATTCTTGACTTATAAATATTGGAAATGGATTTCATTCAAGTTCTTATGACATGAAATACTTTAAATGTACACCTAGAAGTTTTAATACTAGGTGTAGCTAGATAGGTAGTGGAATCAAGCTTGCATGAATAATAGCATTGATATATAGGGATATCGACGAAATATCGGCGATATCAGTCGATATCCTGTATTTTTTGTACCGAATCCATTCATTTTTGATCGATATGGGCCGATATGGCCATATATCGGTGATATATTCGGTGATATATCACCGATATCCCTGTAAAAAGATATACACTCCGATTTAGATACCCCAACCTCTCGATACCTATATATCGGCGGTATATCATCGATATATCGCAGATACGACCTTCCATGCCCTTAAGCATGATATGCTAGATTTAAAGACTTCCTAATCACCTCATGATAAAAGGTTGGAGAAGCTGATTACTCTGAAAGTCCGATTTATTGCTTATGCAAATTTATTTTAATGATGTTGTGTTTGGTTCCACTAATGCATCTCTATGCAAAGAATTTGCTAAGATTACGTGGGAGCAGTTTGAGATGAATATGATGGGAGAGATCAAATTTTTTCTTGGTCTACAGATCACTCATACCGATTGGTGAATTTTCTTCTTACAACAGATATAAATGAATTTTGAAAAGATTCGAGATGGATAATTGCAAAGGAATGTCTATACTAGTTGCTCCATCATTACATCTTGACCTAGATGAGGCATGAAAACATGATCACCACAGATTACCAAGAGGTATGACCATTTCTCTACTTTATCTAACCACGAGACAATCCGATATTTTCTTTAGCATCTGATTAGCTTCATACTTTCAGGTTTAGCCCTAAAGAAAGTCTCCTTAATGTTGTTCAAACGATCTTTTCTTATTTAGACTTTACTCAAGATTTAAGTTTATTCTTCCTAAGATGCACATCATAGATATATTTTCATACAATGATGCATATTACGTTGGTAGTTGTACATATTAAAAATTACCAGTGGCATATGCCGGTTCATGTGATTGCCGCAGTGTCCTTGTTTTTTAAAAAGCAAAACTGTGTTACACTTTCCACTATTGAAGCGATTGCTTTCGTTTTAGGATGTTCCCAACTACTTTGCATTAATGTGACGCCCTTGGATCCGGGTACTCGTTTACACAACATTCACAATATAACATTCAATAATGATCGCATTAGATACATGAAATTGAGGGGAAATTTTTCTCTTTTCGCAATAACATTCACGATCTATGGAAACAACCGCAAGACCAACAAGAAGTGCCACCAATTTGCATTGCATTAATTTCCATATAGTTTACATGTAATAAAAGAGAACATTACATCATGTACATGTATTCCCAAAAAGTGATAGGAGAAAAGAAAAACATTTATATATCATCAACGGTACAGAAACACCAAAGTGTACCGTCTGGTATAGCAACAGATGCTCAGTATCATCAATCAACTACTGATACGCAGATGATTTGCCTGCCAAGCATACAAGGAACAAAAGGATGTCAATGTTTGTTGTGTACATTCCAGCATATTAAATAATAACAAGAATTTAATGTATCCAAAAGAAAGCAAGTAGAAAGGCAATGCCATTTAAAATTTGCAGCTACTTGCGTGGTAATTGTTCAAGCTGCTTGTTTGTAAACCCCATGTTTACATCACCTAAATATTTTCCATATATTACATTATCCTTTTCATATATAGTATTTGACTCCTATGTATATTATTTTCTTTTTGTTACTTAGAGATCGTATGGGTGGATCTCGATATTGAGAATGATATGTTTTTGATATGATCCTTGATTCTGCCTAATTTCTCAAGTCTAGTGAATAGTCTGTGCTCTTCGTCTGAAGGTGACCTCACACTATGACTCTAAGGTGTGAATAATACCTTAGGGTTGGAGTGCCTCCGTAGGCATGCGATAATGTTTAAATGCATCTAACTAAGTTCCCAACACGTCCACTAACTTCTTCTAATATTGGTAGTAGTAGTTTCAAGATCTGATTAATTGTCGATGATTGAGTATGGATGATGATTGATGATCCCGTACCAATCTTAACTTTAGTCAACTCAATTGTAACTGATCTTAACTCTTATCAACTTAATTGTATTGATCTTATCTTTTAGCCAACTCAACTGTAATTGATCTTAGATGTGGCCATCGCCAAGCCTATTGGCGAACAGTAACCAAAACTCAAGCGGTGAGGAAGTCTCCTAAAAGACCCTCTGTCTCGCCCTCTAAGTGGAAGTACGGTCCATTAGAGGGTTATGTCCACCGTCACTGAGATGGGTGAGAGAGACTCTTTGGAAAGTCACTCTAGAAACCGGTCCGACTGGTACGGGTAAACGAGCTCGTGAGAAAAACTAAAATCGAAGGACTCCCAGCCTAGGTATCCTAAAACAGAGGGTCAACGGAGCTGGTCAAAAGTCAGGATCCCAACCATGCGTAAAAACACTATGAGCTCGCGTAAAAAACTGTAAAAGGGACTGTGATCCTAGACCCCACATTTGGTGCCCGCGGTCTGAACTGTACTTCCTATCTCCTGCCCAGTTGAGGGTCACCGCACTCTCATACGGTCGGGTGTAAGGGGTACCGTGTCCGACACTCAAATTATAAGTCATCACTTTAAATGGTAATAAGAATTTATGTATTTTACATTGGCTTCCAAATCTTTATATTGCTCAAACTAAAATACATTTATCTCCAATGTAATTATCCATGTACTTCATACATAAAGCTAAGTTAGGCTTCCACCGTTTTTATTATAAACTCACTCAGAGTTCGTTTGCTGAGAAATCACATAGATGATCTATCATTTTTAGCGAAAACCAATACAAAAGAGAGCATGTATGAAGTGTAAGGCTATTATATTTGGACATGAGAAAATTGTCATGATGTTGGGATGCAAATTCAATGAGACCACAAGTATAAGGCTACAGTTAAGATCACATAGAAGGCCTTATCGACGATATATCGATTTCGATAGGGAAGGGGTTCGATATCACTCAGTATATCCTTTTACAGGGATATCGGCAAGGTGTCGGCGATATATCGCCATATTGGTTCATATCGGTAAAAAATGACTGGATTCAATACAAAAAATCTCGGATATCGATCGATATCACCGATGTTTCGCCGATATCTCTAGACAACAATGCTATTATTCATGCAAGATTGATTCCACTACTTATCTAGCTACACCCAGTATTAAAACACATATCTACTCATGTTAATGCCATTCACTATGTCATGTGACTAATATGACCGATATGAACGAGTGATATAAGGATCATAGATGATCTATAACTATGTGTTATGAATATTTAAGTGTATATTTGCAAGTTATTTCATGTTGTAAGAACTTGAATGAAATCCATTTCCAATATCTATAAGTCAATTCTTCAAAAAAATATCTATAAGTCAAGATCCAACATTAATATCAATATGTTCGAAATGATAAATATATGCTATATAAACTTCATAGATGATCGATATGTGTGATTCTAAGAGTATATTTGTAAGTTTTTCTAAGAACTTGGGATGAACTATATTTTCAATATAGAGCTTCAAAAAAAACTATATTTTCAATATATATGTATATATATAGGTTACCAACTAACAGTACCAACGATATGTTCGATATGATCGATATGTGCAATATAAGGATCATAGTCTTCATAAATGATCTATATGTGTCATCTAAGTGTATATTTTTTACGTTATTTAATGTTATAAGAACTTGAATGGATTTATTTTCCAATATGTATAGGTCAGGAACAAACATTAACATCGATATGTTCGATATGACCGATATGTGCGATATATGAGCTATAAATGACCGATATGCGTGACATAAGTGTGTATTTGTAGGTTATTTGTTGTTTTAATATCTTGGATGGTCTTAATTTATGAAAAAAACAGCAAAAAATGTTTTTTTTGAGCCATTTCAGACATTTCCACCGATATCATCGATATATCGGTTATATATCCCGATATATCCATTTCCCGGGCGGACCGAAACAATATCGATACAACCTTCCTTGGCTGATCGTGCCTGCTCCTCGGTCACTGCGTGTAGCTGACCCTGCATGGCTGGTGAAGTACTGGAACCTGCCGCACTCTGTGTCTGTCTCGGCAGTCTCCTGAAGTTGGAGTAACTGCCACGGAAACTCCCAGTACGTTGTGCCTGTAGATGTATAGGTTGTGGCTACGGTCGAGTCTCACCAGAAGCCTGTGGGCACTGAGATCAGTAATGTCCCCATTCATTGCACAAATAGCATCTCATAGATGGGATAGGCGTGGTAGTCATGCCTGTGCTCCGAGTCGGTCTTGTTGAGGGTCTATCTGCTCGCTGTGACCCAAATGGTCGTGCTGAACTCGTTCCACATCCGGCAGGTGCTCCTCCTAAGGTGGTCGTTGGAGATGAGCGAGCACCACCTAAAAATGCCGAACCTGTAGGCCGAAATCATCCTGGCTGACCTCTGCTGCTGGAACTGTCGTCGAATCGACCCAAAATATCGCTGTGGCCTAGGTATCGCTCCAGATGAGCTCCCAAAGTGTCTCTCTCGGATATCCTCAGACTTCTCCGCTGCATCAGTAGCCTCGGAGATGGAAGTGATACACAGTCCTGCTAGCTTCTCCTGCACCTCCTGTCGCATCCCTCTAATGAATTTTTCCGGATTCTCATATGGAAATGCAGTAGCTGATGATGAGTGGCGAGACATCTCAGTGTATCAGATGAAGTACTCTCGATGAATAGAATTTTTCTTTTAATTGAAGATAGTGGATATGTTAAGTCAAATGCTTAAATTTTGATCATCCTTAAGAGAGAACATATTCCCTAACTGATTTACATAGAAAGAAAGAATGAGAATATGTTTCATGGGTGGCTACAATAGAGGTTTAGTTGTGCATGCATGACATCAAAGAGGAGGTAGGCTTTGGATTTGTACATTTGAAATCCCACAAATTTGGAGGTTAAATTTGCAGCCCAGCAGCTCCAAATTAGGGAGAAAATATAAATTTGGAGGTTAAATTTGCAGCCCAGCAGCTCCAAATTAGGGAGAAAATATAGCAGCAATGGATGCTACTATTGCAACAGCTGTAAAATGGCCCCCAGGATGTTGGATTAAAGCTGAATTCTGGACTACAATAGCTCCTGATCTTGCTGAATAGGTGCAGCTCCAGCAGCTATCAAGAAGGGGAGGTTGGGGCTTTACGACTGGAGAAATTAAAGGGAATTTGGAGATTTCTATAAGAGGGGTGTGAATTTATATAACAAGAGATATGTCTTTGTTATTTGACAGGTGAAGGATGAGTTTGAGGGCCAGTGGAGAAGAGAAGGTAGAGCTATGTGGCTGTCCTGGAAAGCAAAAATTTAAATTTTTATTTTTCTCTTCTTTTATTAAACAACAAAAAATGATTATACTCGCAGCTCGAGTCTCCGATTTGAATGCGCAATATCTCGTTTTGATCGTCTCTGGACGACGATCAATATGATATAATATCAATATACTTTGGATCAAGTATAAATTCCTGAAATTCACGAGATACGGTCTCGATTTCTGATTAAATTTTGTGATTTAAAAATATCAAACGATCTCCGATTGACGAACGGTCGATTCCATTGGTCTTATTTCGTCGAATCGGATTTTTGGGTGGCCTTGATTTGTTTGCGGTTTCCGATTTGCGTCGCGGCTTTGCCGTGACACGCATTATGATGTGATCGACTTTTGTCGATGGCAACCGAATGAGTTTCGATTTGCGATCAAGGGATTGATCTAGGTTTATTCAACCTTAATTGAATATCAGTTGATTATATAGATCCTTAATCGGGTTGGTTTCAGTTCGTGCAGATTCAGATGTTACAATTGAGAATACTTTCTTTGATTGTAGTTTGACCTTTGAGAATTGCATTCTTTGTGATAACACTAGCTCGACTAACTTGATCAAGAACCCTACTAATCCTTTGCGAGAATGTTCAAAGTGGGAATATCCGCATAGAATTTGTTTCGATAGATAGGCAACTTGCAGATATTTCTACAAACCTTTAGGAAGCCCTCAGTTTAAAATCAGAAGAGAATTAGATTTGTGTCATTTGAGAGACATTTACTAAAAAGATTCCTTATTTAGACTTTCTTAAAAGTAACATGTTGATTGATCATTAGTGTAACCTAATCGATCAGATAATGATCGATCAACTGTCAGGCTGATCAACTGACTAGGTGCTCTACTCAATTTTTTGAGAAGGCCGCGACACTTTTTGAATTTTCGAGCAGTGAACACATTAAAGTACACCAAGACCTACATATTTCGTGCACAACTTTTTAAGCAACATCTTTTGATGGATTTATGGCAAATCCCATCAAATCTTTTTATTTTGATCTTATCTCTTACATAACTCTAATAAGATGATCTTGGTCGATCATATAAATATCACATAGCCTCTTGGTAGTCTTCATACATCCTTCTACTTGACATAATTTAAGAGAAATCCAAAATCCTAGTCTCCAGCCTGAAGATGATTGATCACGTCAACCAAGTGATCGATCAAACTGATCGATCAAAAGCTCTCTATTGATCGATTAACTGCTATATCTTGGTATTGTTTACTAGTTTTCTCTTCCTTCTTTTGAGGAACTATGGACTTATGAGGTTTTATTTCTCCTTTTTGTACTATACAAAACTCTTTTCGCTTACCCATGGCATCGAAAAGATTCGTTCACAACCAAACCTCTGATAGTGGTCTCTAGTCATTCGTCTCCTGCAAAAGACTCCACTACTCGGGCCTCGCCCTCTTGACTTGTTGAACCATCCTTTGCGGCCATTTCCTCGCCTATGTTTCTTATTTTCCATTAGAATGGTTAGTATTGTTTCGTTGAACAATCTCTCTACCCAGGTCGAAGAGGTTCTTTGGTGGATTCTATTTCATCCTTCTTTGTCACGGGGTCCTACACGGACCTTCAAGATATCAATGATTCTTTCACCAGATATCGTCTTCACATGACCGCCCACAAGCACACCTTTATTATAGATGCATCGATAATTCATCACCTATTGGGTTGCCCCATGAGAGACCAACCATTGGTGATCTTTTGACTAGAGTATCTCGCGACGATTGTCATGAAGAACTCCTTTCTTTGCTAGACCTTACAGTAGGAAAGCTGCTCACTGCCCCTTATTTTAAGCAAGGTTTGAAAAAACTAAAAACGAAACGAGGCGGTTTCCCTGGAATCGAGGCGAGGCGTAGCCTCGAGGCGGTCGAGGCGTAAGCCTCAGTTTACAAGGATAAATATCTATAAAAACTATAATAAATATATACTAAATGAAATTATATATATTCTGACTAACATATAATATATATCATTATAAGATATGATAAAGTTATAAAGATAAAAACACCGAAAAAAAGATATACAAATGTATGAGAATGCATCTGTTGGTTTTCATCAAAATTCTAACTATCTAACCCAAGTTGAAGAACCAGTGTATGCACCCCTCCTGCCATAACATACCCCAACTCTGTTTGTATAAGAATAATACATGAACTCCCCTTGAATTCTATCTTGTTTGTCCTTCTCGGCATATTGCATAGCTTATTGTGTAACAACTCCTTAAAATTAAGTTTACAAGTAATGCTTTAAATGATATTTGCGGATTCATATGTTTTAGGGAATAACTTAAGAGTTTTTGACATAATTGGACATGTTTAATGGTAAATATGAACATGAAAGTGGCCAAATTTAAGCATTCATCTTGTATATTTATATCCGAAACAACTAGACCTTTATAAACATACGAAATTACTAATAGGATAAATGATTAACATAAAAAATAATTTGAAAATAAAAAAAACGCCTCAGCGACCGCCTCGCCTCCGCCTCGACCACCTCGACCGCCTTGACCAACTGAGGCGTTCGCCTCTCAGAGGTCCCCTGAGGCGGCCGTTCTGGGGCGGTTTGAGGCCGCCTCGCCTCGAGGCGTACGCCTCGTGCGCCTCAAGGCGCGTTTTTTTGAACCATGATTTTAAGCCCCTTCTCAAGTTTCTTAATCGTGTTTTCTCATGGAACTTTAGGAACAAGACCACCAACCAGTCGCATGTTACCCATGACATACTTGTTTTAATCTACACCTTTGTGGATTGTCACCTGTTCAATTGGTGTCATCATCTCTTGCACCACCTCTCTTTAGGAATCCTTATTCCTCACTTTCTCCACTACTCTATCCCCCAACACGAGGATCCCCATAAACTCATTAGGGTTATGCCTTTTGGTATGGAAGCATGCGTTTCTTTCGCACCTCCAATGGCAATTCTCCACCTCCACCTCCTCCCTCGACAAGGGCTCCTCCAACTCGACGACCACTTCCATCAGCCGCCCTGTCTTCTTTTCGTGGCAAGTGCATTGTCATTGATCAGATGGAAGAAGATAAAGAAGGAGAAGAAGTTGAAGACGATCCCTCTTACGAGTACAATAGTGAGATCGTGTGAACCCCTCAGGATTCGGGTACCCGTTAATCACACACTCGCACTATTATTCATATGAGATCGCATGAAGTTGTAGAAAGGCAGGGAAAATTTTTCGCGCAATTATGACATTCATTTCCATCACATAACCACAAAGTAAAAGAGACAGATGGCACCAAAATTCTTTTCATTAATATTCATATCAGTTTACAACATGTACAAGGATCTTCCATTTTACAACATATATCCCAAAGTGTGATACAAAAGAGATAGCATTTACATCATTATCTGAACAAAAACTGAGACAAAGTAATTCATACCGTCTAGTGTATACTCTATCTCCAGGAAGCATGTATAGCTACTGAGCTGCTACTAAACTGCAGGCTGTTTGCCTGCCAAACACGTTAGGAAAGAAGAGGCGTCAGCCATTGCTGGTACCTCCCAAAAATTTATAAAAATAACTAGACATTTAATATGTGCAAAAGCAAGCAAGTAGAAAGGTGGAAAGTAAAGTTTACATCTACTTGTGTAAGTAAAAAGGTTTTTCAAGTTGTTTGTAATGCATCTCTAATGATTTCCCCAGAACCCGGCATTTCCCCCATATTACCTATTTATTTTGTAGTTGAATATTCATGAGGGTATGAGTGTGAGCACATATATCAATTGCTTCAGCGATCATACTTGTGAATGATGATGGAAAAGTTGAGATTGGAAAGATCTCTTAATTTAATTAATTTCTTAGATAGAGAGAATAATCATTTCTTATTAATCCCAGCTTTTGATCGTAACTTCTCCAATTCTTAACTTCAATGTTTCAAATATGACTCCAGATGATGTAGATGTAGATATGGATGATTTAGATATAGAATCGCCAAGTCTGTTGGCGAAGTAAACTCAAGCGGTGAAGAAGCCTACAAATGGCTCTTCCGTCTCGCCCTCTAATTGGAAGCGCGGTCCAATAGAGGGATAGGTCTACTCCCAAACTACGCCACTGAGACGGGTGAGAGAGACTCCCTAGAAAAGTCACTCTAGAAACCTGCCTGACTAGTACATGCGAACGAGCTCGTACGTAAAACTGAAAACCAAGGATCCCCCGCCTGGGTATCCTAAAAGACAGGGTCAGCGGAATGGTCTAAAGTCGGGATCCCAACGAGGCGTAAAAACACTGCGAGCTCGCGTAAAAACCGTGAAAGAGACTGAGATCCTAGACCCGCGCACTTGGCGGCCGCTGCCCTGACTGGGCTTCCTTTCCTCCGCCCAGTTGAGGGTCACCGTGCCCTCGCACAGTCAGGTGTAAAGGTCACCATGACTGGCACTAATCATTATCCAGTATCTCTGATTCACAACATTTCAGTTTGCTTGACTACTCATCTCTCTCTTAATCCTTTCTGTGTTTGACCAAACAGATCCATGTCTTTTTATCAATAGTGATCTATAGCTAGTAAAGTATACCTAAAAATTAAATCCTGTAATTGATTGATCCTTTAGGTCTCATGATATCATTTCTAATTCATAAGTTTAACAGTTATTCGTATAATAAAAAGTTTGGATCTTAAGTACATAATAATCACTCTAAAATGTCCAAACTTTACTCATGAAATCCAAGTATAGTAGTGGATTGGAATTGGGTTTTAGTTTGAATATTTACTCCGAAATTCTTTTAAATTTTAATCATGAAATGAAATATATAATATTATTATCTCATAAATCTCAATGATGGAACCGAAACATGTTATCCAGTCTTCATATTATCGGAATGAATACTAAAGTTAGATACATAGGAACATAAGGGATTCATATTCTCAATCATTATTTTGACAAGATTATCGAGCTCAGCTGAATCTTACAATAACAACCTAGTTACTTAGTTTACATCTCAAATAACTTGAGATAATATAATAGCTAGACCGATTACCTTACTAGGTAGGAACACTCTCTTCAATCAATCTATGACATATACCACATTTAGACTTGTCTTATTGGATATTCAGATTTAGGATCAAATAAAATAAGATTACCTTGCAACTAAAACTAATTAAGAGTAACAGAAACCACAACTGTACTCATTTGATGGATTCAAGGCAACTGGCACTATCCTTTATTGAGGAACCTACTGTACTTGCCGTTCATATGCCAAAAGGAAATGTTTAAATGAAATTTAAAGGCAGATAACTCAATACTTTAGTAAAAATAACAAGCCAATCCTACCTTTTTTTTCATAATCAATTCCAAGAAAAGTGATTAATAGATCACTAGTCTTCAAATAACTTGGAACATTAGCCCCTCCCCCTTTTATTTTACTTGACTTACTGCATGCTTAATATTGTTGACGCTTCTATTCAACGATAAAGAAATTTTAAACATGTTGTACCCTGGATAAATATTTATTGACGTCTTATTTGATAATATAAGTATTTATACTAGTTGCTAAAAGCTTCCTGTTGCTTATAACGTTGTGCTATGTTCTTTTTTTTACACTAAAAAAAATTAATGAAATGTCCATTGATTCAAACCAAAGTTGATTATAGGAGCATTACAGGAGCATCTCAAGAGTATTGTAAGAGCAATAAAGGAACATTTCATGAGCATTTCATGATCCTTACATGAGCATTTCAAGAGCATCTAGAAACTTAATTCTTGATATATATAGTCCTAATTTCTTGGAAAAATGGGAATAAAATGCGAGGACCCATGCATGGCAGCAAAAAGATGGGAAAGGAGGTACCAATTTGGATTTTCTGTAATTTGGAGATGATTTCTCATGCAAGAAAAGCTTCAAAGTTGGCTCCAGCTGAAGAAAAGGTTGCTGTCCAGTGGTCTGGAATGGAGAAGAACTGTAAGAGGGCCTCTTGCAACCTTGGGTACTGCTGTAGGGGGCAGTGGAGACTGCGACTCTACCTAAAGAAGCAAGTAGCCTCGAAGCAAGAAAAGAGTGTGTCGCACTAGAATCAAATAAGACATGGAAAGGTCGGTAAGAGTAGTAAGTATGTGTGCTAGTTGGTTAGTCATCTCTTGGTCTGATCGGTGGAGTAGTCGTATCTATACTCCGGGCTGGTTCTGCAGGTGGTCAATCTGCTCGCTGCGACCCAGATGGTCGAGCGGAATCTGTGCCATTCACAGATACTTATCATAAATGCTTTTCTCTTCTTGGGATATACTATGAAAATTAATGAAATTGGTGACATCTGTGGTTATTTAATTCGAATGTCATATTTCCCTTCTCGGACTCACGACAAGTCGGGAGACTGTCTCTATCCGAAAACTTAATGCGATCGGAATAATAGTACTGCGAATGTGCGTATCGGGGTACCACTGCTCTGATACCAATATGTGAACCCCTCAGGATCCGGGTACCCGTTAATCACACACTCGCACTATTATTCACATGAGATCGCATGAAGTTGTAGAAAAGTAGGGAAAATTTTTCGCGCAATTATGACATTCATTTCCATCACATAACCACAAAGTAAAAGAGACAAATGACACCAAAATTCTTTTCATTAATATTCATATCAGTTTACAACATGTACAAGGATCTTCCATTTTACAACATATATCCCAAAGTGTGATACAAAAGAGATAGCATTTACATCATTATCTGAACAAAAACTGAGACAAAGTAATTCATACCGTCTAGTGTATACTCTGTCTACAGGAAGCATGTATAGCTACTGAGCTGCTACTAAACTGTAGGCTGTTTGCCTGCCAAACACGTTAGGAAAGAAGAGGCGTCAGCCATTGCTGGTACCTCCCAAACATTTATAAAAATAACTAGACATTTAATATGTGCAAAAGCAAGCAAGTAGAAAGGTGGAAAGTAAAGTTTACATCTACTTGCGTAAGTAAAAAGATTTTTCAAGTTGTTTGTAATGCATCTCTAATGATTTCTCCAGAACCCGGCATTTCCCCCATATTACCTATTTATTTTGTAGTTGAATATTCATGAGGGTATGAGTGTGAGCATATATATCAATTGCTTCAGAGATCATACTTGTGAATGATGATGGAAAAGTTGAGATTGGATAGATCTCTTAATTTAATTAATTTCTTAGATAGAGAGAATAATCATTTCTTATTAATCCCAGCTTTTGATCGTAACTTCTCCAATTCTTAACTTCAATGTTTCAGATATAACTTCAGATGATGTAGATGTAGATATGGATGATCTAGATATAGAATCGCCAAGTCTGTTGGCGAAGTAAACTCAAGCGGTGAAGAAGCCTACAAATGGCTCTTCCATCTCACCCTCTAGTTGGAAGCGCGATCCAATAGAGGGATAGGTCTACTCCCAAACTACGCCACTGAGACGGGTGAGAGAGACTCCCTAGAAAAGTCGCTCTAAAAACCTGCCCGACTAGTACGGGCGAACGAGCTCGTACGAAAAACTAAAAACCAAGGATCCCCCGCCTGGGTATCCTAAAAGACAGGGTCAGCGGAATGGTCTAAAGTCGGGATCCCGACGAGGCGTAAAAACACTGCGAGCTCGCGTAAAAACCGTGAAAGAGACTGAGATCCTAGACCCGCGCACTTGGCGGCCGCTGCCCTGACTGGGCTTCCTTTCCTCCGCCCAGTTGAGGGTCACCGTGCCCTCGCACAGTCAGGTGTAAAGGTCACCATGACTGGCACTAATCATTATCCAGTATCTCTGATTCACAACATTTCAGTTTGCTTGACTACTCATCTCTCTCTTAATCCTTTCTGTGGTTGACCAAACAGATCCATGTCTTTTTATCAATAGTGATCTATAGCTAGTAAAGTATACCTAAAAATTAAATCCTGTAATTGATTGATCCTTGAGGTCTCATGATATCATTTCTAATTCATAAGTTTAACAGTTATTCGTATAATAAAAAGTTTGGATCTTAAGTACATAATAATCACTCTAAAATGCCAAACTTTACTCATGAAATCCAAGTATAGTAGTGGATTGGAATTGGGTTTTAGTTTGAATATTTACTCCGAAATTCTTTTAAATTTTAATCATGAAATGAAATATATAATATTATTATCTCATAAATCTCAATGATGGAACCGAAACATGTTATCCAGTCTTCATATTATCGGAATGAATACTAAAGTTAGATACATAGGAACATAAGGGATTCATATTCTCAATCATTATTTTGACAAGATTATCGAGCTCAGCTGAATCTTACAATAACAACCTAGTTACTTAGTTTACATCTCAAATAACTTGAGATAATATAATAGCTAGACCGATTACCTTACTAGGTAGGAACACTCTCTTCAATCAATCTATGACATATACCCATTTAGACTTGTCTTATTGGATATTCAGATATTTAGGATCAAATAAAATAAGATTACCTTGCAACTAAAACTAATTAAGAGTAACAGAAACCACAACTGTACTCATTTGATGGATTCAAGGCAACTGGCACTATCCTTTATTGAGGAACCTACTGTACTTGCCGTTCATATGCCAAAAGGAAATGTTTAAATGAAATTTAAAGGCAGATAACTCAATACTTTAGTAAAAATAACAAGCCAATCCTACCTTTTTTTTCATAATCAATTCCAAGAAAAGTGATTAATAGATCACTAGTCTTCAAATAACTTGGAATATTAGCCCCTCCCCCTTTTCTTTTACTTGACTTACTGCATGCTTAATATTGTTGACGCTTCTATTCAACGATAAAGAAATTTTAAACATGTTGTACCCTAGATAAATATTTATTGACTTCTTATTTGATAATATAAGTATTTATACTAGTTGCTAAAAGCTTCCTGTTTCTTATAACGTTGTGCTCTGTTCTTTTTTTTTTACACTAAAAAAAATTAATGAAATGTCCATTGATTCAAACCAAAGTTGATTATAGGAGCATTACAGGAGCATCTCAAGAGTATTGTAAGAGCAATAAAGGAACATTTCATGAGCATTTCATGATCCTTACATGAGCATTTCAAGAGCATCTAGAAACTTAATTCCTGATATATATAGTCCTAATTTCTTGGAAAAATGGGAATAAAATGTGAGGACCCATGCATGGCAGCAAAAAGATGGGGAAGGAGGTACCAATTTGGATTTTCTCTAATTTGGAGATGATTTCTCATGCAAGAAAAGCTTCAAAGTTGGCTCCAGCTGAAGAAAAGGTTGCTGTCCAGTGGTCTGGAATGGAGAAGAACTGTAAGAGGGCCTCTTGCAACCTTGGGTACTGCTGTAGGGGGCAGTGGAGATCTTCTAGAGTTGCTGGAGAAGATTTTCAGCAACAAATATCCACTGAAATGGAAAAGAAACAGGATGTTCGGCTGGAATTAGAGGAGAATTTGGGGGTCTTTTGGTTGATATTTATAAGGGCCAAGAGGTCTTGGCTAATTGCCAAGTGGAGAAAAGGAGGTAACCAAGTGGCTGGAAAGAAAGCCACTGGTTTTGAATAATTTTTTTTTTAAAACAGTAGCCGACTGCTACTGTTGGGTTTGGTTTGATTGATTTTTTTTTATTTTTATATACATAAAAATAGACCGTATGTGTGCCTCGGGCCTCGGATTTCGGCGCGAAATATCTTATTTCGATCGTCTCGGAATGACGGTCAATATGAGTATAATATTCATATACTTTTGGTCGAGTTTTGAACCTCCGAAATTTTCGTGATACGGTTTCGGTTTGAGGTTAAATTTTATGATTTAAAAATATCAAACGACCTCCGATTGACGAACGGTCGATTCCGTTGGTCTTGTATCGTCGAATCGGATCTAATGACGGTCTCGGTTCGTTTTGCGGTTTTCGAATTTGCGTCGCGGCTTTTTCACGGCACGCATTACGAATTGACCGATTTTTGGTCGATTTCACCCGAACAACTTTTGATTCACGATTAATTGATCGTTTTAAGTTGTTTAGTATTGACCGACAACGTTTTTGGGTTCACTAGACCCAAAATCGGACGAGTTCGGGTTTGTTAGAATATGGATGTTACAGATCGGGTCTCAGATCTTAGAAGGAAATAAGAGACCTCGTCCCCACTCCTCTCCTATGGCTTCTATCACTAGTAACGATGATCTCTATCGTGACTTTAATTACTCTTGTTTTTTCTCTAGTCTTTCCTCTCTACCTATGCATTGTAACATGGTTTCTCCACACAAACGTTTTATAAGGTTAGTTCTTTGTATCCATACTAGAACTTGTGCTATTTCTCGTATTTTGTTTTTGTTAGAGTATGTAATAGAGGGTAATTAGATCTCTCCAAGATCCTACTACCCCAACTCATGTTAAGTCCCACATCATCTACAAGTAGGGCTTCGATTTGTCTGTGGGCTATATAAGAAGCCCCACACCTCTTGTACTCATTGAGAGATTCCAATAGAAGATCGAATTCTTTGAGGCTTTCTCCTACGATTTTATCTCGCCCCTCACGAAGTAGGGTTCCACGTAAAATCTGAGCATTCCATGATCTATATTTTTTATGTTCTCGAGTAGATTATCGATTTCGCTTCTACATTTTATATTCAGCAAGGTATCACGGCATGTTTAATTCTTGTTTTTTTAAACATTCAATATTATGATCATATTCATAGATTTGTTCTTGAATTCTTTACGTTCAACAGTTGTATAGGAGTTCTGTGATTTTCACGAAACCCTAATTATATTCATTTTGGAAGCCTCTCATTCAAATTCTGAAAAATTATCACAGAGTTCGACAACAACTAGGGTTCGTAATGATGGAACCTAATTCCATGCTGCAATAACCCCATCCTCGTGTTGCTATCCTAGCATCGATATCCAAAGCCACAACATCAAAACCCTAGATCACCAACTCTAGGTCACTCGTGCAGGCGGTGCATCCCCTTAAAGCCGCGATGGGTTCCTTTATGCGAAAAAAGGGAGTCGATGCACCACCTAGGCAAAGCAACATAGGTGACACCACCTCTAACCCCCTCCCATATGAACCCACCAAGAGCAAGCGACACCTCTAGGCCCAACTATTCCTTCTTGCATGAGCCCTCGAGTAGCCAACACCATCTCCTTCGGCAAGGGCTCCAAATGCAACACATGCGCCAGCCGCCTCCTTTCGTACAATCTCAATGTTAGAGCCTGTGTCTGGTGCCGCCTCTTATATCCCGATCGGCTTCACCAATGAGCAACAGAGACGGTTCACCAATAATGGGTTCTCCATTACCAACGAACGATGGCTCCATGTTGATGGTACACAAGACGCACAAAGTCTCCAGGCCACCACATCTAGGTCGATCTCACCCGCACAGGTACGCGACATCCCTCCATCTCTAGGTTGCAAACGACGTTGACTATCCCCTGTCCCTATCTCCTTCTCGGGGGCGATGCTAGGGTGCCCCATCGGGGGCAACTTCGATTAAAAAGAGGTTCCAATTGGGAACCCTATTGCTTTGCTATGAAAACATGAAGTTTGTTGCTGTTTTGACAATGGGCTCAGTTGGACTCTGATGCTGCTGCATTAAAAGAGGTGTGTAGAATGGTGGCACGTGTATTAAAAAAAGGGGGGTGGGGAGAAGGTTGCACCCAAGTAGGCCGAAGTCCAAAAAAAGAGGAAGAGAGAAAGAGAAGCAACCATGATTTGAAAAAACTAGCCTCGAGGCGATTTGAGGCGTACACCTCAAGGTGAGGCAGTCCTTTTTAGCCTCAAGGCATGCATCTCAGGTGGCTGAGTCGTAGCCTCGAGGTGTTTTTTCTTTTTCAAAGCATTTTTTATGATTTTAGTGGTTTACCTCATAGTTTGAAAATTTTATAAATATTCACTTGTATGGGATAATGTTCTTACAAGATAAGTGCTTAAATCTGATGTTTCTTTCATGCCTATAACTTCATAGTTACTATTAATCATGTCCAACTATTTCAACAAACTCTTACCATTTCACTCTTAGTGAATGAATTCATAAATATCAAATCCATTAATACTCGTAAATTTAACGAGCTTTGCAATATATCAAGCAAAACGAAATGGACAGGGTTCACGATTTCTCATGCTGCCATATATTATGTGTTTGACACATCACATAATTTTCTTCGACATGTATTTAATCGTACTTTTAATTATAACAATATTATAAAGATTTGATCGAAATGGATATGATTCACGATTTCTCGTGCAGTCATATATATATGGTAGACACATAACATAATTTTTTTGATGTATATTTATTATACTTTTAATTACGACAATATTTCAAAGATAAACATGTATTATCTAATTCTTTCACAACATTTATTGACAATGAATTCTTTTTTGATTGAATAAAATTGTGTAAAAATGGATATGATATTCTATCTTGTATTTTGGGGTTCTTATCTCTGTTATTTCATCGTACTTATAGTGTTAAGTATTTTATGTTCGGTAGAGTACATATAATTACCTTGACATACATATAATTATAGTTTTATGCATAATTATCTCTATAAACTGAGGCTTACGCCTTGACCGCCTCGAGGCAACGCCTCACCTTGATTATGAGGAAAATGCCTCGTCCCGCCTTTAGTTTTTTTAAACCTTGAAAGCAGTGTGCTCTTTGGGCCAATTGGGCTACGAGTTTTGATAAAAAAGTTACCATACAAAAAAACATACGAAGAAGGGGAATATCCGAGAGTAAAAAATAAACGAGAGAAAGAGAGAGGGCACATCTACCAAAATAAAAGAGTATTTGTGCAAAAAAAGGAGCATAAAATGCAAAAAAAGAGAGAAAAAATGCATGTTTTATTTTTTCTCCCAACTTGCATTCTATATTTTTTAGTCCGACAAGTATGGGAGAAAGGGGGAGTGAGAGATGGTACATTTTTCTACTTGAGATGTATCTGCACGATCTCTATTAAGTCCATCATCATCTACTCGTGGCTCCTCAACGAAGGTGATCGGATGTCCCTGATCGTCGGTTTTCTATCCTTGACATTAGAAGGACAAACCATTGCATCGAGTACCTATCCCTGATCTTCGGTTGTCTATCCCTGCCATTAGAAGGACGACCATTGCATCGTCGGTTCTTTCGAAGACGAAGCAAGTACAAAAAATTCAAAGTCTTGAATCAAGAGTTTTATTGTTTATTATTTTTGTGACTTGTACCGTATATATACCAGCAAAAGAGAGATGTATACATGTAGCATATATATTCTTGTATCAACATGATTTTCCATTTCAAGAGTAATTGACCAATTGTCCTTATATTTCTGATCGATTATCACTTGATTAATCAACATACGATCCAATTAATTTCCATTTCTGATCAGTCACTTCTTGATTGACCAACTGACTTGTAGTGATTGATAATTTCGTAATTGAACACTTTGCACCGTTGGCTGATAAATATATAAATTCAAATTGAATGTCTTTTTAATGACTACTTTCGATCGATCAACATCAGAAGACCGGTTGGATCAATCTTGCCTTATCGATCAACCGGTATAGATTGATTAAACATAATAATATATTTGTGATTTCTTACCAGATTTGATTCCAACGATCACTTTTTCAAAGGCTCGACCTTACACTATATAAATGACCCTAGACCTATCTTTGAAAAGAACACCACAACTATTGTTGAAAAGCACACCAAAGCACACCACAACACACAATAGAAAGCAAAGTATTCTAAGAGTTGTTCTTCTCTCCATGTTCTTCAAGTTCTTGAGCTTCTAAGAGAGATTCCTAGTTTCAAAAGTTATTTTGATTGTCCAAATCTGCTCAAGCTCTCCGAGCCTACTTGGATTTCCTCTGAGTTTCAAAGTTCCTTCGCGACTAGTCAAAGTTCACCTTTTGTAGGCGACATTACTATTGTTGAATTATTTTTTATTAATATACTTTAGTCACATGTTCTTAGATTTTGAGATATTTCTCTTGTTTATTCTTTAATGTATTTTCTTAGAAATATTAGTCTACAACTGTTTATACAAAAAGAGATATTTAGATATTGTTTTTCTTTACAGATAACAATTTCTGGAGGAAATCTTAGTGCTAAACCCAAGCATTGCAGATACCTTAGATACTCAGAGTTTGCTTAATCTAAGAAGGTCGGAGGAAAATAGGAGTCTGTCAATCATTGATGTTGTCACGGTGTTTGATCTATTAGTGTTAATTTTGGTGTATTGATCCAAAGATGTATAACATATTGGTGTGCGATCCAAAAGCTTTTTAAACGGCTAAGTTATTTGCGCAGATAACTCATTATAGTGAAATAGATCGGCTCGGCTGATCGAAAATTGTAGATCAGAGGACTTGGGTTATGGTTTTCACTTGCTTGAGTTTCCACGTAAAGGTCTCTGTACACTGTGGTTGATTCTCTTCTTTGTTTGTTTTAAACTTATTTTAATTCCACGAGTATTTTTCTTCTTTGCCTTGAATGACTGGATAGTACTATTCATCCCCATCTAGTAGTGTCTCGATCATACATGTTATCTCAGCTTATGCTACGCCTTTACAACCTAACAGGTGTTTCATCGATGGATATGCTCTGCTACATTGCTCTTCGTTCCTTTCCACCAAAATGTTGGTGGAGGTCCAGATTCATGTTGGTGTTTCTTGGACGAGTAGATAATGTTGGTGGGGAGATGTTGGCGGATATTCGTGACCCTCACTCTCGTACCCCCTTCTGGCGGGGGATTGTTTCGGTGACCCATCGGTATTCTCATCTATTTGCTCCCGTTCTCGGAGATGGCTGCTCTTTCAAGTTCTGGACGGACAGATGGGCAGGTGATGCCCCCGTACGGGAGTCTTTCCCGCGTCTTTTTGCCTTGGCATCTGATAGGCACGCTACTGTGGCTTCTGCTTGGTCGGGGGATGGCTGGTTCCCATCGCTTCTGGGCAACCTCTCTGATCAGCGTTTCGACGAATTTCTTGCGCTTCTGGAGTCTATTTCGAATGCGCCCAGTCCCACGAGGGGTCGGGACCACTGGGCTTGGCGGGAGGGCGACTTCTCCACTAGGAAGGCTTTCAAGGCAATCTCCTCTCCTCCTCTGGGCGATTTGGAACCCCTCATCCGCGACTGCAACTTCCTTTGGGACTTGAGGCTTCCGAAGCGGGTAACTATCTTTCTTTGGCTCTTCCGCAGAGGGAGGATTTTAACGCGGGATCGATGCGCTAGACTCTTTGGTGCTTTGGCTTTGATGGATTGTGCATTTGTGCTCTCTGTGGCAACAACATCGAATCTTTATTTCATCTCTTCTTCGGTTGTCCGATCACTGGTGGCATTTGGGATGACACGAGAATGGCTTGGATCAACACTTCGGACCTGGTCGGTTTTTGGGACTCTTTGCGCTCCAACAAAGACAGGGACCGCAGGGACTTCTTGGGCCTGTTTGCTTGCATTTGGGCGATCTGGTTGGGACGTAACGCCACAATTTTCAGGGGCCAGAGGTTTTACAGGGAAAATGTTTTGGCTCACGCGGCTCGTTTAACTTGCGATTGGGCGTCGGTGTAGTTCGCGCCTTCTTGTGTGGGATCTTCTCGATCCGGTCTCTGCTCCTCTCTCTAGTCCTGTACTTCTCTTTCTTTTTTCCGCTTTTTATTAATAATTTTTTTGGGGCGAGCGCCACGCCGTGTCTCCCCCAAATCGTTAGTTTTCAAAAAAAATGTAGAAATACGTGCCTCATCCATGATGTCTCCTCTTAGCTTCTCGTCTTCGAGACACATACACGATTCCTTTCCATACTAGTAATTCACGGACTGTGAATCCATCAAACTCATTCTTTAGAAAATGATGATTTAAGCCACATAATCTGTGGTTTTCCTGCTGACCTTGGACAATCCTATCCTACAATCCACTATACTTGGCTAGTATAATCACCGTATCTACGGTGCTATTAAATAAATGTCACTCACTAAGGGCCATAAGTACACCCAAAGTTTGTAGCCATGTCGTTGTACCTATTGTACATACTTGCCTGCCCAGGGCATCCACCACAACGGTTTTCTTATTAAGATGGTGCTAGATCATGCACTCATAGTCCTTCAGTAACTACGTCCATTACGTCTGCCTCATATTCAATTCTCGCTGGTCAAAGATATAGTTGAGGCTCTTGTGATTTGTGAAAATCTCGAATATCACCCTATATAAGTGATGGCATCATATCTTTAATGCGAAGACTACATCCGCCAATTCTATGTCATGCCTGGTGTAGTAGCGCTTATGATTCTTCAACTAATGTGACTCGTACACAACCTGCCCTTGCTGCATCAGCACCGCATCTAACCCCTCATTGGATGACCCCTTTACACCATTTCCAATGTATTGGTGGACGTGTGAGAACCAAAGTGGTAGTTAATCACTCTTTCAATGTGTAGAATCTCATCTTCCACTCGTCGTTCCAGAAGAAAGCTATGTCCTTCTGTGTTAATTGGGTAAGAGGTAGGGCTAACTGACAGAATCCTTTAGCAAATCGTTTGTAATTATCTGACAATGTCAATGAAAATGCGAATCTCTTTAATGGTCTTGGGTTGTTCCCAAGACATGACTGCCTCGATTTTGGCGAGGTTCATTGTCACATCCATTTTGTGAAATCACGTGGCCAAGAAAAACTACCTTTGTACATCGGAATTCACATGTGTTGTACTTTGAATACAACACATCCTCTATTAGTGTCTCAAGCATAATGTGAAGGTGTAAGTCATACTCGTCCTCATCCCTAGAGTATATCAATACATCGTCAATGAACATCTCTACAAACTTGTCTACGTATGTATGAAAAATCATGCTCGTTAGATCCATGAAGGTGGTAGATGCATTTATGAACCCAAATGGCATTACTTCGAACTTGTGGTGATCGCATCTTGTGCAAAATGCAGACTTCAATTCGTCATAATCCTTGATACTTAGCTGGTGATAACCATATCACATATTGATCTTGGAAAACATTGTATCTCCGTGCAACTAATCGAAAACTCATCTTTAGGAGTAGATAACAATTCTTGACCATTTGATTGTAAGGTGGGAAACTTATGCATCCCTGATTAAGAAACTGATATGCCCTCAATGCAGAAATGTACTCAAACTCACAATCTATAGTATGTCCAGTGAACGGAAAAGCTAGCACTCTCTATATATGGAAGACTATTGTCTTCCTAAAACAATCTAGGCATGCATGGTGCCTCTCAAGCCAACCCTTACCCAAGATGATGCCAAAGTACCCTAGATTAATTGGTAAAAGGAATGCGGCCATCGGATGCCATGTATCTACATGACTATGTCTTCAACTACCTGATGTAAAGTGAACAGCTGCCCTCCAAAGCCCTTTATATAGTGAGAAGACGAGATACTCCTCGTTGCCATGCCCAATGTGGGTGTTGGAGTATGCGTCATGTGTAGGTGGGTAATTGGATCCCTCCAGGGTCCAATTACCACACCCACTTATGTTTACTCCCACATCTACTATTCGTAGGATGTGGAGACTCAATGGGGGCTATATAAGAAGCCCCACACAACTTGTATCAGATGAGAAAGTGCAATGAACACATCATCCCTTTGAGGCGTTCTCCTGTGGTTTCATCTCGCTCCTTAGGAAGTAGGATTCTACGTAAAATCCCATTGTTCTTATTGTTTATTCTGTATCTCTGATATTACGCTTCCGCATTCTTCATTTTCTAACATGGTATCAGAGCAGGTTTGATTCTCGAGCTTTATCTTTGTTCGAGATTCAGTTCTTAGTCATTCTTAAAGATTATTCATCTATTGTTCAAAAATCTGTTCCAGATCATTCAAGTTCAAGAAAATACTAGGTTCTTTTTGAAACACTAATTCTTAACACAGCCTCATGTAGTAGCACATCTCGAGGTCCTCATCCTCTTTCTTGGGATCCTGTAACCCTAGATCAACATGTCGCTAACACTGGGAACAAATTGAAGAAGCAATCGTTCTCACTCACATCTTTCTCTGTGTGAAATATTGGGTATGCATTAGAAGATTTACGTTAAGCAATGCTCCAACATGCTTGGCTCCCGATCTGGTGGGATTGTTTGCAATGCTCCATCATGCTCGGTTCTCGATCTGGTGGAGCTCTGTGCGATCCCAAGAGAAACTCGAAGAAAATCTATTCCCATGTGATGACAGAGCATCGTCCCGAAGTTTTCCAGGCTGAGCAGCCCCCAACCGCAGTTCCTTACCCATGAAGAAGGGCACGATGCCCTAGAATAAATTGAGAAGAAGAAATCGGGTGAGAGCTGCTCTGAATCGAAGATTCCTCCCAGACAATGCTCTTCCTCGCGTGATACCTCCATATGGTGCTCAAGGCCATCACCGATACCTCCAAGACTCGCGCCGATACCTCCAAGCCATCACACACAGTCCTTCCACACAAGGCGGCTGCATCATCCACCGTCATGAGGAGCATCAAAAATGACGAGGATCAAGTTCCACGAGCTCTGCGGCAATCCCAAGGCCGAGCTCAAATCCTAGCTCAAGGACCTCAAGGCAAAGCTCGCTTCTCTCCATGTCGCCAATGCCACTAGTGGCACCTCCTTGCACGTGCGGTGACAGCGATGCGCGAGGAAGTGACATATCAAGCGATGGGAGGCGATGCCTCCTTCCATCTGTGCTCCCTGCGACAATGACAATTGGGTTTTCTCCCTTACAGGGGAACCCTAAGCCTTATAAGCAAAAGAGAGGATCCGTTTACGGCTCTATTATGTTAAAAAATGATGAATGAAAAAAAAGCGAGAGAGGCCATCCCTTAAAAAAAGGTGACCCATTTTGTTGTAAGCCTAATTGTACTGAGTTGTATTTTAGGCCCCCAATTGTGCTATATTTCAAAAAAAGGCAAGCATACAAAAAAAGAGAAAAGCCGTACGCAATAGAAAAAATTGCGAGAAGAAAGCCGTAGAAAAAAATGGAACGGCTTATTACCAAAAAAATGAAGAAAGAAAAGAAAAAAAGAAAAAAACCAGAAAAAATGATTGAGACCGGCTTAAGTGATTTTTTGTTCTCCCCATATTCATGTCTTTTCCCAACTTTGTCGATGTCATTGTTTTCCGACAAGTATGGGAGAAAGGGAGAGTATTGTGTAGTGTTACAGGTCAGATTCAGATTCTCCATGCTAGATTTCGGACTCTACATATTTTCAGATTCAAACTCGACATTCAGATTGATCCAAGTCTTCAGTTTGATTCGCACAATTTTTCGATCATTATTTGTGTGGTCCCCATCTTTGTTTTTGTCTCAGAGTTTTCGTGTGATCCATAGGGACTCCAGAGTAGACCCCATTCTCTATGCCATTGGGGGCTAGGGTTTTCATGTGGTTTCATGGGGGCTCCAAAGTAGAGATCCCATTCTCTAAGACAATATAGGATGGACTCAATTCTCCGACGAGGAGACTTTCATTCTCCAACGATCGTGGACTCCGACGAGGATGTCTTCATGGTTTTTTCAGTTCATCCCTTCAAAGATGGAGCAACTGTCCACATGATTCAGTCTTCTACATGTGGCAGGCCAGAGTACTCCGACGAGGAGACTCTTTTCAGTTTCTGTGACTCTGACAGACGCAATACATAACACATGTTCTCCGACGAGGAGATCCAGTTCTACTCACAGTCCAACCTGTTTGTTCCTCCTCACCTGTACGATATGAGAAGCAATGTCCTCGACAACAACCGACAGTTGTGTATGCGTTGAGTTGATATTGTCCGTAGTACCTTATATTGTGAGTTTATGTGATTTCTTTCTACGTGTCCAAGCTGAGCATTGCATGCTCCAGCTTGAGGGGGAGTGTTGGAGTAAGTGTCATGTGTAGATGGGTAATTAGATCCCTTCAGGGTCCAACTACCACACCCACTTATGTTTACACTCCCACATCTTTTATTCGTAGGATGTGGAGACTCAATGGGGGCTATATAAGAAGCCCCACGCCACCTGTATCAGATGAGAAAGTGCAATGAACACATCAACCCTTTGAGACGTTCTCCCGTGGTTTATCCCGCTTCTTAGGGAGTAGGGTTCCACGTAAAATCTCGCTGTTCCTATCTTTATTCTGTATCTATGATATTACGCTTCCGCATTCTTCATTTTCTAACAGTGGTCACTAAGTAGTATGCTAAGGTGTGTGGTCTTTGAATCAAACTAGGCATGTAATCAAGGGCCATGCATTGAAATCATACTTAGAATAACATATCCAAATGTGTGAACATGCTCATGGGTAACGACATTCAACTGTCCGCATGGTAGTGACAGTGTGTTACATCTCCGTGGCACTGTGAGTCTGCTGGGGTAGGGGATGCTGAAAATCTCAGCTCATGCGACGGGATGTCGATTTTTCGAGATTGTGGTCAAAGAACCGATCGATCAAGCTCTCTTTTGTGGTGCGCTTGAACTTTTATTACGTAGAGGACATTAGGCTAGAGTGGATTTTCTGATGACAATGGTAGTACAGACGGTCGCCTGGCTGCGAAAGAGATACTTCAGAAACCAAACCGTGTCCTCGGAATTGCGACAAAGTATATGTATCGGGGGCGGGAAGATGTAGCACTCGGTTGGCCAAAGCTTGCCCCAAAGTAGGGACAGGATGAATTCACTGCTTGGTGGTGATGTTGCTATGAGGTGGAATCGGGGCTCTCTATGGGAACGAAAAAGTCTTGATTTATTGCTCTCACAGATTGTGGAGGCAGTACATATGGCATACCTAGAATCAATTCCGAGTTGCCTCTATCTTTTTTACTTCACAGTTACTGTTAGAAAATCGGAAGCGTAAACATGGAAAAGATAAAGAAATTGAGAACGACGGGATTTTACGTGGAACCCTACTCCGTGAGGAACGGGATGAAACCACATGAGAAGCCCTCAACGGGGCGTGTTTGTCTATTGACTTTCTCATCTATTACAGGAGGCTTGGAGCTCCTTATATAGCCTCCACAGGGCCTCCAAGTCCCACCGCCGGACAATGTGGATCTCCCTCATAACTGACGCATATGTCAAATACTCTAACACTCTCCCTCAAGTTGGAGCATGCAATGCTCAGCTTGGACAAACAGAAAGAAACTCAACTCACGCTACAGGACACTACATACAATATCAACCCAACACGTACATTGCTGCAGTCGAGGACATTACTTCTCATGCCGTGCAGGTGAGGAGGATGAATGGGCTGGAGTGTGAGTCTTCTGAATCTCCTCGTCGGAGAGCATGTGCTCTGAACTACGCCTGTCAGAGTCACTGCAATTGGAAAATGAGTCTCCTCATCGGAGAACTGGGTCTCTCCCATCTGGCTCAGAGAATGGTGCACTACTCTGGTGTACCTATGATACCACATGAAAACCCTTGCCAACATGACATAGGGAATGGTCCTCTACTCTGGAGTCCTTATGGCTCACATGAAAACTCTGGCCTACAAAACAAGAATAATGATGGGGACCTCTAACAAATGATGGCAACATATGCTCATATGAAAATGATCGCAAACTCATGTGTGTCTGAAACTGAGTCTCTCTATGGAGAACTCGAAAATGGGCCTCTCATCATGGAGTGCCTCGAACTTGGACTCTGACCAATCTGAATGTCGAGTCTGAACCTGCGCATCAAACAGTGACTCGGAATCTGAACGTCGAGTCTGAATCTTGCGCATGGAAATCTTCATCTGAAAAACTTGTAGAGTCTGAACATTTGGTTGGCCTGGAATCTAATATCTGAATCTGGATCATGGAACAGACCTGTGACTCTACATATATACTCCCCCTTTCTCCCATACTTGTCGGAAAACAGAGAAATCGACAAAGTTGGGAGAAGTCAATATAAAAATGGGGAAAACACAATGAATATTCTCAAAAATTCTTTGCGGCTTTTCATCAATATATATATATATATTTTAAGCCGTCCAAACGATTTTTTTAAAGCCATTTCAGCACATTTTTTTCGGCTTTTTTCATCAATTTTTTTTTGAAATACTTGCGTACGACTTTTTCTTGTACACGCCTTTTTCTTTCTTCTTCTTTTTTTAACAAGACATACAACCCACTTGGGCTTTTATCACCCCTCCCCCTTTTCTTCTATCTTTTTTTTAAACACGGTTCACGTCCCCCCGGGTTTCTAAACAAAATTAACAAAATTTCCATTTTTTTAAAACGCAGCCCGATGGGGTACTTCTGTGCGCTGCCCCTGATGGGTGGCGCTTCTTCGCCGCAAGCAGCGCACATTGCGCTGCTGGAGCATCATCGACTTCGCGCGCTGCCTGCGCATTTGGAGGAGGGGGGGGGTCGTTGGAGGCTCACACGAAGAGGGAAGGGTCTTCACGCGAAGAAGGGGCGCCGCCTGCGTGCGCGCTGGAGGAGATTTGAAGAGATGCACGCTGCCTGTGCTGATAGAGTCGCCTGGTTCGATGGGGGTGCCGGGTTCGATGGGGGGGGGGGTGTCGCTGCACCGCTCCACCGCCTGGAAGATGTAGCGGGACTTGTAGTTGCTGGAGGAGTCCTGCTCGACTCGCGCCGCCCTTGATGGGCTCTCTCTGGAGGAAGACTGCGTCGCCAGTTCCTGAGATGTGCGGGGCTGCAGTCTAGGGTGCTTGCGAGTATCTACGCCGCCAAGCAGGGAGACGTGTCGCTGACAAAGGGGTTCTGGAGGGCTTGCGCATCGTCGGAGATGCACGCTTGGAGGTGATCGTCTGTTGGTGATGCGCGCTTGGATGGTACGTGCTTCTGCCTGGAGCCGAATGAATGTCTGGAGCCGCCAAAGGGGAGATTGCGCCACCAGATCTTCAAGAACAAACAAAACTAGGGTTTCCAACGAAACCCTGGAAAAACAAGCCAGAGAACTAGGGCTGTCAGGAAAGCTCGAACTCGATGAGCTCAACTCGGGCTCGGCTCGTTAAGAGCTCGCGAGCCGGACTCGAAACCTTAACGAGCCCGAGCCCGAGTTGGGTTTTATGGCTCGTTAGCTTATCGAGTCGAGTTCGAGTTGGGCATTGTTCAACTCGGAAACTCGACTCGATAACTCGTTTTCTCTTAATAAAAAATTAAAAACATATATACCAAAACTTCCACATTGAGTTTGATTAAACTAGAGGTTAACATTTTTCTTGCACAAAAAGCTACACAAAAGAGTATAAAAAATCAAAATTACAAATGTCATTTGCATAATTTAATGTATAAAATGGAACAATGACTCATTAAGAGGTTCATGAGGCTGCTAATTTTGAGACTCATGAGCCAGCTCAGAAACTCACGACTCGATAAGAGGCTCGTGAGCCAGCTGATTTTGAGGCTCGTGAGCCAGCTCAGAAACTCGTGGCTCGATAAGAGGCTCGTGAGTCAACTCGAACTCGACGAATTCGAGTTCGATTTGGTGATCCAGGGCTCGATCCTTATCGAGCCAGAGTTCGAGCTTAGGTTTCTTATCGAGTTCGAGTCTGAGTTGAGGCCAACTCGGCTCGTTGAACTCGATAGACACCCCTATAGAGAACTGACACACAACTCTCACATATTGAAATAATTTTTTTTCAAAATCGAATCTCGAATGAAAAAAAACTTCAATAACGATTCCTCGAGAATCGAACCCGCTCCGATACCATGTTAGAAAATCGGAAGCAGAAGCGTAAACATGGAAAAGATAAAGAAATTGAGAACGTCGGGATTTTACATGGAATCCTACTCCGTGAGGAGCGGGATGAAACCACGAGAGAAGCCCTCAACGGGGCGTGTTTGTCTATTGTCTTTCTCATCTGTTACATGAGGTCTTGGGCTCCTTATATAGCCTCCACAGGGCCTTCAAGTCCCACCGCTGGACAATGTGGGACTAAATTGTTGGATGGGGTAAATGGATCCTGTAGGGATCCATTTACCCGTCTCCCTCATAACTGACGCATACGTCAAATACTCTAACAGTTACCCTTTGATGGAGGTGAAGTCTAGAGTAAATAACTTGTCCTGCATGTTGGACACATGTTGCAGGCTCGCACCTGAACTTTTGCAAGTTTTCCTCGGGAAAAGCAATAGTGGCTAGTAAATGATGGGACGAATCGGTATAATGAATGATATAATTTTAGCATCATTGACACTTACGTAAGCTCTATGAACTTTCTCTTATTATTTATCCAACAATCTAGGTAGAACTAGTTGTGGAACTCATCCACAAATATGTTCCAATAGATGGGCTCGGTCAAGTGTTCTTCAGTGGCATACCACCAATGCTTGGCATAACCAGCCATTGAATACTTCACAAAAGTCAGTTGGGTCTCCTCTGGCACATGAATCATGCACTTGGTCTATCTATAGTTTTGCCTCATCTGCATAGAAATGTTGAAGAATTATGGCATATGCGTCCTCTGATTGGCAATGTATGTATTATGATGCGTTTGCAAAGCATCAAGATCCTCAGTCCTTTTTGATTCCAAAGTCAATGAAGGGTGAACACTATCCTCCTTATGTAAGGGATGGTAGGAGGAATCATCTTGTTGGAAAAGCCTCCGCTCCCTCGCCTCCTAGATCTGCTGAATGCCTTCAATGACATGTACCAGTGCAACCAGCTGCTGTGCCACTTTGGGGTCGGATCCAGGTGACATGGTTTTGCAATGAAAATCATCGCATTAGGTCCTTTTTTCAAACTTAGAGAGACGTAGATATGATATTTAAACTCATGCTATTCTCCTTGGACTCGGGTCAGAGTTGAAAGACTCTTGACACTATCCCTTATTTCGAATACCACTGAAAATCTAATCATACATGAGCGCGATTATAGTATTTGCACTCTAATATCATCTTTAATGCCATACACTCGCGAGGACATCACAAACACCGTTGTCTGTCAACCCGAAGATCTTCGACACCCGTCAAACCCGCCTCATGCACATTAGATTGACATTCAAAGTATGCTAGGAGAATAAGCAAATGCAATGAAAGTACTGCATTCATTCTCATTACCATTGTCAAATATATACAACCATAAAAAAGCTGTGATGATAGGCATACAAAAGGTACATATATTCCACATTTTCTTTTAAAATTGAAGCTGTAACAATTAAATTGTACAAAACTACATACCTTGCCTGGTGCAGATACGATGAAGCTCCAACAAAATGTGGCTGTTAGTGATATGGCTGCTCATGTACACCTATTGGTCCACACAAAAGGGTAACACCATTTGCAGTTGCCTAAAAACGGTGCTGACTTTAACCATACTGTAATGACAGGCATACAAAGGTGTGCAACCATAAAAAAGCTGTGATGATAGGCATACAAAAGGTACATATATTCAACATTGTCTTTTAAAATTGAAGCTGTAACAATTAAATTGTACAAAACTACATACCTTGCCTGGTGCAGATACGATGAAGCTCCAACAAAATGTGGCTGTTAGTGATATGGCTGCTCATGTACAACTATTGGTCCACACAAAAGGGTAACACCATTAGCAGTTGCCTAAAAACGGTGCTGACTTTAACCATACCGTAATGGTAAGAAAAGAGTGTACACAAGCTCTCAAGATACACCTGCACTCATTGTGAAACATGCCTCTACAAAGCACATGCCATCTCATACCGGGTCATACATCTGACAATTGTATTTATTATTTAGTCATTAACAATGTGGAATGCCATAACAATTTGCCCAAATCCACTACCAATTGGTAAAGGTTCCCAATGGCGTAGGGTATGTGTCAGAGCTCTCAATCATTGTCCATCAAACTATCTATTCAACTCCGCATCATAAAATTGGGGCAAAACACCAAATTATCTCCGTTTTTCTCCAGCAAGAAACTATTCTTCATTTTCCTTCTTCCTTTACCACTTCCCAAAGCTTTATCATAGTGTTGATACTTGGAACACCAGTTGATGTGGCAAACACCTACCGATATTTAAGTGTCGGCTCTATGTGAAAGCGAACCTTAGACCATCAACCACACTACTTGGTATCAAACTCCGTCACGGAGATATATGAATATTACCTTGGATTCTAAGTACAAGTGTACAATGTGTCACCCAACTTGTTCGGGGCCATCTAAGTTTCTAATCGAGAGTCCAATGGTGCTTGTCCATATGAAAAACAGATGCAACAATATGAAGCATATATGCACGACTCCATTGTACCATGAGAATTCAATATTATTCAGCAATATAGCAACAATTATGCATCACATAAAATGTATCAAAAAATATAGTCGGTCATCCAGGATCAAAGTGATCAAAAAATGGAAGCATGGAACTAGAGCAGCTGCAACCAACTTCATTTCTAAGGTCTGTGGAGCAGCTTGGATAACACTAATCCGAACAAGATTTTTTGAGCAAGTAATCCGAACAAGATACCATCTCTTTAAAATTGAACTTAATAAAATCTAAACCAAACCCAATCAAAATCTTTACCAGATACCAAATCTTAAGCACAATGAACCGCTTAAGATCCACCATATTGAGCATGGAATCACCACATCTCCTCTACCTGATATATTTTGTGTACGGGGGAGGGAAGAAACCCCATACCTGACGTCGGAGTTCACTGTGGTGAATGACGAGAAGAATGATGTTAGGAACCCACAAGTGACAGCACTTGGCCCTACTACTCGTATGTGACCTCTCAAGCCTTTTCCAACTGTAGCATTGCATAGTCAAGCTATATTTTTTGCAAATCAAAGCATACCTTGAGAGGCCACTCTTACGTACAAAGCATAGAAAGAACCTGCAACATGGTGCCTTTTCATAAAGAAGATGACAATGTCGACATGGCTACTACCCTTTAATGCCGCAACACCCAGGAGCACAAAAGGTGGTGGACGCATGGACGATGAACCCATGCCTACCTTCCTCTAAGGAAGTAGATTGCATCATCATAGATGAGAGAGAGGGGGCAACCAAGGTCGAAAGGAGGTCCTTGGAGTCGTCGTGGAGGACCGACACCAATGAGATAGAGATCGGTGTCCAAAAGCCTCGCTCGAAGGAGGAAGGTGGGGGAGAGTGGGAACTGGGAAGAACGACGGGCGAACGGAGGTCGTTGGAGTTGTGGCAGAAGATGGATCCTACTGAGGGATAGGAAGCAGTGCCCTAACCCGTGCTCAGAGGGATAAAGGTGGGAGCATTTGACACAATCCTGAGACCACAATTTTGACGGATAATGACCTTCTCTCGTTCCCTATCCCTCAAATGAACATGGTCTATAAGTCTTCGACAGTCTCAACCCATTGCACCTCTTGCATGTTGCCTATCCATGTAATTCCCACATGTTACATGTTTTTGACGTCCACAGACTGCATGCTATGTGTTGCCCACAAACTGCATACATTGGTTCGTTTGATATTTGATTTTATGTTGGTAACATGAGACCTGATTTTAGACAAGTATTTGGTAGAAATCACCCATCTATCAAATGGGAGGGTTTGGGTAGTGATCTTATAAATTGATACGGGCTTGGGAATATCGACACCTGCCTCAAATTTGACCCATTGGCATCCACAGTTGAGTTGTTTTTGTCATAGGGGTTAATGGGTCCTGGGCAATGATTCATTATCCCTATTGGATTATATATGCAACTCATCGTCCCATTTCTTTTTTCTTAAGAAAGTGAAGACAATTTCTCAAAAAAGAAAGAAAGTGAAGACAATCCTAGTCTCGTGTGAATGCAAAGATTTCCCCTCGGTTTTTTTGACGTCCATTATGAAGGATTTTGAAGTTAATCCTTGCATTCCTGTAGTGTGATTCTTTGTTTTTGATTACTACATGATGCTTGCTCTATTCCCAGCATTGTAGAAACTCAAATCGAACAGAATACTAGCAAAAGTTTCGAGTTCATATACACCCAACAACCCTTGTTTACTTGCAATTTATGTTAATCAAGCATAGGTCCAACTTGGGCAGGGCTAGATTCAGTAATCCTTTTATATTTTCTGCCGTCAACTAGCAATCTCTCGATTATATTCTGAAGTTAATGTAATATGTCCACTGCTGATCTCTAGATGTGCATTACATGCAAGTTTTTGGGTTTTCTGCAGCAATGGTTACTCTGACAGAATCGATTTGTTGGAAGACTGTCAAAATATCCACGGATGCTGCTGGAATTGGCGTTGTTATATATCAAAAGCCGTTTTCCAACTCATGCTATGAAGGACGGAGAGAAAACAGCCCTCCTACATGCGATCCAAAGATTTATGCTAATAATTCATGGTATAGATTTTGCCTAAATTTTCTTAACTTGGTTAGCCCTCTTTATACTTCGTCCTATTTTGTTGGCTCAGGTATACACCTCTTGATGGTTGCATTCCAAAAATACCAGATTATAAAACTGGCGAGGAAGAGAATTGGCCAAACTCCTGGCCAGAAAGACTTGGCAGCCGACCTCTATGTTTAGAATACCTGAACAAAATATCTGAAGATCACTTCCATGAAGATACCAAGCAATGGAACACGCTTGTGTCAACCACTTACATGCACGATCTTGCTATCAATTGGTCTAGCATTCGGAATGTCATGGATATGAACGCTGGTTATGGAGGGTAAGGCTTCATTTTATATTATTTTTTTCTGTTTACTAAGAACTTTCTGCCTTTTTTCGTGCATGCATTGTAGATGAAGACTACACATCTAACAAATGATTCAATGTTTTTTCGCTTTGGTAGTGAATGGTACTATGACCCCCAACTAAATGCATGGGGCATTCCGGTCAAAGTATCATGATTATGATATGAGGATGGGGTTTGTGCAGTCATATATAATTTATGTTGAGTTATATCCTCTTCTTTCTGGCTCAATAGGTTATATGGATGAGGATCCACCTGATCTTTTGGATCTAGTCAAACCGCACCCATTTTGTATTGACTGAAAAGCTAAATTTTAGCACCCAGAGAGCACTACTGGTTCAAATGATCATGTGGGTTTTTCCTTCATGCTGGAAGGTATCCCACATAAATTTCCATGTTCATTTGGTTTTTCAGTTCCTACATGATATCAAAGCCTCTTAGATTGGAATTTTCTTTTTGTTCTTTGATCGAGATCCGTCTTGATATTTTCAACCCTGGTCTCTGTTATTTGCATACTGATGAGACACTTTTTTTTGTACAGATTTGCTGCCGCGCTTTTCAAGCAACCTCTCTGGGTGATGAACACAGTACCGGTGAATGAGCCTGATACTCTACCTGTTATATTCGATCGAGGGTTGATAGGCATTTACCATGACTGGTGTGAATCTTTCAATACATATCCTCGGACATACGATATGCTACATGCTAGCCACTTCTTTGGAAATCTTAGACAAAGGTACCGCATTATTCATTCATAGTTATTCTACAAGTTCTCGTCCAGCTGCTGACAGTTATGCTCTGCAGGTGTAACATAATAGATGTCGTTGCGGAAATGGACAGGATTCTGAGGCCTGGTGGATGGATATTGGTCCAAGAAGACTTAGATGCGATCCAGAAGTTGCTGCCACTTTTTCAATCACTGCACTGGGACCCCATCATCCACGAAAACAAGTTTCTCGTAGGCCGTAAAGGATTTTGGCGACCAGGCAACTGAGGAAGGTGTACATTTTTTGCTAGCTCTTGTATTGCCAATGTATATCCATCAAGCAGTGGTTTGTTACGACCTCCAATAAATCGCATATTCATTTAGTCAGGTCCAACCACATCATAAAAATGCATTGTAAGGCACTTCCACGATCAAGATTTGCGTATTCATTATGAAAATTTGTCAGCCTATGTTGCTCATTGATCGCTGCATCGATTCGATATAATTATTTGAGTTCAGATTTATTATGTATCGGTATTCATGCTGTGGGGGCCATGTGCGCATCTCACTGTCGCCTTGCTATACTTCTCGAATATAAGAGAGAGTAATGCAACACTATAACACCACGAGCAATCTGTTTACATGGTTCGTGATACTTCAAGCGCAAATGATGTGGGCTTTGTTCTACTGCAGGTAAGGTCTATACTATATGTCGAAGAATGTGGACTTTGTTCGATCTTACATTCTATCCTTGTTTGGTTACCAGGTTACCTCGGGGTAACTTGGCTTACCCTTCTATATTCCTGGGTCAAAATTCGATCACAAGCCAATGTGACATCGCATCACATTTTTCATTCCAAACCTTCTAATCATCCAAACAGCTACTATTCACAGAAGGTTACTCCAACTCAACATAGTTACCAAATAAAGGTTTAAAATAAATGATACTTCAATATTAATATTTTTCAATGGAATGTTTACACATGTGCTCTTACCAGTAACAATCATGCTCCTTTTGTTGGTTTCCATGTCTCTTTTTAAACAGAGATTAAAAGTAGGGACATAAGTTTAGTTTGGAAAAAAAACTGTAATATAATTTATTTAATGCTGGTAAAACAACATAGGGGTATAATTACTAATGGTGCAAAAAGGTAGGGGCATAAGTGTAGCTGCAAAAACTTTGTTACAAAATCATGTACATGGGAAGACTATTGGTAGAACTGCGCAAGTTCTCAAAAAAATGCTAAGATGGGAAAATATGGGTACCTTGGTCTTGATGGCACGATGCTCGTCTTACAAATTGGGAGAGTTATAACCTTAACACATGGTTCAAAGTCTTCTCAAAGCTCAAGAGAATTTCTACTCATGATAATAATTTGACTTGACATAAGGACGAAATCGACAAAATTTAATAGAACTTAAGGAGTGTTAAACGGATTACTTATGTTTAAAGGAAGTCTAAACACATAATTACTCTTAAGGTTGATTTAGTATGTCTATTATTTCTCCAAGCTAAGCCTAAAAT
The DNA here is from genome assembly GCA_037367405.1 of Ottelia alismoides. Classification (NCBI taxonomy): domain Eukaryota; kingdom Viridiplantae; phylum Streptophyta; class Magnoliopsida; order Alismatales; family Hydrocharitaceae; genus Ottelia; species Ottelia alismoides. Next base: position 64,203 of record JAZKJV010003722.1, on the reverse strand, counting down.
TTCAGCACTTTGAAGGAGTGTTTGCTGCAAATCCTCGTTGTACATTTCTTTGATTTTATTCTCTTTTCCTTTTTTGATAGTTGTTTCGCTCGGGACTAGAAAGATTTAAGTATGGGAGCATGATAAATCACTGCCAAGCCTGAATTAAGCGAAAACCAACTTCATTTCGTGCATTTTTGTACTGCACATCGTGCATAAAACACATCATCTGCGTTGCGCGCACATTGCTTGTGAAAAAAATGCCTCTACCACTTCTATTTAAAATTATACTACCATAAGAATATTTTTTTCACAATCATACAAATAAATTTTACGATCCTTTCATTGATGTAACAATTATTAAAGAAAAGAGTAGAGTTTAATTAAGTAGATGGTTACATGAAGATCTGAGCTCACGCACCTTTTCATTGAAATCAAGTAAAAAGGTAATCCAAATATGTATGGGTACACAAACTTTATTTATGTAATATAATATTGAAATCTACGTATACCTAATTCTTTAATATTAAATTTATCTAAATCAATACCAACAAAAATTATTACTTTAAATGTACAATTAGGTTGTGGTTAAACCTAAGTACCTCTATAATCTTACTTTATTTCTCATCTCATTTTCACCCATCAAGCCATTGCACCCATCCCATGATCCCCCATAACCATTTATTGGGTGGGCTTTTGAAAAAAATAGAGAGAGAATATAATCATATCGAGCTCACGTGCTGGGCACATGATTGCGACCTTCTCCCTTCTTTCCTCTTCTCATGGCAACTACTGCGCCTGCACCTCTCCCTCATAAGAGGGAGGGGAGGAGAATCCATAATAAGGAATATGTAAAATTCCTAGATTACATTGTGGGTTGTTGATACTACCAGAATTTGTTGTTAGTAGTCCCAGTGGTCTAAGAAGTATATAGATATACGAGAGGGATGCGATTGAGAGATCTTTTAATTCCTTCCTTCCCTATTTTCCCATATGATCTCTTCTCTCGCCTTTTCTCATGTTCTCTCTTTCCCCCCTTGATTCCTTAGCTCTAGCAATCACGATTTGTGGTTCCATAGCTCAAAGATCACAAACTGTCGAATATCTTCTTGAGGGATTGAGCATTTGAGGAAGAAGAAACTTAACAATTGGTTTGTTGAGCCTCTCCGAGCACTAATTCAACAAGAGATGTTGCCGGACATTCTCAAATCCATCAATCGCTTGGTGATTGATATTATCAATATTCGAATGACTGAAATAAAAGTTGAAGAACCGATTTCGCCTTCTAAATCTAGTGATTCGTCATCACTTGGAGGATTCACACAAGGTACGCCAAAACACAAATGATCAAAGTTTCCTACATTTAATGGATCTACATAGCTCATGGAATGGTGATATAAGGCTCAACACTATTTTAATTTCTATCAAATTCTTGATTCCCAAAAGATTTCTCCAGCTTCATTCCATATGGAAGGAGAAGCTTTTAAATGGTTGTGGTGGTACACTAAGAATGATTTAGGGAAATTGTGGGACTCTCTCCTTGGCATTATGGAGTCTCGTTTTGGCAATTTAGCTTATGAAGCTCCTCATGGCGTCGTAAGTAAGCTACGACAAACAGGCTTTTGTGTTAGAGTATCACCGAGAATTTGAATGATTATTTAATAAGTTGGATGGGATTCCTTTAGACCCCGTTCGGTAGGTGGGGTAAACTCTCCCTAACCCACTCCCTCTCTCTCTAATGTGAGTCTCACATATTTCTTTTTAAAAAATTAAATACATCAATTCTACATCATCAATTCCATCAAAAAATAATATATTATACCATCATATCATATAAAATTATAAACTACTCCATTTCTTTCCACTTTTCCAAACTTTAACACAATTACATCACAATAACTACTCACTTTTTCAAACTTCAATACAATCATATCACAACAAACCCACTTCTAACCCACCCCCAGTTTAACCCTCTATCCAAACATCAAAACACAAAAATGGGTTACCCTCTATCAGTTTAACCTACCCTAACTCGCGTACCAAACACACCCTTAGCACCTTTATTGGGAACATTTCTCTGTGGGATTATACACGAAATTGAATATGAGGTTCGTGTTGGGGAAAAGTTGCCCGTATAAATTGAATTGCGGGAAAAATAACCAAGGTCGATAGGCGGATCTTGCACGATATATCAACTACGAGAAAGTATCTCAACCATAGGAAAAAATCAATCACAGATGCAAATAGAATTTTTAACGTGGAAAACACTCAATATGAGAGGAAAAACCACGGGGTTGATTACAACCCAAAATCAAGCACTATAATCAAAGTAATCTCCCGTCAGGGGTTACATAAGGTTGGCCCTCAATACGGTGCTACAAATCATCAAACAATTGAGAATAGTAGAGAGAAGAAGTACGACCAATGATAAATCCATCGCCAAACTGTAGGGAAGAATATTGGAGAAAATTGCTCCAAAGATTACTCCCTCCAAACTCTGCAGCAACCACAAACATTCTTTCTTCTTCCTCTCTCTTATTTCTTTCTTGTGCTAGGAGAGCTTGGGGTGATCATGGTATGCACCTCATACCCCCTATTTATACTCCATGTAGATGAGCAAATAAAGAAACATAGACTCCTACTTCCAATAGGATTAGGAAAAAGATGATTCCTAATCCTAAAAAGTAACCGATCTTTCCTACCAATGTACTATATATATGGACTAGGTTCTGATAAGGAGGGGAACCCATCTAACAAATATCTCCTTCATCGACTATGTGGGAACTGCTCCAAACCTATGAGGGAGCAGCATCTCTCGAACTTTCTAAGTGGCAAAGTCTTTGTTATCATATCGGCACCGTTGTCACCTGTGTGGATCTTGTCAAGTACAAGCTGCTTCGAATCTAACACATCACTTGTCTAATGATATCTGACATCGATGTGCTTTGATCTTGCATGGAATGTAGAGTTCTGCCAAGGTGAATAGCACTTTGACTATCACAGTAAAGCACATACTTGTCTTGATGAAGGACCTTCTTCATCCACAACAACTCCTTGCATGTCTATGTAGCTGCAATGAACACATCCTCCGTAGTAGATAAAGCAATACACTTCTAGAGACGAGACTGCCAAGAAGCTGCACCACCTGCAAAAGACATCATGTAGCCTGATATGGATCTTCTCCCATCAATGTCACATGCCATGTCTGAATCTGTATATCCAAGAAGAATAAGTTTCTTTGCTCTAAAGCAAAGAGAGTAATTGCTAGTACCTCGAAGATATCTCAAGATACATTTAACTGCTTCCCAATATTGTTTTCCTGGATTCGAGATGAACACACTAACAACTCCAACTGCATGAGCAATATATGGCCTTGTACAAACCATGACACACATGAGACTGCCTGTGGCTGATGCATAGGGAACTCTTTCCATATCTTTTTTCTATGCATTATTATGTGTGCTATCTTTGGAACTTAACTTGAAATGCGCTCCAAGAGGGGTGCAAGCTGGCTTTGCTTTCTCCATATGAAATCTTTGAAGTATCTTCTCAATGTACTTCTCTTGTGAAAGCTGAAGATTCCTTACTCTCCTGTCTCGAGTGATCTTCATGCCGAGTATCTGACTTGCATGCCCCAAGTCCTTCATAGCAAAGGACTTTCTCAACTCTTTCTTCAAGCCAGAAATTCTCTCTTCATTGTTGCCTATAATCAACATGTCGTCAACATAAAGCAACAATATGATGAAATCATCACCTGAGAACTTCTTCACGAACACACAATGGTCTGAAGTGGTCTTGGAATAACCATGCTCCCCCATGAACGAGTCAAACTTCTTGTACCACTGCATGAGTGCTTGCTTCAAGTCATATATATTCTTTTTCAGTCTGCAAACATAGTCTTCCTTGCCTTTGACTGTAAACCCTCTGGTTGCAACATGTAAATTTCCTTCTCAAGGTCACCATGGAGGAAAGCTATCTTCACATCCATCTGTTCAATCTCAAAATCAAGACTAGCTGCCAAGCTAAGAACCACCCTAGTAGAAGATATTTTCACCACAGAAGAAAAGATCTCCTCAAAGTCAACTCCATTCCTTTGGCTAAAACCCTTCACAACCAACCTAGCTTTGTACTTTGGGTTTGTGGAGTTTTTATGAATTAGCTATAATTTTTTTTATAAGTTTAGTTATATATTCGAAATTTTATTATTTTTATATTTGTTTTTTTATTTTATGTTATATTTCAGTAAAATATTTGTAATATATTTTTTATAGAAGTTTTTATTTGTATTTATATTTTTTATATTTTCTAAGTTTCAATGTAATTTTATGATTGATTTATTTAGAATAATAAATTAATTAAAATTTTAAAATAATGTTTATGCAATATAGAGTATATATGAATTTTTTTAGGTATTTTTATTATTCTTTTATTTTTACGTATTTGATTTTATACACTATTAACCAATTATAGTATTTAATAAAAATAGGATGGATTATTTCCTTATTCATTATCTCACTTTAATTTGATGTAGCATAATATGATAATGTTACTAAACATCAATGTATTGCCAATAACATTTAATATGGATAGTAATAAAATAATAAATACATATCGATAAAGCTTGTTCTGTGAAATAATATATGAACATTAAATATCCATATAAAGATATTATATTATTTTTTAATGGCTGTCAAAAAAGAATTTGAGAAAAAAGGAAATGATTGGGTAGGAATATACTACAAGAAAAATATAAGGTTCATTGTAAAATTCAAGTACAAATAATAAATTGATGGTATATAGCATTTTTAGTTAAAATTTCATATCAAATTGTAAATCAAGAAATTTCAAAATATTCAACCATCTACCTGCATATTATATAGTAAATGGTGTAAACATATACTTTACATATGATCATTTATTGCATATTTATCATAACAACATTCTTTATATACTATAATGGGAATCTTTGATTATGAAATCTATTAGTAATCAAAATCAATATTGCAACTTTTTATAATGATTATCAATCTTACTGTGGTAAGCTTAAAGTTTAATAAAAGATCAAGACTCTCCTCTACTAAAATAAGAATATCAATATTATTGACTTCCTTAAGTTGGAAAAACAAATTATAAATCTATATATTCAGAATATTGATCACCAATGTTTAAAACATAAAAAAGTCTAAGCCATGTTTTTATATTTTGATATTGAGTAACAATTTTTATCATGCAATAAAAAAACATTATTTTATTTAGAGTTTCTCGTGCTTTTTAGATTTCTTATAAATTATAAATAATGTTTCGCTTGATCGATTTACTTTCTAAAATATGGTGATATGGATTGATTACTTGTTATTACAATAATTCATAAAATAAATCTGGCTATTTTATTTGGTATATAGAATATAATGCTACCAATCATATGTTGTATCCTTTCTTTTTGAGCCAAAAAGGAGGAAACACTTAAGAGGTGTTCGCTCCAAGCTTTTATTAAGAAGGAATGGTGTACCCTTTATATATTCATTAATTATAATAGTTACAAAAAATTAAGATTTATTTTTATAATACAGTATTATAGAGTAATTATTTGTAATATATCCTTTTTTGCATACTCACTTCAATTTAATATAACATATTTTATTGTTATTAATTGTAGGGATAATATTTGGGAGTCGGAGCCTACACCCAGGGGTGTAGGTAACTACCTACACCCGACCTTTTTTCATTAATTTTAAGTTTTTAAGGAAATCTTAGGGGGATTTGCGTAATATATTGAGAGATTACGTGTTTCAAGTTTCATGCAAAACAAACATTCCTCATCTAGATGGGGTCAATTTCACCAATTATGAAACCATTAAATTTTGGTAACCTTGATGGAGATGATAGAAGTTCTGAATTAAGTTGAATTTGAAATGACACCATGGTGATATGTGGTAATCTAATTCTCCCAAGGTTTTATTTCAAAAAAAAGTTAAAAATAATGAAAAAAGAGAGCTGAGTGTAGGTAATTACCTATACCCCTGGGTGTAGGCCCCTTTTCCCATAATATATAGATGATGTCCGTAAAATATGTCTACATATGTTATATTCTAAACTTATTTTCTCAATAAATGTTTGCATACCTGATTGCTATATGAAAATGTTTGAAAATGATGGACAATAATATCTATACGTGTTTTCATATTATTAATATTTTGACGAAATAAATGTATAACAACAAATAATTTGTAAAATACAATATTGTATTTTAAAACTTTGTGACAATAATTTATATATTTTTATGATTCTTGAATCATTTTCCAAACTTATTTAAAAGGGTAGCGATTAAGTTATAATATTGCAATAATTTTTTTGGTTTATTATGAAATTTATATATGAGAAGATATTTCATGCTAAATAATATCGTAGTTGAATATTCTTCAAAAAATTTTACATCTATTATTTTCAACATATTTGATTCTATATATTCATATTATATCTCTTGCACATATGAGCATCTTTTAAATCTTTAGGGATTAGTATATTACACTTAATATAGAAAATGGTGCCAAGAGAGAGACGGGCTACAGAAAAGAGAGAGACGAGTGAAAAGGGGAGAGAGAATAGGAGGTGAAGGAGAGAATAGGATGGAATTTATTTTATTTAAACGGTATTAGACATCCATTTGATAGAGATAATGCCATATTAAATATTCTCGTAGTCATTTAGAAAAAACTCTGTACAAAACACACAAACACACACTATATATATATATGCAATAAAGAACTTTATAACATCGCATATGAAAAAACTAACATAAAATGAATATATGCATTATTTAATATTTAACAGTACAAATTTGGGAAAAGTACCTTAGAAAATTTGTATAACAAGAATGGAACATTTTTCATCATCCATACAACCATCCCGCAATTAACATAGAAATAAATTAATATAAATTCAAGTTAATTAGTTAAAGGCAAGTTAATTAGTTAAAGATAAGAAATGCTTGATATTTTTAATTTTTTATTATGATACTAATCATTACACATGGTTTAATTGATAAGGATGAATTTAAATGGTATTAGAAATCCATTTGATAGAGCTAATCTTATATTAAATATTCTCATTGTCATTTAAAAATGACTCCGTACAAAAGACATATATATGGAATAAAGAATTTTATAACATCATATATGAAAAATCTAACATAAGTGGAATATATGCATTATTTAATATTTAGTGGCACAATTTTAGAAACACTAACATAAAAAATGTGTATAGAAACAATAGAATATTTTTCTTTATCCATACTCACAATTACCATGAGATCATTACGTGATCAGTCATATAACATCTTAAAATAAACACTTTAAATATAAATTCAGGTTAATTAATTAAAGATAAGTTAGTTAGTTAAAGATAAGAAATGCTTGATATTTTTAAATTTTTTATTATGATACTAATCATTACGCATGGCTTTAGTTGATAAGGTTGCATTTTAAAATACAAACTAACAAATAAAATTATTTATAATAATAATTAATAACTATAAAATCATTTAATTGAATTATGAATTGAATATTGTACGGGCCATGGCATATTTAAATTTATCGTAAAAATGTAATTGATAAAATTTATTTTAAAAACATGTAGTTTCATTTTACTCCAAAGATAAATCGTAATACATGGTAATTGTAGTGTTATACATATACGGTTCATTTATACATGTGAAAACTGCCCTCTTTTGAAGGTATTATCAAACACCACATAAGTAAAAAGAATTAAAGCAAAATGACCACATTGACTCTAAAAAATCATAGATGAAGAATCTAATCCTTGCACTTTGTAACCATTATCTTTGAAACATTTTGTAAACACATTTCATATGCATTAAGAATTCAATATAAAAATCATTCTTCATAAATATAAACATCATTTGGGATATGCTCAACATAATAGAATACCGAGCTGATTGTGTAAACATATATACCCATACATGTAAAAAAATAAAATTTAAAAGGTCAGAAATAAATTAATTATCTATAGATAATACCATTCCATATTTAAACCATCGTATAATGGTTAGAAAATTTGGATATATATATATATATATATAGCATGTGTGTGTTGCGTTTGACGGGGTAAATGTAAGAATGTGAATAAAGAGGAGTTGGGAGTGGGGCACATCTTAGACTGAGAGATGGGAGAGAGAGAGAGAGCAAATAGGGAGGGAATGCAGGATATGAGACAACGCTGGAGGGTGCCATGTGTCCCTTGGAGAATGAAATTAGCTATTTCGTGTGGGAAAGAAACGAGGAAGAGCTAGGGGCACACCATATGTAGGAAGCATGGGTAAAGTTGGGGAGAACCAAGCTTTAGTATATAAAGTATAGATATATATATATATATATATTAGATTGCTAGTAAAATGATTCATTTTTATAAACTTTGAGGTCTAAGATTGCTTTTATCGTGACTAATATTTAGGCTTTAATGATCAGTACACTTCGATATCTAAAAAATTGCATTTCAAAGAGTTTAGATTGCATGCAACCAATCAAAGAAAGATTGGACTCAAAATGTGGAGTAGATTTTTATAGAGACATTTACTCGGGAAGCTCGAAATTTGTTTCTGTTGGTCAACCATAGTTAGAGATATCTCATTTTACACGAGAACTCACGTCATACCAGTGTTATTTAGAAATAATAAATAACTCAGGTCAAAGAATGCAAAAAAGTACTCAAGTGATTAATTCGACAGGGGGCACTTCGCACTTTTTTCACTGTCACGCATGAGAATAGAAAGAAGCAATATGGTAGAATAGTGGAAAAGCCCAACATTTATCCAAAAAGTTAGCATAAGTTGGAAGTGGGACATGTGTTAGACCGAGAGATGGGAGAGAGAGAGAGAGCACATGATAGGATGAGAATGCATGATATGAGAGGGTGCCATGTGTCCTGTGGGGAAGGGAATCAGCTACTCTGTGCGCAGAAGAAAGGAGGATGAGTCGGGGGCACGCCACGTGTAGAAAGCAGGGGTAAAGTTGGGAAGAACCAAACTTTAGTATATAGTATAAAAGTATAGATAGATATAGATTAGATTGCAAGTAAAATGATTCGTTTTTATAAACTTTAAAATCTAAGATTGCTTTTATCGTGATCAATATTTAGGCTTTAATGGTCACTATGTTTCGATATCCAAAAATTTGCATTTCAAAGGGTTTAGATTGCATGTATCTTATTAAAGAAAAATTTTACTCGGAATGTGGAGTAGAATTTTGTGAAAGCATTTATTTGGAAGCTTGAAATTTATTTCAGTGGGTCAACCATCGTAAGAGACACCTCATCTTGCACGGAAACTCGCATCGTACCGGCGTTATTTAGAAATAATAAATAACTCAAGTCAAAGAATGCAAAAGTACCAAGTTATTAATTCGGCAGGGGGCACTTCACACTTTTTTCACTGCCACACACGAGAAAAGAAAGAAACAATATGGTAGAATAGTGGAAAAAATCCTACATTTATCCAAAAAGTTAGAAGAAGTTGGGAGTGGGACACGTGTTAGATCAGAGATGGGAAAGATATAACACATAATAGGATGGGAATGCAGGATATGAGACAACACGGGAGGGTACCATATGTCATGTGGGGAAGGGAATCAGCTATTCCGCATGTCGAAGAAATGAGGATGAGCTGGGGGTGCGCCACGTGTAGAAAGCAAGGGTAAAGTGGGGGAGAACCGGGCTTTAGTATATAGTATAGATGATAGAGGTACCTTCAAAGAAATGATACCATGATAGAGGTCGTAATAACATAGTAGGAGAGTGACAAATCCGAGTAAGACAAATATGAGAGAGAGAGAGAGTCATGCAAGGGGTTGTGTGTCCTCAAGATTGAGAGAGGTGAGAGTATCTCCCATTGACAATATAACGGGGGGGGGGGGGGGGGGGGGGGCGGGACGATGTGGAAGGGAGAGTTGGGTGGGAGGTACCCAACTTTGGCATACGAGAGAGATGTGTAGGGAGAGCACCACATGTCAGATATAAGTCTAAAGCTGAGAGAAACCCCTAGCTTTAATATAGTTATAGATATATTCCTCAATGATGCTCAAATTCTCACAATCTGTTTGGTATGGTGCTCGATGGGATAGAAGCTATTTTCTAGGCGATTCCTGATCTTCATATGCTCTTCGATCAGGTTGATGATGGTAGCCTCAGTTGTTGATGGTGTTTAGTTCCATGTGATTCTGTCCTTCGCCGCTCGATCTCATGTCACTTGGTTAACCTATAGGTGGTGGCTTTCGATTGGATCTCTGACGATGGCGGTGAAGTTCTGATACCTTACAACTCAGTAGAAATGAGCTAAATTAAAATCATTACACACAGTTAGAAATCACAGTTAAGATACTTCTCAAAACCTAAGTTTTCCTTCAAACCTGTGAACGAAATGGACAATAATTATCACAATAGCATTACATTTTTCTCTTTATTTTAAATTTTGTTGACAAATTTGACATGCAAAGTTCTCCATATCTGCGAACGAAATGGACAATAACTATCACAACAAAGATTACATTTGATTCCCTTTGTTATTATTTTTTGACAAATCTAACGTGTAAAGTCGTGAGTCATATCCAATGTTAAGTAATTCACACTTCATCAAAAAGCTGAACTTTTTAATTGAAGAGGTGCTTTGTTCCTTTGGATTACTTATGAAGAGATGTGTAAAAGTCTTTTGCAGGTCTAGTGCAACCTGTAGGTATTATCCAATGGCTCTTTTGTGGCTCTTGTTTCTTCACTTAAAATATCACCTCATTTTAATCCATGTCCTAAGTTTTTGACATAGCAATGGATAGTTTATCAAGTACAACCATCAACATGGAAATAGTTATCTGTCTGTAGATTTTCAATGACTCTCCTTAAAAATCCACCACAAGTAATGAAAACACCATATCTAAGAATTGCAATGGATGTATTGTGATGTCCTATTCGGCTTTGTGTTGTGGTGTCCTATTTCGCTTAAAACCAACAATCAAACAGGAAATAGGCAGGAGCTGCAGTGAAGGCAAACTCCAATTTCGCTCTTCGATACTCTCTTGTGCTGCTGGAAGTGGCTCAGGTGGAGATGGATCCTATAGAGCAATGACGATGGAGAGCTTTTGTGTGGTCTAAGGGATTCTTCTTCAGAATGAAGCATGCAAGGCGTATGTGTTTTCAAATCTAGGTGCTTCACTTCCAGTGAGGCGGTGGAGAAAGATGATGATGCTCTTTTTGTGTCTCCTCCAGATAAGACGGTTTTGCTCGTCAAATCTCACGTGTTTTCTTTAAAACTCAAAATATTTTATGGTACAAAGATATCAAACAGTAATTGGCAAGAGAATAGAGGATATTCCACATGGGACAATCCATCATATATACACATCACTTGTTGGGACCCTCGCTAGATGAGTTGAATGGTTTCTCGACTATGCCAACATCCCTTTTGGCCTTGTGATTCTTCGCCTTGTCGCACCCTTATGTGCATCTCCGCGTAGTCCTAGTCGTCGTATTGGAGAACATCCTCTCTTGGCCGTGCTTAGGGATGAGCATTGGGCTGGGTCGGCCTAGCCTGGCTTGAAACCCAGCCCACATAGCCCGGCTCAGCCCAAGCCCAAATTATTTATGGGCTGGGTTTGGGCCAAAGATGTAGGCCTATTTAATAATTGGGCCGGGCTCGGGCTTAGCCCGGCCTAGCCCGTTAGGCCCGATAGCCCGACCCGCATGGAAGCCCAAAATTAGTTCCGTTAGGCCCAATAGTCTGGCCCGCATAGAGCCCATATGTGTCTAGACTTTGATCTCTCACTTTGATATATTCATTTAGATTGAATGAGGGAGTTGACGACGTCGACATGTTAATCCACTTGAGGTACATTTTCAATATGTTTGTTTACTATTATTTGCACATGTTTCTATAATATATCTATGAAGCTCTTTCCATTAGATACTGTAGAATCATAGATATGACCAAATCCGTGCAAAACAATAGGATAACAATATAATAAAGACCTAAATAACTAATAAATACTTCATAACAAAGACTACAATCAAAATAACCAAATGAGGGTGCGCCAAGTTTATGGGCTCACCAAGTCTAGACTCATAAGTTTTGGGCCGGTCCAAGCTCAATTGATTTTTGAGACATCATGGGCTGGCCCGGCCCAGGCCCGACCCATAATAATTGGGATGGGCTTGGGCGTGGGCCTTCAAAAAAATTTTTTAGTGGGCCTAGGCCCGGCCCAAAGCCCACAAACATAAATGGGCCTGGGCCCTGTACCCATGCTCATCCCTAGCCGTGCTTCACGTGTTGCTTCGTTATGGTGTCGATGCTTTTGTGCACAATAGCTCGAGGCACACGTCCCATTCATCTGCTTTGGAGGAGTTTTTCTTATAGCTAACGATAGTGTCAGTGTGTCACCAAACTTGGCCTGAAAGTAACTCAAAATCATAATCTGATTAATTATTACTCAAACCCAAAAAGAATATATTTTTTATTTATTTACTTATAAATGTAAGATGACATTGATAACTTCTTTCTAGCCACATGAAATTCAACTTTCATTTGGGAAATCAAATGAAAGTATTTCATGGCAAACTATGTTTACACTTTACAGTATTACAGCCATTATGAGCACCACTCACCTTGCGGGGTAAAGGCGAACATCCGAGATGGTTGGTGGTGCAAAGGTGGTGCAGGTCCCCGGAGCAGTACTCCATAACAATGCATGAGTAGTGTGGTGGTGCATCGAACTCGGCATAGAGCGTTAGGAGGAAAGGGTGGTGGCGGCGCCAGAGCACCCTTCTCTCGTCGTCCATCCTCCCGGCCTTCATCTTCCTCCTCTCCACCTCCCTCTTATCCACCACCAAAATCACGCACACAATCTTCTCCTCCTCTTCCCTCCATCAGATAGCAAAAGTACACCGACCCTATGTCTCCACTGCCCACCCTCCGCATCACCTGGAAGTCCAGCAGTACAGCGGGCTCCTTCCGGCATCGGAGGGCCACCTACAATAGGTCGTTGTACCTGTGCGGCTTCATGCTTGGAGGTGGGAGTGGGGTCTCTCTGGAAGATGTGGATGGACATGGGGGTGGTCGTGGAGGACTTTGTTTGGAGGTGGAGGTGTTCTCGCTTCCCATGTCAAGCTCCATCTCTTGTAGAGGCTGATATGCTTCTTCTTCAAGGGGTAAAAAAGGAGAGGGGAGATGCAGATGGTACCTCCTAGTTCCTATAACAGTGACATGGAGGAGAGAAAGGTCGCTGGCGAGGCCTTGGGGACTTCAAGAAGGGAGGGGACTTAGGTGAGGAGATGGAAAAATGGGGAGGGAGCACGTGTTAGGTTTTTTGAATGAAGAAACAGAGCAGACATTGACAGATAAAGGGGAGGATTGACGTGGACAACTGTTGGAGGGGTAAAATCGTAAGAGCATAGTGCCAGAGGGGACTCAGCTTTAGTTAGAATGAGAGAGAGAGAGAGAGCGAGACGGGGAGAAACGAAGGCCCTGTTTGGTTGGAGAATAGGCCCTGGAATAAGGAGCCAATTCTCCTCCTGACACGGTTCCCAGTGGTACGACTATTTCCCATTATTCCATCTTATTTCACTCTTATTCCTATCTTTATCCCACCTTACATACCTTTATTTCACCTTATTCTCCTTATTCCTATCCTCCAGTCGAACAAAGAATAGACCCTTATTCTCCTTATTCCCCATCCTTATTCCTGCTTATTCCCGAACCGAACACACCCGAAGATTAGAAGAATGCAAGAGAGAAAGAGGCAGATCAATCGTGGGTAGAAAGAGAGAGGGAGAGAAAGAGGAAGAGAGGGGGGGGGGAGAGATCATGGGTAGAGAGAAGTCATAGGGAGAGTGTCACCTATCAGAAGAAGAGTGGTAGCTGAGTTTAATAGAATCGAAGAGATGGGGAGAGAGAACACGACAGAGAAGGTTGGGAGAGTAACACCTGTTCTAAGAAGAGAGAGTTGAGGAGAGCATGGGAGAGTACCATGTGTCAAAAGAAGGGAGAAAGCTTAGCAAAACTTAACTTTAGTATATAGTATAGATATGCTTCAAATTGTTGCATTTATTTTTCATATGATGTCTAAGTGTTCATTATTTGATATGAATAAGACTCTTATACTTTGTTGAGTACTGAATTTGTACTCATTGCATGTATGCTTAGTTATGCTCAATAATGCTCTATTCTAATCATATGCTATTATTTTTTCCTTCTATATTCATCCCAATGTTTTATTAAAAATAGGTATGCATAATAGCTTTCACAACCACATGCACACTTGTATCGATGTAATTTGATGAGTCCCAAGTTTCTTGATTATGGATATATGTTGTTTGATTCATGTTCTATGATATGTGTTGTTTTGGTTATGCATGTGATTCTCACATGGATTCTTGTAAGGTCTTGTAATTTTAAAATCCGGTGAATGAATAATGTTAATATGGCACAAATTACCACGAGTATAGAGCTCGTCTAGACCTTTTCAACGAGTCTAAAAACGTTGAGATCCGAACTCGGGAATGTAAGTTATGGTTGTTTTATGTTAACAAATCGATAATTGGATTAATATCCGAACTGGATCAAATTGAAGTCCCAACCCCTATAAATATAAGGGTGGGTTTCCCGAAGATCAAATCACCTCTTCCCTTGCCGAAGCTGCGCTATCGGATGTCAGGATCCTCGTCAGAGCACAACCGTTGTCGACTAAAAAAGATCTTGTTGAGTTGTAATTCTTAAATGGGTAAACGGGTCTTTGGATGAGGGACCGTTTACCCCACCGCCCTATAAATGTACTCATCCCCCCTCCTTTACAATTAACCTAATGAAGAGAGAATCCTAATCCCTTTGAGAAAGAGATTAGGGTTCATGTGTGCCCCCGTGGTTTTTCCCTCATTGTAGAGTTTTCCACGTAAATCATGGTGTTATTCCTTGTGTTTCCTAATGTTTGGTAATCAACATGGTATCAGAGCCACGTTGAGACTCTTGTTTCTCGATCTGTGTGTAAAACCCTAGCCTCGGTCCGTGTGCTTCTCCTCAGTACCGCCCTTGTCGGTGAAGCCCGCAATCCTTGTCGAAGACTGCCGCCGTGGAGGAGGTTGCCCCGCGCGAAGCCATCTCCACGGTGCTCCTGTCACGTGGTGCTCGGCCGTGGAAGAGCCTGCCCCTAACCCTCCTGCCCTTGCGTGTGCCCTAGCTGTGCGACGCGCCCACGCGCGAGGACCCCTGTGCGCGGTGCCCCCCCTGTACGACGTGCCTCCTCCTCCTCTCCATCTGTGCGACGCGCCTACGCGCGAGGCCCCCTGTGCACGACTCCCTGTGCGATGCGCCCCCTGTGCGCGGTGCCCCCCCAATGCGACGCACCCCCTGTCCGATGCGCCCCCCTCTACGATGAAACCCCTGTGCCGTGCGCGACGAAGCCCCTGTGACACCACCTATGCGTGGTCCTCTCCTGAGCGCGAAGCTCTTTCGTACGAAGCCCTCCCAGTGCACGACGCTCTGTGCGCGAGGACGAAGCCCCTGTGACACCACCTGTGCGGGGTCCTCTCCTGTACGCGACGCTCTTTGCGTGCGAAGCCCCCCCTGTACGCGACGCTCTGTGCGCGAGGCCCCCTGTGCGTGAAGCCCTTTTTTCTGTGCGTGAAGCCCCTCTGTGCGTCTGTGCATCTCTGTTCTTGTGTGTGACGCGACTGTGCACGCACATGGACCCTGCTCTTTCTGTACGTGCTGAAGCTCCCTGTCCTGCCAACCTTCGACTTTGGTGGTTTTTTTGTGAGTTCTCCTCCTTTCTTGCTTGTGGTGTGCTTGTCTTGAGACTTCATGGATTCAGAAAATACTGCGGATGTGATAACTATTAAAATGGATAACGTTCCGGCTCATGTTACAACTGTCAAGCTAACGAAAAATAATTATCTGATGTGGTCTGCGGCAATGGAGGTTGCCTTAGCTTCCTGTGGTAGGGGAGGATACATAGATGGTCGGAAAAAATTCTTGCGCTTACTGATAAGTCATATGAACAGTGGTATATTGAGGATAACCAATGCTGAAATTGGATCATCAATGTTGTATCTTCTGACATTCAACCGCTCATTCTTCGGAAGAAGTCGGCCAGAGACCAATGGCTCACCCTCGAGAGCATGCATGGGCAGAAGAAGCAAGACATCCGTATGTACCAATTAAGCAGGGATGTGTATACTATGAGATAAGGAGAGATGACTGTTGCTGGCTACTATGCTTCGCTAAAGACCAAGTGGGAAGAAATTGATTACTACTGTGATGATACCTGGACCAGCCCTACAGATCAAAAAAATATTGGGATGAGACTTGGTAGTAGAGAATTTTTATCTTTCTTGGAGGACTAAATGCTGAATTTAAGGCAACCAGAAGTCAACTCCTGAGAGGAGGGATTGGATCTGATATTGAAGAAATCTATCATACTATTGAATCCGAGGAACAACGACGTACTGTTATGAAAGATGATCAGGTCTCTCAGTTTGAAAGATCAATCTTATTAACGAAAGGGGATAAGAGTGGGTATTGGAAGGATAAGAAATGTGGACACTGCAAGAAGACTGGGCATGGGATTGACTACTGTTGGGAACTTCATCCTGAGAAAAAATTGAACAAAGGAAAAAAACCACTTGCAATGATTGCTGAAGGAAAGAGATTGACAATTGATCAGATCAAGGACTTGCATGCATATGTTCAGAAGATATCGGTCTCTGATAACACAAAGGGCGATGCTGATGTCATCAATGCTGCCATGGCTACTGCAACATACAAAGGTACAAATATTTTTCATGATGAATGGATTATTGATAGTGGGGCCTCTGACCATATGACAGGAAATTCTAAGATATTTCACGAATATAAACTTGCTTCGGGACGAGATCGAGTTAATTTAGCTGATGGATCCTCTGTATCTGTGGCTGGCAAAGGAAGTATATCTATCATTGATAAATTCATCCTGAAGAATGCTCTCCATGTTCCCGATTTTCCAATCAGTTTATTATCTGTTTATCGCATTGCTAAGGACCTTCACTGCCGTTTAATTTTTGATGAAAATGCTTGTGTTCTGCAGGACTTGGGGACGGGGAAGAAGATTGGGATTGGTTTGGTAGTTGATGGCCTGTACCGTCTTCTTGCTAGGATCGTATCAGCTTGGGTCGCTGCCGCTACTAGTAACAGACATGAAGATGTTGGTGAATTGAAGAAATGGCATGATCGTCTGGGGCATCCTGGTTACTCTACTCTTTCTGTTTTATTTCATAGTCTTTGCAATGAAGTGGACCATGAATTTTTATCTTGTGAAGTGTGTCAGTTATCTAAACACACTAGAACTATCTATCCAATTTCGAATAGTAGAAGTACTGCTCCTTTTCAACTGATTCATTCGGATGTTTGGGGTCCATCAAGTGTGACAAGTTTAGGAGGTCACAAATATTTTCTTACTTTCATCGATGACTTTTCCCGCTATACCTATGTGTACTTAATGAAGAATCGAAGTGAAGTTCCTCAAATTGTTAGATATTTTATTCTCATGATTGAAAACCAGCATGATACCAGGGTCAAAGCCTTACGATCAGATAATGCTAAGGAATATTTAGAAATGTCTCTTCAGACTTTTCTTCGAGAAAAAGGGATTTTGCATGGGACTTCTTGTAGCTATACTCCTCAGCAAAATGGTGTTGCTGAGCGAAAGAACAGATCTCTTTTAGAAGTCACTCGTGCTCTTTTATTTCAACATAATGTCCCCAAGAGTTTTTGAGGGGACGCTGTGCTTACTACCACTTACCTTCTTAACAGACGTCCCTCTATTGCTATCAAAAAGTTGGTCCCTTTTTCTGTTTTGCATCCCGAAAGACCACCCTTTGCTCTTGCTCCTCGTGTGTTTGATTGTGTGTGTTTTGTTCACAATTCTGGTCCGGGCAGACGGAAGTTGGATCCTCAGGCCATCAACTGCATTTTTCTTAGATATTCTTCTAGACAAAAAGGGTATAAATGTTATGATCCGTTATTCATCAAGTTATTTGTGAATAAAGATGTCACTTTTCATGAATGTGACTCTTACTATGGGAAGTCTCCTTCTCAGGAGGAGTCCATGGATAATATCACAAACACTTACTTTTTGGATGAATTTATGAATCCATATGATGACCATGGAGATACAATTACCGCTGATAGCAACAGTGATAGCGCCAGGTTTATGAATGATTCGAATGGACGAGAAGAGATATTAGATGCTACGCGAGATTGTGTGGATAATCAACTACCAAATAAACATCCCAATCACTCCCCGGATGATCCAAGTTCCCACGACTCTGTAAGTAGTTCCTCTTCTTCTGGTATTCCAATTATTGATACTAATGTTATGGCTAATGATGTGGACGAGGACGATGGAAGTAGGAACGATAACCATCCCATTGCTATGCGCAAGGCACCCAGGACAATCAAGCCCTCTACTCGGTATCCCGTGGAAGATTTTGTTTCCTACTCGAAGGTGAATTCGAGGTATAAAAGCTTTCTTACTCTTTTTGATTCTCATTATCTTCCAAGGAATGTTGTTGAAGCAAAAGGTGATCCAAGATGGGTGTGTGCCATGGATGATGAAATGGCGGCTCTAAAAAGGAACAACACTTGGGATGTTGTGGACATTCCCAAGGGTGCCCATCTGGTTGGTTCTAAATGGGTCTACACGATTAAGTATAGTTCTACTAGAAAGGTGGACAGATTCAAAGCACGACTTGTTGCAAGAGGGTATAGTCAGAAGTACGGGATTGACTATCTTGAGACGTTTTCTCCTGTGGCCAAAATGAAGACGATCTGTGTTATTATCTGCCTGGTTGTACAGTTCTCCTGGAAGATGTTTCAGCTAGATGTCAAGAATGCGTTCTTAAATTTAAAAGAAGAGGTCTACATGAAGATGCCCCTGGATACGGGGAACCAAGCAAGCGTTGTAGATTGAAGAAAGCATTGTACGGTCTCAAGCAGTCACCTAGAGCTTGGTTCGAGAGACTGAGGATTGTGATGATCACTAATGGCTATCAACAGGCTAATGGAGATCATACCCTCTTCATTAAAAAGAGAGGCGAATAAATTTCTATCCTCTTGGTATATGTGGATGATATGATTCTGACCGGTAATAATGATGCAGAAATATCCTCCCTAAAATAGGTTCTTGCTACAGAATTCGAACTTAAGGACTTGGGTAGGTTACAGTACTTCCTTGGTATTGAGATGGCAACTTCCCCTAGTGGCTTGTGTTTGAATCAACGGAACTATGCGCTCAATTTACTCAAGGACTCTGGTCTGCTTGGATGCAAGCCGGTCACTACTCCTATAGATGCTAACCATAAGCTCAGCAAAGCAGATGGTGTACCTCTCAATGAAGCTTCAACAGGGCGGTATCAGAAACTTGTTGGGAAATTAATTTACCTCACTCTCACGAGACCTGACATTACCTATGTTGTCAATGTGGTAAGTCAATTCATGCATGCACCCACAACAGTTCATATGAATGCGGTCAACAGAATTTTATGCTATGTCAAGAATTCCCCAGGTAAAGGACTTGTGTTTAGAAAATAAGATAGTGTGCACATTGAAGGTTACACTGATGCGGATTGGGCTGGATCTGTGGATGATAGGCGGTCAACATCAGGATATGCTATTTATCTGTGTGGTAACCTGGTCATATGGTGAAGCAAGGAACAGAATATTGTCTCCAGGTCTATTGCTGAAGCCGAATACATGGCCCTTGCAAATGGAGTCACTGAGATCGTATGGTTGAAACTTCTCTTAGCAGAATTGGGTATTGTAGCTATCTTGCCATTGAAGATGTTCTGTGATAATAAAGATGCCATAAACTTAGCAAATAATCTTGTTATGCATGACAGAACGAAGCATATGGAGATAGACAAACATTTTATCCGTGAGAAGATTGAAGGTGGACAGTTGTGTCTTCCCTACCTGAAATCTGGTGATCATATTGCGGATCTCTTCACAAAGGGGCTGCCTACGACGATCTTTGAGCTAAATGTAGGCAAGTTGGGCATGGTTGATATATATGCCCAACTTGAGGGGGAGTGTTGAGTTGAAATTCTTAAATGGGTAAACGAGTCTTTGGATGAGGGACCGTTTACCCAACCGTCCTATAAATGTACTCATCCCCCCCTCCTTTACAATTAACCTAGTGAAGAGAGAATCCTAATCCCTTTGAGAAGGAGATTAGGGTTCATGTGTACCCCGTGGTTTTTCCCTCATTGTAGGGTTTTTCACGTAAATCATGATGTTATTCCTTGTGTTTCCTAATGTTTGGTAATCACCAGATCTGATCGATGATCCAAGGGCGTCATCACATAGAGGAGCTCGAGATTGTGTACGTGTGCTTCTCGCATGCAACATGATGGAAATGACATTTCCCGCAAGAGGAGATCGTAAGAGGCCATCTTCGTGTTGTTGGTTATGCATGGATTCTCAATTATATGTGCTTAAATACCCATAAAACCTTAGGCCATATTTGGTTGGGGTTTAACCCCCTCTTGGGGGGGGGGGGGTTACCCCCTCAAAACCCACTATTTTTCTCACTTCTGGGGCCCACTCCTTCTCTCTCTTTTATACATTAAATCAATCATTTTTTCCATCTATTCTATAAAAAATAATATATTATACCATCATATCATCTAAAAATTATAAACTAATCAATTCAACTCTACTTACCTTTCCAAATTTCAATACAATCTCATCACAACAACTACACACTTTTCCAAACTTCAATACAATGACATCACAACAAACACACTCAACTCCTAACCTTCTATCCAAACACCAAAATACAAAAATAATTTACCCTCCCATTAAGTTTGCAATGTGTTTGACATACAAATCTATATCCAATATCTTATAAATCACTAGTGGTTGTTATGGTTGTCGTGTCCCCGCATGATTCCTTTCACTGGAACTTCGTCTTGCACATGTTTGCAATGTGTCCACATGTTGATGTTGGTCACATCAACATGTGTTCCAGTGAAGACTACTTTCTTGCATCCGGAGAAAACAGAGATAGTTGTGCACTTTGTCCTGATTTTATGATGCGGAGTTGAATATATAGTTCGATATCGAGGATCTACTTCTGGATATGTCGTCTATCTATGTGGGAATCTTATTATATGGAGAAGTAAGAAA
Organism: Ottelia alismoides; assembly: GCA_037367405.1. Lineage (NCBI taxonomy): Eukaryota > Viridiplantae > Streptophyta > Magnoliopsida > Alismatales > Hydrocharitaceae > Ottelia > Ottelia alismoides. The sequence continues at coordinate 43,013 of JAZKJV010003722.1, read as the reverse complement.
TATAATGTGGTATCTAGATCAAGCGTCAAAGCTGAGTATCATGCTCTTGCATATGATGTAACGTCCCGGGCTTAGGTCTCCGGTCCGTTATCGAAGAAAACTGGCCCTGACAACTTGTTGGGTTCGGGCTCAATTGAACCCGTTGGCAACCACCCAAAATGCTTAAGCCCAAATTGTCAAGTAGTAATCTCCACCACTTATATACCATACCCACACTTCGTGAGTTTTAGGTATGGCACTATGTTTGAAGTTGGGGTGTTACAACCTCCCCCACTTATATTCGCAACGTCCTCGTTGCGACATGGCCCATCACTTATTCTCAGTGATAGTGGCGGTTGAACGCTCCGGGTAGCCATTTCCTCCAATCTCTTTGTAGGGGCAGCTCCACCTCTCGGGTAGCCCTTTCCACTATCAGAAAGAATTTGGCTCTGATACCATTTGTAACGTTCCGGGCTTGAGTCCTCGGTCCGTTATCGAAGAAAACTGGCCCTGACAACTTGTTGGGTTCGGGCTCAATTGAACCCGTTGGCAACCACCCAAATGCTTTATCCCAAGTTGTCAAGTAGTAATCTCCACCACTTATATACCACACCCACACTTCGTGAGTTTTAGGTATGACTCTATGTTTGGGGTTGGGGTGTTACATATGGTGTCACCAAAATCTTATGGTTGAACTTTTGTTGAATAAACTGGGCACTGGAGCTGCAACTCTGATCCAAATGTATTGTGATAACAAGGTTGCAATTAATCTAGCCAATAATCATGCTATACATGATAGAACCAAGCATGTAGAAATTGACAGATACTTTATTCGAGAGAAGATTGATGATGGACAACTGTACCTTACAGACAAGAAATCTGGTGATCAGATTGCCGATCTCTTCACAAAAAGGTTGCCTACGGTGCAACTCGAACAAAATATTGGCAAGTTGGACACGGTCGACATGTATGCCCAACTTGAGGGGGAGTGTTGAGTTGATTTATATCTCATTGGTAAACGGGTATGTGGATGAGAACCCATTTACTCATCCCCCCTCCTTGACAGACATACTATTGAAGAGTACCCTACCCTAATCTCTTTGTTAAAGATCAGGGTTTGTTTGCCCGTGTGGTTTTTTTCCTCTCCGAAGGATTTCCACGTAAATCATTGAGTTTGATCTTTTTGTTTGATCTTGATTCGTCTTAACCAGGCTATTGCCCAATATATGTCGGGTCCATGCATAGCAATGCATGTACTTGAGTATTTATAGGAATATCTTCATGTGCTTAGTTGTCCCGTGAATGTTCTGGTTCATTTACCTAACATGGTGTATTATCTTTCATTTATAAAAGTGGATATACAAATGTAGTATGATGCATCACATCTTTGATCTTTTGCAGATGCCTGATAGGCTCGATGTATTGAGGACTGAGCTTTCCTTTCTATGGAATAATTCGCCCACGCAAGTGATCTTGATGAGTATGCTTCATAATCCTGAATGCTAGGACAACAAATTGCCCTTCACCTAAAATAAAGAAATATACTTTTGCCTAATGCCTACTGAGTGCCGTGGTCAGCTCTTTTATCTGTTGCTTTTGCAGGTATATCCTTATCGGTGATGCAATAATGGAATTCTTATTTTTGCATGATCGCTATGAAAATTCATATGATAAAATTGATTTATTTTGTTTCTCATTGCGATGAACCCTCTTAAGAGACTCAATCTCATCATATCAACACAACTGAAGCCGTTCAATATGTTCTTAATACTCATTCAATATCTCTAAATAAGATCGATTTACTCTTACGTGAATTGAAAACACATTATCTCCTAAATCACATAAAATTTGCAAATTATAGAATCACAAAAAAGATATCTACATATCTTCTCATTTCTCTACCATTCAATGAATAATTACATGACATAATAAGCATATTTTTATTTAAGAAAGATGGCATTCATAGCTTAAAAGACTACCTGCTAATATAAACAATAGGGTTTTTATCACTTGTACCCCTCTGAGATATCGCAATATCAGTTATGTCCCTATCTTTTTGGTAATATCAGTTGTGCCCCTCACTTTTTTCGCCGTTATCACTTGTGCCCTTCCGTCAGATTGACCGTCAATGAGTTGACTTAACCATAGTTTCTTCAAACCTTGGTGCAGTTCAGAGGGGTATTATTGTCCAGACCTCTTTATCTTCTTCCTCATTCATTTGTTCTTCTTCCTTTCTCCTCTTAATTTCTCTCTCTTAATGACACCTTCATGCATCCATCGAATCTCTAAAATTTTTGCATTTTCACGGATATATCACTCATTACAGATCAAACGGTGAATTTTATTGATTTTTTTGATGAATTTTTATGAATCAATTAGTCAAAAATTTATCTTAATTTAACAAAAACTGAAAGCTCTCCAGTTTCAAGTGGAGGAGGAGGCGTGGGGGCGACCTGAACGCGGGGGCGGCAGGGGCACGGGGGCAACCTGGGCGTGGGAGGGGCGGCGGGGGCAGGGGAGGTGCGGGGGCGGCGAGGGCAGGGGGCGTGTGGGTGACCTGGGCGCGTGAGGGACGATGGCGGGTGCAGGGAGGCGCGGGGGTGACCTGGGCGCAGGGGGCGGCGGGGGCAGGGGCGGAGGGGGCGAAGGGGGGCAGGGGCTGCCGGGGGTGGAGGGGGGAGGGGCTGCGGGGGGCAAAGGGGGGAGGGGCTGCGGGGGGCAAGGGGGACAGGAGCAGGGGCGGAGGGGGGCATGGGCTGCAGGGGGCGGAGGGAGGAGGGGCTGCGGGGGGCAAGGAGGACGAGGGGAGGGGTGCGGGGGTGGAGGGGGATGGGGGAGGGGGTGCGAGGGCGGAGGGGGGAGGGGCTGCAGGGGGCGCGAGGGGCGGCAGGGGCAGGGGCTGCGGGGGGCAGGGGCTACGGGGGACAGGGGTTGCGGGGTGCGGAGGGGAGACCTGGGGCGGGGGCGCCGGGGCGGGGCAAGGGGGAGGCGCGGGGTTGTGAGGGCCTGCAGGCGCAGCAGGGACATGGGAGGAGGAAGGGGCAGGGGGATGATGAAGATGAAGAGGAGGGGGAGGAGGAAGACTTTTCAATTCCTTTGTTTTCATTTAATTCATGATGTGTCCCTAAAGTTAACATCCGTTTGCATTTGGGATGGACGAAAACTAACCCGAGAGGTACAAGTGATAGATTTGCAAGAAGTGAGGGGCACAACTAATATTACCAAAAAGATATGGGCATAACTGATATTGCGATATGTTAGAGGGGCACAAGTGATAAAAACCCTAAACAATACTATAATTAGCTCTTATTGGGCTGAATAAGCCCAATTGTACGATCTCCCGTTGAATCATTCTTCTTAGGCTTCAACTATCAGGTGACATATGCAATTTATCGATATTATAATTTGATATAGATTATCATGAAAGTTTCATATCACAATGTTAACACATTCAAAATATATTGTTCTCGTTCAAAATTCACGTCGAATAATTAATATTATACTACGAATAACCAACTTAGTTTCCATTGCAATATCTAACATTCTTACTCTTAGAATACAATATAAAACAAGATGTACAAATTCAATCCATATAATATAAATAGTGGTTTATAGAATGGGTAAAATGGGCTTGCCCCGTGGAGGAAGCTAACTTGGCTCCCAACGCTATTTTGTCCGTTTTTTTATTTTTTATTTGAAATTTTTTCAATGGATTTTTATCAATATATTCTTATATTATGTCATTAAAATTTCGTGCGAGACAAAGACTTCTACGGTCTCCATCCAGACGAGGTCGATTTTAGCAATTCTGTTACCGTTAAAAAATGACTGTCTGGATTAAAACCGTATGAGTCTCTGTTTCACACGAAATTTTAATGACATAATATAGGGATATAGTGATGAATATTCACGGAAAAAAATTTCAAAAAAATAAAAAAAAATCAGACAAAATGACGTGAGGGAAGCCAAATTAGCTCATCCTAAGGGACATCCCCATTTAACCCAGAATGGCCATATATTTGGTCAAAATGCGTTTTTACCAGATGTACATTACTGTTTAAAAAATTATGTTAAACTAAAAAAGGTCTCCAGCTATGTGTTAATTTAAGATTAGAGATCTCACTTTTCAAATGTTTATCTTAAATACAAACTTTATACGTTTTCACAATCTTTTTATACTGACGTTAAAACATAAAAATGAAGGTGCAGCTCCTTTTTGTTAAATTGAGGTTATAATTAGAAATCAACCGATAGGGATTTTTTATTCACGCAAGAAATTAGTTTGTAATGTTTAGGGCGTGTTCGGCAGGAGAATTAGCCTTACAATAATGGGTTAATTCTGTTGAAAATATAATTTGAAACATACCCATGAAGTATTATTGCAATGGACCCTTTTACACATGAGACTAAATCTTCCACTCATATGAAGATATGCCAGCCTATATCTTCCACCAACATATGAAGAATCTTAACGAAGATTTGTACTTGGGAGAATATTCTAGAAAAGAGATATCTAGATATTTCTCCACTTCCTACCAAAATATCTAGATATTTTGTCTTAAAAGATAAGCATGTAAGATGATTTATCACTCTTCTAAAATATCTCCACCCTCTTGGGGGCCTATAAATAATACTCAAGATGTCCTCATTTTACACAACAATAACACGAAGAAGTCCACTACTACCACAAGAGTCTCTCTTATGTCCCTCATTTTTGCTGTTGATTTGTGTTTGCTATAAACTTTGTTCATACCAATATTATTAAGATTGTGTACAACTAAGAGATAACATGAGCTCCTATAACTTGCTCGAATGGAATACATGTTCGTGATATGATCACTGCAATGGATGATGAGAAAAAGAAAGCACGTCATTGGCATCTTCCTGAGATTCACCTTAGGTGCGCAGCTCATGTGCATTCTGAGCATGCCTCGAAACCATTATATGATGTGATGGACTTGAATCTGGTGATTGAGATTCACAAGAAAATGGTTTCGTGGATGGAGAAAATGACACATGAGTCGTGTTGTATTCCTTCTCCTCCGACTAATGCATCCCACTATTATAAAGGTGAATACTTCATCGAGTCCTTCACTTAGAAGGTATGTTAGTCATTCTCAACACTATTTAAATAGTTATCATACTTACTACATACTATTGCAGATAAAATAACTATCCTATAATCAAGTGATTAAGAAACAATCAGTCTATACATATTGTCTCCATAAATTTTAAGGGTTTCTGTGTGAACAAGAATCAAACAAAGTGCTGCAAAATCTATCTCATACAACAAAATGAGTTCTGTGTTTCTATAAAAATGTTGAAGAAGATCTCCATCATCTCATCAGCTACATAGAGTAATTTATCTGAATAGCCCTTTTTCCATATATTATTAATCCATTCAATACTTTCTGATTTTTTCTTCTTGCATGCATGCGTAAATCTCATGATGGTATATCAATATACTTATGCATTAGTAGCATCATTAACCAAATCCACGAGTAAGCTCTACTACAATATTTTGTTGAATTCATTTCTGATTTCTTCGATAACGATATAACAATTGATACAAAAAAATCCAGATTTTCCATTGATTTCAAAGTATATTTATTTTTTATTTGTTTATCAATGGTAAAAATATATACTTAGGTGGTAAAAAAAACCATCCAACCTAAATGCGAAAACAAATGAGTATAAAAGGATTCCCCATCTAAATAACTTGGTGTGTAGGATCGGAGCCAAACGAGCACACAAATGCTGCATTCAACTCCATTTATTCTGAAGAAAGAGAGAAGCAGACAAGCGTGTGGATAATATATTGTTGAAATTATGTACTCTTGGATCGATTCTCGTAATATTAAATTTTTATATCTTGCAGCTTTTACCATGCATTGTTTGATCTAAAAGACGAGATATTCTTTCTAAATCAATATCTGTTACTAATGGCAATTTCTCGACTTTTGCTAATGTTCATTGTATATATTTATATCGAGGTGTCAACTCAAATTGACAAATTATAACTTATAACCATAATCCTTGATTATCGCAGACGAAGGAGGAACACATCGGTGATCCGTGCAACCACGTGGATGAGAAGATAGTGAGAAGGCAATGAAGAAGTGCTTGAGATAAATGAAGACCGGTGATAACGAGCAGCCTATGTTCCACATCATCTTGGAGGTTTGGGACCGACGTGTGATGAGCATGGGCATGCTCTCAGAGCTAGCCGTAGAGTACTTGATCGACACCGATGATAAAATAATCGCAATGGAGATTATCAAGACACCGCACGAGATGATGTCCTTCCCTCGATACCATCCACTGGAAGAAGAAAAAGAACCGCTGCCCGAACCCTTGTCCTATGACGGCGTACTCGAGAGTGAACAACATCAACAACAATCGTTTATAGATTGATTAATGGTTGATGAGTATAACCGAACTTCATACTCGAATTTATCTTTAATGTGTCGAGTTGAGAGGGAGAAGTTTTGAACTCGACACATTACATACAAATTCGAGTATCAATTTTGGTTATACTCATCAACCATTAATAAACATCATCAACCATTAATAAACATCGAGGTGGTTGTTGTTGCTGTTGCTCAATCTCGAGAACGCCGTCGTAGAATAATGGTTCGAGTAGCGATTATTTTTCTTCTTCCAGTGGATGGTATCTAGGGAAGGACATCATCTCATGCATTGGCTCAATAATCTTCCTTGCGATTATCTCATCATCGGTGTCGATCAAACACTCTATGGCTAGCTCTGGGAGCATGCTCATGCCCATCGCACGTCGGTCCCAGACATCCAATAGGATGTGGAACATAGACTGCTCGTCATCACCGATCTCCATTGATCTCAAGCACTCCTTCATTGCCTTCTCACTGTCATCTCCATCCACGTGATTTCGCGGATCGTCATTGTGTTCCTCCTTCGTATGCGATAATCAAGGATGATGATCATAAGTTATAATTTGTCAATATGAGTTGGCACCTCAAGATAAATATATAATGAACATTAGCAAAAGTCGAGGAATTACAATAGTAAGAGATTGTGATTTAGGAGGAATATCTCATCTTTTAAATCAAACAATGCATGATAAAAACTGCAAGATATAGAAATTTAATATTATGAGAATCGATTAAAGAGCACATAATTTCAACATTAATTATCCAGACACTTGTCTGCCTCTCCTTTTCTCTAGAATAAATGGAGTTGAGTACAGGATTTGTGTGCTCGTTTCGCTCCGATCCTGCACGTCAAGTTATTTAGACGGAGAATCCTTTTGTACTCATTTTCTTTCACATTTTGGTTGGATGATTTTTTTATCACCTAACTCTACATTTTTATCATTGATAAACAAATAAAAAATTATCATACTTTGAAATCAATGAACAATATGAATATTTAGTAGTATCAATTGCTATGTCATTATAAAAAAAATTAGAAATGAATTCAGCAAAATATTGTAGTAGAGCCTACTCATGGATTTGGTTAATGATGCTACTAATGCATAAGTATATTGCTACACCATCTTGAGATTTACGCTTGCAAGAAAGAAGAAGAAATCAGGAAATATTAAATGAATTAATATATAGAAAAATGGCTATTCATATAGATTACTCTATGTAGCCGATGAGATGATGAAGATCCTCTTCAGCCTTTTTATAGAAACATACAACTCATTTTGCTGTATAGATTTTGCAGCAATTTGTTCGGTTCTTGTTCACACGGAAACATTTAAAATTCATGGAGGAGAAAATACGTATATACTATTTGTTTCTTAATCACTTAATTATATGGTAATTATTGTATCTGCAAAAATATGTAATAAATATAATATTTATTTAAATAGGGTTGAGAATGACTATCATACCTTCCGAGTGAAGGACTCGATGAAGTATTCACGTTTGCAATCGTGGGATGCATTAGTCGGAGGAGAATGAATATAACACGGCTCATGTGTCATTTTCACCATCTACGAAACCATCTTCTTGTGTATCTCAATCACCAGATTCAAGTCCGTCATATCATATCGTGGTTTCGAGGCATGATCAGAACGCACATGAGCTACGCGCCTAAGGTGGATCTCAGGAAGATGCCAATGTAATGTTTTCTTTTTCTGATCATCCATTGTAATGATCATATCACGAACCTGTATTCCATTCGAACGAGCTATAGCAGCTCATGTTATCTCTTAGTTGTACATAATCTTAACGATATTGGTATGAATAAAGTTTATAGCAAACACAAATCAGAAGCAGAAATGAGGGAATCACCTCAAAGACTATGCAAAATTTGTATGTCAAAAAGTAGAACCCATCTTTGATCTTTATCAGGGAAGAAAGAATCTGCAGCATAAGGAAACTAAGCTAAGAAATACAATGGAAAAGTAAAGAGCGTAACATTTCTGTAACATGTACCTCTCCAGTTCCCCTTTGTACCGTAATGGTCGGAGTTGAGCATTGGCTTTTCTCAATCGTTTGGCTCCAATCCTGCACTTTGAAGAAATCACAACAATATAATGCACGTTTGCTATCTAAACAAGTGGAAATGATCAAACCAGCATTTCATAACAACAACAAGCATACCTGAGTGCATGCCTACAGATTTCGACAGTGAACCAACATATCGACCATTTGTTGGGGGATAGCAACATGCAAGAAACATAATCATGTAATCGAGAAGGCACTACTGTGGATTACCAAAAATGATTGCGAACGTACTCTATGTGCTCAATAAGATAGTCGAGTAGTCCCTCAACTTCCCAACAGAAACATTGAGCCTCGTCGTCAATGAAGCTCGGATTTTGCAAAGAAATATCTCCGATTTTCCAATCTAAGAATCCATGTAAAGTTAATCGAAAGAGAGCATCACACTCAGTACCATGGGTAAATCAGTGGAAAGACAAGAAAGAAAATTATGTTTCATAATCCATACCTATCGGATCATCTTCAAGAGAAATTCGACCTGAGTGTCACCAGAAGTCGAAACCACAACGATACCGGTAGTCGCATGGGTACAGATCGGGATATCAGTTTAAGAAATTTGTTCAACATCCTTATTTCCAACCTCACGTCATTGATGTCGATCAATGTCTCCGATGCGTTATAGGGGACTATAGCCAGTGCACGTTAGCACATGTCCTGAGGAGCAACTTATGCAAAGTCTGTGTATGCTCATTCACATCCATCGATCTAAGCATCTCCCTAACCACCTCATCAAAGTTAACATCTACTGCCATCATCGAGCCAAATCCCTACGCAACCGGGACGTCAACTTGATCTCTACGTTCGAAGTAATTTGAAATAGATATACGTACCTCAAACAACCAGTTTAGTATATATTTCAAAATCACGAACTCATCCTTGATGGTACGCAGTATAATATAAAAACTGCAAAAATGGAGAAGATTTCCCTAAAGTTTCCAAAATCTCGATACATGCGGAAAATTGTACAAGAAAACCGGTTTATTACAAGCGCGGTGTTCCATGATTTGCGAAAAACAAGAGTTTTGCTGTCAATTTGTACAAGCGCGCTGCTCCGATTCTACGTATCAAGAAAACAATAATTGAATTCAACTAAGCAACAAACCGTGAAAAATTCGAAGATGATCGAAGTGAAACTAACGCAAAAGCATGATGGTAGACATTGCATATGTGGTCCATAAGCAACTCATTACCAATGACAGGCCCATTCCTGCAGCAACGAAAGATGAACTGATCTATCGTATGACCCAACATCAAGAAATTTGGAGAACAGATGAAACATGAACGTACAATAAGAGATCAATGATATGGTGGAGTTCCTTCTCGGTGACTTCGCAGAAACCCAAGACATGTTCCTTGATCCGATCCGGATCGTGTTCGTTCTGCTGTTGAATCTTTGTGAATTTTCGATTCAGGTGTTCCTGAAATCAACCGAAAAGAATTGTACCAAGGAAAAGAACTAATATGTATACATATAATATTATATATATAATAGATTACCCTTGTGATAAACGAAATGGATTACCTGCTCGAACATGGAGCGATAAAGACCTTGGATTTGTGAACCACACACAGCTGAAGAAGGAGGAGAATCCATCGTTCCTCTATATTTCAACAACACTTTAATATATTAAAATTTCATATAAACACATCTTTCCCGCTCAGTTCTGCTTCTCACTTTTTATCCGGTCATTAACAAATTTATATAATAACATCTCTATAAAATGGAATTTTTACATCAAGACACCTAAAATCTTACCCAATTATACAATAACCACTTTAATTTTTTGCAATTAATGAAACGTGTACACATTCGTACAAGGTTTGTAGTATAGGGTAAATTAAAGACAAACTTCAACTATATCTTCATTCTCAATCATGAACCTAATTTTTTCAATAATAAAGAAGATGCTAAACTTTGAGTTTATGGGTTTTAGTGTCGGCCCGAATAAACTTACGGAAAAGCTTGTGTTTGAGACTGAGAAAATAAGGTTGGAACCCTTTTTCGTTACATTTCAATGATGGATCTCTTAATTTGAAATCAATGAATAATTAAAGGCTTTTTGTAAATTTTCATATAATATTTTTTTAATTAAATCTACGTATCATGGAAAAAAAACTCAATTTAAAAAAAATCAAAATTTAAGTAATGTTTGACAACTTTCACGTGATTTCTAATCAGGACAAACCTTGCATATTGGGTGATTCTATTAGTTGTAATTTTTTTCAAAATTATATTATGGTATATGTTTAAAAAATATTCCTAAAAAAAGAATATTTTTGATAGAAAAGACTAACTAATGTATAATTTTAAATATTCATGGTGAAATCCCAACTACCCGTTGATTTCAAACTATAATCTGATTTTAACAAAAAGGAGTTGCACCTTCATTTTTATGGTTTAACGTTGACACAAGAAGATTGCGAAAACTTACAAAGTATGTTTTTAAAACAGCCAAAATAACAACTAGTCGCTCTTTGGCACATTTGAAGAGTGAGATCTCTAGTGGGAAATTAACACATAGCTGGAGACCTTTTCTGTGTAGTTTAACATAACTTTTTAAATGGTGATGTATAATTGGTAAAAACGCATTTTGGCCAAGTATATGGCCATTCTATTAACCACTATTTATATATAAGGATTGAATTTGTACATCTTGATTTATTTTGTATCCTGAGAGTACGAATGTTAGATTGCAGGAAAACTAAGATGGTTATTCGTAGTATAATATTAATTATTCGAAGTGAATTTTGAACGTGAACAATATATTTTGAATGTTTTAACACTGATATGAAACTTTCAGCATAATCTATATCAGATTATAATATCGATAAATTGCATATGTCACCTTAAAAAAAGATAGCTTGTATTTGGATAATTGTTGCATTATAAGGAATTTATAGTGGAACCAGCAACACCGTCACGCACTTAACATTTAACCACCACAGGCAAATACATCACACGCTCAAATATATTACAAAGACTAATAACAGCACTAAACAGATGCAGAGCATGTAGAATCGAACGTCAAGGTGACTAGTTAGGGGGAAGAAATCCTCTGCTGAGGGAATTGCTGCAGAGGTGTTGTAATCCCTTTTAATTTTTTTTTGTGACTGGATTTTAAAATCCAACCTTATAGATTGAATCTTAAATTAATTCTTTATATATCCTCTAAATTTCGCTTAATTCCGAGATTATTTACTATTTTATTTTAATGGTCAAACATTCGATCAAGATATAAGCAACTGAAATTCCATTTAAAAAAATCCAAGCCTTCAACCATTAAGATAAAATAAAAAATAATCTCGAAATTAAACGAAATATGAAAGATATGTAGAACATTAATTAATCGAAGATTCCATCTATAAAGTTGGATTTTGAAATCCAAATCACAAAAAAAAATAAATTAAATCCCTTTTAGCATCATCAACACAAACAAGAAAATAAGAAAATAGGACGAAACAAAAAGAGCGAGGAGTGCAGAGATTCTCACAAAGATTTGGGCTCCTCCGGGGCGGTGGTTGACGGCGGCAGAATGTTAATCACCGCACACAGGAGCACTGATACACGGATAAGCCTGTCACTCACCCATCGCAACTGCTGCTACAGCTCTACGACGTCTCCGTCCTGTACGGCCGTGATGGATGGTGGTCTTCCTGACGTCGGAAACAGTGGTGTGCGGAAATGGCGACGGTGCGTGGTGGGAAGTAGATCGGTTCCTCGTGGCAGTTAGAAACGGTGGTTATGATGGCTGAGAGGTAGGCCACCACTGTGGCTGTCACGCACGACAGAGAGTGGTGGCTGCAACTCAAGATGGCGACCGGTGGCGATGCGTGAAGGTCTAGCAGCTGGTATAATGGATCGGGAAGGAGCTCTACCGACTCGAAGAGGCGCGTGGTCCGTTGGTAGGAAGGAGAGATGGAGTCTCGTTGTTGTTGCTCCTGCAGCCAGTAACCAAACCGGAGAATAACGTAGTATATAGAGATGGGGTCACAAGGGCAATGGAAGGAAGGCCGTGGTCTGGTTGTCCTCCCGACAACGAGGACAGAGCGGAGGAGGTGCTTCTTCTTTTTTTTTTTTTTGAAAGGTAAGAGTAAAATCTATATTCCAAAAAAGAACACAATTACAGGTAAAGTTTGTGGCCCCAGCTAGGGATTACATTTTAAAAACACCAAAAATGAAACCATCAAAAAAAAGATTGTTACAGATTAAGCTTTGTAGATCAAGGAAAAGGATGTTACAATGTCATTGATGATGTGAGCAGGCGAACGGCGATCTGAATCAGTCCAGATGCGATTCCTTTCGGCCCAAATCTGCCATACCACTAGCGCAAGCAGAGTGGAGAAGATAGAACGGGCACGCTTGGAAGTAAAGGAGAAACTCCCCGAGATCAGGTCCAGCAAGTTGGTAGTAGTGGGAACAAACCCCACTATGGCCAGGCACGAGTCCCTCCAAATGCCAAAGGAGAAGGAGCATTGGAAGAACAAGTGGGCATGTGATTCAACATTATCATCACAGAAGTAGCAAGTGGATGGAACATTAATCCCAAAGCCGAGCAACCGATCAATAGTTGGGAGGCGTTCACGGACGGCACGATATAGCGTGAAAGCAAAACGGGGTGGGGTCGCCCGGTCCCAAACGATTGAGGCCCAGATTACCCGCAGACCCCGAGAACGCAACAAATCAACAGCTTTAGCGAAGGTGAAACCTCCAGGGGAGAAAATCCACCGGAAAGGAGGAAGATCCCCACTGATAGCAGGCCGCAGGAAAGGCCGCATACCCAGCATACCGCGCCAAATGCGAGAAGCAGGTAGGACAGCTTGACAGTCCCAGAATGAACCAGAGGATAGGTATTTCAGCCGCAAGAAGTCTGCCCATATAGAACAGTCAGAGGTGAGGAACCTCCAGACCCAGGAAGCAAGCACTGCCTTCCGGAGGTCAACAAAGGACGTCAAACCCAACCCACCTTCCAACTTGGGGAGACAAATAGTTGTCCAAGCAATGTCATGCCGCTGCCGGCCCCAAAGAAAATTTGCACAGAGCTTATCGAGCCTATTAACCAGCAAGGGCGACAAGAATGTGCCAGCTGCCCAATATAAGAAGACACCCCGAATAACGGAGTTGAGAAGTTGGGCTCGCCCAGCCATAGAGAGGGCAAGCGAGCCCCAGCCATCAATTAGCATCCGGATCCGATCCTCGAGAGCCCTCGAGTCACTACCCCGCCTGTAAGCAGAGGCTAGAGGGAGACCCAAATAGGTTGTGGGCAGATGCTGCTGTAGCATGCCCATTTGTAGGGTGGCGGCGAATGATTGGGCCTCCCATCTAGGCCTAAAAATTTTGCTCTTTGAGGGGTTCAGCTTCAGCCCTGAAATGAGGTCAAAATCAAGGAGGATCTCCTTAACCACATTGAGGGCCTTGAGGGAGCCTTTGCAAAAGAAGAGGAGGTCGTCGGCGTAGATTAGATGAGACGGGGCCTTGCAGCGCCCCCTGCCCATGCTCTTGAACCGCCCACTGGACACCGCCAAGTCGACCAGCGAGGTGAGGGATTCCATCCCAATGGTGAATAGGAGGGGACTTAGGGGATCCCCTTGGCGCAGGCCACGTGAACCAGCAAAAATCCCATGCGGCACACCATTAATCAGGACTGAGAAAGACGTTGTCGAAATGCAGTTCGAAATCCAATCAATCCATTTATCACCAAAGCCCAATTCCTTGAGAGCATTTAGTATGAAACCATGGTCAATGGTATCAAAGGCCTTGGACAGATCAATCTTTAAACATGCCTTATTCCTGGACCTCCGCTTGTCAAAGCCAATCAAAATCTCATTGGCGAGCCGGATGTTGTCACTAATCGAGCGACCCTTAATGAAGGCCGATTGATTGGAAGATATGAGGAGGGGAAGAACTGTCGCTAGCCTGTTAGCCAAAAGTTTAGCGAAAATCTTGTATGCGACATTGCAACCTGAGATAGGACGATAATCACCTATTCCCGCAGGAGATTGGACTTTGGGGATTAAAGTGAGGAATGTATGATTGACTTCACGGACCATTCTACCACCATTCTGAAGGAAGCTTACAGCAGCACAGACTTCTTCCTTAATCATGAGCCAATGACATTTATAAAAATTAGCATTGAATCCATCAGGGCCCGGGGCCTTGGATGAACCAATGGACGACATCGCACTCCAGATTTCTTTATCGTCAAATGGGCGAACTAGCCAAGCCCTCGCATCATCCGTGAGGCGATGTTTGGCAGGTGGGGGGTTAGGCCGATTCTTGATAGGGTCCCTCGGGGAGAGGAGATTGGAGAAGTGGCTCAAAGCCGATGTAGCCACCTCAGCCGCACGATCAATGACGCGCCCACGTTCATCAACAAGATGTGAAATAAAATTCCTGGATGTCCTCTTGTTAGCCGCTAGGTGGAAGAAGCACGAATTGCGGTCACCAAGCGTCAACCAGTCCACCCTGCTCTTTTGCTTCCAGGCGGATTCAAGATCACTATCAATCGAGGAGATATGTCCTTTAACATCAGCCTCTAACTGGGTGAGGTAGGGATCCAATGGTGAATCCCCGAGAGCAGCCGAGATGGCCTGCAAATGGTCCAGAGCGAGCTTGTGTTCAGCCAAAACATTCCCTTCCGTAAGCGCCCAAGCCTTCAAAGCATGCTTGACATTTTTCAGCTTGCGCACAAGCCTAAAAAGGGGGTTGCCATGCACTGGGATGTCCCAACCACGCCTTAGAGCCTCCTGATAGCCGGGCCTTTGCATCCAGTAGTTGAAAAACCTAAAAGGATATTTAGGGTGCACATTAGAGCCGATGACCACAGTGAGCAGGTGGTGGTCCGATTCGGCGAGGGGCGAATAAAACAACTTGATCTGCGGGAGGGAGGTGATGAGAGCCTCATTCACAAGTGCGCGGTCAAGCCTCGCAGCGATCCTCCGCGAACCAACGGAGGAATTGTTCCACGACCACATGTTACCCGTAGCATCCAAGTCATTGAGGCCACAGTCCGCAATGCAAGAGTTGAAATCATCAAGGTCGGTACGAGGGGGTACATGACCCCCAATCTTCTCAAAAGTGAAACGTACGACATTGAAGTCGCCCAACAGCAACCATGGACCGGAGAAGGTGTTTTTGATTAAGCGGAGGTGAGCCCATAGTTCTCTTCTGACCATAGGGCAATTTGCCCCATAAATAACAGTGCAGTTAAACGAGAAGCCCCCAAGATTGTAGCAGCGCATAGTGAGAGCCTGTGGGTGACACTCGAGCATTTCGCATCTCCAAGAAGAAGAGTTCCAAAGCAAGTAGATACGCCCAAGCTGCGTGTTATTATGAGCATGGTCCCATCCTTTGGGAATAGTATTGGCAAATCGAATGCGATTTGTCGGCCTTATCTTTGTTTCAATAAGGCCAATAATCTGGGCATCCTTCAAACGGAGCAGTTTGAATAGTGACCGCACTTTTCTGGGCTTGTTAAGGCCTCGAATATTGCAAACGGCCACAGACATTTAAAGTTTAGTGGGAAGATTGTTTGGGCACCGATTGCCCATTTTCTTTGGACTGAGAGTGTCCATTAGAACTGCTGGCCCCTTTTGAGCTCTTCTTTTTCTTGTGAGCAACCGTAGACCAATCCGGGTTTGGCTGAGCAAAATTTGGCATAACCTCAGTCCCAAACCGTTGAGCGTCCTCGTTACAAGGATTGTTAAGGTCTGGGACCTGAGCCGCAGCACCCAAAGGAGGAAGGGTGGTGGCTCTACGACCCGCCAAGGCCTTTCTGTGCATCAGGTTCCTGGTATGAAAGGGGAAGGCGGTGGGAATTTTTGCCGAGGCAGAGGGGCGCCTCGGTACTTTGTGGGAGAAAGAAGTGACCTCAGGGAAGGTTTGGTCTGTTGTTGGAAGAGGGGAAGAATTAGCAGCACTCTGTGTAGCTTCCACAGGATTGCCGATGACGACCTCAGGATCACTAACAGGGGAGCAGGCAGCCTGATCAGAGTAGGACGGGGCATCTTGAACGGCGGAAGGCAGATGTTCTCCTCCCATGGAGGGAGGCCCTTGGTTTTCATTATCCACATGTGCCCGGGAGGAATCATGGGCAGTGTGATTCGAGTCATGGTCTAAACTCCAAACTCCCGCAAACGGACAATGCTGATTGCTGTGGCCGAAGCAAACACAGGAAGAACATCGAGGTGGGGACCATTCGAGTTCCACCACCACGTCTTGTCGGGCTCCTGAGTAAAACACCAAAGGGACCGTCCTTGGGATAAGCTTAGAGGCATGAACAGAGATACAACATCTGGCGAAATCCGGGTTTTTCCCACAGGCGGTGGCATGGTCCATGAATAGCGGTGTGCCGAGGAGACTGGAGAGCTTATTAAGAATGAGATCCGAGTAGTGACCTAAAGAGAGACCGTGAAATCTCACCCATAAAGGGATCTCAGAGAGGAGATCCTTCTCAAAGCACGAAGCCGCTTCCCATCTACGCAAGACCATGAAGCGGCCTTGGAAAAGCCAGGGGCCGCCTCCAAGGATTCTTTCGCAGTCATCGTTGTTGTTTAGCTTCAGGTAGTAGAAGCCATTTGCCTTCGGGACGAGCCTGAACTCCCCCTTTGGTTTCCAGACTTTCGCAACAAAATCGGACAAGAGTTTGAAGTAAGGTCATTTACCGAGAACGTAGAAGATGATGGTATTCTCCCAAAGGGCTTCGAGGGAGCAGGCCTCCGTCTCCGAGACGAAGGCGACCTCCTCCCCTTGATGGATAGTTGGCGGGGCGAACTTCAACTTATGGTTTACGGTGGGGCTTGTTGAACCCGCAGCGCAAACCTCCCGCCAAGACCTCCAATGGGGGGCAGCGTTTTGAGGGCCAGCGACTTTGGAATGGGAAGTGTGTAAGGGATGTGCAAAAGGAAAAATAGGAGGTGGTGGGCGTTGAGAAGACGGAATGCCATGGTGGGAAACGGGAGAAGAGAGGTACTGGGTGGTGGTTGTGGAGGTGGAGGAGGCGGCGGAGAGGGGGGTGGGGAGTGGGTGTTAGGGTTAGGGTTAGGCGACATCGGCACTGTGGGGAGTTTAGGTGCTTCTGCAGCAGCGGGCATGCAGACGATGGCCTTATTGGCGAAGGAGGTCGTAGGCCTGGCACCTGCGTCAGAGAACAGAGTGGGGGACCAGTGGTCCCGCAACCATCGTAGAGGCGTCGCCCTCTGCAACAGAGCCAAGAAAGGGGAGGAAGAGGATCCTCTGCTGTAGTGGTTTTTGCAGCAGAGGTGCTGTGAACTCTAATAGTTTTTTTTTGTGATTTGGATTCTAAAATCCAACCTTATAGATTGAATCTTAGGTTAATGATCTACATGTCCTTCAAATTTCATTTAAATCCGATATTGTTTGCTATTTTATCTTAATGGTCAAACAATCTGTCAAGATCTAAGCAACTTGAACTCCATTTAAAAAAGAACCGAATCTTGAACTGTTCAGATAAAATAGCAAACAATGTCGAATTTAACCGAAATTTAGAGGATATGTAGATCATTAACCTAAGATTCAATCTATAAGGTTGGATTTTAGAATCCAAATCACAAAAAAAAAACTATTCGAGTTTACAGCACCTCTGCTGCAAAAACCACTACAGCTGGAAAGGGGATGGGTGCGCTCAACTATAGTTAGGAAAAAGACGCAAGAATGACCGTTGGATCTTTCTGATCCAACGGCTTAGTTAATTTGGGTGGGAGAGGGAGGATCGGAGTATTGTTTCGGGCTTCTTATCAGTCCCCACCGTTGGATCTTGTATCCATGGTGGCAGGAGGATTGATTTGGGATCGGGAGATATGTGAAGCTCTCTGCCAAGAAGGGGGGACGTGGTGTTCACGGGGCGGGTGCTCTCCCGTTTAATTATGACCCGTCCTGATATGTTATAACCGGATCATGAGTCAACCCGATCTATTTGAACGAGTATCCGAATCTAACGAGTATCCAGATTATTTAAGTGGGTCTCACGGGTACTCACGAGTGCCCGTGGAATAACCTATTCTAATAAACATGATTCTCTTTCCCCTTCAATCCTTCAAAACATGATTATTTCAAATGCTATGGAATCTTAAAATTGCAAAAAATTAGGATTTTTTACAATTAGCTTAAAATTGCAAAAAAATTATTTCTCTGGCACACAATAAAAACATAATAAAAGTTGATATTGGAGAGGGGCTCGTTGGATCATGATTGCTTACATGCAGTGCCTTTGCGGTGGTATACATGCGAGGTAGAAGGATGTGGGAGGCAACATAGCATAGAGCAGGTCGGGTTGCGAGAGGAATTAATGGAGGGCTAAAGGAGGCGGCGAGGCATGCTGTAAGGATCTAGAATGTCCAAGTTCTGGTTTGAATACACCGACTTATGACTATAACAAAAACAAATGAAGTTTCCATCGATCAGACCCCCAACACTACAATAAAATGGGCCTTGAAATGACGTTTTTTTAAATATGTCACTATGTCATCCATTGTTAACTACACATCCATGTTGCTACTCATTGCGATTATTATTATTTTTTGAAATAAACGAGAATGTCATATCCGTTGTTATATCATAAGTGACAATGCATATAACAATAATGCTTGTCTATTTTCAAAAATTTAGCTAATTGCCTCTAATTTTTTGGTTCAAATTTTAGCACGACTAATTAATATCTTGAAGCATAATAATAGATAAGCATTTCTATATGAATCGTCGCTAATGATATAGTAATAAATATTACATTTGCTGTTAGTTTTAATAGAAAAATTAATTTCATAAAAGATAATATTGTTAATATATATTTAACGGTGGGCGATTTAGCGACAGATTTGAGAAAAATGTAACAGCATATTCATTTTGTTTTAGTGCAAGGAGGTTGAAAAGTAATTCGTGATTT
Organism: Ottelia alismoides; assembly: GCA_037367405.1. Lineage (NCBI taxonomy): Eukaryota > Viridiplantae > Streptophyta > Magnoliopsida > Alismatales > Hydrocharitaceae > Ottelia > Ottelia alismoides. Next base: position 23,644 of record JAZKJV010003722.1, on the reverse strand, counting down.
TTTTGATATTGGTAATTGTTAAAGTAGTCTTGACTTCCTATGTAATTTTGCAAGGAACTCCCATGCTATTCAGGCTCTTCACGAGCAACTCTGAAAAATATAGGACTAATATGTAAATGTGTAACTTTCGGATGTACACTCATGCAAATTGAAGACCTTAGTTCGAACGAATTAATGGAGATCTTCCAGCATTTGTATGTGTGGCATGAATCTGAAGGAGTTGAAGCCCCAAAAATTTGGTAGGTCTAAAGTCCATTCCATTCGGCTCGTACCCAATCGGGTACCCGTAACCAAACTGGGTACACACGTTTTAATGGGTCAACTTCGTATGGGTACCTGCCTCGAATTATTCTCACGGGTACCCACACATTTAGGGTCAAAAAAGACGGGTCAACGTGGATACCTGTTTGACCCGAATAAATTGAACACCCCTAGGAACGTAGGCCGTAGTCGTTGTTAGGGCTGCTAATTGAATTGAATCATTCGAATTCAATTAGGATTCGTTCGAAAATAATTCGAAAATAGTTCGATTCGAAGTTAAATGAATCGAATATGAATTCCATTTGCAAATTCAATTTTCAAATGAATTGAATCTGAATTGACTTGGATTCGTTCGATAATAATTCGATTCGACATATACATATGTATGTATATATATGCTATAGTTTGTAGATTTATTATATACACATAAATATAACATAAAATTTGTAATGCCCACAAACTATCCACAATAAACAACTTATATATAGTAATTTTAATATTCCTAATTATCTAATTCTAATTCTCACTCTCCTCTCGTGAGAACCCTAATACCCAATTTTCCTCCTCTTCTCTCCCTTCTCCCACTGCTGCCAAACCCACTAGCCACAACCAGCTCCCTAGTTCGCCACCGCCAACCCCACCAACCACCACCAACTCCATAGCTCGCCACCGCCAACCCCACTGGCCACCACCAACTCTTTCACCAATCGTCACCGTGCCACCTCTCCCTCACCCCGAAGCTTCCCACATGCACCATCACCCTTCCATCTCCCCAACTCGCCGCCGCCAACCCCACCACCATCATAACTTCCGCCAATACCGCAATCACCTCTCCCCCACCTCCGTAGCTCAACTCAAATACTGCTCAATGCCTCCACTACACTCGATCTAAAGTATTTTCAAATGAAGTATAGGACTTTTAACCATTTCCCTCGGCTTATTTTTTCTTATATATTATGCATAAAGTATTAAAATATTTATTGATAGTATTTTTTCTTATACAACATGGTTAATTGTTGGAATTTTCTATACGTGCTTGAACTTTTTGTTCATCAACATGCAAATGTAATTGCAATGAGTTCGTTATTTCATCAATAACATATGTATCTTCTTTGATAATCCCAATCTAATTATTATTCTTTACATTTTTAATTCATCATAGATAAAAAGAGCAAATGAGGATTGCTCAAACATGCACACTATACAAGAATGACAAAAGTTAGGAAATTAAATGGATTTCATGTTATATATTGAAAAGTTACCATTTACCTTAAGGTTATTTACTCATCTTAGTTATTTTTTCACAAAATAAAATCATGAAGTTCATTTTATTTTTTGAAACGTAGAATGTTCTTTATATAATGTTAATTTTTTTAACATCCTAATTCGAAATAAAATGAATCGAATTTGAATATTCGAAACTTATAACGAATTGAATTTGAATCCAGATAAGGGAAGTCTATCGAAATTCGATTTGAATTTGGATTCGAAACTTTTATAATGAATTGAATCTGAATCTAGGTGTATTCGAAGGTATTCAACTCGATTAGCAACCCTAGCTGCTATGCTCCTTTGCCGAAAGGTCTTGATAGTTGAGAGAGTGGATCGTCTGTTGTAATACAACATGTGCTCTATTACAACGGATCGTTCGATGGAGATCGGAAGGTCCTCATAGGGTGTTGGGGATAGTGGACCCCGTATGAGTGCTGTCCGATCTCCTTCGGACGGTCCGTTGTAATACAACATCTACGGTATTAGCAGAGGATCCTCGTTGGATAGTTGAATCCTAAGAAGAGTGATTCAACGGGAAAATATACAATTGAGCTTATTTAACCGAATAAGAGCTAATTATAGTGTTGTTTATATCACCAAGTACTCTTTTAAACTATGAATCAGCATCTTAAATAAAAATGTGCTTATTATGCCATATAATTATTCATGGAATGGCAGAGATATGAGGATATATAGATGTCTTTTTTGTACTTCTATAATTTGTGATTTTTACGTGATTTGGAGATAATGTGTTTTCAATTCAAGTAAGAGTAAATATATCTTATTTAGAGACATTGAATGAGTTTTAAACACATATTGAACAGCTTGAGTTGTGTTGACATGACGAGATTGAGTTTCTTCATAGGGTTCATCGCATAATTCTAAAAATATATAAGATTGTAGGGTAACAATATGCACAGCCTTTCCCTCTTATCAATTAGATAAGAAACATGAGAGCTAGATTGCATCAATCAATCCCTCAGAGGACGACGTGAGCACGAAGATACAACGTTTAACGCATTTGACCGCAAGCATGGTGGGAGCACATGATTATCAACCACACAATCAAGTCGTTACAATTTCATGCATGGTAATCAATGAGAAACAAAATATATCAACTTTATCATATGAATTTTCATAGTCATCACGCATAAATATCCAATATTACATCACCGATAAGGATATACTTGCAAAAGCAACATATAAAAGAGTTGACCCCGGCACTTAATAGGCATTAGGCTCGGAAAACATATTTGTTTATTTTAGGTGAAGGACAATTTGTTGTCCAAGCATTCATGATTGTGAAGCATACTCATCAAGATCACCTACGTGGGTGAATTTTTCCATAGAAAGGAAAGCTCAGTCCTCAATACATCGAGCCTATCAGGCATCTGAAAAAGATCAGAGATGTGGTGTATTGTATTGTATTGTATTTGTATATCCACTTTTATAAAAGAAAGATAATACAACATGTCAGGTAAATGAACCAGAACATTCATGAGGACAACTAAGCACGTGAAGATATTCCTATAAATATTCAAGTACATGCAATACAATAGATTAAATAATCGTTTGAATTGCTATGCATGGACCTGACATATAGTGGGCGTTAGCCTCATGAGAATTATATTAGTCAATTTCAACAAAGAGCAAGGTTTACCAAGCATTTAATAAGATGGTTAATGGGCCCATGGGAATATCCGACCTGGCCGTTATTATTCCATGTTTAGTAGGATCTCTCTATTCCCATTACAATTAAGAGTCGTATCGTGCCATTATTTAGTTTTCGAGTTGCAAGTTCTTCTCCTTTTGTTGTAAACAAAAAAAAACTCTTACTTTCAATAGAAGATGTCTATCCAAGCTACTTGTAAATTCTAATGCACATGCTCATAATATATCTTCTAGTGTATAGATGATCCTTTCTTACGAGGTGGGGCACAAGTTTGTCACCAAAAATTTTGGACACCCTTTAACTTCTTCTCACCCTTTCCCTTCAAAATAATACCATATCTGTGTATGCCCCTGTCCTCAAACTTGCACCATTCGGGATTCATGCATGCCCTTCGTACTCCATCGTCCCTACAAGGCTTTAGGTCACCTTCCTCCTTGCATGCATGAAGGTTGCCTCGATACAATGGCTTATGGACCAATGCGATACTGCCTCTCATGTGGAGTTGCTTCCGACTCCCTGACAAACCCAATGCTTCTTGTGTTGTTTCCCTCGAGCCCCTGCAGTTGTTTCCCTGCCCCCTCTTAGATGCGATGTGGCTCCGACTCCCTCACAAACTCATTGTGGTTACTTCTCTACATCTCCCGGATATATCGTACCCCCAGCTCCTTCATGGACCCATCACAGCTACACCGTTGCCTCCTTGATTTCCTCGCAATCCCAAATGTGACTACATCCCCACCTCCCTCCCGAACTCACTGCGCCCCAGCTTACACATCTCGGTTGCACATTCTAAATGCATGTATCATTATCTCTTGAATATACATTCATATCAAATTATCAATGTCGGTAGCATTAAGTTATTAAACCGTACATGTATTTTCTCCTCTCCTTAGCATATAGTTGGATAGATATTGTATAACGTCCCAAGCTTAGGTTCCCGGTCCGTTATTGAGGAAAACTGACTCCGATAACTTGTTGTATACGGGTCCAAATAGATCCATTGACAACCACTCAAAATGCTTAAGCTCAAGTTGTCAAGTAGTAATTCCCACCACTTATAATCCACTCTCACACTTTGTGAGTTTTAGATGTGGGACTATTTGAGGGTATGGGTGTTACAACCTCCCGCACTTATAGTCCCACATCTAAAACTCACAAAGTGCATGTGAGAGTGGATTATAAGTTATGGGGATCACTACTTGACAACTTAAGCTTAAGCATTTTGGGTGGTTGTCAACGGATCCATTTAGGTCCATACCCAACAAGTTGTCAGTACCATTTTTCCTCGATAACGAACCAGAGACCTAAGCTCAGGACGTTACAAATGTTATCAGAGCCAATTTTCCTCTGATAGTGGAATATCTGAGAGATGGAGCCACCCCTACAAAGATGTATGAGGAAATGGCTACCCGGAACGTGCAGCCGCCACTGTCACTGGAAAGAAGTGATGGACAATGTCGCAACGAGGACGTTGCGAATATAAGTAGGGGAGGTTGTAACATTCATACCCCCAAATATAGTCCCACATCTAAAACTCAGAAAGTGTGAGAGTAGATTATAAGTGGTGGATATTACTACTTGACAACTTGGGCTTACGCATTTTGGGTGGTTGTCAATGGATCCATTTGGACCCCTACCCAACAAATTGTCATGGTCAATTTTCCTAGATAACGGATCGAAGACCTATGCTTGGGACGTTACAAATGGTATCAGAGCGGGTTCCCTCTGATATTGGAAAAGGCTACCCGTAGGGACCTAAGTCGCGAGCGTGCAGCTGCCACTGTCACTGGGAATAAATGATAGGTCAAGTCGCAACGAGGACGTTGCGAATATAAGTGGGGGAGGTTGTAACACCCATACCCCAAAGATAGTCCCACATCTAAAACTCACAAAATGAGAGAGTGGGTTATAAGTGGTGGGGATTACTATTTGACAACTTGGACTTAAAATTTTTAGGTGGTTATCAACGGAACCATTCGGGCTCGTATCTAACAATTTATCAGGGCCAGTTTTCCTCGATAATAGATCGAAGACCTAAGCCCGAGACGTTACAATCTGCGTGAGACGGAGGTTGATCGCGACATACAATGTTGACCTAGGCCCTGTTTGGTAGGAGAATAAGCCTTGGAATAAGGGGCCAATTCTCCTCCCGACACGGTTCCCAGTGGTACAACTATTCTCCATTATTCCATCTTATTTCACTCTTATTCCTATCTTTATCCCACCTTAACTACCTTTATTTCACCTTATTCTCCTTATTCCTATCCTCCGGCCGAACAAGGAATAGACCCTTATTCTCCTTATTCCCAATCCTTATTCCTGCTTATTCCCGAATCGAACGGGCCGAGCCATCGATATGCAATCGTGTTCTTCTGGCAACTGGTGGTGGCGAGATCTGCCGGAACGAAGGGGGAGGTGCGGTGGTTGTTATCTTGAGGCGGCTCGAATTCACGGACTTTTGTGGGCTATTTTTAACAGTAGGGACTTATTAATAAAGATTATTTAAAGTGATTAGATACGCAACATTTTGGGCTGAGATCTGGAACCCATGTTTATTTCTCATTAATTATATATAAATACGTTTTACAATCAAGGTTTTAAAAATCGAACCAGTCAATTGAACCGGTTAAATTAAGAATCGTAGGACAAATGGTCTAACCTTCCGGTTTTTATTCAGAAAATAAAAACCAATCAAAATCTGTCAAAACCCGATTGGAATCAAACCATCGGTCAACCATCCATTTTTTGACAAAAAATAATTTCCAATAAATTAAATAAAATACAAAGTTTTTCAGAAATATTCATGATCTAGTCTCATTTTAACCCATAGTATAATACCCCTTTATCTCTTCTCCTTCATATGTGTCAATGACTCATTATGGCTTGCCTTTCTTGCAATATGGGCATTGTCTCTCTCTTCCCACATTGTGTATTAGGTTGTCCACTTATAACAATAACAAACGAAGAAGATGTTGTCATTATACTATGAAAAGCAATAAATTGGCAACACTTGTCGTTAATTAGAGTTTAAATACTTTTAAAATTATTAATTTTTTACATAACATGTGAAGAAACGGCATATGCAAACTTTCCCATTGCAAACTATTACCCAACACTTGATTGAATGGCAGGGGTGCCCTCTGGAAGCCACTTCCAAGATTGGGTATGATGAGTTTTTGTCATTGTACCCGGAATCCAACCTTGAGAACAAGGTTGTTCTGGAGAGGGGGAGTAATTGATAAGGATTATGTAATATGTATTCAGATTAGGGATTTTTACCCGGCATACCCTATAATCTTTTCCAATTACCTCTACGACATTTGAAACATCGTAATTCCTCCTCCGACCTCGTAAACTTGCTCCGTCTTACCCAATAAACCCTGCCGTCAATTTTAACTATATTTGAGTCAAAGACTTGAGTTAGTCTTGAGTCAACCTAACTAATTTACCATCAAACGGTTAGGATAAGCCGGAATAAAAAAAAGAATAAGAAAAAAAATCAAAATCGTAAAGCGGCAGGGAGGAGGGCCTCCAGCGCGAGGGGGGTGGGGGGCAAAGCGGCGGTGGCCGGGGGGCTCCATCGTCGGCCAGGAGCGCAGGGGGCGGGGGGCTCCATCGTCGACGGGGTGGGAGGGGGCAGCTCCATCGGGGTGGGGGGAGAAGTGGCAGTGGCCTCCATCGTTCAGAGGAGGGGGGGGGGGAGGGAAGCAGCAGTGTGAGGGTGGGGGGAAGCAACAGCGTGCAGCCTCCATCGTTCAGGGGAAGGGGGGCTCCATCGCGGGGGCTCCATTGTCGGCAGGGGGTGCGAACGGGTGGGGGGTAAGAAGGCGGCGGCAGGGGGGCGACATCCATCATTCGTGGGGGGGTGGGGGGGTAAGCAGCAGCGCGGGGGGTGGATGGCGAAGCAGCAGAGCGCGTGGGGGGGGGGGGGGGGTAAGCAGCAGCGCGGGGGTGACGGTGGGTGGCGAAGCAGCCGAGCGCGTGGGGGGTGCAGTTGAGCACATCGGGGGGGGGGCATGAAGCAGTGGCTCGGCGAAGGAGGAGGGAGGGGGGACAGCGGTGACGAGAAGAGGAGGGGAACATCATGGAGCAAATCGCCGGGGGGGGGGGGGGGGGGGGAGGGGGGACAGCGGTGACGGAGAGGAGGGGGAGGGGGAGCAGGGAGCACATCGACGGAGGGGGGGGGGCAATTCGGCTGAGGGGAGCAGCAGGTCGGCGGGAGGGGGGGGATCGCCGGAGAGGGGGGGTCTCCGATGATGGAGTGGCACTCCATGTAAATTTAGTAAACAAAATGAGTATAATATAAATGAATATAACGGAATCTGGTTAATTTTAACGGGTCAATTAGCGGGCCTTAACCGCATGGTCTGCAGGGTAAGGGTTAGCAACTTTACAGGATCAGGGGAGGAATTACGATGTTTCAAAGGTCGTAGAGGTAATTGAAAAAGATTATAGGGTCTGCCGGGTAAAAATCCCTTCAAATTATGTCGACGTACCCGGATTATGTCAAGGTGAATGTTGTGTTTTGAAAAATTGGATTTGCCATCTAAAAGAATTGCTGGCACAACTTATTACCCGTCTCCCATCAATCTCTATGTAAAACATAAGTATATATAAATGAGATCCGTGACTCGATATGTAATATTTCTAGAGTTTTTTGTGGGTTATCGATACTATCAAAATTTGTTGTTAGTCGTCCCGGTGCTCCGGAAAATAAATAAATAATTGTAGGCTTTTTGATCCCCCTTCCCTATTTTCCCATTTGATCTCTCTCTCTCTCTTCTCTTCTTCCATTCTCTCTTTCCCCCTTGAAGCCTTTGCTCCAACAATCTCGGCAAGTGGAACCAGAGCTCGAAGATCCCAGACCGTCGACAATCCTCTCCAGGGATTGAGCATTCGAGGAAGAAGAAGCTTAACAACCTATGAATGCAAGCACCATCGAGTTCCAGGGCTTGACCCAACTTCGGATCGTTGGATCCCCGCCCCGACCATCACCACCTTTAAACCATGTCGTCGGTGTTGCATTGCCGGCATCTGCATCCTTCGTGCCTCCGGACTTCTCCATCACCTCGCCATTGGGAGTTGCTCATCTCCGGGTCTGTGCCTCCATCCCTAGCTCTGAGCACAAGAATTGACCGTCGGGGGTGCCACCGACAACTCTCGGGGAGCGGATCCTCTGCTGTAGGGAGGATTGCAGCAGAGGTGTTGTAATCCCTTCTAGGCTATTTTTTTGATTTTGATTTCAAAATCTAACCTTATAAATTGAATTTTAATTTAATTCTCTACCTATCCTCCAAATTTCATCCAAATCCGAGCTAATTTGCTATTTTATCTTAATGGTCAAACATTTGATCATAATCTAAGAAACTTAAATTCGATTTAAAAAAGATCCGAATATTTGATCATTAAGATAAAATATCAAATAAGCTCGGATTTGGACGAAATTTGAAGGATAGGTAGAGAATTAAACTAAAATACAATCTATAAAGTTAGATTTTGAAATCAAAATCACAAAAATAGCTTAGAGAGGATTACAACACCTCTGGTGCAATCCTCCCTACAGCAGAGGATCCGTTTCCCAACTCTCGTGGGTCGCCTCTGCCATGCCTCCCACGGGGCCACGGCCACTTGCAGAAGATGCTATAGGGGCATTTCTGAAATAGAGTTTTATTTTTTTGGTACTTTTAGACTTAAATGCAGTTTTATAAACTCTTGTTACAGTTTATGGAAGTTCACCATTTGCGAACATTTAATTCATTTAACATTTGATTTTGCTATATAGTTTTTTATTATTTACAATCCCAGTATCTTAAAGACCATTATTGAATAATTTAAAGTTTGTTGATTTTGATAGCAATTTATCCAAATAAAAATAAATTGAAAATCATAAAAACTGAAGAAACACTCCTGCATCCAGGGTTATAAGTTGGATAATAAGGAATAAAGGAATAGGAGAAGGAAAATAAGAGAGTGGATAAGGACGGATAAGAGAAGAGGGGAATAAGGTTGGAGGAATAAGAGTCTGTAATAAGGGAGTGGATTATGATGACTAAGGGAAGTGGGGAATAAGTGCTTATTTAATCCTTATTCCTCTACCAAACAGGGCGTAAGGGTTCCTAGGGTACATCTAACAAAATGATAAAGAACAAAACTAGTGCTACCGAAATATATCCAATCTTCAGTTAGCCACTCAACCCTCTCCTAGTCTATTGCTCCTCAAAGAATTTTGTAGTAGGGCAAACCATAAGAGTGACAAAAAGTTTGCAAGTAAAAATACCCAGTATGGGAAAAAAGAAGATTGACTCATGACAAGAAATTCATACCGATAGGAAGAAACACACACAGATTCAGATATTTTTCACTTGATATCACTTTGTATAACAGAATCAGCTATGCGATTGATGGAAGCATGCAACATGAAATCGCATGAACGAGTCGTTATAAATTCATGCATGTTAATCTATGATCATTCACAAAATAATATTCTCAATAAAATCATAATAGCCACTCAAAGTAAGAGTTCCTTTTGTTACAATTTCAAAAAGGACATAACATGACTCTTTATTCCCATGGCATACATATATCCTCTTAATCCATGGAATAAATCATACCATGCCAGGTATCCTGATGACCTCGTTGCATGATAATGAATGCTTGGTCAACCCTACTCTTCACTTGAAATTGACACATATAAATTTCACGAGCCTAATGCTCATTATGTGTCACGGCCATGCATGAGAATTGTATTTGCTCTTTATTCGATTGCATTGCACGTACTTAAGTATATATAAGAAATATCGTCGCGTGCCTAGTTGTCCCATGTATGTTTTTAGTTCGCACTCCTTAACATGCAATATCATTTTTCTCTTATAAAAGTTGATATACAGATGAAATATGATACATCACCTCTACAGTCTTTTGTAGAGCCTCACAAGGCTCGATGTATTGAGGATTGATCTTTCCTTTCTTGTCGAATTGTTGGACAACTTTGTTGAGAATCTTTACAAATACTTGCTCTCCAACGTGAAGCTCAAACTCTTTTCTACTATGTTCCACATATGATTTCTATCTAGTTTGAGCGCTCAATAATGTCTTTCTAATTAGCTCAAACTCATGCTTGCTAGTATGGATTAGCTCCGATCTTAAAATATGTTTTGTATTTTCTTGAGAGTATGGTTGAATTGTAAGTGAATAATATCGCTAGTCTATTTGGTGTTCATGAATCTATGGTGTCAAATCGAAACACGAGATACACTTCTCGCTTATGGGACATTTTTTAATTAGAATGCTATGAGTACTCAATTGAAGTTTATCACTCAATAAAAAAGGGCCATAAAAATCTTAGAGATATGTTGAGAGCATGAGTTCTGGATTTTGCATACAACTAGGATAATCATCTTCTACTCAAAGTAATAGTTCCTTTTATTACAAGTAAAAAAAGGGAAAACCTGCAAAATAAAAACTAAAATAATGGCATAAAATGACTCTTAATCCCAATGGACATACATATATCCTCCTAATCCATGGAATAATTCCTAAATCATTTTGAATATATCATGATGAGTCCATTGCATATTCTTGAATGCTTGGTCAACCCTACTCTTTGCCATAAACTGACAAATATAATTTTCACAAGCCTAATACCCCGTTATGTTTTGGAGCCATGCATAGGAATTCAACTGTTCTTTAATATGTGTGTTTGCATGTACTAGGGAATTTATAGGAAATATCTTCACTCACGGTAATCAACGAGTATTCATAAAATATTATTCTTGAGAGAACCTTAACAACCTCTCAAAGTATGAGTTCCTTTTATTGCAACTCCAAGATGGGTAAACTTGCAAAACGGAAACTAAGTAATGGAATAACACGACTCTAAATTCCAATGTGCACACATATATCTTCCTTCTCCATGGAGTAATTCGCCGAGGTTGGATATCCAGATGAGATTGTTGTACGATCATGAGTGCTTGGTCAAGGTTGCTCTTCATCCGTAAATAGATAAATACAATTTTGACGAGCCTAATGCCTCGTATGTGAGAGAGTCATACATGAGAACTCTAACTGCTCTTCTATCCATCGCTTTTGCAGGTATATCCTTATCGGTGATGTAATAATGGAACTCTTATTTATGGTGATGACTATGAACATTTATATATTTTATATTGTTGCTCATTGATTACTATACATAAAGCGATAACAGCTCGATCATACGATTGATCGATGGATGGGTGCAATCTAGCTCTCCTCATTCTTATCCAATCAAGATATGTAATTGATTTTTTTCTCCCCTCAAGTTTCATGTCACAATGTTAAAACTATCAAAATATATTGTTCTTATTCAAAATTCACGTCAAATAAATAATATCATACTATAAATAAATCTAAGTTTCCTTCTGTCGAAGAGGAGGAGGGGGCATCCCATAGGATATGTTGAAGGAACATCAGAGCACGAAGGATGGAGATTTGCATTGCCACCCTATTGTCGAGCTTCTCGATCTCAGAGGTCCATCATCACTCATCCATTGGATCTTCATAGTGGATCTAATTACTCTTGTGTCTCAAAATTTAGCGTCCACTTGGGACTAGGGATGAAAACGAATGTGAATATATTCGTATCCGATCCGCTATCGTATTCATTTTATACATATTTTGACATTCGTATTCGTATTCGTTTTAAAATAGATGTGGATATGGATATCACTTTGACATTCGTTAATATTCGCATTCGTATATTCGTTTCCATACAAAAGTATAGTAATATATTTATTTATACATGTACGTAACAATATTTTATGACTGCATTCATCATTGTTGGATTTAATTGTTATGAAATAACTGTATCTGGTATATCTATTTTATGTGTAAACCATCCCAAATATATATTATAGTTAATCTATTAAGTATTTATGTTATTATTCGTATTCGATTCGTATTCATTTTACATTCGTATTCGTTTTTAAGGATATGGTAACACATTTTTCACATTCGTTAATATTCGTATCCGCATTCGTATTCTTATTTTAAAATGGACAAGGATATTATTATGCCTATATTCGTATCCGTATTCGACCGTTTTCATCCCTACTTGGGACGCGCAGGGACCGAGACAAGGGGGGGGCGGGAGGGGGCTTGGCCCCCCGTCTCCCAAGTAATCCTTACATATATATTATATTATTATAATAGAAAATGATTTGTCTATAAATACTTAATTATAAATAATAATAAGTTGTATATAATGCCCCCCCATCTCCTATTTACAAGTTGGATAGATATGTATATGCCCATATATGATCCATCATTGTATCCACATCATACAGATTTTCGCATCCATATCCGCTTTCAAATGTATGCATATACCGATATTACATTCATATCAACAAACATCTATATTCGTATCCGTATATCCATTTTTATATAGGGCTTGATGGGGATGCCCCTTGGGGGCAGCCAACATGGCTGCCCCGCCCCATTTTTTAGCAATTTTTTTTATTTTTTAGAAAAATATCACCTTATATATTCATCCCTATATCCCTCCTATATGTCATTCGAATTTCGTCAGAAACAGAGACTCCTACGTCCTCCATCCAGACATGGTCGATTTAAAAAATCCTACGACAGTTAAAAAAATGACATATGGATGGAGGCCGTAGGAGTCTCTGTTTCTGACGAAATTCGAATGATATATAGGAGGGATATACGGATGAATATATATATGGTGATATCTTTCTAAAAAATAAAAAAAATTTATGAAAAATGAGGTGGGGGCAGCCCCCATTTTTCCCTTTTATATATAAATATTGTTGTACATTTATTTTTAACTTTATATAACACAAGGGTAAAATGAGGATGCCCCCATGGGGGAGCTAACTTGGCTCCCCCCGGTCATTTCGTCCGTTTTTTTTGAAAAATTCTTCCGTAGATTTTCATCAATATATATCTATATTATGTCATTCAGATTTCGCGCGAAACAGAGATTCCTACCACCTCCATCCAGAAGGGTCGTTTTTAGCAACTCTGTTACCGTTAAAAATGGTTGTTTGGATGAAGGCCATAGGAGTTTATTTCGCACGAAATTTGAATAACATAATATACAGATATAGTGATGAATATTCGCGGAAGAAATTTCAAAAAATAAAAAATAAAAAAACAGGCGAAATGGCGCGGGGGGAGCCAAGTTAGCTCCCCCAGGGGGTAGCCCCATTTAACCCACAACATAATCGTGTACCTTCTTTTTATCATATTTGATATAATTTTTATGATATAAGCACATTTAGAATATTTATATCATTTTTATTCCAAACAATACATGTATATTTAAGCTAATATATAGAGTATTTATAGTATTATTCCCATGCGATCGGTATCCATGATATACATTTTTACGGATATGGTAATATATTTTTCATCCGTCAATATCTTTATGTGCATCGCATTCGTATTTATAATCAAATAAGGATACTAGAACACTTATATCTATACAGCATATGTCTATCTGCATTCCTAATCCCTCCAATCTATAAATAAAAAATCATAATTTGACATGAATGCAGTAATCTAATTAGCAACATTTGTATGCTTTACGTAACTACATGTAACACATAACCCCAACAACAAAATAACTACATGTAACTATTCATATACACCCTTAATATGCAATATTATACGAAATTGGTACATATATATCTCCTTTACATTCCTACATTAGGAACGATATAATATTACTTTTTAAAAATCTTAATTATAATGGTATAACTTAATATTGTATTAATGAACGTGCATTTTGATTTAAAGAATTTTGTAACGATCTTTTCGTCGATACAATATTTGTTGGGATATTTATGTTAAACTGTAAGTTTACAAAGGTATCTTTGTGAAATGCACTTGTAAACATTATGAGAAATAGTAACAAAGATAAATTACATATGAGAAAAATGGGGCTGCCCCTAGTGACTACCGTCGCCCCATTTTTCACCAATTTTTTTTATTTTTTTTGAAAATTTCCACCATATATTTTCATCATCATATCCCTCAAATATGTTATTCCAATTTCGTTAGAAACAAAAACTCATATGCCTCCATGTAGAACATGTAATTTTAGTAGTCTTAAAAATATTGTAATCGACCTATTCAAGATGGAGGGCATAAGAGTCTATGTTTCTCACGAAATTAGAATGACATATTAGAAGGATATAGTGATTAAAATATATGGCAGATTTTTTAAAATAAAAATAAAAAAATTTGGAGAAAAATGTGACAGAGGCAACTCGTTGCCTGCCATCTGATGGTAGCCTCATTTTTTTCATTATATAGTCTCAATAATTTGGCCCCCCAAGCAGAAATTCCTGGCTTCATCCCTGGGGACGCGAATGGACGACAACTAACACAAGGGGCACAAGTAGGCATGGATATCAGGTCGGGTCGGGCCAAGACTATTTTATATGCATAGAAGCCCATTTAGCCTAGGGACCAAGCCCGTTCATTTAGCTCACAAGCTTATTCAGTTATATATAAATGAAATTCTATTACCTTTAAAATAGCGGATTGATTAATTAAATTAAAAATAAAAAATACAATGGTTGTGAGTCCACCATATTGACAATTATCCATCATAAATTTATTAGTTAATGTATTGGCTTGAAATAAATATCTAATCATTATATTACATATAAGCCATATATAGTATGAGAAAAATGAAGCTGCCTCTTGGGGAGAGCAAACTTGCTCCCCCCACATCAAAGTGGGGAAGCAGAGAATGGGAGAAGCCCATCAAATCGAGTATGGTCTTATTTTTAGAACAATGCTTTCGTGAAATTCATCACTATATTCATCTATTACGTCATTCAAGTTTCGTGATAAATAGAGACTCCTACATCCTCCATCTAGATGATCATTTTTTAACGGTAGCAGAAATATTAAAATCGACCCTATCGGAATGGAGGTCATATGAGTCTCTGTTTCACACGAAATTTGAATGACATAATATTGCAATATAATGATGAAATATAAGGAAGCACTTTTCAAAAAATATAAAAAAATAGGGAAAATGAGAGTGAGGGAGACAAGTTAGCTCCCTGGAGCAGTCCCATTTTGCCCATATAGTATTACATTCTAAATTCGGATTTATATATGCAATTACATTTGAAAAAATCATAAATATTATTTGGACCAATCAGGTCTAATCATGTTTGCAGAAAAAATAATCAATACCCATACCCAAGTACATGCACATTTAGTTGATGGTGAGGTTAGGTCTGGATCTTTTCAGGCTGAAATTATAGAGTAATACCCAAATCTAATCTTAATGGGTTGGGTACCCACAAGCCCATTGGATACCCGACCGGCCGACCCATTGCCAAGACTTAAGCATAGGTAATGAAATTGTAGAAGGTAGGGACACAATTGATATTTTAAAAAAGGAATGACATAACTGATAATAAATAAATACATTGAGAAGAGCACAGGTGATTAAAACCCGATTTTATCTGTGTTATTGATGTTATTATTTACGAACGAGAACATGAGAAGTTAGGAATGATAATCGTACTAGTATTGATCATGACGAATTTGGCCAAATCGTACATATTGTAAATTGGGGGCACTTCCTCGATGCTAATCAAATAACCACTTCAACCAGACATGCATAGACACCAAATGGAACTCATTCTAACTAGCTCCTCGCATTTCAGAGGTGGTCCTATAATACTAGCTTCTACCCTTGAGCGTTCGCACTCATTGGTTTGAAAATCTCATATTAAGGGTTTCAAACCGCTTCTACCTGTGTTATATAAACAACTGGGAGATGGTACCCACTCCTCATTGTAGAAAGACCGATTTGGAGGCTCCCCTTCACTAGAACAGTCCTATCCGCTCCCCATGCCATATATTAAGAACCGCTTCATGTCTGTAAAGAGTGGACTAAACTCGTGGCTAGCAAGATTCAACTGGTTTAAAGCTTTACAAAATAAATTACCTTCAGCGCTCTCAAATGAGGGAGTTAGATTGAAAGAGACAATGACCAATATATTCCACCATCTACACAGGGGCGAAACAGACACAACAATATTTCCCACCATCTCATCTAACAAAAGAAATTCAACAACAAAACAACTATATTACCTCCTTGCAGACGGGGGTTGCAGATCATTAGTCTATTCATTATTTAGAAAATGCCCTCTGGAACCAAGAGCCTACTATTTTATATGGATGCTGGCGCACAATAAGATTACAACACAAGACTTTTTCGAAAAATGGAAAATACCGTGGGTAAACAGATGCTATCTATGCAACAATGGGCTAGAAAACTATACACATCTTTTCGATGAATGTCAAACAATTAGAGATATTTCTCTTATGTGACCTGGAATCAAACTTCAAGGAATTACTCAACATATTGTACTTGAACCAGACCTTAAAATTCACGGATAAAAAGGGTAGAACTCTATGTTTTAAGATTACGGTTTGGTGGCAACTTTGGAAGAGTCGATGCAGACTCATCTTTAAAGAAATACCTATAGACAAACATAAGTTACTCTTGGAAGTATTCATCATTTGCAAAACACAGGTGGGTACGCAAGAAGGGGATATATGGTCCAGACTAACATCGTCAGGACAAGAATAGCAATTAACTTTACTCTACAACTACTACTAGATGCTTATATCATCTCCTGATCGGATTATGAACTAACTCTGTATAACTTTCTCAAAACTTTGATATCGTCCAGCTAAGGATAGCTCAGAAATGACAACGGGAACCCGATCCTCCAAGCGCACCTAACGGAAGTCGTCATGGGGCAAAATGACAGGAAGGAAGCACTCTGCTATGGATGACGGCCTAGGGATGGTTTCTTTTTGAGTGGTCTCATTATACTTAACGCTCTCTTTTGTCTAATTTTATAACTCATTGAACTTTATCTACTGCCTGTAATTTGTTGCGAATGGGGACACTGTGTAATCCCCCCTTTTTTCTCATGCTTGGGCATGTATTAAACTCTAACTTTTATCGTTGCTTTACGATGAATGACTATGAAACGTTTATCGAAAAAAATTCTAACTAGCAGGATTATTTGATTCGATTTTATTATTTAATTACGTTATGTTTTTTTTGGATATTTCCTTGAAACTTATTAAGATGAATATTTTTTGTGGAGTTATAAAGTTTGAATTTTGTTACGGAGTTTTTATCATTATGTGTATTATTGTATTATTATTTCAAGTGGATTTGTAATTACGAATACGCTAACTTTAATTTCGAAGATTAAAGTCAATAATAAAAACATATTTGCCATTTAGTCTCCCGATTAAATTATTTATGGAAATAGAATTTAATCATACGATTA
The DNA here is from genome assembly GCA_037367405.1 of Ottelia alismoides. Taxonomy (NCBI): domain Eukaryota; kingdom Viridiplantae; phylum Streptophyta; class Magnoliopsida; order Alismatales; family Hydrocharitaceae; genus Ottelia; species Ottelia alismoides. The sequence continues at coordinate 6,100 of JAZKJV010003722.1, read as the reverse complement.
AAATCTATATATTTCTTACGTATAAACATAATTTTACACAAATGATTCAATACAGATCTAAGTTTGAGTAACTACTATCAGTTTGACTAAAGGACCTTTAATTCATATCAATTTTTTGAAAGTTAAATACATGTAGTTATATCACTTCAAATAGTTCAAGTAAAATTTTATAGTTGAGGTTTCTAAAAATATCTCTACTATTTTATATGAGTGTTTTTTCCAGAATTATTTTTGACAAAATTCATTCACATGTTTTACATCATTGACTAAGCAATTGGTTCAAACCATTGTGGATTTTTTAGAACTCATATCCATTCAAATATTTTTTTAGGGATTTTTACACCCATAACCTTGAGTAGCTCCGCAATAACAATCATAACCCTGTATAATAGTGAATTACACGAGAAATCCCGTATAGTCATTCCGTCTTACACCTATAACCCTCCGTTAGTTTTCATGTTAAGCCAACTATATCATTGAGTTAATCTAACCATTATATTTGATCTAACGACTAAGATTAGCCAAAATAAAAAATGAAAGTAAACAAATGACAAGCTTGCATGTGGCGATTCTTGCTAGCGGATACAGAGCCGGGGCAGCGACCTAAGCTTGACGGCGGCGGGAGGTGCTTCGAGCAAGGATCGGGGGGGTGTTGCAGGAGGGCTTCGCAAAGCTGGTGGGTGCATGCGGCGGGAGGGGGGCTTCGAGCGGACCGGGGGCAGGGGATCGGCGGTTTGAGGGAGGCTTCGCAGAGCTCGTGGATGCAGGCGACAGGGGGCGGGGTGGGGTGTTTCTTTGAACTCGGCGGCCTTCGAGCGAGGGGAAGGACCGGGGAGGGGCCTTTGCAGGGCGGCGAATGTGGTGCAAGGCAGCCGGGTCTTTGCGGGAGGACGGGGGGGGGGAGTCTTTGCAGGAGGATGTTGGGCGGCGGCCGGATCCTTGCAGGGGAAAGGCGGTAGCCGGGTCTTGGGGGGGGGGGGGTGCTGCGGGGTCTTTGCAGGGCAGGGGATCTCGGGGGGAGGGGGACTTCGCAGGGTGGCGAATGTGGTGCAGGGCAGCCGGGTCCTTGCGGGAGGATGGGGGAGCAGGGCGGAGGCCGGGTCTTTGTGGGAAGGGGGGGGGGGGGGTGGCTTTGGGCGGCCGGGTCTTTCCAGGGGAAAGGCGGCAGCCGGAAGGCTTCGAGTGGAAGCCTTCCGGCTTAAAATCATGTCAAATCTAAGTTTGGCTCCTCGTTCACAACCATCAACCTATATTGTGTAAACTGGGTTCCAAACAGATTTCCCTCGATCATTTTCATTAGCTTATTTTAGACGTTCTTTGGTTTCCCTCATCCCCTCCTGCAAGGCCCTTATCCCATCTTTTCCTCCATATTGGAATATGGGCATCCGTAGACCTTTTGCATGCACCTAAATTGCCTTACATGTATATACCTAATTTTGTCTTGCATTTACACCATATCAATCTTTGCAGAGGAAGATGACCAAATCGCAGATGCCACATATACGGAGAAACAGATCCACTGCGGAGAGAAGAAGAGGCACCAACATACAGAAACTACACTAGTATGTAAAGGCACCCTTGCTCACGGCAAGTTCCAATCACTCTGCCCGTAAGTAGAAGTCAGCTGCACATCCCCCTGACCAGAGGTAGGGGAATGTGTTCCATCTGCTATCACAATTGAACGTCCAGGCTGAATAGGACGAAAACCACTAAACTGGCCTCTGTCACCACAGATATGATGAGATGCGCCGGAATCCATGATCCATTCTGATAAGTCTGCCTTGTAACAACTAGTAAAAGCATATTCTATACTTCGAGCGGAAGACTGGGCTGCAGAGGTGCACCGGGGTGGGCTGCAGCTTCGAGCGGAAGGGCTAAGCTGCAGAGGTGGTTGACGGGGGGCGGGGGGAACGTGCAGGGGAGGAGGAGCGAAAGAGTAGCGCGGACATGCAGGGAGGAGGTAGCGCTGATGCATGTCTTGCAAGTAAATGTGATATAGTTTCAGGGGTAAAATTGGTAACAAGTAACTTTTTCCTGTGAGCGTTAACGAACAAAATAGGTGGCAACTAACACAGGGTTATGTCATGTAAGAGTTAGGCATTTTCGAGGTCTTGGGTGTAATTCGCGATTTCACAGGGTTACGAATGTTATTGCTGAGTTATTCAAGGTTATGGGTGTAAAAATCCCTTTTTTTTATTTTTCACAACAAAACAATGACCCTATTTCACATAAATCATTCAAACAATTTAGTTTTAAGTAAACATCCATTTAAAAATATGCATATATATAACAAATCCATAATATGCATAGTTATTTAAAAATTTATATATAACAAATCCATAGTATATATGATTTTGTTGGTTTGCTGATCAACGAATGGTTGCTAAAAGCACCCAAAGCAGAAGACCTGGTCATTTTGGAGACCACAAGTTGAGATGATTGCATGCTTCGACAAAGTATTTTTGTCATTTCATATGGAATTTTGGCAAACTATTCTCCGATTGACAAACCTTTCATCGATTGACAAATCGTTCGCTGTTACTTGCCCTAACATGGCATTTCGTGGGACGGATGCCCTGACAGGGCATTGCGAGTGGGGCCATCCCCTGCCAAAGTAAATATCCAATAAAACCCAAAATACCGCCAAACATTTTGATTGACATCCATTATCACACATCAGAATCTTCCTACACTGCGAAGGATGTGGAGGGCCGCGGAGGACGCGATCGCGGAGGCGGTGCGATGTCGAATGGAAGGTCGACCGCAATGGAGACATACAATGACATCGAGATGTGTGACCTCGCGAGGGAGCATGTGGATGTCCGATAAGTTGTAGGCACCAGTGAGCGATAGAGGATGATTGCTCTGAGAGGGCAGTGAGGATGCATCCAGGTTTGGATGGGAATCTGCGTGAGATGGCGGTCGCCGCATAGGGAGCAAGGTTGAAGGTGCATAGACACTAAGGAGGAGACCCGTGGATATGCAATTGTGTTGTTCCGGCAACCGGAGCTGGCGAGATCTGCCAGAACGACGGGTGGTGCGGTGATTGTTCTCTTGAGGCGGTTCAAATTCGGATATTGTATTACATTGTTACTTTTTAAAGTTGGGTATGACATTGAAATTAGATGTATAAATCACATACTTTTTTGTGGACTATTTTTAATAGTAGGGACTTTTGATAAAGATTATTTGAACTGATTAGCGATCTAATTAGGGGAAACATTTTATTCCGGTAACCCATGTTTCTTTCTAATTAATTATTTATAAATACGTATTGCAATAAGATTTCCTCTTTACCTGATGTAATAATTTATTTTTATCTAGATATTTATTCTCTGAAATTTATATATATCTTGTTGTCGTTAGTTTGTTAGCAAGATTTGCAGCAGCAGCAGTTTTGCTATATATGAAGATCAAGGAATATCTTCGGTGCAAATTCCAATTGGTTTTGGGCCATATATCAATGGGATGGGAAAGAGACGTTTCTATGATTGGGAGCTGCCCGTTCCTTTCAACACCGTCCTCGTTAGGCAAATAGCGATGGTGATGGTTTATCTACTAATACACAAATATTATCCTCGAATTCAATCCATCACGTCTGAAATTCCAACTTTGCGGAGAGAATTAAAATTATCCGACACTGTATGAAAAAATTAATATATTAATTGGAAAATAATAGTTCTATTTGAAGATCCATTCTTATCGACGTATTTGAGTATATTTATATAATGAGCGCGTCAAATCTTAATGAAAACGGGGGTATATCTAACTAATTATAGAATTTCTAAAGTATAAAAGTAATTTTGATGTCACGGATTATACAAAATCAAATATGATTTCAAAATGTTTGTACTTGATAATAAAAGCCAAAATTATTTGATTTTCTTAAGATTTAATATATGAAATAGTTTACTTATATTATTTAGAATCTTTATTATTAGCGACACAAATATGTAATTTTCTTATCATTTGGAACTCTTAAATAATATGTTTACATGTTAAAAATTTTACACTACAGCCCATATACACTTTGCCAAGACTATCCCTATATTCTTTGTATTTACTCTACAATTCCATAATCTTGCTTTGTCTTACCATGACCCCTGCCATCATTTAATTTTTCTTGTGTTAATCTTGAGTTAATCAAATGAACATGTAACTATTGGACCTCCCCCCCCCCTTGCGCGCGCACATACACACACACACTCTCTCTCCTTCCTTCCTTCTCCGCTCACCCATCCTTCCTCCTCTTCCTCTCCCTTCTAAGTCTTTAAGTAACTTCTTGACTTGAACAAAGTGGGGGATGGGGATGCTAGAGAGCTCCATGCTTAGGGTGGAGCATGGGCCAGGGTCGGCCCGATCCAGCCCGCTGCCCGACCCACTCAAGCCCGACCCAAGTCCAAGCTTGCTTTCTAAATGGATGGGGTTGGGCTGCCATTATAGCCCATTTATCAAATCGAGCCGGGCTCGGGCTTGAGCGTGCACGGACCCGAAGCCCATGGGCCGGCCCGATTGATGGCCCGAAGCCAAACCCACCCATGAGCCCGGCCTGGCCCGCCCCTTCTTTTCATAACCCTAACCTACTATTCGTGTTCGGCCATTCCCCCACACGCCTCCCAAGTCCCACCCCTATCGGCGCCGCCCCTCCCTCCCCAACCCCGAGTCCCCGAGCTCCCTCCCCTCCCTTCCAACGATTCTGCCGGCGCGGCCCTCGACCCTCCCCAGCCCCAAGCTCCCCGTCGCCTCACGAATCCGCGACCCATTCCACTGTTCACCATCGTCGTTGCGCGACCCCCGCTGCCCCGCCAATCCGCGACCCCTCCACTCCTCGCCGCCGACGTTGTGCGACCCTCCGCCCTCCCCATTCCCAGACCTCTCCGCCACCGCACCACCTCTCCCTCCCTCCCTCCCTCCCTCCCTCACCATTCAGGTCCAGCCCCCCAGCCGCCCACTCCCTCCCCCTTTACAAACCCGACCCAACCGCCCACGCCCTCCCCTCCTCTGTCTCCCTCCCTCCTCACGGACGAGACCCAACTCCTCCGCTCCTTGGCTATAGGCCGACTTTTGTGGGAATCGCAGGTCGGCCCGACCCAGGCCCGACCCATCGTGGGTCGGGTTGGGCTCAGGCTTGGGCCCAGTTCCAGAAAAATGAGCGGGCCTAGGCCCGACCCGCAAGCTCGGTTACCTAAATGGGCCTGGGCTGGGCTAGGTTGGGCCCGACCCGAGCCCGACCCATGCTCCACCCTAGCTCCAGGTTGACATTGAAAAAGACATGGTCGAAGGAGCTGAGGTCAACAACCATGAAATGGAAGCGGGAGATGTGGGCAAGGGTGGGTAATAACTATGGGAGCATCAAGCTCCAACACACTAGCCTCTTCGTCGCAATAACTACTTTGTTGGTGGAGATGTTGATAGTACAATGATTAGAAAGGAGTTAAGATGATGATGAGATGGAAGTTGAAGTGGTAGCGCAAGAGCAATTGTTGTCATCTTCTTTCTCTCTTTAGTGGGTTGGTGATGAACTTCTCCATATTTAAGCTATGATGGTGGCATTGGTGGGAGAACAAGAACAACATACGACACTTGAACAACATCAACAGATGACATGCAAACAACTCACACGCATCATCACTTGCAAACGTTACCTCGGCATGTCCGTTATGGGGATGGGAGTGGGTTCTCTGTTGTGGTGTTGTAGCGCACCACAGCCGCTCGATCATGCTCGATCACGCTCGATCATGATCGAGCGGCTGTGGTGCGCTACAGCACCACAGAACCACAGCAGACGATCCAGACGCAGGACACACAACTTTTACCACTGCGAATGCCTCGTCGATCTCAATGCCGATTCTCCATACAACCATTGGCAAGGCCGACGCCTCTTCCTCGTATGCTTCTATCATCTTCAACTCCATCTTATACCACCCCACCTTCTGCTAACCACAACCAACTATGACCACCGCCATCACCACCTCAATTGTCCTCTTCCTTCCTCCCCAGCTTTGTCGATCGCTACAAGTCCTCTTTGTAGGGAAGTGCAAACATCTTCTACTGGAATGGAACCCCACAGATCCTCCTCTTTCGAGCCCCAACATACAAA